>RJWH01000209.1:514096-1125359 GCA_004363575.1 Solenodon paradoxus | reverse complement strand
TACCCCCCCCAATACAGGCAATGGAGACTGACAGTGCAGGAAAGCCCTAGGAAAACACCTTCCCCTTCTTCCATTAGCACACTTGTGCTCACAGTTGCAGTTGCAGGGACAGCCAGAGACAGTCAGGTCTATAGAACAGATGCAGAGTTGAGCGGTCCTGGCAAGAAGCAGTCCATTCTCTGGCTATCTCAAGAAAGATAACTGAAGGGGTTCCATTGAAACAGCAGCTTTTGCCAGCTGCTTGGTATTTCCTAGACCTTCCACCTCCATCTGCTAGGCTTGTTTGCTACCCCCACTGGGGCTGTTGTTCCTCTTCTAACTCAAGGATTTTCACAGGGGACTGTGCTTTGCTAAGAGCAGTTTCCAGCTCATTCGCTCAAATGGCCTGTCGAGCCTTTGGTCTGCTTGAGGACTGGGCCCACAAATCTCAGGTCTCTTTCCTTGTGACTTGCTATTCATGCCTGTGACTCTAAGGGAAACCTGTGCATTCTCCACCCCAGCTCCAACTCTGCAGGCTAGACTCTTGGGCCTCAGTACAGGGCAGGCACTAGAGTTTCAACAACTGTGATGAGTACTAAGACCACACAACTAAAGGAAATTCAGCATACACCAGACCAACACCATAAGATTGGAACTGTGCAACTTGAGAACCTAACACAAGGCCTTTACATCAGGGAAGTCTAACCTATAAAAATAAACACAGAATGTCAAATGGAATGATAAGACAAGGAAATAAACACAAAATGATGGACCAAAACAAAACCCCAGGGGAAAATCTGAATGCAACAGAGTTAAGTAAACAGTTTGATGACTTTAAAGCAAGAGTTTTAATGATACTCACTGGAATCAGGACAGCAATGTGGGGAGAGAGGGGAGCTACGACAAGGATAGAGAAAATAGGAGGCAGTTCCAAAAGATAATTCATGGAGCTAAAGAATAGCTGAGCTGAAAAACAATACAGCAGGTCAACAGTATGCTGAAAGAATACGCCAATTAAATCAGTGAGCTGGAAATAAGGCAGACCGACAAAGAGATAAAAGAATTAAAAGAAACAAAGACAGCATACAATAACTATGTGATAACACTGTGAGGAACAAAATTCACATCATAAGGGCCCCAGAGGGAGAACAGAAAGAGAACGGGGAAGAAACTGTATTTGAAGAAATAATTGCTGAAAATTTCCCTAACCCAAGGAAGGTGACAGAATTCCAGACCCAGGAAGCTCAGAGTTCCCAAGAAAAGAAACCCGGCTATACACCAAGACACACTGTCATTAAAATGTCAAAAATACAAGATAAAGAGAAAGAGAAAATCTTAAAAGCAGTTAGAGAAAAATGACTTGTATACAAAGGAGCATGCATAAGACTGTCAGGAGACTTCTCAGCAGAAACTTTATAGACCAGAAGGGCATGATATATTCATTGAGCTGAAGAAAATGATTTACAATGAAGGGTACTCTACCCTGTTAGATTATCGCTTAATACTGAAGGAATGATAAAGAGCTTTACGGACATAGAAAAGTTAAAGGAATTCATTTCCACTAAACTAGGTTTACAAAAATTCTAAAGGAAGTTCTATAAAATTAAAAGAAACTCCACCTAGAAGTATCAAAACATACCAAAAAAAAAAAAAAAAAGTGGGAGAAAGAGAGAAAATGTGGACTGTTAAAATGAGTTCAAAATTAACTTGATTTCAAGTTAAAACAGGCTATAATCATAAACTTTTATGCAAAACACAGAGTAACTTCAAAAATAACCCCATAGGAAAAAAGGAAGAAAGTGAAAAGCAAAATTAAATACAACACTAATGCTTTCAAAGAACCTAAGAGAATAAGAAAACAACAAAGGTTCTGTCTGCAGCAACATGAGGAAAACAATTAACAAAGTGACAATAAACCGCTATGTATCAACAATCACCTGAAATTTTAATGGATTGAATTCACCAATCAAAAGGCATAACAAAGTTGATGGATTAAAAATAAACCCACAACATTCTGCTACATATAGGAAACTTAAATCTAAGTCTGAAAAATAAACAAAGGCTTAAAGACAGGAAGACAATCCTACAGTCAACAGGTAACTGAAAAAAAGCAGAGACAAATATTTATCAGATAAAATAGATTTCCAACGAAAGAAGGTAACAAAAGACAGTCGTGGACATTACATAATAATTAAGGGGTCTATTCAATAAGACGTAACTTATTAAAAGAACCAAAGAGAAACTGACATCAGTATAATAATAGTAGGAAACCTGGACACCCCACTTACAGCAATGAACAGATACCAGGCAGAAAATTAATAAGAAATTAGACAAATTAGAGCAGGTGGGCTTCACAGACATTTACCAAACACTTCACCCAACAACTGCAGATTTCACTTTTTTTTTTCAAGTGCTCATAGAATAGATAATATGTTAGGAAACAAAAGTAGAGTAAACTAATTTACAAAGACTGAACTTACAACAAGAATCTTCTCTGATCACAAAGGCATAAAACTAGATGCCAATCACGACAGAAAAAACAAAAAAAGTGGAAAATTCTAAAATATGTGGAGGCTAAACAACATGCTTCTGAATGACTTTTGTGTAAAAGGAAATCAAAGGAGAACTTTAAAAGCACACAAAGAAAAATGAGCGTGAAGACACAAGCTACCATATCTTATGGGATGCAGCAAAAATAATAGTTCGGGGTAAGTTTACTGCAATCTACACCTACCCTAGGGGGGGAAAAATCCAAATAAAAAATATAACCCTAAACCTAAAGCAATTAGAAGAAAAAGAACAGTTGAATCAAAAGCCAGTAGAATTAAAGAAATAATAAAAACTTGAACAGAAATATATGAAATATGAATTTAAAAAAAAATTCAGAAGATCAATGAAACCAAAAGACGGCTGTTTGAAAAAGTAAACAAAACTGACAAACCTTTGACTAGGCTCACTAAGAAAAAAAAGAGAAAACTCTAATAACTAGATTCAGAAATGAATGGGAAGAAATTACAATGGATGCCTCAGAAATACACAGCATCACGACAATACTAGGAACAGTCAATAAACTGCACAATCTATAAAACGTGGCCAGATCTTCAGAATTGTACAGTCTACCCAGAATGAACCAGGAACAAATAGAAAACCTGAACAGACCTATCACGAGCAAGGAAATTGAAGAACTGATCAAAAGTTTCCCTTCAAATAAAATACCAGGACCAGATAAGCTTTTACTAGTGAGTTTTACTAAACCTTCAGAGAAGAATTAATACCTATTCTTCTCAAACAAGAACAGGGAACACTTCCAAACACTTTCTATTAGGTCACCGTAACACTGATACAAAAAGACAAGGATATCACAAAGAAAGAAAATTACAACCCAATATTTCTGCTGAACACAGAGGCAAAAATTCTCAACAAAATATAAGCAAACTAAAAACAACAATACATCAAAAGGATCATCTATCATGGCCAAGCGGGGTTTGTCTCAGGATGGAAGGGTGGTTGAACATACACAAATCTATTAATGCGAAAAACAAAAACCCACTTCATCAATAAAAGTAAGAAAATATGTATGATCGTATCAATAAATGCGGAGAAAACATCTGACAAGATTCAGTATCCATTTATGATAAAATCTCTATATAAAACTGGGAGAGAGGAAGCATACCTTAAAATAATAAAGATCAAATATGATAAACCAAACATCATACTCAGTGGTGTAAAATTGAAAGAATTTCCTCTTAGATCAAAAGTACATAAAGAAAAATAAAATAACCTTCTAAAATTAAATTACTGAGTACAATAAAGTTGCAGGCTACAAAATTAATATATAAAAATCCGCTGCATTTCTATATGCAAACAATGCAATAGAAGAGAATGAAATAAAGAAAACTATACCATTACAATAGAAACAAAAATAATGAAATACTTTGGAATATACTTTTGTTAAGCATACTTTAGTTAAGGAGGTAAAAGACCTGTACAATGAAAATTATGAAACTTTTTTAAAAGGAAACAGAGGAAGAGAGCAAAGAGATGGAAAAACATTCTGTACTTAGGGCTGGGAAGAATTAACATGGTTAAAATGTCATCTAACATAAAGCAAAAAACTTAATGCAATCCCCATCAAAATCCCAATGACATTTTTCAAGTAAACAGAACAAAAATCTTTTAAATTTGTATGGAATAACAAAAGATCCCCAAACTGTCAAAGCTATCATGAGAAAAAAGAACAAAAATTGAGGTATCACACTCCCAGATCTTCAGTTATACTATAAAGCAATGGCTTTGTAGGTATATGGTACAGGAACAAAAACAGGGACACAGCTCAGCGGAATAGAAATGAGTCACCAGAAATATACTCACTCATATATGGTCAGTTAATTTACAGCAAAGAAATCAACAGCATACAATGAAGAAAGGAAAGCATTTTCAACAAATGGTGCTCAGAAACTGGACAGCCACATGAAGAATGAACCTAGACCACTCTCTAACACCATGCGCAAAACAATTCAAAATGGATTAGAGACTTGACTGTAAGTCTAGAAACCACTAAACACTTAGAAGACAGACAATACATTTCATGACATTAAACTTAGAGAAATCTCTGGGGACTCAAGTTTAGCAGCAAGGAAAAGAAAAAAGAAAAAGAAACAAATGAGATTACATGAAGCAAAAAAGCTTCTGTATGGTGAGAGACTATAACAAAACAAAAAGCCATTGTATGGACTGGGAGAAAATATTTGCACATCATATTTCTGACAAGAGCTTCATATCCAAAATATACAAAGAACCCATAAAAATCAACAACAAGAAAACAAACAACTCAATCAAAAATGGGCAGGGAAGTGAATAGACATTTCTCCAAAGAAACATACAGATGGCCAACAGATTTATGAAGATACTCAACCTCATTTGTTATTAGGGAAATGCAAATCAAAACCCTGAGATACTATCTCACACCCGTGAGAATAGTCATTATCCAAAAGAATGGAAACAACAAATGCTGGTGAGAATGCGGAGAAAAGAGTACCCTTGCACAATGTTGGTGGGAGTATAAATTGGTGGAACCTTTATGGAAAGCAGTAGGGAGATTCCTCAAAAGACTGACAATGGCCATTCCACATGATCCCGTCATCCCACTTTCGGGTACTTACCCGAAAAACACAAAAACACTTAATACACAGAGATATATCAATCCCCACATTTACTGCAACATTGTTATTTACAATAGCCAAGAACAGGAATCTAAGTGCTCATCTTCTGATGAATGGGTAAAGAAGATGTGATATATATCCACAATGGAATGCTACACAGCTCAGAGAAGATAAAATCCTGTCATTTGCAACCATACAGATAGAACTAGAGTTGATTATACTAAGTGTGGGTTTATTTCCAGGCATTTCAGTCCTGTTCCATTGATCTGTTTGTCTGTTTTCATTCCAATACCATGCTAATTTGATTACTATGGCTTTGTAGTAAACTTTGAAGTCCAGAAATGTGATACCTCCACTTTTGTTCTTATTTCTCAGGATTTGTGTGTATGTGTGTGCATGGGATTTTTTGAGGTTCAAATAAATTTCATGATTCTTTTTTTTCTGTTTTTGTGAGGAATATTTTTGGGAGTTTAATGAGGATTGCATCAAATGTATATATAGCCATTTTAGCAACAGTAATTCTCCCAAGCTATGAGAAGAAAATATCCTTCCATTTCTTTGTATTGTCTTGTCTAAAAGAGTTTTTGGAGGACAGGGCTTTCATTTCTTAGGTTATTTTTTTTTTTTTATTCTCGAGGATTTCATGCCAAGTACTTCACTGTAAATGCAATTGTGATGAGATTGCTATTGCAACAGGATTTGATTGTAAATCAAATTGTTTTCCTGAGTTTGCTTTCTACTAAGTTCAATATTTGCATGTGGAAATAAACAAATGTCTATTGTTTATTTGTAACCCTTTTTTTTTTACAGGAAAGGTACAGGCAGGCAGGAGGAGAGAGAGGAAGAAGCAGTAGTCTATTTTATTTAGTTGTTTATCCTGGTTGTTCCCTGGGTCCCAGATGCAAGCCAGGATCTTTGGAAGGTATGTGGACTACCACAGCCAAAGGCAGCTAACCGAACTGCTGTTCCACCAGGGTGTACCATCACACACTATTTTAATGAGGAAATATCAAAACAAATTTAAAAGTTATTCTTACATAGCCACATTTTTAGCAAGTCAGTAGCTAATACTAAGATTCATCATTTTATTTTCTTATTAAAGATATCAAGAACTTAGAAGTTTTCACCCTAATTTATAGATTCTAATAATATTTATAATTGTGTCCCAAAATGTTGTTACAGAAAAAAATTTCTACTTTTTAGATTTTGTTATTGGAAGTGATTTCCCTTTGTTCGGTATACAATATTTGAAATTAAAAGTTTAGTTTACTGCCTTTATTTTATGGGAGCTTTTGCACAGACAATTCATTTTAAGTAGATCTAATCTGACTGAAAATTATACAATTTCCAATGCAGACAGATCAGGTTCCAACCTTCAGATAATGATAAATTTCCTTAATTAAAAATCCTTAAATATCTATAAATTACTAGAATTTGGAGTGGCATTCTGAAGCAAGCACAAAACAAAGTATAGTTACATACAAAGTGTGTACATAGAAACCTAATTTCCCATAGTTTAAGTTCAGAAATGAAAAAAGCAGCAAAAATAATGAAACAGAAATAACTCCCTAATTGCATATTTTCTTAATACAGTCATATTTAGAGAAAAGGGAGTTTCCCTTGCTGGAAGAGTGTTGAGATGAGGAGCAGACTAAAGAGTTTCACGATGTTTTCACTAGGAAGGGGAAAGACACTTTAAATTGCTCAGTTTTAATAGCTATCACTTATAAATTACATGGACATAGGATTAGCTTAAGTCATGAAGTTCATTTTCAGTAATAATTTAAACAATTTACACAAAAAAAGTTTCTAATTTCTTATAGACTAGAGCAAATAATTTAGGGTAGCCAGTTCACTCTGAAAATAGCAAGAAACTCTAAAATTATATGAAGATGTACACACACTGAATTAAGGTCATTTTCATATCAAATTAAAACACTTCTACATAGTCAGCTTCTACCTAGTGCAGGATATTTCTTTGCTGGTATTGTATTGAAAGCTATTACCCTGTCTACACTGGCTCTACTCACTATTCATTAGCTACATGAGACAACAACCTTTCTAAAACAATTCATAATTTTATTATCCCAATTTCTAATTTAGATACAGGGATCATTTGAAAGATTTCACCACCTATGTTATTCAGTATTTATCATACATGTCACGAAATAAAATTCACAGGAAATTGATTTCAGTATCCTGGAATACTTTGTATCAAATAAAAATGTGTGTGTTACACGTATGAATATATTCCTATATATGCACATATGGACACAAATTATTCCAATGTATGTATGGGTATAATATATATTATTGCATATATACATAAACAAGAAGAATTACAAGTTTCCTTATATTACTGATAAATACATGATAAAATCACAAAGAATAGAAAAGGCATAATAATAAGTAGCATCCCGTTCTTTGACCAAGATGATCTCCATCACTTGCCTTCTTGTATCCTCAGAGAACCCTTCTGTTGAGCTCTCAACTAAATTATTCTGGTGAATATTGGCTCATGGTTCTTTTCCTATATAGAGCAATTCAAAGAATTTTTTAAAAGATATAAATATAAACAGTGCTATAGATACTTTGCACATCAAGGTAAATGCAGCTAGAACACCTGACACAATGACACCTGACAGAGCAATAATTTCTGAAGGAATAAGGTGGACACAATAAGGTGGACGATGGTCCACAGTCCTTGTGAGATGTACTGAGATAACTTCCTCTGACCAGAAAATAGCTATCATTTTGCCTGATCTGAAGTTAGAAATGTAGCCCTCAGGGCACCCTGGTGGTCTAGGTGATGAATCTGCCACCGCACAAGTCATACACATCTCAAGGATGGAGATGGAGGCAGGGGAGAACCACTAAGATGAACAACTAAGTACAACAAAATGCTTCTTCCTCTTCTGCCTTCCTGCCTGCCTACTCGTCTTCATTCCTGCTTGCACCTTTCCTTGTAAAAGAAATACAGAAACAATGCGGTCCCAAGAGTCCTAGTGCACTAAGCATACTTAGAGATTCTCACAATAAAAGCACACACCTGTCCTGTGAAAGATACATTGTTTAAGTAAGAAAAGAGAATTAATCCTCATGATCCCTGAAGAACTTCTAGTTCACCTAAGTGAAAAAAATTCTAAATAAAGGCTTCGCAAATTAAATCAGGCAACTTATTAAAGCATAAAATCCACATGACAATGTAGGGTACACCTCAAGAAAACATTAGAAAAGGTTTCAATGTAACAGATAATGCAGAACAAAAGGTACATGAAACTCAGCAATACTTCCACTCTCTCATTTATAGTTATTACCACTAATGGTTAACAGAAAGCATAAACAGCGTCAAAGAAATCTAGGCCCTTGGTGCTATCAACCACTAAGCTTTAATGATATAACCTCTAAAAGCAGTAACTATGTCCTCTATCATAAAAAATCGTGTGCGTCTTTAGGCATACTGTGGGTGACTTCGAGCTGATCTCTAAAATTTCCCAATGCTACTACAGACTTAACATTAAAAAAAAAAAAAAAAAAAAAACCTTTGGAAATATGTTATGCCCTGTCTTTATTCTCTAAAAAAGTAACTTCTTCCTTCATAATAATCTTTCTACTCATAATTTTCTAACAGTTGGAGTATTAGTATATTCTGCAGGATTCAGTAGTAGCCAATGTATTTCATCCAGCATTAGCCTAGCCAATGTTTCTTCTGCTCCTCCCCACCCACACCTCTCTACTTGTGTCTTTGCCCTGTCCTTACCCACACCATACATTTGTTCCTGTGGGTCCCCCAGGGCACATACAAATGCACATCTAGGATTCTATCCCTCTCCATCTTCATCTTTGCTACAATCACGCTAAAACCCCGCTCTTCATGAACACCAGGATATCACATACCAATAAAAATTAAATTTATTTTTCTAAAGCACTCTATGTTTACAAAATATTTCAGTAACTTTATTCACATAGTGCTCATAAAAGTCCTTTATTATTGGCATTGTTCTTATTTTACTGTTAAAACATCTATAGGACTTGTCCAATGGTACATTATTAATTCTGCAAAACCCAGGATTTGAAGTTAACTGATAATTATAAGACAACGCTTTCTCCAATAACTCACTGTCTCTCTTTAATTTTTTCTAATTCCTCCATGTATCTTGCTTCTCTTGACTAATGAATTCAGAAATCGAAAGGCAGATTTGTGTACAGCCTCTATACCACCAAAAACATGGCTGGGCATACAGAAGGTGCCAATATCACAGATTTGACCTACCTCGATCATTGCACCGTTTCCAGGAAACAGAGAAGTATGGAAAACATGTAAAGAAGGGACAGGTGTTAACATGATATTACATCAGGGGAAAACAATGGAAAGAAGCAAAAATAAATTCTGTCTTAAGATAAAAGGAGCAAACACATTATTCTTATTTTGGTCCATGCTACCATTCCAGGTACAGAAGTTTTAAGAAATGGCCAAACAGGAAAATAGGAATATGGGTAGAAAGAACAAAGACATTAGAATGCTGACTATTAACAAAGAGACTTTGAGACCCTAGAATGTTTGAGGTTTCAAAATTCTTCGTGTCTCTGAGGAGGGCTGACGTTGTAGTCCCCGGGTTAACACTGTAAAGGTCCATATCGTTAATATTTTAGGTCTTCTGGGATAGCCAATCTTTGTCATAAATACTTACTAGCTCTGCTGTAGCATGAAATTATCCATGGACAATACATAAACAAATGGGCATGGTTGTGTCCCAATAAAACTTTATTTATAAAAACAGACTGTGGTTTTAACCCCTGTTCTACATGGCTCAACTTTGTTAAATGTTCTTTTTACTTTGTCTCATTTTCTGCCTAACTCAACCATGGGCAGTTATCATCCAACGGAGGGCACTTACGGGCGATGTATGGCGGTACAGTTTGTCACTATGACTTGGAGGCACTAGAGGCAGGAGCGAGGGTTGTTAATATCCTGTGAAATGAAGGGCGAGCCTGCACAAGAGAACTGTCATATGTCCAAAGAGCCAACAGCACTACCACTCAAAACAAACGGGACAGCTTACCTAACTCCCACCCCACAAAATTACCTGCATATCTCAACTGAAGTTGTCCCAAGTACCAAATAAACTAAGAAGTTCAAGAAGACACTATCACTCGCTTAGTTTTCTCTGTTCAACAGGCAGCATGCACACAGGCACACACATACAAATAAGGGCACAGAGGTTTGAGAAAAGAAAAATGTCTTCTTCCTTTGATCGCTGCTTTTATTTTGAAAACATAACCTCTGCTGCTAGCAGAGGCACTGCTAAAAGAAATTTGCTTTGCTGCTCATTGGCTGACAAGGACTTAAAGGAACAAGTGAGTTGTTTTCCACTAAATGAAAAGAAGCAAGAATTGGAAGGCATTTACTTGTTGAATATCCTCCCCTTTCTTGTTTCTCATTTGACTGATTAACCTCTCCTGGCCAACAGATAAAGGGTAGCACCACCTAGTTTCTCCATTTTTGGATCATAGGAAACCTGGCACATAAATAAATGGGTTGATAATTTGTACAGCATATCTCTTAATTCAACTTCAGTTTGGAACAGACTGAACAGACACAGCCTTACTGCAGCTGTTGGCTAGGAAGCATTAAAAGATAAAAAACTTGGTTTAAAGTCAATGTGGTTAATAAGTAACTAAAGTCTGATTCAGGCAGCTTAAAGACAAGTTGGACAGTATGCAAGGGAACTAGCGCAAGGGAACTAGCACAAGGAAGGAAGCAAAGTGAATAGTTCCAGGGATTACACAAGACTAGGGTGAGATAATACCCTGCACTGAGGGTGAAGAACAGCTGGTGATCAAGCCAAGTAAGTTAGATAGCAGGCTCCTTTACCAGACAGAAGCGACAAAGGATTTAGCTACTTTGTTCCCAGTTAGAATTCCAGTTTATCACAGCTTCCAGTTTAATGCGCTCTATAGTTACCAGCCTTCTAATTTAATAAATGTGTATTGAGCACTTAATCTAGGCTGGGTAGCATTCTAGGTACTGAGGATACAGCATTCAATGAGATGAAAAAAGACACTACTATTTTTCTAGATCTTTCTAGAATGTTTGTGGGAAGCAGAGCGAGAAAGACAACAAAGTTAAAACATGATTAAGTGTCATGATGAAAAACGAATGAACAAATGGAGGACTATGACAGGGAATGGCTAGGTGGCATAGTCAGGAAAGGTCTTTCTAGATAGGCATGAGAGAAGCACGCTCCTGTGGCTCAGGCAGTTAAAGCACAAAGTCCACAGACTCAGGTTCAAGAATCGAGGACAGGGGTAAAATTAAAGACAAAAACAAAAACTTAACTTTAGGCACATCCTGGTGAAACAGTCAAAGCAGAGGCCACATATATCCCAAGGACCCAGGTTCGCGTCCCAGGCCCATGAGAACAACCAAGATGTATAACTAAATAAAGAAACAAAACCGCTTCTTCCACCTCTATCTTCCTGCCTGCCTTTATTCCTATCTGCAACTTTCCTTTAAAAAATTTTGACTTTAGGAAAGTGTATCATTTGAAAGCTAGATGAAAAAAAGTGGTCAGCCAACTGAAGACCTGGAGAAAGTTCATTCCAGACAAAGGAAAAATTCCAAGAGGACCAAATATTCCATGTTTTGATGAAAGAAAAGAAACTAGTATGGCTATAGTAGAAGCAGGAAGGAAGGTGAGAACTGAGAGAGACAGGTCAAAGCCATGACCACCCAGGAACTAAAAAGGTCATGGTTCTGTATGTGGAATGTATTATATGTATGATGGAGAATCCACAGAGCTTCTATGCAGTCTAAAGACATGAACGGACTTACATTTTGAAAAGGTCAGACCCAGAAAAGAAAGTAGAAGCGTAAGCAAGAGCACAGGGAGATCAGAGTATTCTCAGTAAGAGATGACAATTTAGACTAGGAAGGTAGCAATGAAAACAGAGAGGAGCTAAAAGAGATTCAAATGCTTTACAAAGCAATTTCGACTTAACTAGGATTTGATATGAGTTAAAAAAAAAAAAAAAAGAGGAAGAAAGGTTACCAGGGAAACAGAGCCTGAGGCCAAGGCTTACAGGCTAATTTGGTAGGAGAGAGGGTCCCAGGGAAGTTTGAGTGAAACAAAAAAAGAGAAGTGAGGCAGGAAGGAAGGAGAATATAAGATGTATGTCAAACTGGTAACTGCTTCAAAAACAAACACAGAGGACTGCTAATTTTATAGAACTTCTTCAGAGAAATAGTACGAAATGTCTGTGTTTGGAACAGTCTGGCTGGGGGAAGGAGGAAAAAGAATCTACCTGCACCCTTCCTCCTCCCATGCTCTTTCTCCCACAGGCCAGTCCTCCCCAGAAGGCTTTAACCCACTCACACTTTTGGGTGTGTGACTCAGGCCTTCCAGAGCATATACAGAACCAATGTGACCAGTGTCAAGATGTGACAGTCACTGTTAGTTACAGCAGCAGCCGCCAGGGCTTTATAAGAACAGTATGAGCTCTCTCAAGGAGGAGAGGGGGGCTGATTAGCTTTGGAGCAGCAAATAAACCAGTAGAGCTGACTCCTGATATGTGGACTTGAGTGCCTTTTATTGACATGGGTGAAGACTGGGAAAAACTGGATGTTTGCGAGAAAAATCAAGAGCTCTGCTCAGTACATGTTAAATCTGAAATAATAACTAAACATCAAAGTGGGTATAAAGCAAACATTAGAGATTTAAGTCTAGAATGCAGGCAGGAAGCCAACACAGCCGGAATATATTTGGAAGTCTTCAGTATGCAGATGGCACTGAACGCAGGAGACTATATAAGTTTAAGAAGGGAAAGAGAAGTACTTTTTTTAATATCATGGCCACCAATACTTGGCTAATGAGCAAATGATTATTAAGAAAGAGCAGGCACTGAGACAAAAGGAAAAGCATGAGAATGTAGATTAGAGAGCAGTCAGTATATTTAGGAAGACAGTGGTCAACTATGCTGAATGATGAGCCGCACACTAAATGAGAACAGACATGAAGACTGGATTGAAGAACGTGGAGGTCATTGATAACCTTTACAAGAGTGGTATCAGTGGAGTGGGGATAGGAACCTGCCTGGAATGGCCTGAGAGGATAATTCATGAAAAAAAAAAAAAAAATGTAGTTTTATTGAAGGGGAAACAAAGAAATGGCAGAGTATGTGGAGTAAAGGGAGGCTTCACAAATGGATGCTATCAGGGTATGTTTGCACCACTAATGAGAAGAAGCCAAGAGGGTTGAACACACAACATAAAAAAGAAAGGGGATTTGAAGAACAATATTTCCGAGACAGCAAGAAGGAATGTGATCCAGCACACAGCAGAAGAGTAAGCCTTTGTCACAACAGAGTGAGGACAGATAATGTGGGTAGATTCAGTTAGTTAGATGGTTGAAACAGACAAATGTAGTAGTGAGAAAATAAACACTTTATACTGATTGTGCTTATCGTCCACAGAATCTGAGACAAGGTAACTGTCATTAAATATACCCATAGTGGCACTCAATAAAATGTGTGGCATACGGCCAAATCAACCTCAAGTTCATTTTGGTAGGTATACTTTTCTACATGAGACATAATTCATGGTAAATTCTAAATATATTCCTGCTTCATACACAGACACACTAACACTCACAAAACAAAAAAGCAGATCACTTAGTTACACAATGAAATATCACCATCTAGTGGTTGAAACCTTAAAAACCAATATGAAAATCTGATCCCATAAGTTAACTTTGGAGAGGGTATAGTCTAGTTAATAATTCCAGAAAAAGATGTATAAGCAAAATAACCTACAAAAAACTTTAATACTACATGAAATGTATGTGTCATATAAAAACCCTAAAATATAATATCTAAGGTACATGGATGGAATACCTACCAGGTGCTTGGTAGCAAAAATAAGTTTTTTTAACAGATAGATGACGATGATAGATACATAAATTATATCAATTTATTTAAGTCTTCTAAAATTTCTCTTAGCAATGCTTTATAATTTTTAATGAATATTTCTTACACATATTTCGTTGACTTTTTTTCCTAATAATTCTGTCTGGAAATGGTACTTTGTAAAAATATCAAATTTTAATTGTTTCATTTTTATCTCTGTTATGGGCTTGTGAGCCACTACTGTCTTTTAGTGGTTGGTCTAGAATTTAGATTCAAATGTTATACCACTTCACATATAATCTAAAGCTTAACGATATCATTCTACTGGTGTGCTCTGGTGGCCAGAGGTTTAGTTCACTGAGTGCAGCCCACATACATCCCAAGGACCCACATATGTCACATCCTGGGGCCAGCGGTACAACCAAGATAAAGAACTAAATAAAATAAATAAAAATGAAACAACAAAACAATAAAATTCCATTGATCTGACTGCTTTTTCATTGTTATATATTTACTTCTGTTATAAATCTTCAATATGCTGCTACTGCTTTTAAAAATTAATTATCTTTTAAGAGAATTTCAAAGCCTAAAAAAAATTAGTCTTCATACTTATCCACACATTCACCAATTCCAGCATCCTTCATTCTTCTGTTCAGATACAAATTTGACAACAGATACCGGCTGGTATCACTTTCGTTCACCTAAATAACTTCTTTTAACACGTCTTGAAGTGCAGACCTACTGGCAAATCTCAGCTTTGGTTTGTCCGATAGTTATTTCCCTTCATTTTTTAAAAAATATTTCTGTAGTACACAGAATTCTAAGCTGATAGTTTTCCTTAGAGAACTTTTAAGATGTCATCCCATTATTTCGAGTCAACTTCCACTTACGCTGCTGCGCTATGAAATCCAGAGCCACATTTACAGCAATGGATAAGTCTCTGGTGGGCTGCTCCCTACACTGGCTGAGAACAGCAGGGATAGTAAGACAGGAACAATCCTCAGAGGCACGGGACTTCTCTGATGAATGACTGACTTAAAGACTCTACCCAAGCTCTTGCCTGACAGCCTAAGATAATTCCACTCTATCTTCCTTCTCTCTTCACTCAAGGTCAGCCAAAATGCTCCCAGATTATCCCACTCCCACTTATTCTCATTCAGATGTTTCCCCTAATAAAATGTTTGCATGTTTAATCTGGTCTTGATATGTGCTTCTCAAAGCACTCAGCTGGCATAGCTGTTAATTCCACTCAGTGTATTTTTTATTTCATATATTGTATTTTTAACTTCTACATGTCTCATTTATTTCACTCCTGAATATGTTCTTGTTTCCCTTTAATCATTTGAACATAGTTATATTACCATTTTAACCTCTTTGTCTACTACTTCCATGATTTTTGCTATTTCTGAGTCTTTCTACTGAATAATTGTTTTGTTCATGGGTCACAGTTTTCTCCTCCTTGGCATGTCTAATCATTTTTGATTGGATGTTGGATACTGGTACTGTTACGCTGTTGACTGGACATTTTTGGCTCTTTTCTGGAAGATCATTAAGTAACTTGTGTACCAGTTTGAACCCTCCAAAACATGTTTTTTAAGTCTAAGAAGGCAGCTCTAACGTAGCTTTCCCTCTAGGGATAGTGTAATTGTTCTAAGGCATAATTCCTTTGGGGATCCCAGTGAATGCCCCCGGTGACCCCAAAGACTCCCCACTCTGGAGGCTGAAGCATGTGAACATTTCTCTGCTCTTTATGAACTCTGGGAATTGTTTAGTTTCCTAGTCTCCAATCAGTCATTTTGTCTGGAAATGCAGAATTTCCCCCCAGAGGCCGAATATTAACAAATACTCCAGGGGACCACAGGCAGATTTCAGAGCTCTTTCTCTTGTAGTTTCCTTTTCTCTACACTCTACTCTACAACTCCTAACTACCTCAGTCCCTTCAAAACCCAATCTCCAACTTCTCAACTCATCAAGACAACTAGGATCTGTCTAGTTTCCTATCTACGTGCTTAGAGTCTAGAAATTGCTTTCACAGAAAAAATATTGGGATCACCTTGTTTGTGTTCCTCTTTTCAAAGATCAGAGTCCTACACTGACTATGGTGTGATATTTGAAAACAGTAGTTTCAGATCTTTTGTACATCTTTGTAGTTGTTTGGGACTGTACAGATCTAGCTCTTAATATTTCACGGCTGACAATGGAATTCACACTGAATTTTTTTAAGTATTTTTACACCAATCATTGGATTTTAACCCACGAAGCCAGCAATATTGCCAGTGAAAAGACACATAACTTAAAGGACATAGAGTAACTGAGAATATTATAATAGCTACCAATGATAGCTAATATTTATATTAAAAACTTACTATATGGCAGGCACCATATTAAGCATTTTCCATTCTAAGTTCATTTCACCAGCACAACAGCATTGAGGCAGAAATTTTTTGTTGAAAAGGGAATTTAAACACAGTGAGGATAAATAACTGGCTTAATATTACAAAGTTAGGAAATGGTGAAGCTAGAATAAGAAACATCTAACGCTAAGGATCAAGTCTTATTCACTATACACTAAAACCTGTTATTTTCTTTCATACTCTCATGAAGAAAAAGGGGTAAGAAAATTCCATCCCCAAAAGCCCTTTGTAGTTAGAATATAAAACATACTATTAGAATACTAACTCTAATGTAGACTTTAAAAACACATATCCTATAGAAACAATGCGGTAAACAGTAGTTGATCCACGAAAATCCCATTAAGCAATAATACAGCAAAAAATATCAGTTTCATAAATATTTGTTGAGGGTCTAGTAGGTATCATAAATTGTTCTAAGAGCTGAAGACGAAATACAAAAGTCAAACACAGTCCTGACTATCCCAAAGCTTACATTTCTATAGAAGAGAGACAAATAACATAACAACAAGTAAGTATATAAAAGGAAATATTATAGCAGGTCCTGAGTAACACGTTTTCATTCAATGTTGTTTTGCCATAACATTGATAAGGAAAAAAAAAATTTGATTCCCAGCTGGGACCACCGTCTGTGCAGAGTCTGCACATTCCCCCACATCAGTGTGCATTTTCAACAAGTCCTCTGGTTTCCTTCCACAGCCCAGAGATGTGCACATTCGGCTCACTGACATGTCTAAACTGTCCCAGTCCCAGTGAGATGTGCAAAGCTCATCCTAGCATGGAAGGGCATCCTGTCCAGGAATGAGTCCCACCTTGTGCCCCAAGCTGCCAGATTAGACTCTTACCACCCAGCACCCTGAACTGAACTAAGCTGGAGATTGAAAATGAACGCATGAGGGGGAAAAAAAGTGGAACCAGCAATGCAATGGATGGAACTGAGGGTGATGAAATTTACCAGGATGAGGAAAGTGACTCTACAGAAGACGCCAGTACTATAGAAATTGAAGATGATACTTCTGATACTGACAGTGACTAAGAGTTGTTGGCCTTCTATGACAGGTAGATATTGCAAATCTGTTACCGGTACATAAGCTGTCTTGTACTTTGTATGTGTTCTTGTGTTTTGTAATTATGTGTTACTTAAAAGTTCTTGTACCATAATATGTTAAAAAAAAAAATGCTCAAATCCCTTTATAATACCAAAAAAAAAAAAAAAACCCAAAAAGCAAGTCCCTAAATATAAACAAATAAAAATTTGAATTAAATGAAAATTAAATGAAAGATTATTTTCATGAAAGTGTGGGCCAAAAATGTGAGTGCATATTTAACATGAGATACGTAGCAAAGCACTCCAAAACAAACAGTCACAAGCAAAAAATGCTAAATCCTCTCAGTTTCTCCATCCACACCAGCTAATTTTAGTAAAATGACTCAATGTTTTGACATGCAGATAGAAAATGAGACTCATTTTGTTAGGCTATGGATTTGATCTCTCTTCTACCACAGGAAACTCAGTGGAATCCCATGGCAATAACTGAAAGCTTTTCCCTTCTGTACACTAGTGTGGTCTAGAGAAAAAGGGGAAAACAACAAAGTTAATGAACTTTTAACAGGCAGTTACAGAAATGTCTAAAGATGTTTCATGGATTCTTTGAAAGTGACTTCATAAAGTTGGAATTTTGCCAGTTGGTTTTCTTTTAAGATTGGTCAATATTGCAAAGTTCTACAAGAGAAAAATCTTTGTGCCTAAAATACCACAAATGAGAATTCAGAATGTAACATTAGGCTATTAAACTCTTAATTGTCCTTGATTACCATTTATCTTCTGCTCTTCATTCCCAATGTTAGGTGCTCACATATTATACTTTAAGAATCATCTTATGTTTTCTCTTTAAATATTTTAATATAGGATTACTCCCACAATAAAAAATAAAACATACCAAGAAACTAAAATGTTGGTTCCTCAATGTTGACTCATTTATGAAAAAAAAAAAAAAACCAGTAATCTTATACTACCCTTACCAATTAAAGAAAAAAAAAGAAATTGAAATGAAAACAATGCTTCCTGTGCAGCACTACTGCTACTTTCTCGGTCGTTACTACCACAGGAAAAGACAATAAAGGCATGCAACAGGTGTGATTTCGGATCTCTGAACAATCTGAAAAGTATTCTGCTCTAACCAAAGTCCTATTCAGATACTACTTCTTCTAACCATACATGTATCGTCTAAAAATCATATCCTTAGTGCAAATAAATCAACAGTCCTCATGTTGTCAAATAAAATTTCCATACTGTATTTCCTTCACCAGGCATAAATGTTTTTCCACAATGATTTTTATGGAAATAAAACTTCTGCTTTTGGCAGAAGTCAAACACAGTCAAAAAACTGACACAGGCACGGTATCTTTCAAATGGTGAAACTAACAATAACTTGATGTTAATTATTTCCCAACATAATGTGATATAGGCACAAAAGTTACCTATAAAGTATTCTAGATGAGAATGCATAATCAGAATCTAAATCAAATCTCAACACCTAACTTTCAATTTAGAAGAAATACTGAGATAGAACAAGTTAAATAACATCCATAAGATGTTAAAAATAGAAAATAGAATATTGGTCTGAACTTTTTAGAAAGTCATTGCCACTGGGGACAGAAGTAAGGGACCCAAACAGATACTAAATACACATAACAAAAAGGCCATAATGTATGAATTGCATGGATACTGATTAAAAACAAATAATATAAAAGACACTTATACCAGAAGGAGAAGAGAGAGAAAAGGGGGCAGAAACTGTATTTGAAGAAATAACAGCTGAGAACTTCCTTAACCTGAAGAATGAAGCAAGCCTACAGATCCAGGAAGCTCAGAGTCCCTAATAAAGGAAACCCAAACAGAGATACACCTAGATACATTGTCATTAGAATGTCAAAAAATACAAGGTAAAGAAAAAATCTTAAAAGCATCCAGAGAAAAACAAGTCACATACAAAGGAGATCCCATAAGATTGTCAGCGGATTTCTTAACTGAAACTGTACAGGCCGGGAAGGAATGACATGATATATTAAAAAGGCTAAAAGAAAAGGTTTTCAACCTGGGATACTATATCCGGCAGGATTATCATTCAGAACTGAAGAAATGATAAAAAGCTTTTCCAATAAGCAAAAGTTAAAGGAATTTATGACCACAAAACCAATTCTACAAAAAATACTAAAAGGTGTTATACAAAGTGTAAAGAAACACTAGTGAATAGGTCTATTAGAAGACCTATTCACCTGTGTTCATTAGAGATACTGGTCTGTATTTAGGATGAGTTTGAGTAGAATAGGTATTAATTCTTCTCTGAAGGCTTGGTGGAATTCATTAGAAAAGGTATATGATCCTGGTTTTGAATTTCTTAGGGAGACTCGAGTATCTCTTCAATTTATTTGCTTGTGATTTTTCTGTGGGGCCTATTCAAGAACTTAACATACATTATCTTATTTAAGATAAACCTATGATGCAGATTTTATTATCCCCTTTTATAGATGAGAATACCAAAGCTAAGAAATCTGTCTAAGGTTACACAGCACACAAGTATCAGAGCGAAGGTTCAAATTTATTAAAAGATAAATCCTGCATGCTCAATATCTTAGTTTAGCTTAGTTTAATATTATTTTGTTTGAAAAGATAAGGCTATTCAAAACTTTTAAATTTTACTTTCATCACACTTTTTCTTTTCAGCTACCTTATTCTTCTTGATAATTCCAATTTTTAACTTTTCTTAGTTAAGGAACTATGACTCAAACTTACATTAGGAATTTTTATATATTCTACTATATCCATTTCAAAGTTTAATTGTTTTGGAACTATCCAATATGTTGTACTCTCCAGAGCTTCTTTTGAAATAAGTATTTAATATGACAAATTATGTTCTTTTCTTGGCTTGAAAAAAATTGAAAGAAAAAAAAGAGAAAATCATACTTCAAAAGTTATGAAACAGTCTGCTAATATATTAACTGCTTGGACATACAGGTCCTTTCAAAAGTCCAGAGAAGTATACACTCAAAAGGTTCTGAAATTGGTTAGAATATTGAAACAATTTAATGCTAGGTTGTATATTTTATCCCATAAACCACTGAAATATTTTTGAATCTTGCTTTTTATCCTTATCTAGGGCCAAAGAAGAAACTACAGAGAACTCACTTTTCTATTTGTTCATTATGTATTGAATAGTACATAACTGAATAAATAATAGAGATACCTTTTTAAAAAAAGATCAAAGGAATAAAGAAAAAGAAAAGGTAGATATAGGAGAAACATAAGAGCTTAGTGAGGAAGGGCTAAGAATAAATGAGGCTATTAGCACAGCCTGCGCACCAAGCCATATTTACCAAAGTCTATCAGAAGTCAATGGGGAAACAGTGATATATCATCTCCCACCAATGAGAATGGCTACTATCCAAAAGACTAGAAATAGTGTCAGAGATGATATGAAAAGAGAACGCTTAAACACGGTTGGTGGGAGTGTAAATCAGTGCCACCCTCATGCAAAGCAGTATGGAACCCACTTAAAAATTTAAAAACAAAAATTCCATGATCCCATGTCTTATTTTGGGTATTTACCTGAAAAACACAGTGACAGTAATTCAAAGAGATATATGCATCCCCATTTTTCATTGCAAATTTACTTACAATAACCAAGAGCTGGAAATAACTTAAGTGCCCATAGAAAAATGGATACAAAGATTTTTATACAATTCCAGAGGTTTCTCAGTATCTTTAAGCTGTTGTGTTTACTAAAGGCAATTCACCTTAGAGCTCAGTCAGATCTGTAAATTATGGTAATGGGTTAGAGTGGGGAGAAAAGGAAAAAGGAACTGAAAGATCCACATGTACTTTTTAAATGGAATATGACTCAGCTATTTAAAAAAAAAAAAAGATAAAATATTACCACTTGTAACAAACATGATTAGACCCAAAGGGAATTAAGCTTAGTGAAATGTCAAAGACAAACACCATATGACTCACTCACTTGTATTAAAGAAATCAAACAAATGAACCAGATCATACAAAAATAAACTTTTAGTCTCTAACTTTTAAACAATAAGACCAAATCAGTGGTTAACAGAGGGAAGGGGAAAAGAGGTAAATAAACTAGGTAAAAGGGGTCAAGTATATAGTAAGGGTAGAATTGAACTATTAGTGATAAACTTAATGAAGCATATACAGATTATTGATTCACAATAATGCATAACTTAAAGTTAAGATGTTATAACTCAATATTACTTCAATAATTTTTTTTAAGTATATGCCTTTAAACTCTTCAGGAAATATCTAATTTATCTGTTACATAATATCATGAGGAAAAAGTTCCCATAGACAAGACCACCTCCTATTAACCAATGAATTGGATTATATTCTACTTAGCATTTACCAATATTAAACAGAATAAAAAAAATAGCAAAGCAGATACATTATAAGCATCCTGAAGACTCTTTTGTAAAATTTTAGATTTAAAACTTATTTCTTTAATTTACTATCTAGATTTTTTTTTTTTAAGAGAGAAAGGAAGATAGAGAAGGAAGAAGCATTTTTAATGAAGGAAGCCCTTTTATTTATTTGTTTTTGGTTGGTCTCCCAAGTCCCGGGGTTGTAAATTTGGGTCCTTGGACTTTACATGGTCAATATTCCAGTCAGATTAGTGCCTGAGCCACCAGGTTGCTCCTAATTAAGATTATTTTAAACATGAATTTATTGAAATCGTAGCCCTTTATCCCATTACAGACAGTGACTCAGAACATACAACTGTTCTCTGTAAGAAAGTCTGAAAACATACCTTTTATTTTCAGCCAGATTGGCTCCTTCCTCCTTCAGCTGTTTACTTTTCTCAGCACAGTCTTCAAGGAGAATCTCCTTTCTACGTTTAATGGCATGAAGCCAGTTTCCTTCATCATTTTCAACTACATCCTTCTCATCAGCAGCTTCAGCTTCAAACTGCTGGGAAGTGACCTTTGAGACCTTCTCACCAATTTTCCTCTTCCATCCAAATGAAGCCATTCTAGAAAATTACAAAGAAACAGTTTTTACATTTCAGACTCGGTCCTTTATAGAAGAAGTATTACAACTAATAGTGAAAAAGGGATGAAAGGCTCAGACTATCATCATTTTAAAACCAGTAATTCATTTGTGAATTTAGGCAATAATCAAAGGCTACTAACATCATAAACAACTGGCTATTATGCATCTTCAGATGAATGTGACACATAGCCCATGAGGTACTCCTGTAAAACTTTAATCCTGTATCAGATTAGGCCTCTATCAGCTTATTTAAAAATGTGGGATTCAGAGGAGTCTATTAAATAACCCATCAGAGATACAAACAGCAAAACCAAATACTAAAGATAAATAAAACTGGCTTCTTCAAGAAATAAACTAGCTGGGTTGGGATGGGGGTGGGATATGGAAGGTCACCCCTAAATTACAGAGTGTCACTAGACAAAAAGAATGTGTAGTTCTCATTTATCTCTGGATTCAATGGGGAAGAAACATTTATGAAATAATAGGGGAAATCAGAAGAGTGATTTGATATTTGATATTAGGAATATTGTGGGAATTTTTTAGGCGTGATTATATTTATTAAAAGAATGCTTATCTTCAGGGATTACATACAAAAACATATCTCATGAAACTATATGATTCCTAGAAAGTGCTTCAAAGTACTCAGTAGGGGTGGTTGCAGTAGAGAAGAAATATAGATGAAAAGGTTGTTGAGTTGATGGTCAAGTTAGCTGATGAGTACAGGGGATCTCTTGTACTTTTCCCTCTCATTTCACATATGTTTGACATTTTCCATCATAAAGTCTTGAAAGATTCAAACTTGGTAAATTACTTGATTCACAGAATAACTGAGTGAACCAAAAAGTTAACAAATGTTAAATTGCTTTAACTGATGGAATGACGTTACAGGAAATCCTAGAGGAATTCCACAGATCTTTAGAGAAGGTACTTACTGAGGGATCCAAGAATTCTTACTAGGCACATAGATGGACTTAAAGATACCGAGAAACCTCTGGAATTGTATATAAATCTTTATATGCTGACGTGCATTCTAGAAGAGTGTCTAAGCTTGCATTCCACTCTTAAAAGAATCTACGTCTCCAAAGAGATTATGATCAACAGACAGATCAACTGGAGGATAAGAAAAAGGAGTGAACTAAAAATCTTCATAAAATCAAGAATAGGCATTGTGGGAATAAGGGAATGTGAGAAACAAAACAGTGCATAAGTTCTAGTAGCTTTCCAGGTCTTCATCACAAATGAACACGGCTAAAGTAAAGTGTAAGTAATCACAACAAGGAAGGGGGCAAAAAAGTTAAGAGTGGTTGCGGAGTCATTCACATGAAAAAATCCAAGAATAGGCAGAACTTGGAGGGGTAAGGAACTTGTAGGTCATATGCCTCTGTTCTTAATGAATATGAAGAAGTGTGGCAATCAAGAAATATACAGGCTGCTATTGGTGAACCACATGCTTTTTCCCAGAGGCAGGGACCTTTAAAAAGTCTGGAAAAGTTATGAATTATAAGCTATACTAGGGTATTAGGTTAATGCCAAACTTCCTCCCCAAACCAATTATGACATGTAGAATGAATGTTTGAAAATGACAAGTAACTTAGGGGAAAGAATCAAGAAATGGTTTAAAATGGAAGTGTGGTTACTATGAAAGAGAAGTTCAGAAATACAGCATGAGAACATGAGAGACTGGATCATTAAGAAGTTTCACAAGGTTATCAAAGTAAGTCAAGTAAAATGGAAGTTTTGTATTTATGACTGTCCTTAAAGGTGACAAGAATGTGAATGATTAAGTTATTTTGGTTCAAGTTTCCAAAATCAACTTGTTTCTAAATCAGTAATATGAGACATCACGGACGATGGGAACTCTATTAAGACATGAAAATCTGTTGTGTTTACTAAAGGCAAATTACAATAGAACTCAGTCAGATCTGTATATTATGATTAGAGTTTAGAGTGGGGAGCAAAGGAAAAAGGAACAGAAAGATACACATGCACTTTTTAAATTAATAGGTTAATCAGACTCCCATTATTCTCCCCCATATCCAACCCAAACTGCCTCACAAATGGCAGGCTAGGTAATGGCTGAGGCCCCAAGTGGTGGGTTTTCAACCCATGTGTGAAAAAGTTGCATACCCCCTGCCTCAAGTATTTCTTGCATTCTGCTCTACGAATCCTTTGAGATGTTCTAAGTATCAGAGGCTGCAGAGGTCAGAACAGAAATGACAGTTTAGGGCCATAAAAGACTTGATGACCATCAGCAATTAACAAGTTTACCCTTGAAGAGAAGAACAATACATGGCTCTCGGACAGGAATTAATATGGAGGGAAAACTATAGGCAAGTTCAAGGGCAAACAGAAAAGAAAATGAAATATTTCCTACCCTCAACTTTCACATTTTTCAGAACAGAAGACTTGTCATCTGCTCAAAGTAAGGGAAAAGAAACAGATCTGGACACTTGGAAAAAGATCCGAAATAGCCACTGTGGGGAATAGGGAAAGCAACAATCAGAGATGAACAAGGGTCTAAACAGTACAAGGGTCCACTGAGGTTTAAAAAGCGTGACTCTATTACCAAGATCATCAGTGCAATTTTACATTTTCCTCAAAACGGTCTGGAAACCACTAAAATATAGATGAATGCAATAAAAGATAAAAGCCGTAAGCTAACAAAGGATGCTATGATGTCAGAGACACTTGAGGCTTCCTGAAGTCTTGTTTTTCAAAATAAAAATTCGCCAGGCTGAAAAGAGTAAGCCTTTTCCACTTTGGAACACTGAAGAATTAACTCCAAGCTGATTCAGATATCTTAAATAGTACGAATTTATTGTGTCTCCAAGGTATGTGAACACGAAATTAAAACATTGAAGAACCCTTTCCTGAATGTACAAGGTGCCAACATCCTAACCTATGTTTTCTCACCAAGATCAGAAATCGTAAGGATAAAACATAACCATAGGGGTTGCCGGTGAAAATCATCAACCACCACAAATGCAGTGTATACAGAATTCTAGTTAAGGGATGCCCTGTAGATTCTCAACAACGAAAGTTGCATCCTGAATTCTCTGGCTGGTACAACGATGCCTAGAGTAGGCGCTCAATTTTTCCCGGCCACAAGCCAGAGAACGCTTGTCTTCCCTGCGTGGGAGGCTGCGGACAGAAGCTGAGACATCACTGGCTGAAAACGATCATGAAATCAAAACAGCCCCTTCTGGATACAGAGATGTATTCCGGGGTGAGGAATTCAACCTACGGTTGATGCGAAATGCCACCGCAAGCGAGAAACTAGCATTAGCGACTTCCCTTCATTTCCCACAACAATAAAAAATGCCTCAAGGCTGCCTCGGACGTCACCCAGGGGTTCACCAGCGCCCCCGGAAAGCAGCTGGGCTCCGCTCCTCCCACCGCTCAGGGGAAGGTGCGAGTCCGAAGCGCCCGGGTGCGAGGGAGCCGGGCCCGGGCCGGGACATGACGTCCTTAGAGACCAACCTTAGTGTCCGCGCCGGATCGCAACGCCGACTTCTGAAGCGCTTTCTCCCCTACCCGCGAGACCCACTGCCTCGGTTTCCTCTTCTTCCGGCTTCCACCACAGTAGCCCCAGTTACCTGACCACCACCCGTCAGGTTCCCTGTTTACATTCCGCTTGCCCTTTGCCCCTCGGAAACGGAAATTGTCAAGCACGCTCTCCAACCAACCTGCCTGTGAAGTATGATCTTCCCCCAAAAGGGCTGGTGATCTCTGAGGGTCTGAACAGTCCAAAGAAGCGGGCAGCGAGAGGAGCTTCTCAAAGTCTTTCTCATCAGCCAATCTACGACCCGGGACCACGAATCCCAGCAGTCACTGCAGGCACACTCACCGCATTGCCCTCTGGGATTTGTAGTCCAGGCACGCGGGCCGGGCGCGCCCTCTAGCAGCAGCCAGGAGCACTAGAAACTGCGGCTGCGCAGAGAGAAAAGTTAACTCCGCCTCAGGGCGCGACCCTTCCAGTCTTGCAGGTAAAACTAACCAGGAGCGTTCAAGCCATGTTAGCGGTTTTCCGCGCGTTACTCTCGAAATGGTTTCACAACCGAACTCAGGAGGCGGGCCCGTGCCGAGGACAGAGGCAGAATTCGATTGAAATGGGTTCAAGGAGGGCTGTGGCTGTGCTATAGACGTGACGTCGAAAAGAAACAAGTTGGACCCAGAATAGAAAAATATGCTCTGAAAGTCATTGTTGTTGCTGTCTCGAAAATAGTGGGAAAATAAAATACAGGGAAATGTTTAGAAAACTGGAAATGTGCAATTGATTGATCGCCGTAGCTATTTTGTGCAAAGGAACACCGTTTTTGTCTATCAGGCTTTCTCAACCTCAGCACTTACTTTCTGAACTTGATAATTCCTTGTTGGGGGAAGGAGGGCTTTCCTGTGCTGTGCGCCGTAGGGAGTTTAGCTGTATTCCTGGTTTCCACCCACTATATGCCACCACTAACTGTGACGACCAATAATGTCTCCAGACATTGTCAAATGTTCCTGGAGGAATAGACATTCCCCAGCTTGCCCCATTAAGAACCAAGATCCTCCCCGCCACAACACTTTCATTTTATTTTATTCTATTTTATTTTGTGCTTAAGGAGAGGTGCAGGCAGGAAGAAAGAAAAGGAATAAGCACTTTAAGTTTGTTGTTCATCTTGAGTTTTTTTTCTCCCGCCCTGGGTCTTAGGATGTACATGAACTGCCCAGTGAACTAAAGCAGGAGGCCACCAGGTCGCGCCCCAAGAACCTTTCAAAGATAAAAACTAATTTTCATACTCTTATGAAGATATCATCCCTTTTCACAATGTTTGATTCTTCGCTACCAAAGGAAGGAAAGAAAAAAAAATCAGTCATTCCAGAATGTCCTTCATAAAGCAGCAGTTATATTATTAAAATGATTCGACTACCATTTTCTAATATTCTGAATGACACAATGGGAAATACTTAAAGTACTTCTGTTGTATATTGAAGTCTGATGTCTCAAGGAAAAGCTGTGAAATTGCGCTATAAACTGTAGATATTTTTACCCTGGAATGCAGGGTAGAAGAAAAACTGACAGACTTGCCAGTTATTCAGGCTTTTTCTCAGACCCCTCTTGAAAATGAAAAGGAACCTGATACTTCAAGAAAAACTATTGACAGTGTTGTCAATGATAACATATCCAAGAATTTAAGCAAAAATTAAGATTTTGGAAAATTTATTTGCCATAATGATCTTAAAGTTTCCAATTACTTCCAGACTTTTCTGATGAGATCAGTAGTGATATCAGATGTGATTTTTTAACATATTGTTGGATTAAATGCACAATGAATTAACACTTAAGAGTTGCAGGCGTGAACTACTATTTTCAAAATGACCGATGCATGATTATGGTAGCCAGTCTCCAAGACGGCCTCCCTACTCCTAGCCTTCAACCACATGTTCCATTTCTTCTCCCATTTTTCCCGGGTTCTGTTGCTTACTGAATAGGGATCGCTTCTGATATATTAACTAGAATAAGTGGTAAAAGTATTTAAGCTGGGTGTACACGGACCATGTTCACTGCAAATCTGAAACTGAAAATTTACGATGCCAAATATTTCTGTGTACTTTTCTGTATAAGCCTGTAAAAATGAGTATTTTCCACATTAATCATTTCATGTATTAGCTTTAATAAAATTCTCGTGTGTATATTTTAAAATCTTTTTCTAAAAAATATATCTTTAAGAATATATACATATACACATACACACTTTCTAGTAAGACTCAGTATGATTTACACCTTATGGTCACATTTGTGTTTGGCTCATAGTAGCCATATGAGGGAAGATAGTTTGTAGAGTCAATAATTAAGTGGTGGTTAAAGCTATAGTCTGTCGTATAGCTTTTTCCTAAATTTCTTAGATAACTTCAACTTGGTCCACTCTAGTAAAAGCTTCCTCCAACACTTAAGCTTTCACACTTCTGCCACCACTTCTCTACTTACTTTAAATAGTCTGTGATCTTGACATATCTTTTGATATATTTAATACATTTCCCATACTGTCTGTTTGTAGACATGATCATCTTCCAAACTGTTAGAATTCCTCAAAACTTATCATACTAACATTTATTGGCATTCACAATAGAATTGTCTGTTCACATAAATAGAACAGTTCAATTAATATTGATTTTTTGAACAATGCCCTGAATAGTTTTGTAGTCAAGTAAATACCTAGAGCAACTGATAAGTGCTGGAAAAGAACCATGTTATGTGTTCTTCAAATATCTTTAGCACCGTTTTCTTTTGTTATAATTATCAATTCGTCAATCTAAAGATTTAGAACGCCAAGAATCTATGACATTCCTAACAAAGCCGTATGGGATACAAGACTTAATACTAATTCAGTTCTAACCGTAGTGTCATTCTAACCAAATTCAGTATTAGTAGCCAGAGATAAATAGTGGCTACCATGGTAGATAGATGACATAGATGGAGACATAGGTACAGACATATACAAAATATTTTCATTGATTTTAGATGAAGTCAAAACTCACTAATTTAGTTGAGGCAAATATCACAATGAGTGCTAAAACTTAAGTACTATATTTTATATTTAGGCACATTGTTAAAAATGTACACAGATGGTCTGCCATAGACAAGTGATTTTTTTCAGTTAGTTTTCCCAGAGATTTTAAAAAAGCTGAACACATTGTAACAAGTGGAAAATGATGTTTTTCTTTATTATCCATTTTCTAAAAGTTTTTGAAATTGTATACTTAAATATACTCCAGTTAAAACGTACATGTACATGTCTCAAATATTGTACCACAAAGATCAATTTCTACCATACTACCAGTTTACAGTTATGTTGTCGGTGGAATTTCATTCATCTTGTCAGGACTCACAATGAAAATGAGATTTCTATTATGGATGGGGAGATGAAAAAATTTAAGGGAAAAAGATTTAAGACACATTTTTCTTTCATTCTGAAGGTGCTAGTCAGCATGGATGAATGAAGTTCTACATCTAGCGATGGTGCACCCAGCATTCATTCCCTAAGAATGGGATCACTATAAGTCTAAAAGAATGGGGGAGGAGAGAAGGAGAGTGGGACATATTGTATAAAATTATTTAAAACTCTGAAAAACTACAAAAGCATCTCAGAAAATATAATCAAAGTAAAAGCAATGGAGTTTATTTCAGTTGAAATTATTTTAAATTAGATATGATATATTAAGCTCCCACATTCCCCAACCTGGTAGAAAAGTTCCTCTCAATGAGAAATCATTTATTTTAATGGCAAAATTTTTACATATCAGTAAAATCTGTTATATTTAAAACTATGTATACAGTACATTTCTGGCAAAAACCTTATACATCTTTCAGTTGTCAAGACAAAGTAAAAATATGGTTGCATAAAATCACAAAAAATATAAATTGCTGAAAAGATAATAAAAAAAGATTAAAAATCATTTGCATTGACTTTCTTACATCTTCAAATAGTAAGAATTTGCAAACTACAATAAATTTGAGAAAATTCTGATGCAACCTTGACATACTTAACTCTTAAGTTGTCATTTCAGTTATCCCAGCTTAAAAAAGAATTTACTACAATAGTCTGTGCATTTATCATACTCTTTGTACAAGTGCAATATTTAAATATCCTGAAAATAAAACTCGGTAACTAAAAGGAATTACAATAACTTAAAAAGAAGCGAAGTTTACAAAATTAACGATTTTTAGAAGGTCCTATTCATGGCTCCTCCTTTTGTTTTCCCTCGCCCCACACAGCTTATAGAGACATTACAAGGATGTCTTAGTTCTATATACAAATCTGTAACTTTAAAAATACAGTCTTCCGTCCTCAACATCAGGAACATAATGCTGCATTTAGAAAGGAAATGAAATCACTATCCCCACAACAGGGCCATATACAAGTTATACAGTTTTGAACTTTTTCTTAAATGAACTCCTATTGCTTTATACAACTTTCAAATTCTAAGTTGAATAGAACAAGCCCTGGGTAAAGAGAAGAAAGAGCTTTCTTTTGAATTCAGTGCATGTTTCTAGGGGCGCTAGAGCCAAATCTACAACTACAGTAACTATGTATGCCAGCTGTCATATGACATTTGAGTATATATTGTTTGGTTGCACAGGTGTCACTTTATTTGCCAAGAACAATCCTACAATACAAATATTCTTTAAAAGAGACAAAAAGAGCTCTGCTGCAATGGAGAACTCAGGGGAAAAAATCAATTTCTTGAAGTTTAAATGGTATAAGGCAATTATGGGTGACAGCAATATATATCTATTTTTTATTAGCATATTACACAATACCAATTTAAACTGAAGTGATTTTAAATCTTCATTCATACATATTATATAGTGCCTTTACTAAGCAAGAAAAAATATAAATTTGAGATCTTAGGAAGATTAAGCATCATCAAGTAGTTCCCATAATTCTACTTTTAAAAAAGTAATTAAAACCCAAAACAAATGTTACATTTAGAACTGATTTGTTCCATGTTTTATCAAAATAATTATGATGTCTTTATCTGACTATGGAGACATTTAAACTTTAATTGGATCCTCGTTTGAAATACCAAGCTATATAAGAAATCTGAAGAACAGCTGAAGAAATTAAAATATGCATAGATGGCATTAGGGAATTAACTTTATAATGGTATTTTTTTAGGAGAATCTCATTTTTTTAGAAGATACGTGATGTGTTAAAGGGTGATGTGTATGTCTGCAATATTCAGGTGTTTCAGGAGGAAAAAGCATATATATGTAACTACATATATATGTATGACTATATCTACATAGATGTGTAAAGCCAGTGGCAACATGTTAACAAGTGTTGAATGTTAGCAGCAGCTGCACACAACCCAGTGATCACCTTACAGCCTTAGAACTTTTCTGTTTTTAAAAATGTTCATAATAAAATTTTGGAGAAAAAGTTACATCTGTGCATTTAAACAGTTGTAAGAGATGTTCTTTCTATGCACTGAATCAATTTAAAAGATACATAATCTAATAACCAGAAATTTTTGCATACATTCGATACTGACATGATGAACAGAGGAATTTGTGAGACTGGCAAAAACATCATCTTGATTTATTTACAGTATATGTAATTCAGCTCTCATGACAAAAAAGAGCAATTTATGTACAGAGTATAATGAGACAAATTTGTCAGATTAAACACTGCCTAGAATATCTGAATACTTAAGTTCTGTATATTTTGGGACTTACCAAGCTAAAGCAAAAAGTTTAATTGTGTTTAATATCTTTGATGTGACTTACACATACTATAGAATATTAAGGGAGAAATATAGAAGAGTCATCCAGACTTATCGCCACTGTTGGAAGATACCTGCTATTTAAGAAGTTAAGAAGCCCAGAAAATAAAGTCACCTAAAAAGGTCTCTGGAGATTCTAGGCAAATATGTATTGAATAAATTTATAAAGCAAATATATAACACATCAACATGTAATAATATATGAAGGCCTTTATGGTAAATCATATTCTACAAAGCCCTGTGTACACTAAATATAAAATAGCCAAAAATCAAGTGAGCCTGAGAGACCTATAAATCATTGTGCCTATTATGCTATATTCCTACTGAAATATTAACAACAAAATTATCTTAATTCATTTTTGCACATGAGGCATTTAACTATTATCATGTTCCAATTCGTGTGCAAATTGCATTCCAAAAGGCCAATCCTCAGTTATAATGATAACTTGATTATAAATGGAAACATTTGGCTATAATTTATTATGCATGCTTATTGCTATCAAAGAAATAAGCAAAGTTTTAGGTTTACTGTGCAAGAATTTTAATTAGATTCGCACACATCTCAAAAAATTCTATTGTGTGACTTCCAGGTCTTGGAGTTAAGTCAACAGGAGAAGAGTCAAGTGAGGTTATAGATGAGGTAAGAGAAACTTCTGAAGATTTTCCTTGAGCCTCAGCATCTGAATCATTCCTTTGGCAAGATCGGTAGTTGCTAACTGATCCTGATCGCTGTGGAGTAGCAGTCCCTGATTTGGCTTCAGTAATTTCATCTGGGTAAAAAGAATTCCATTTGTTATAATCCATGACACTTCCCCAATTTTTTTTAACATATTCAATTTGTTTCTGTGGGTGAGTCTTCTGACCAGCTATTAAGAGCACATTTATAGCTTCTGAAAGAGAGGAGTTTAAGTTAAACCACTTGCCTTTTTTACACATGCCATGTATTCTCCTGATGGCTAAGCTAATCAAGATGGGGTACATCATATAGCTACTCAGCAGTCTTGCAATCTAAGATTAAGAATTCAATAAACTAAAAACTTGGAGCTTAATAAACATCATTCTAAGCAATAAAAATTAATCCCTTTATAATAAGTGTACTTTAAACTTAGGATGAATCTTGGAAATCATATCATCTCTTTATTCTGTTGATGAAAAAGCACAAACTCCCAAAAGCTAAGTAACTTGCCCTAAGTAACACATGAACAGAATGGTAAATGTAGAACACAAGTCTCCTAAGTCTCATCTCCATATTTTTCACTTTCTCACTCTCTCTTCATATTTCATCCAAGACCTCATAAAACATCAACAATTCCAATGAGCAAAAACCAAGGAAAAACTGAAGTTGGGAACACAATACATAATGAACCACATGAAAAACAGATATGTTGTAGAAACTATCACTTTAACATCAGAAGGATCAGACTGCATCTAGCTTTAAGGATTTTACAAGAAAACAATCTTAAAAAGGCCCTATAATAGTTTTCAAGAGTCACAAATGTTGACATCACAAAGTTACTTATATTCTTTTGCTATTGGGAACAATTCAAGAAACTTCAAAAGAACCAAAAACTAAAAAGCCAAGTTAGTTAACAGGTCTCACGTGTCATGTATGTTGTTTTGTGTAATGTACATACCATCAATACTCCGGAAATCCAGTAAGTATGTTCTGCTATCCACTTGGTATAGCTGTAGACTCATTTTGGAATATGTACTTGTCACAGGATTCTTCCTTCGAACACGCAAATAATATGGGTTTACAACCTAGCACGTGGTATACAAAAACAAAGTGAAAAATAATTATTTTACAATACATTTTCTAGCCTAGAGGTTTGACAAAGCTGCTCCTAATCGGAATGCTCTTTCTTTCCTACCTTCCATTCATAATCCAATTGTTTAATTGCTCTGCAAACTTCTGCCATGATATCATTTGGTCGACTTTGACTTCTAATTCCCAAATGCCATTTTGCTTTCCTTACACCTTGGTGTTTAGATTTCTGTGGATTTAATTCATCGAGGGTGTGGCGAGCCCTTGGCGTTTCAGCAACCAGGAATGGTACTCTTTCAGGATGGGGCCGAGTGAAATGGTGATCATCAAGAAAAGAATCAGGTGGACTTGTCGCCAAGTAGAAATCTTTGGCCTCATTCATTATTCTCCTGTTATCTATTATGAGGTGGTAGGCAACTGCCAAAGGGTCCTGGTGATTTCTGTTATAAAGGCAGCTGAGAACCTCCTCTTCTGAACATTCAAATTTTTCACATACTTCCTTTAAGGCTTCATCATCAATCATGGTTGAACTGTATGATGGATCCTCAGGGAAGAGATATTTTGGAAGGTCCTGTTTAAACCATTCATGTTCCCTGAGAGAAAACGGCAGGGTCAGGAGAAGGATTCTGAGTAGAGACAAGACTGAAAGTAACAGTTTCGGGGAATTTAGGCTATGAAATCATTTATATTTGTATTCATACTGAATTATTATCAGTTTTTTTTTAATTGATACATTTCCCTTCTAGCTCCCATTTCATTGTATTTACTGGGGAAAATGTTCCAATCTCTCTTCTTATGTTAAGAAAGAGAAAGCACTCCCACGGCAACAAAGAAAACATCTACATTTTTATTTATTTAAAGTTGTGGAAGAAATGACAATGACATAAAAAGAGACCAGCTTATTTCCAGGTTAGGCTTCATTACAATACTCTTTTGATACAATGTTAAATGAAAAAATAATAACAAAAATAAACAAGTACTATTCATTGAATGCTTTCTGTGTGGTAGCTTTTAGGTTAAACACTTCTAATACATTATCTTACCTCATTTTCAAATCAACTGTGAAGATAATAATATACCCTATTTCAAATAAAGGAAGGAAATCAACTCACAAACACAGTAAGGGCAAAGCCCGAATTACTACTCTTTCTGTATAACTCTGAATACTCTCCTATACCAATTCCCTATCTTCACATGTATAAAAGGGTATGTTTGACCTGAACTATGCTAAAAAACTTTGCTAGGGTTCCGCCCTGTAGCTCAGGCAGCTGACGTACTGGCCATGTAAAGCCTAAGGACCCAGTTTCAAGACGGAGGCCCAGGGGAAGGGAGGTAAAAAAAAAAAAAAAAAAAAAAACCTTACTAAAATTGTTTCTTTTTCCTTCTTTCAAACCTTGCTAAAATTGAAAAAAGAATTAAAAGAGAAAAACACCCAAATTAACAACAGACACTGATCATCTTGGTGATGGGATTAAAGATGATTTTCATTCTTTGACTTTTTTTTTGGTGTTATCTAATTCTTTTTCAATTTTCATTTATTACATTTAAATTTGGGGAAAATAAACTATCACACACATACACAAATATACACACATATCATATCTCACTTAGATATATAAATTTTAGAGGATAATTTTTCCTCTGGGGTAAAAATTACATCCAGCCATGTATAATCTCTTTTTCAGTCAGTCTACTATAGAATAAAAGGAAAGTAATAAAGTTTTAAGTTCTACATATAATCATTTCTCATTATCCTAGTGCTTTCTTATTTACTATTCCCAGATCTGTATCTGATTTCTTTCTCCCTTCTACTCCATCTCACAGAAATGCGCAGATTTCTAGACATTAAAAGACCAAAAGAGAAACTTCCAGAAGTGGAAAAAGGTAGAAAATGATAGTAGAAGAAACAAAGTTTCCAGTAATTTTTTTTTTTTTTTCTTTTTCCAAATCTTCATCAGAAATGGCATGTCCAAATTTGGGAAGATTTACAGGCATCATTTCTGCCTTACTTAACTACCAAGTTAAACCAATGAATGATGTTGGGATAACTGGATCATTCTCTAATACCATTCACAAAAATTAACTCAAAATGGACTAGAGACTTGGACATAAGACTGGAAGCCATCAAATTCTTGGAAAACAACATAGGAAAGACATTCCATAACAGGCCTTAGGGCAGCCTTTGGGGACTCAACTCCAGCCTAAAGAGAAACAGAAAGAAAAACAAACAACTCGGACTATATGAAACTAAAAAGCTTTTTCAGAGCGAAAGAAAACATCACCAAAACAAAAAGACAACATACTAACTGGGAGAAGATATTTGCATTTCATATTTCATATGAAACTAAAAAGCTTTTTCAGAGCGAAAGAAAACACCACCAAAACAAAAAGACAACATACTAACTGGGAGAAGATATTTGCATTTCATATTTCTGACAAGGGCTTAATATATAAAATACACACAGAGAACTCATAAAACTCAATAACAGAAAAACAGGCAATCCAACCAAAAAATGGGAAAAGTAATTGGAGAGACATTTTTCCAAAGAGGATATACAGATGGCCAACAGGCACACGAAAGATGTTCCTACTTGCTGGTTATCAGGGGTATACAACTGGAAACAATAATAAGATAACACCTCACACCAGAGAGACTGGCTATTACCCAGAAGTCTGGAAACAACAAATGTTGGCAATGATGTGGAGAAAAGGGAACACATACACTATTCTGATGGGACGGCAAATTGGTGCAACTCCTAGGGAACACAGTGCGGAGATTCCTCAAAAAGTTGAAGATGGAAATCCCATATGATCCCACCATCCTACTTCTGGGTATTTACTCACAAGATACAAAAGCACTGATTGCCAGAGATTTATGCATCCCCATGTTTACTGAAGTCCTATATTCACGATAGCTAAGAACTAGAAACTACCTATGTACCTAACATCAGATGAATGAATCAAGAAGATGTGGTACTTATATACAATGGAATACTACATAGCCCTTAGAAGAGATGAAATCCTGTCATTTGAATCAATATGGATGGATCTAGAGGGGATTATGCTAAGTGAAAGTCAAAAGAAGACAGACAGAGACCAGATGACCTCACTGATAGGTGGGATTGAATAGACAAAGAAACAGATGAAAGAAAACCAACCCTTGGACGCTCGCAACAAAACTGAGGTTATCAATAGGGAATGGGATGGGGGTAGAGGGCAGGGCAAGAGGTGGTGGAGCCCACTGAACAACGGTGAAGAACAACTGGTAATTTGGAGGAGAGCAGGTTGTGTTGACATGTATCTGAGGAACAGGGAAACCGCACATAAGAGTTTATTTTAATGTGCAGAATAAAAGTTAATGCAAAAAAAAAAAAATCATTTGAACAGACAGGTCTAATAGACATATACTGATCTCTTCACCTAACCACTGCAGATTTCACTTCTCAAGCACTCAAGGAACATTCTCAGGATAGATCATATGCCGGGACACAAAACATCTCTCAACGAATTTACAAAAATTGAAGTCATACCAAACATCTTCTCTGACCACGATGGCCTAAAATTGGAAATCAACCACAAAGAGAAAGCTGGGAGACGCCAAACCAATTGGAAACTCAACAATATACTCCTGAAGGACTCTTTAGTAAAAGAGGAAATTAAAGAGGAACTTAAAAAATACTTAGAGACAAGTAAGAATGAGGACATGAGCTACCAGAATCAATGGGATACAGCAAAAGTGGTTCACTAAGGGGAAAATTCATTGCAATCCAGGCCTATCTCAAAAAACAAGAAAAATTGCAAATAAACAACTCTACATTTAAAACAACTAGAGAAAGAAGAACAATTAAAGCCAAAAATCAACGGAAGAAAGGAAAAAATGAAAATTCGAGCAGAAAAAAACAAAATAGAAAACAAAGACAATCCAGAAGATCAATGAAACCAAAAGTTGGTCTTTGAAAAAATAAACAAAATTGACAAGCCACTGACAAGACTCACAAAGAAAAAAAGGGAGAAAATTCTCATAACTAGAATCATAAATGAAAGGGGAGAAGTTACAACAGATACCACAGAAATTCAAAACATGGTAAGGGACTATTATGATAAAGCTCTACGTCACCAAAATGGACAATGTTGAGGACATGGACAGATATCTAGAAAAATATAGTCTACCAAGACTGAACCCAGAATAATTGGAAAACCTGAACAGAACAATCATAAGCAAAGGAACTGAAGAAGTTATCAAGGGCTTCTCCATATGGCTTCTCCAATGAGTTCTACCAAACCTTCACAAAAGAATTAACACCTAGTCTCAAGCTCTTCCAAAATACTGAAGAATAGAGAACTCTCCCAAACACTTCTTATGAGGCTAACATTACACTGATACCAAAAGCTGACAGAGATGTCACCAAGAAAGAAAATTACAGACCAATATCTCTAATGAACATAGATACAAAAATTCTCAACAAAATGTTAGCAAACCCAATTCAACAATGCATCAAAAAGATTATCCATCATGACCATGTGGGATTCATCCCAAGGATGCAAGGATGGTTCAACATACATAAATCTATCGGTGTCATACATCATATCAACAAGAGCAAAGAGGAAAACTACATGATCCTATCAACAGATGCAGAGAAAGCTTTTGACAAGATCCAACACCTATTTATGATTAAAAACCCTCCATAAAATGGGAATAGAAGGTTTATACCGCAACATAATAAAGGTCATATATGAAATACCCACAGCCAAAGTCATGGTCAATGGCGAAAAACTGAAAGCATTAACTCTTACATCAGGAACAAAGCAAGATTATCCACTCTCACCACTGCTATTTAACATTAGACTGGAGAGGTCTTAGAGCAATTAGGTAAGTAAAGGAAATAAAAGGAATCCGAATGGGAAAGGAGGAAGTAAAATTCTCATTATCTGCAGATGACATGATTAAATATATCAAAAATCTGAAAAAATCTATCAAAAACCTTTTAGAATTCATCAACAAATACAGGAAAGTGGCAGGCTACAAAATCAATATACCAAAATCTGTTGCATTGTTTTATGCAAACAACACGCTAGTAGAAAATGAAATCATAAAAATCACATCATTTAAAATAGAAGTTAAGCAAATGAAATACATGGGCATATACCTAAGAAAGGAAGTAAAAGATCTATACAATGAAACTACAAGTTCTTCTTAAAAGAAATAGAGGAGGACACAAAGAAATGGAAAGACAGCACCTGCTCAGAAGAATCAGTATCATTAAAATGGTGATCTTACACAAAGCAATATATAGGTTTAATAAAATCCCTATTAGAATTCCACGGGTTTATTTCCAGGAAATAAAACAAGGAAAAAATCTTAAAATTTGTATGCAACAATAAAAGACCCCGAATAGCCAAAGCAATCATCAGAACAAAGAACAAATCTGGAGAGATTACAAGTCTAGACTTTGAAATATATTACAAAGCAATAGTGATCAAAATGGTATGGTACTGGAATAACAAGAGGCACAGATCGGTGGAATAGAACTGAATCACCGGAAACTGACCCACTCACATACAGTCTACAAAGGAGCCAAAATCAAACAATGTAAAAAGGGAAGTCTCTTCAACAAATGGTATTAGGAAAACAGAAGAGCCACATGCAAAAGAATGAAGCTAGTCACTCTCTAACACTATTCACAAAAATTAATTCAAAATGGATTAGAGCCTTGAACCTAAGACCACAAACCATAAAGTTCTTAGAAGACAACACAGGAAAGACTTTCCATGACATCAGCCACAGAGAAGTCTTTGGGGACTCAATTCCAACATCAAGGGAAACAAAAAGAAAAATAAACAACTGGGATTACATCAAACTAAGGAGCTTCTTCACAACAAAAGAAAACATCACCAAAACCAAAAGGAAACCTACCAGCTGGGAGAAGATATTTGCATTTGATTATTTCCGACAAAGGTTTAATATCTAAAACATACAAAGAACTCATAAAACTCAACAACAGAAGAACAGGCAATCCAATCAAAAAAAGGGGAGGAGGAATTGGAGAGACACTTTATTAAAGAGGAATACAGATGGCCGACAAGGACATGAAATTATGTTCCTATCACTGGCTATTAGGGAAATGCAAATTGAAACAATGAGATATCACCTTACCCCTGAAAGACTGGCTATTATTCAAAAGTCTGGAAACAACAAATGCTGGCGAGGATGTGGAGAAAAGGGAACAATTTTGCACTGTTGGTGGGAGTGCAAATTGGTACAACCCCTACGGAGAATAGTTTGGAGATTCCTCAAAAAACAGAAGATGGAAATCCCATACAATCCCATCATTCCACTTCTGGGCATCTACCCAAAAGATACGAAAGCAACCATCTGCAGAGATGTATATCCCCATGTTTATTGAGGCCCTATTCACACTAGCTAAGAACTGGAAATTATCTAAGTGTCCAACATCAGATGAATGACTCAAGAAGATGTGGTACATATATATACAATGGAATACTCCACAGCCCTTAGAAGAAAGGAAATCCTGTCATTTGAATCAACATGGTTGGAACTAGAAGGGATTATGCTAAGTGAAACAAGTCAGAAGAAGAAAGATAGAGACCAGATGGCCTCACTCATAAGTGGAATGTGAATAGACAAAAAAAAGGAACAGATAAAACAAAACCACCCACAAAACATCTGCTACAGAACTGAGGTTACCAAAAGGGAATGGGGTGGGCAGGGGCAAATGATGGTGGAGCCCACTGGACAACGGGGAAGAACACTTGGTGATTTGGTGGAGGGCATGGTGTGTTGAAATATATCTGAGAAATGGGGAACCTACACATAGGAAATTATTTTAATGTGTAGAATAATTACTACAATAAAAAATAAAATAAAAAAATCATTTGATATCAATAATCTTGACAGATTTTTAAACCTACAGAATAGTCATTTCATATGTGATTTAATGTATACTATTACCAAAAAAAGTAAAAGTTGATCAAATTAAAGTTTTCATTGCTTCAGGTGAACAGGGGAAAATACAATAGTTCATACTCTCAGAACTCAAACAGCAATATACGAATTATAAAAAGTATTAATACTAGTGAGAATCCATAAATGTAAAATATGAAGCATACTACAGAACATATTAAAGAATCACTATAAAACCTAACATCCCACCATGGTCCTTTTTAATTTTCATTAGCTTTTTTTTCTTTTAATTAAAAAACATAACTTTGTAACAATTTCTAAACAAAGATTCATAAAAGTAAAAGCCCTTTCTCCTACCAGCCTTCCTAAAGTAAGCAGTATTTTTAAAATACCAAAATAAAATACCTGTACACTGCATTTTTTAAATATAAAAACCAGATACATTGCATATACTATCCTGCCACTTTTCTTTCATTTATATCATTGATACTATTGATCTGATAAGCTCCAAGTTGCTTCATTACCTTATATCTTTGATTGTGGCCCTCTTCATGGGATCCACCTGCAGCATATGTTTCAGAAGGCTAATCACGGAAGGATTTAAATACTGAGGGGTATAAAAGATCCCATCACATATTTTCTTAAACAGAGTTGGCACATGATCATCATCAAATGGAAGGGTTCCACACAGTAAAGCATAGAGAATCACGCCGCTGCTCCATATGTCTACCTCTGGACCTGCATACAATCTGTAAGAGGAAGACCAACAAGATTAAGTAATCTTTAGTAACATAAAAGTCACTCATTAATCAAAAAAGTTCAATATAGATACTTCATAAGGAACTGCTAGTCAGAATACAGTTTGTATAACCACTGCTGCATAATTATATATAAAGATCCTAATTCTATCAATATTATCTTTGAAAAAAATGTCAAGAATTTTAAGCTACAGAATATAGCTGAAATTCTGACCTTACCAGATTACTACGGTCCTCATTAGGTCCAACCAACAAGGCCAAACCTTGAACAGATGTATCACATTGAATTTAAAACCACTGTTTTTTCGGTTTCAGAGAGAAATTAAATGTTCTTTTATCAGTTTAGAATGTTCTTTAGTGATAGACTCTTTACACCCACCATTCCCAATAACCTGATCTCCTACCAAGGTAAAAGAAGCTGAGTCAGTGAAAAGAAACCTATCTAATGGCTCACAGATTTGAATCTATTATTTGCAACACTGTACGTAGCCAACTAACTTAAATAGCCACAGACTAGTTAGAATCACTCATTTAATGTGTAGCTTTAGGGAAAGCATTTCTTTAAACTTACCAAATAAACTGTTGAGTTGATCAATAAATAGTGTTTTGAAAGTAATTTTTAATTTTTTTTTTCATTTACCTAGACCAGGCAGAAACCCTGATCCAAACTGATAAAAACTGATAAAATTAAGACTTCAGTAACGGCCCCTTGCATATATGCATAATTATAATACATTTCTTTTTATTTAACTAACACTGTCCTCAACACGCAGGTCCTGAATTGTATTCTTCCCAAAATAATTTAGATAACACAAATGAAACACAAATTTAAAATACACCTTAAACTAAACATTAAAAGGTAATATAAAAGATCATGATGAAGCTAATAAGTCTAAAATTAGAACTTCTACCTTGTCCAGAGCCAAGCCTTTATGCAAATATAATTTCTCTGGGCAGGCTAAGCAAACAAGCTTTGAAAATAGAAACAAAAGACCACTGTATTACTACATTCTCTATTATGTCATTAAATATTCAAACATAGTTTGAATGAGAAGTTACTAGAGTTAATCATAAAAATTAGTAAACAAATTTAAGGGTGTCTGCTTTCAATTTAAGTAATATAGTGGACAATTTTCTTCATCTAACCATTTGAAAGCCACACTGTGCAAAAATCCTCATGTTTTCAATATTGCTGGTTAGTAAAGAGATCAGAATTCTTAAGCTGCACCCTAATGGAGTAGAAGTTAGGTCTACCAGTCCACATACATCCCAAAGACCCTGGTTTGTGTCCTGGGGCTGGGGAGAATGATGAAGATGAACAATGAAATAAAAATTAAGTAAATAAAATGCTTCTTCTCCCTCCTCTCTTTTCCTGCCTGCTTGCCTACTCACCTTCATTTCTGCCTGTACCTTTCCTTTAAAAAAATAAAAAGGGAATTTTTATAATACTATAGTCTCTAGAAAGTTTAAAGAATGAAAATCTAAAATAAATGAACTCTGTATTTTATCAGTACTCCTATCCAATTCTTCAAGACTATCATAAAACCTAAAGCCACTACAAAATGTCATCTATTTGAAAATTAAGGGCACACCTCCGTGGCTCAGGCAGCTAATAAAGCAGCTATTGTACAGGCCATGAAAACCAGGTCAGCGTATAAAAAATTAAAGCTATATATTACTTTCAGTTCTTTATCTAAGCTAATAGTAAACCATTTCTATCTACTAGATATGTATTATTCAAGTTTTTAATGTCTTACCTACTTTTAAAATTCACTAGTTTTAAACCTTCAGTTTTTTCTACCAGGAATTAAAAAACAAAATATACTTTCATCAAACTACTTTAATATTGATTTAGAAAACATTCTCCTCTGTAAATGGACTCCTTAATCTTTATTCACTTATAATGTTTTATTCTTACAAAAATAATTTCTGGATAAGAATAAGTTTGAAATTTCTTTGACTAGAATTAAAAATGATACAATAGACCAACGAAATTTAAGAGAAAAAGAAATTACAAATGTACTGGGGGGTGAGGATCACATACTACCTTCCTGAAATGACTTCTGGTGCAGCATAATTGGGTGAGCCACAACTTGTTCTTAAAAATTCACCATCTGACATCATGTTTGAAAGACCTGAAATACACAAAATCAACTACTCAAGATTTCCCAAGGACAAAAATTTTAAAAAATACAAAAAACTTTATTAAACAACAAAGTTGAGTTTATGTTAAAGTGATAAACCACCATTTTGTTCTTTGCTTTAAGGAAACCCTAGTCTTCACTGTTTCCAAATATTCTGGCATCATGCCCTATAATTTATAACCCATTTCAAAAATTAAAGTTAGTATATTATTGAAGTTTAATAAGCATCAAACTATTGTTTTTTTGCTAAAATTTTAGTAGGATAAATTTGGCGTATTTGTTTTAGTAATACAGAAATTATTAGGGAAAGCATGTGCAACAGATGAGTAGACGAAATACAATTCAAAGATTCTATTAACCCCCTCTTCTAATTCTTTAAAAATAGGAAAAAACAGTAATTTTGAATATCAAAGAAATCTCTGTATATTAAAATGCATTGTATTTATAAAATAATCATGACACATGAAGAATAAAGAAATCAAATTTAGGCACGCCTTGGTGGAGTAGTAGTTAAGTCTGCCACCTCTGGCTGAGCCTCAGTCCACATAAATTCCAAAGACCAGGGTTTGTGTCCAGGGGCTAAGGGGAACAACCAAGATTAACAACTAAAAGAAAAAGAAAAAGAAAAAAGACTTCTTACTCTTCTCTCTTTCTACCTGCTGTCTACTTGCCTTCATCCCTGACTTTATCTTTCCTTAAAAAATACACACACCTGTGTGTATAAATATATAAAAATACATATAAATATATACACACATACACATTAAAAACTGAGGAAATATAATTTATAAGAATCTCCTCTCCTCTGATTTGAACTGAAACTAAGCAAATTACAGACATTAAATTTTCCCATAGGTTTAATAATGTCAGTGACAATTTATATAGGAAATAAAAGAAAATTTAAATCATTTTATGATCCTCACGCTTCAATTATGCTCTTTTATCATTTAAAATATTTTACTATTTACTATTAAAGAGAATTCTGTTCATATAAGTTTACCCTCAGACTTCTGAAGTTTGACTAACACCATCCCAGTCTCTTTTGGCTTGCTCCTTATTAATAGGACACACTAGAAATAAAGTTGCTAACTTCTCATTCCCAAATAGTTTCTTATCAAATAATGTCAGTAATACTGTCAATTTAAATTGTTTACCTACTGTTAAAAAACTCCACTTTAAAGACATAAAGCTAAGAAAAGAGAATGCCTAATCTTTCCTCCTTTGTATATATGTTCATAGACAAAATGGTGGGCTATCTATTCTATTACTTAAAAGTATTTGAAAAATGTTAGTAACATTTATTAAACATAATAAACATAATGAAACTATAAAAATCTTCTTACCAAAATCAGCTATCTTTGCATTCATGTGTGCATCAAGCAGGACATTTTCAGGCTTCAAATCTCTGTGGACCACCATATGCCTGTGACAATAATCCACACCGGAAAGGATTTGTTGGAACAGACGTCGGCTTTCTTTTTCATCCAGCTAAGAAAAGTAGAGATGCACCTTAAAGGCATATCTTTCAAGAGATAAATGTTTCTATCAATAATCCTCCAACCTATATAACTATTAAGAACGCATACCTTCCGAATGAACCCCACTTATGAGACACTCTGGGAAGGGGAGGGAGATAGATATAGCACAAAATAGAATAATAAAGGATCTTGGAACCCAAATCAGTAACCAGCTTCTAAATTATCACTTTCAAGACTATCCTGTAATAACCCCTTTCCTCTATCTCATAAGCTATTTCAAATAGTTTCAATTTCTACTTAAAACAAGGTATGTTTTCACCTATAAATTGGAAATGTTTAATCCTTAATTCCTCTTGCAATTATTTATTGAACACCTCCATTGTGTCAAACACTGTTTTAGATAAAGGTCTTAATCTAGCTGATATAAACAGACAAATAAGTAAGATGTCAACAAGTGACAGTGCTCTGATGAAAAGTAAGGGCACAAAGAATTATTGGGGGGGGGGTATCCTTGTGGCTCAGGCAGTTGAGATGTCTGGGGTGTGGGCCTGAGTTTACAGAGAGGTGGTGGGTACCAAAATAAATGAATTAAAATACTTCTTCTTCCTCCTTTTCTTGAAAAAATTGAAAAAAAAAAAAAAAAAAGGGATTATGGTGCACCCTGATGAATCAGTAGTCAGGTCAATCACCTCCAAAAGACCAGGCCACATACCCCTGGGTTCAAGTCCCAAGTCCGGGGGGAACAACCAGTGTGGAAAACTAAATGGAAATGGAATAAAGTGCTTCTTCTTCCGCTCTCTTCCCTCTACCTGACTACTTGCTTTCATTCCTGCCTGTATCTTTCCTTTAAAAATAAAAAGGGGATTATGTTGGAGTGGGGCCACCATATTAACTATATAAGAAAGTGATATTTAAGTATTGTTAATGAATTAATAAGCAACCATATTGTTACATGTCCTGAAAAAAAGACAATTTAATTTTAACGAAAAGCCTTAATTTGCTTTACAAAATATAAAACCACTTCTCATTAGTCTGCATACTAAAAAAAATTACATCTCATGTTGCAACTACATTTACTTATTTTCTAACTTCTCTATTTTCTTATTGCATGTTTTATCTATATGTGATAACCATTACTTGGACATGCCTATTCCAAAGAAGTCATATTTAATTAAAAAAAAACTGGGTATGCCCTGGTAGTGGTCTCGTACACCCAAGGAGCAGTCCCACATACAGCCCAAGGACCCAGGTTCAAGACCCAGGTTGGGGGATAATAACCAATATGAACTAAATAAAATAAAATGCTTCTTTCTCCTCTCTATTCCTGCCTTCACCTTTCCTTTAAAAAATAAAAATGAAAAAAGAGAAGCTATTAATCCTCTAGGCAAAGAACTCTAATATGCAATTCTCCAACACAGGCCACAAATTAGCATTCTAAAACCAGACTTCTTCTATACCTTAAATGGCATGGATAATCTTGAGGAAAGGAAGATAAACTACTAATTCTTTTTGAAAGCAAAACTGAAAGTCCCAAAGTACTATGAGATATCTTTCCTCTAGAGAAAGTACTAATGCATTAGCAATCTAACAATCTATTTCTACAAGAAATGTAGGTTCATTTTAATACAATTTTATATCAAATACAGTAAATGAGAAAAAGAATAGATGTTCTAAATGTGAAAAAATTTAATTGAGTACATATACATATATATAAAGTAATGAGGTAAATATAATAGGTGAAATAGGTTATAAAAATGAAAACTATACTATATTAATCATAAATAAAATACAAATATTAAGGAAGTCTACTAAGGAAGATTAGAAAACTAAAAGCACATTTCCAGTTAAACTTCACAGATTCAACCTTTTGAATCCACTCTTAAAATGACATCGGAACATGAAGAAAAAATACAAGAGAAGAGAGAACAGTAATCAAGACATGGATGAAGGGTGATAAAGATTTCACCAACCAGAGAAAGTCGAAGCCTAAGCCTACAGGTATGAAAACCAGTAATATACTTCTCTACATAGAGAGCCCCGGAAAACACTTAGAAATTGTGAACACTAGGAATTTCTGAAGTTTAAAGTGAGAAGTAGGATGAAAATAGACAATTGGCTGAAGTAGGAAGCTTTAAATTCACCCCCTGCATGAGAATAAGACCTAAGAGTTACTGGTCCATAAGGCTGAGTCACTCTGTTCTCAAGGACACTAAGGAGAGATGAGGCACCGCAAGAAAAACAAAGGGATTAAGTGAAAGTTGGCATACTATCTTGTAAAGTTTGCAGGCTTCCTATCACTCAAGGAAATTGAATAATTTTCTTCTGGATCAACTATCTGATGCCAAGAAAAATATGTGGTATTTAGTATACCCTAATAAGACAGGATATGTCCCTACATAGTCAATTTACGGGAAAGCCCACCAGCCAGTAAGTTCCACCCACATGAGCTTGGCATTTAGTGCCTCACTCTCAAATATGCGTGAACAACCACGAATCACTAGACAGGTGAGGAAAGGCCATGCATGAGAGAGAGAAGACCAATAAAATGAATAGGAAAAAAAAGCAGGGAGTGGGGAAGGTACAGTCACAATGCAGAGAACAAAACATTATCAAGGAACGAGAAGGTAAAAATAGGTTAAAGAAAATTTCAGAAAATGAGATCTCTGAAACAGAAAGTTGACAGCTAAAATTTTAATAGGTAGAAATTAAATAATTCCCACTATGTGAATTAAACAAAATGACCAAGAAAAGAAAAGAGAACAAAAGAGAAAAGAGAAGACAATAAGGTACAATAAAAATTCATGCCTGTTTCCATTTTTCCAGGCAGAACATTTGGGGAACTGTGCAAAGGGGAATGTGAGGGATTGTATTTCAGTAAGTGGAAGAGAACTCCTAAAATTTAAATGAACCATATTAAGAAATAATAAAATCAAAATTAACTTGGTTAATGAGTTTGATTTTAATGAAAGTCAACTGATATACTATATAGAATAATAGATATGCTATAGAGAATAAATGAATGAATGATAACAGGGACCTTTAGATGGGGGCAAGGGGTGGTCTCTCAGTGCTAGACATGGCTCTTCCAGAGAGAGGTTTTTAATACCACATAACTTGGGCCTGAGAAAAAAGTCTGAGCAAGGGACAGCATTCAGTTTTTGTATCTAACTTAAGGGACTGTTTAAAACATCTTCTAAGGTTCCCTCCAACTCTAAATTCTTTATCTAATTTCTACCTCCTTCATGGAGCCTGTTCTTACTACTCCAGGTACATCAGATTTCTGAAACCAAAAAATGTAAATGTAACTAGAGTTGACTAACAAGGCCTAGATCTTTAAGTACTTAATGTTGTGTAAAGATTAAATATATACTTTAAGATACACATTAAATGTACTTATACTCATGATTTGAAGATCAAGAGTTCTGGGGTCTCAATTCAAACTGTCATTAATAAATCTTGCAACCTGGAGAAATATATAAACTGTGAGTCTGTTCCCATAGTTGTGTAAGAATGCTAGGGAAATCATCTGTAAGGTCCTTTCTAGTTCTCAGTAATCAATTCTAGACAAATACATGACTAAGGAAACTGATCTCTTAGAAAAAATGCTTTCTGATATACATTGATGCTACTAAGTAAGGGATGAGGGAGTTACAGCAGAATGTACACAATGAAATCGGAACTGCTTACCCTTCCATTTTTACAGATATAATCAAATAGCTCTCCTCCTGAGACATATTCCATCACCATGAAAATATCAGATGGTGTACTGATGACCTGGTACCTGGTGAGAGAAAACATTATCTACCAGTATTAAAACATGTATATTCATTCATTCATTCACTCATTCAATCAAATAATATTTACTAAGCACCTATAATATACTAGGCACTGTGCTAGCTGCTGGTAAAATTGCAAGGAAGAATACAAATTCTTGGCCTTCACAGAGTTCAGAAGCAAGGAAACAGACTACATGAACAAGCAGTATCTTAGGTGGTGAAACATGCTATGTAGAGATGTAAAGCAAACTAAGGGAAAATCTTTCATACAGGTACTTAAGGAAGGCTGCTCTGAAAAAGTAATATTTGAATGAGCCTAAAGGAAGTAAAGAAGCAACTATGCCATTATCTAGAAAGAAAGTGAACCAGGCAGAAAACACAGCAAATGCAGAGGCCCCCAGGTAGAAGAAGTCTGCCGGGCATAGTGCAGCAAATGCTAAGAGGCTAGAATGAGCTGGGAGAAAGAAATATGACGTGGACTTGAAGACCAGAGGGACACCAAACCTTAGAAGCCATGATGAGGCTTTTACTTTTACTATAAGGGAGATAGAAAGCTACTGAAGATTTTAAGCAACGTAGTCATGTGATTCGGTCTATCAAAGTAGTAACTTTTAATTTCTGGCAGCAATTTGAAGAACTGTGGATGAAAAAGGTGGAAGCAGGAGGCTTCTGCCATGTTCTCTGAGAGCAGTGAAGGTGGTGTGGTTGATGGCAATGAAGGATCTGAGAAACAGTCAGATCCTTGACATTTTTGAAAAAGATGGAATGGATGGTCGGAAGTGAAACAGAGAAGTTAAGGATTCCTTAGTTTCTGCCCCGAGGAACCGGGAATTAGCTGAGATGCTGTATACAGTGGGAGGAACAAGTCTAGGGCTGAAGTCAAAAGTTCAGTTTGGCCATGTCGAGTTTCACACGCCTTGCGGACATTCCAGTGGAGATGTAAAGTAGACGTGGATGTACAAGTCGGGAGTTCGGGGAAAACATTTCAAAGCAGAAGTATATTTAGGGATCATCAGCCTATGGACAGTATTTACAACCATGGCATCTCCACAAAGGAGAAGAGGTGAGAGTGAAACATTTTGGGTCATCAGTTCAGTACAGAAACCTAAGCAGTTTTAATTTATAGCCTGCGTAATAAAGCTGAGTAGTAAGGACAGCTCTCTGTATACTGTGCAACAAGTAACTGGAAAACAAGGGTAGCCTTACTGCCATTTTGAAATACTGGATTCCTGAAATACTACTACTTATTATTTTGTTTAATCATGTTAAGCAGCAAGGAGAAAACCCTTTTCTGCTGTATTGTCTTTGGTAACATTAACAATGTGGAAATCTGGAGGTCAAGAGTTTTTACTGTCTAATAATTGTTGGTTCTTCAGCATAGCAGTTAAACATTATCAGAAAGGTATTAATGCAGAAGACAGTAAAGAATGAGAAATACAACAGATAATAACAAGCACAAGGGCAAAACAAAAAGTTAAACTCAAGTGACCAGGAAGAAACCTCAAACCCTTAAGGAACAGACCAAAGGAATGTCATTCGTCTTCAACACCTGTCAGATTAAATAGGCTGACAAAATTGATACGAAAAGATCACAGGTATGACTATATTTAATATAACTGGAGCTTACAATTTAATTATATGAGGATGCCTGAAAAGCTTGAGGTTCTGAATTTCTCGCCGGATTTTTCCTACCACATCAAGACTTCGAATCTTCTGTCGATTAAGTATCTTCACAGCAACTTTATGCCCAGTCAATTCATGTTTGCCAACTGCAGAAGAAATCATTTTATAAATTAGTGCCAGGCTTAATTAGTAACTAGATATAGTCTAAAATTATTAATCTTAGCATTCTCAGAAAATACTTCAGCCAATTTAAGTCCCTTTCGAGTGTTTACAGGTTTAAGAATTATTATGTGGAAAATCCGAAAGACTCCACCAAAAAATATTAGAATAAGTAAACGTGTAAAGTAGCAACCTACAGAATTAATATATAAAAATAATTACATTTTATATCAAACAATGAGCTACAAGAAAAAGAAATTAAGACAATCCCATTTGCAATCACATCAAAAATAAATGAATACCTAGGAATAAATTTAAAAGCAGTGAAAGAGCTGTAATGTAGAATAAGTTACCACAATTTAAAAAATGACCAAAAAATAAAGTTAGCCACAAAGAAAAAATAGTTCTTGATTAAAGGAAATGCTCAATTCACAGTTTTTATTTATTTTCACTAAGTCACCACCTCTACTTTGTTTTAATTGAGGTTACATTAACTTACAGCACAATATGTTTTAGATATGTAGATACACTCCATCAAATATGTAACAAACCACACCCACCACCAAATTTCTAATAACCCTCCACCAGTGTCCAATGAACCCCACTACCCTTTACTCCCACTCCTTTTCCCTCAGTAGCCTCAATTCTGTTGAGGGTTCTGTCGTCAGAGTTATTTTCTTTTTTTGGTAAAACATTATTTTAAATAGAGCCTTTCTCATTATTTCTTCTGACTGGCTTTTCTGCTGAATCTGGAATTGGAATGGAGTTGAAACTGACCATCTTTTAAAAACTGTCAAAGACTGCCATACACTGGTGGCTCAGAAGTTAAGTCTAAGGCTCCCGTGTAGTCCACGTAAAGCCCAAGGATCCAGCAGTTTGAGAATGGGGTCTGGGGGAAAAAAACATAATAAACAACTAAATAAATAAATCCTCCCTCTCCTTTTCTGCCTGTTTGACAACTTGCCTTCATTCCTACCTGCCTGCTTCCTCTAAAAAAGATTAAAAAACAAACTGTCAAAGATTGAGAGTCAATGCTAAGTTATTTAAGCAGAGGGGCAACAAGGTAATTTATTTTCCGCAAGAAAAAAAGAAAAGATTCTTGGCAATTTAGCAATAGTATTTTAGAACCAAAGAGAACCCTATAAAATGTTGGGTCCAATGGTTTTCATCAATTCAATATTTTTCCCACCATGAGTGATAGCATCTTCTGTCCCACAAAACCCACCATAATTGAGAGGGTAGGACATGGGATGGGATGGTTCATCATTTTTGGTACTTTTGAATTTTTTTAAAAGCAGTTGCTAATTGGTATTAAATCTAAGGTTAGGTTAGATACATATTTCACAATGGGATAAACTCATCTTAGTTAAATATGACTCTAAAAAAATTATTTAAGTCAGAGTCCTAACTCGCAGTCCTTTTCAAGAATATTATTTGCCCACCTAAATTCACCTTTCATTTTGTCTATATTTTTTTCTTATTAACCTCATAATACCTGTGGCAACACAATATTATTTTTTAAGGACAGGTATAGGCAGGAATGAAGGTGAGTAAGCAGGCAGGCAGGAAGAGAAAGGAGGAAGAAGCACTATATTTTATTGTTATTTTTAGTTGTTCACCCTGGTTGCCTCCCCCTGGACATGAGACTTGAACCCAGGAGTTTGTGGCCTGCGCTCCTTTGAGGCAACTGACCTAACTACCAATCCACCAGGGTGTGCCAGCAACTACTACATTTTCAAACTACTACAAGGGTAATGTAATCTCGAAAATTTTCTACATATATATACACAGCTCAACTAATCTCAAAACCACCCTTGGCTAAGAAATGATAGAAACATCCTGAAAGATGGCAAAATAACAGACTATATTTCTATGAGGGCCTTATTAAAATATTCATGAAATCAGTAAGGAAGAAAAACCTATAGTCACAGCTGAAATGAACTGTGGAAAGCCAGCAAATTCTAATTTCTGATCAAGCTTTCTCCAATCTCCAATACTAATCAGATGTGATTAAGAGCACTCAACTTGACTGCTAACCCCCAATTCAGGAAGTATCTTGTGAGACCTAGTTTATATAGATCACTAGAGGTAGTATGAATCTCATCTGTCCCAAAACTGCTCCCCAAATCTCCAAGTACTGGTTAGTAAGAACTCTCTCCCACCATTAACTGCACAGATGAAATAGGACCTCAGAAATAGCCACAATATTAGATGATACTGGCAGACTCAGACTTAAAAAGAATATTAAATCAGAAACCACTTGGGACTGAACTCCAACTCACCACAAATCAACCTGTCTCCTCTCCTGCTCAATTTCAACCCCAATTAACACTTGAGAAACAACTAGGGTTCATCTGACATTCAAGATGTATATTCTGTCATTGCAGAAGAAACTGGAGTAAGAAATGTATAGCATCCTCTCAAATTCATTCATTTGGCATAACATTCTGAGCATGTACTAAACACAACAAAACAGACCCATGGAAAATAGTACTGACCAAAAATGACCTGGGTCCCTGGGACCTTCCTGGCCTCTGAAGATGACAAAACAACTACAAAGTAAGAAAACGCAAAATGTTTTACAGTACCAAAGAACAAATCAAAAAAGGGTAGACAATAATAAAGCTTATCTGAGATATATATTTTGGGAAAAATTATTAAACTACTTCAGGCTGATAAATAGTTCAGAAGTGAAGGAATAAGAGTAGAGCATGACTGACTTTACCACAGAACAATTAAAATAACAGAGAAAGCAACAGAAATGTTTATGAAACACATACCAAAATATGAGAAAAAAATTATTAGCAAGGAAAGGAGGAAAAGTGATAGACAAGATAGAAGGAATCAAGCAAAATTTAACTTGAGTAATAGGAAGTAGAATATTATTCTACCTATGATTACGAGAAGCACCCCCCACAAAAAAAGAAAGCATAACAACAAAATGAAATCAGTAACCAAACTGTGGTATCACCCAAAAAACAATTTTTTAAAGGTAAAGTACAGGCAGAAAAGAGAAAAGGAAGAAATATTTATTTTATTTAGCTGTTCATCTTATTTGTTCCCTACTCCTACACCCTGCCCCAGGACGCGAATTCGGGTCCTTGGATGCAACTGGACTGTGCCTATCAGAGGTTGAGGATTTAACTGCTAAATTACCAGGGACCAACAAAAATTTTTTTCTAATACTTAGCATTTCATCAAATTATAAAATTAATTAGAAGAAATTACAGAGGCATATCTTCTTCACTTTTAAAATAATAGAAGAAATCACAAAAGTATGATTGCATAAACATCAAAGATTGAGACAGTGGCAGGAAGGGGGGAGAAACTATGAGAGTACCTGTGAGATCAAATTCTCTCATATACACATACACACACACACACACACACACACACACACACACACACACACAGGAAGACAAGAACTAAGTAAAAAGGCAGAGTACATGATTCGTTTGTTTTTAATGGAAAGTTAGCACATCAATTTCTTTTTCATGGCTGAGTAAACAAAGAGGGTTTTTTTTTCTTCTTTTTTTAAAGGAAAGGTACAGGTAGGCAGGAAGAGAGAGGAAGAAGCATTTTTATTTTTATTTAGTTGTTCACAATGAGTCTTCCCACCAGACACGGGACTCTAACCCAGGGATATGTGGCCTGTGCTCCTTCGGAGGTGATTGAACCAACTGCTACTCCATCAGGGTGCACCAAACCAATAGAATTTTTAGGGTAGTAAGAGCAGAATCAATGTCCTAGTACAGCATTAAGGGTGATACATTTTTTTAAATCTACAGATCCCCACTTTGGAATTTAATGTAGAATTAAGCAGATGATAATTATGCATAAATACGTTTATTAGTCTAATGCAAGAAGACTACAAATAATCTGAACAACCAATTCCAGAGAACAGTTTAATATACTATTCTTCCAAATAACAAATGTTCTTCCTCTCGGAGGAAGACAATAGAAAATGTTCTTACGAACAAACTAAAGCATAAATGTTTTCTACATTTTCCAGCTACACAAAAATATATTCATAAAAATGATAGTACGCTAAAATGAAATTTCTTTAGTGACTTCTAACTTTTTTTTGTCATATTATTTTCAATTAAAGGGAGTAGACACAAACAACAGATGTTGGCAGATTTACCCTGTTCTGGAGCTGGAGCAGGGTTGAGCACCCAATCCACTTCTACAAGAAAAGGCAATCTGTGTACATAACATACTTCGTGGTCACACAAACCTGGGTTTTGTTCCTGTATGAAGGTATTTACTAGATATTTGACTCAGGCTAGTTAAACTACTTCGACCTTCTATGATTCATCTGTGAAAATCAGAGTACCCATATTCTGTAAGGGTGACTATGAGGAACACACGAAAGAGTTTGTAGAGTGTTTTCCATAGTACACGGCTCCATCCTTCCCCTCCTATCACCAATTCTGAAATTTCTTAGCTTCCAAAGTTCAACACATTTCTTGACTTTGGTTAATTTTCAACGGATTACTGCTAGACATATATAGCACAAGTCCTTGACAGCGTTATCACCTACTACCTATAAACTATAAACCACCCTTGCTTGACAACAAAAGAGCACAGAGGGAAAACAGGTTCATTTGACTTGAGTTTAAATCAGATTTTTTTTAACAAATACTATTTGCTTAAATGTAAATACTATTTTTTTAACCATAAATCTAGTTGATTTATAAAATATAATTAAGATATACAGCTTGCTACTCAATATTCACGACATATCCACATAGTACCCAAATATACTCTCTCAACAACCCTCACACATTGATATCATTAGCCTCACTTTAGCACTAACAGGGCACAGGAAGATGAAATAAATTGTCCATGTTACTCTGCTAGTGACTGTCAAAGCCAAAATGGAACCCACGTCTGTCTCAAAAACTTGTGCTATTTCCAAAAAATTATATGGAAATTTGATAAATTTTTTTTAAGGAAAGGTACCCAGAGGAATGAAGGCAAGCAAGCAGGCAGGAAGAGAGAGGAAGAAACATTTTTTGTATTTAGTTGTTCATCTTGGTTGTTCCCCACCCCAGTCCTGGGTGTCAAACTTGGGCCCTCGGGAGATGCGAACAACATTCGGTGGCCATATACGCTAAGCCACTAGGGCACAACGAAATCCGATCATTTTTAAAGAATATCCTCAAAAAGACATTATTGTATATAACAATATATAAATATCCTTTTAAGAAGATGAAAATATCATAAAAATACTTAAGAGTCTTATAGTTTAAAAAAACCTGAATTTCCCCATACTAATAAGAATGCTAAAAATTCATTCATTTATTGAAGAAATGGTTACTTAGTACCTGCACCTACTATGTGCCTGACACTACTCTGACCTTTTTCCTGTATCAGACAATAAATCTGGTCTAACAAAAATCTGCCTCCTAACAATTTCTTTGTTTTAAGTCAGGATGCAAAGAAGACATTTTCTTCATTCTATTCAAACCAATTTAAAATTAATGAAGGCATGCCCTGGTGGCTCAGTGGGTAAATTCACTGGGCATAGTCCACATACATCCTAAGGACCTGTGCTCACAACCTGGGACCAGGGTTTACCCACAATGAACAACTAAATAAAAATAGGGCATGTTGACATATTTCTGAGAAATGGGGAAACTGCACATATGGGGAACCTATACACATGAGTTTATTTTAACGTGTAGGATAAAAGCTACTGTGATAAAAATAAATAAATAAATAAATAAATAAAATGTTCTGCCTCCCTACCTGTCTGTCTGCCTCCATTCCTGCCTGCACCTTTCTTTAAAAAAAAAAAGTTATTCAAAAGTTAGTATATTCAGCATTATTTGCAAGAGCCAAGAACTGGAAACTACTTAAGTGCCCATCACAGATGATGGATAAAGAGGCGGTATATATACACAAAGGAATACTGCACAGCCTAAAAAGATGAAATTCTGGCGCACCTGGTGGAATCGCACCCAAAGTTGTGCATGCCATATACCGTGGGTTCCAGTCTCAGGCTCAGGGGAAATAACCAATGTGAACAAATAAAATAAAAAAATACAATGCTGATTCCACCTCTCTCTTCCTGCCTACCTATTCGCCTTCATTCTTGCCTGAACCTTTCCTTTGAAAAACAAAAGATGAAATCCTGCCATTACAACATGGATGGAACTAGAAGGGATTATGGTAAGTGAAATAAGTCAGAAGGAGAAAGACAAATACCAGATGGTCTCACTTATATGTAGAATATAAAGAAACATAGCAAACAGACAAAACAAAACCAACACTTATACACTGACAATAGAACTGAGGTGTGGGGGGAAGAGGGGGCAAGCAGTGAGGGGAGAGAACCCAATGGACACTTACACACTGGTGGTGGTGGGGGGCACGGGTTTGAGAATTTGGAGGTGGGTGTGGTGTACTGTCATATATTTGATGAATGGTGAACCTGCACATATGGGCTTAGATTATTTTGTGTATCAAAGTTACCCCAGTAAAAATTCAAAACAAAACACAACACAACACAAAAGTTACAGCATTGGCTATTGCTAGCCACATCTTTGTGGCTCAGGTGGCTAAGGTGAATATCACATAAGTCCAAGAACCCAGGTTCAAGACCTTTGACCAGGGGTAGAAGAAAAAACAAAAATTAATGTATTATAAGGTAGAAATAAAGAGCATAAAACTAAAAGCATTAAGTATACTGGGTTGAATAGTCTCCTTCCCCAAATCCATGTCTACACGGAGCCTCAGAATGTGGCCTTATTTGGAAATAAGTTCACTGCAGACATCATCATGATGAAAGCATCTTAGATCTAAGGCGGACCCTGTATCTATTGACTGGCATCTCTAAGAACAGGAGAGAATGCAGACAGACATGTAAACAAGGCCGCCATGTGAAGATAGGCAAAGACTGGAATTGTGCTACCACAGCCAAGGCTGCCAGGAGCCACCAGAAGCCAAGAGCCAAGGAACAGATCTAGAACCTTCAGAGTTCTACCAGTGACCTTATTAACCCTTTGAATTCAGACTTCTGCCTCCAGAAGAATGAGAAAATAAATTCCTGTTGTTTTAAGCTACTCAGTTTGTAGTACTTTGTTCTGCAGCCCAAGGAAACCGATTCAATAAGCTCGTCAGGTTTGGGTTTTTTTTCCATCATGAGGATAGTTTCCTACAAAAGTAGGTTTTCTTTAATTTATTTTTTATTGTAGTAATTATTCTACACATTAAAATAATTTCCTATGTATTGGTTCCCCATTTATTAGATGTATTTCAACATACCATGCCCTCCACCACATCACCAAGTGTTCTTCTCCACTGTCCAGTGGGCTGCACCACCATTTGCCCCCACCTGCCCCATTCCCTTTTGGTCACCTCAGTTCTGTTGCAAATGTTTCAGGGTTGGTTATGTTTCATCTGCTCCTTTGTTTTGTTTATCATCACGTTCTTTAAATGATATTCACCATTTAAATGAACAAGTTAACAAAAGCAACTTTTTTTGAAAACAGGTTTTTATTAAAATGTTCTATTTATGTCCAAGAATTCTTAAATGGAACACACTGTGCATGATGGTTGGGAACCAAGCAAATGTGCAACTTGTATGAACCTCAGCTATTCCCCTATGTGCTCACAGTGACATCTGCGGAGTGGCTGAGAGGATAGGACTTCTTACTCTTAGGATACTGTGTTCTAGCTCCAATTTTTTTTTTTTGCTTTCTTGAAATTGTGTCTCACCCTTCACAGACTATCAGGAGTCAACTTTTACAACCCCCTCTACAATGCTGTAGTTTGGGGATTCTAGTTTTTTATGAACAAGAAAAATCATAAAACTAAATTATTAGAATTGTTTTGTTTTGTTTTTTTAAGTAAAGGAGTGAAGGCAAGTAGGCAGACAGGCAAGGAGAGGAGGAAGAAACACCTTCATCTTTTTTATTTAGTTGTTCATCTTGGTTATCCCACCACCACCATTCCCACTCTCACCCAGGCACATGAACTCAGGCTCTTGGAATATATGTGTACCGTACTCAGCCAAAGGCAGCACACCTAACCACTATTCCACTAGGCTGTACTTAAGAGTACATTTTCTAAACCATACTCATTAAAATATCAGGACTAAACTGCACATATGGGGAACCTATACAAATGAACTTATTTTAATTGGTAAAACAAGTTACTGGAGTAAAATGCTGAAAATGGTGTGTGTGTGTGTGTGTGTGTGTGTGTGTGTGTGTGTGTGTGTGTGCAGTAGAACTGGGGACTCTCCATGGAAACCAATTCCATAGTTAATGAAATCTGGGAAAGAATGTGTATGGTCTCCCTTTTGGGATTTCACTACACATGTTAACAAAGCAAAGGTTTTGAAAAATCCAGTCATAAACCTGTTAAACGTTAGTTAGACTGATAATTTCCAGTCTTAATTACATACAGGCTTTTCCTCCAGTGTTTTCAAATAATGTCTCAACATAGAGGACTCTCAAATATTTTCTGTCAGAATAGACATTTTTCCCTCCCTCTTTCTTCCCAGCAAAATCTTGGTAATTTAAGACCATCATCAGATAATCTGTTATGTTTTCCTATTTATAGGAACAAAAATATTTGCCTTGAACCTCATTACCAACGTATTTCAATGTTAGAATTTCAGGAGCATAATGATTTTGAGAATATGTCTTTAACACTTAGGAAACACATTATAACTCAAATCTCATACTAACCCTATGACACAGCTAATTATGAAGCTCTGAGAGACTACATAATTTGTTGAAGTAAAGTTATTAGGTGATCAAGCTGGGACACTTCTTCTGACTCTCAGTCTTTTGACCTGTCCACTTTGTCCCACCATCAAATCACAATACCAAATGTCAACAGCAAAACATGAACTATTTTCTCAAAACAGGCTAAAGACTCTCCATTGCCTAACCTCATGTGCAGTCAAATTAACTGCTGCTCTGTGATCAATCAATCAATGTAGTATGTTCCAAACTTTACTCTTCAGACCATTACTGGTTTACTGCAATGCTAAGATGTTGCCTTTGACCAAAATGGAACACACAGTATTTTTGCTAGGAAAATCCACATGACATGCCCACTTGCAGGTAACCAGTATTCACAAGGTCTCCTTCACAAGAACAGAAGATTAGTCAACTAAATATTAGCTAACAACCCGTTCTTGCTCTCTAAAAGAAACTAATTGTAGAACATTGTAACAAATGCCCTTCTAATCAGATTTGTAATCCTGAAGTGAAATAAAATGATACTTGAAGGATTTTAAATAGGAAAGAGATGCCACAAAGAAATAGCTAGTGAAATATTCTGGTCTTATCACTTCATTCTCATTCTATGATTAAAAAGATAGAAATCCCACTGCTAAAATTAGGAAAATAACTGAATCCTAGTGAAGGATGAGTTTTAAAAGTAGTAGGTGGAAATTGAGAAAGCTACCTTTTCTTTAAACATTTCAGGCATCCCAAAAGACATACCAAATGCCAAGGTCCCACCATCAGTTTAAGCAACAAAATATTACAGATGTAACTGAAGGCTGCTAGGACACCTACCAGATCCCCTTCTCCTTCCTCCCTGAAGTAACCACTACTTTGAACGTATGATAACACTGTTTTACATGTTTATTTTTACAATTTTAATTTACATTCTTTTGATTACATAATACCTATACTACACAATTCAAAAGGCCCCCAGCTACCTAGTCCAACTCCCTAGACAACTAATGTAACAGTTGCATTTGTATCTTTAGAGACACTATACATAAGCAAGTAATTAGATACCTGTCTGGTCCTGATTTTATACTTAAATGGTAGGCACACTGGGAACATCTAGTGGCTCAGGCTGCTGAGATGGCTCAGGTGTGGACCATGTAAAGTCCAAGGACCAGGTTCTTGTGGCCCAAATAAACAACTAAATAAAAATGCTTCTCCTTTCTTTCCCACCCTCTCTTAAAAAAAAAAAAAAAAAGGAGGCATACTATACACAATGTCCTACTACCCCCTTATTTTTCCTAATAAAACATATTGGAAATTGTTCCCTTAATTATATAAAGTACTGGTGCGCCCTGGTGGAGTAGCAGTTAGGTCAATCACCTCCAAAGCAACACAGGCCACATAACCCTGGGTTTGAGTCCTGGGTCTGGAAGGAAGCAACCAGTATAAACAAGTAAAGTTAAAAAAATAAAATAAAGTGTTTCCTCCTCCTCTCTCTTTCTGCCTGCCTGTCTACTTGCTTCATTCCTGCATCTTTCCTTTAAAAAAAATTATAGTTTCTGGCTTTCCTTTTCCTTAATTTTGCAAGGTATATCATTATATGGAAAACCATAATTTAATTTTGTCCTATTAAAAAGGTTATTTCCAAGCACACCTTTTTGGCTCAGGCAGCCATGGAGACTAAAGTTCAGACCATGTAATACCCAAAGACCCAGGTTCAAGACTGCTGGAGGGCCAAGGGGTGGAGGCTTATGACCATTTTATTTGCATTTATAAATAATATGGCAGTGCATAACTCATTATTTCACACCCGTATCTATAAATTCCTAGGAGTTGAACTGCTAGGTTAATTTAAATAAATACCATCACACTTTATAAAGCACCAATTTTATACTCTCATTAACAAAGTACAAGTGTTTTTGCATAATTTTTAGTTTATATAAATGTTATCATACTGTACATAGTCTTCTACAACTTGTTTTTGTGAAATAACCTTATATACGTTGATACATATGTAGCTCTAGTTCGTATATAGATATTTTACTTAAAGAAATTTTTAAATAACTTCTGTGATTCATTCACACTTAAAGAGAAGTCACCTGTTTACCTAAAATCACATTTTTATATAGAAACACTTAATAAATAGGTTGCATGTCTAAACAATTCATCTACCAAAGACCAACCACCCATCTCACTAAAGAGACCATCTTCTTTGGGAAACTAAAAAAACTTCCATTTTCATTTGCTACAATAGTCAACATAACTGTTCATCCATGAAGTGACTTTTTTCCTCCCCTCCCCCAGTGATGGGTCTCAAACCCAGGGCCAGGGCTTTCATAACCAGCACCTTAGAAAGGGCATCCATGCATTTATAATTGTTCAAACTGGGGGACAGGGGAGTGGACCCTGAAAAAGAATGGAAGCTAATAACAAAAAAAAAAAGATACCTTGGAAATAATAAAATTCACACATAATCTCAAATTAACCCTATTTAAACTTTCCCCTTAAAAAGCTACCATGGGATTTTTTTTCAGCCTGTAACAGGAAATGAAATAATCACTATGAATTTACAGTTCTTTCCTCTTCCCCCACCCACCGAAAAATTAAATTTCCTGTAAGCTTAAGTCAATAGGCACTTGACATCCCTGCCAAGGGAACTGGATAAGCCAATGAGATTCATGAGAGAGGTACACTGGGCTTCCTTGCTCTGGAGAGAGAACCACAAAAAGAAATGTTCTTGGCCATGTTAGGCTGGATTTTCTTTTATAGCAAAAAGTCTCCGAACAGTTTAACAACCTAAAAAACATCACAACCAAAATCAGCAAATGTATTTATGAACAAATTTAACCATATCCATAAAACCTTGACTAACATAGCTTTTCTGTATTTGGAGAGGTTATTATCGACTTTGTTACTTCATGAGGGACAATGTGAAGGAGTAGAGAGATGTTAAGAAATGGTAGTAGTCATTGGAGAGATTCAATTCACAGCTTCATCACAGATCAAATCCAGAAAAGAAAACACCTTCTCTTGCTTTCATGTCTGCCATGCCAAAGCCACTCAGTGAATGAGATGAGTCCTTCTTGCTCAGGTCGATATTAGGAGAAAGATGAACTTCATAATCCAAGTTCATAACTATTTTGGGGGTATCCGTGAGCACTTTTCACAAATATTTGTAAACTAAAGGCAGTTTGTAACTGCTAACAAGAGACAGCATAGCCAAATATAAATAACTTCAAGGACACCGAAATCTTACTGGACTAATACAGACCCACCCTAATGGGTGTTATTACCCTATTCTGGCATTTGCTTCTTACACTGTTGGCCTGCTGATTTTCATAAGGTTTAGGCAGTTGCTTCCCTGTGGGCTATACAGCAATTTTCCAATTCTATGACTCAGAAAGGACAAGAGAAGAAAGTGTTGTCCTCTTCCATCTCTAGATGAAATCAGAAAATGTTTATTTAACTCTGGGAGAGCAAGGCTCAGTTAATTCACTGTACAGACTTTCATAAATTTGTTTTCTTTCAAGTCAAATATTTACAGAGCTTAGTATATGCAAAGTCATAGTCTTTATATACCCCAAACCAATGCATGAAACATTTGTATCATTTCTATACTTCCTCTACATCCCTAGTAACGAAGTCAAATATCCTAAAGAAAAATATATTTATGCCTCACAAAGTCTGCAATTAAACTTTCTGTGCCATCACTGGTAGGCTGGAGAACAAGTTTGTTATTTCCGAAATACTATGCTGAAACACTAAGAGATCCCATCCTTTTCTTTAAAAAAAAAAAAAGTTCAAATGACGTGCACTCGTTCATTAAAATAGAAATATCTTATGAAAGTAAACGGAAACAAACTGTATCAATGAACTAATAAATACTATCTGGAGGCAGCAGCTGCACTACCTACCAGGACTGGCACATAACGACAGAAAAACTGATAATTCACAAACACTGAAGGCACGTAGTCTGCCTTGAGAACGCAAACCATGCGTCGCAAATACAAGACCAATTTCTATTCATTAACTGTTTCCCCCCCCCAAAAAAAAAGATACCCTATTAAATGGTCCTTAAAAAAATAAAATCCTGTAAGCTACACCCAAAGCAGCCTTACTTGAGGGGGGAAACACATTGCACGCTTGAGAATTGGCCGGAGCAGGTAAGTGGGCAGCCTCCTAAAGAGGATGGAACTACGGACAATGCCGAAGGCTGCCAGGGAAGCGATGGGCTGGCGCCGAGCCGAGGGAGCACAGGGCGGCGAACAGGAGGCCGCCTCCTCGGGTTCCCAGCCCAGACCCCGGTGACCCCACCCAGCACTCGCAGCGCGCCGCGCAGCCCCCACAGAGACAGCCGGTCCTGGAAAGTTCGCACCTCCGCCTCCCCGCCCCTCGCACGGAGGAGCCCCCTAGGCAGCGGCGGCGCCGTCGCCATGACGACCAGTCCCCTCCCCACCCGTCCGCAGTCCCGCGGCGGCCTCGGGCTCCGCTCCCGCCGGGGCCAGGACGGGGGCTGCAGCGCGGGGAGACCGGGACGCAGGGGCAGAGGAGGATGAAGAAGTGCGAAAAGCGGAAGTCGCTCGGGGCCCGGGTTGGGGGCGAGTCGCGTCCCGGGGACACTTACCCTTCACTTTGCCGAAGGTGCCGACCCCCAGCGTGTCCCCCAGGATGTAGTGGCCGATCTTCACCCGCCCGTCGTGTTTCTGCTTCTCGGCTGTCGCCATCTTTCTCCAGGAACTGAGTCTGCGCATGGCGCCTCGGGAGGGGGCGGAGGGGGCGGGCAGGGCCGCGCCGGGGGCGGGCGGGGCGGGCGGGGCGGGGGTTGGGACGCGGAGGGGAGCCGCGACGCCGAGCCACCGCCCAGCGCCGTCGTCCGGTCCCCGCTACCGGCCGTCGGGCGCAGACGCTCCCTCTGGCGGGGCAACCGGGGGTCGCTGGGAGGAGCACCCGTCACCCTTTCCTCGCCCGCGTCCGGTCGGCCTGGGGCCCCCGCCCACCTGTGCGAGGAAGGGGGGCGTCCTGGATTGCTAAAAAGGCGGGGAGTCTCAGCTCGTTTCGAGTCCGGCGGCGTCTCTGTCCGCAGTGGTCTTCCCTAATTGTTACTACTGGGTGGAGGGACCACTCTGCCTGTATTCCAAGGGGGCACGAGGCAATGGGGGAGCCCATTCGGGTAAGGTAGATGTGTGGCTTGTTGCTAGCACAGCGTGAATTGAAACCTGCCTGGAGACACCGCCCAGCCACTGTTTTCTAACCTTTTCTTTTTTCCTGCTCAGATGGAATCTAGTAACCGTGGGGAGTTGCCACTTGCGTCTTTGATGGAGCATCCCTTGTCTCCCCCTCACCTGCCGCTCTTTTTTCACTTTGAGCCAGTCGGTTGCAGTTGGTACTGGACAGCTGAAGCAGCTTGTCCTGAGTCTCCTCCTGCTGGATTCTCTCCCGAAATTTCCTCCCTGGAACAGCTATGTTACAAAGGAGCCTGTTGGGGGGATATGCATGAATGAGCATGTGTCGGGGAGTGGGATGTTACCTAGACATGTGGATGTATAGGAACTAATATTTTTAAATTATCAGTGAAATGTAGACTTCATTGGACTGAAAATAAAGTTTGCAGTTGTATCAACACAACTGACAATGAGTAAGATTGAGACTATCATCTATACAGATGGGACCATGACATATCACAGGGGAAGTAGAGAAAGTATGATCATTTGTAACAGAATTTAAGTGTTGCTCAGTTATATTCTTCTAACACACATGTCCAAAAAATGAAAGAGAAAAAAAGCAGTTCATATGATCTCAATTTTGCAGTGTCATAGCATTTGGGCCAATGTCAATGGGCAAAGAGTTGGATGCTTCATGAAAGTAATATTTTAAAAAAAGACTAAAATGTTATTTGTTTCTTCCCAATGAAAGTTACCCAACTCTGCTGATTTTGATATACTTTCTATTTATGAAGTCTGAGTAACATGCATTAAGCACTTCTTCATTCCAAGCAAGGTACTTACTGAGGGGAAGCAGAAATCTTTGAATTTATTTAGAATTACATCAAATAAGTAAAAACGCTTACAACTAGCTTTGGATAGATAATCAATTTCTACTGGATTATGGACTGCACATATTTTGAAGCACCCAAAACTTAAGAAATCTTTGCTTCCTGAGACATCTGGGCAGGGGACAGTGGTTACTTTTATAATTTTTCTCTCTGGTTTCTTCACCTTTACCCGTTTTGTCTTGTGAGTTTTTGGAGCTCTACAAAACAGAAATAGCTCTCTAGAATCTCTTAGTTAAAAAAAAGAAAACATTTAACTTTTGCCTGCAGAAATAACATCTTAAATTACTCTAAATTTACATCATGTCTAGAATTTAGCCAAGCAAGCTTCTGCTATTTCTTTTAACCTAAAAGAAAGAAACAAAGAAAAAAATCACAAGGTACCTCAGCTCTGTATGGTACCAGTTTAGCCATTGAGCACCTTACAGAGGAATAAGTTAATTGAATTTTACAAATCCATTTGCCAATCTCTTTATGAAGCTATAAAGTCTCAATTAAGAAAGCAATATAAACATTTTATTTTTTTAGCAGAAACATCGGTTTTTCTTTTGGTCCTCTTTTAGATGATTCTATTTCATCAGTATTAAGTGCCACTATTCACTCAAAAGTATTGTTGGGGAATAAAATCTAGAATCAGAGATCAAATAGTGGAATTGAAACTTAGAGGTCATCTTATCCAGTTTTTAATAGGCTCTATTTAAGCAGCCTTCATTGCTGGTTTTTCTTATGTTGAGTTAAAAAGAATCCAATTAACAGTTTCAAAGAAAGTAAATAATGAATCTCCTTTATTCCTGTACTTTTTATCTTTCCTTCATTTTTTTTTTAAACATTTTGTCACTTTTTCTTCTCTTCCTTTCATTCTCCCATTGATCCAGCCCCAAACCGTCACACCTTTCTTCTAGCCTTTGTTAACTGCTGACACTGTGGAAACCAAATGGAAAGTTGTGTCCCTGCCCTGGAAGAGTTCATAATCTAGGTGGCAGTTCTCTATTTTCCCTCCCCAGATTCCACCCATTCTCCCAGAATAGACAATAGTCAGTTCAGCATTCTTCAGAAGCAAAGATAAGCTAGACCGTGACTTACACCCAGTTTCTTAAAGCATGTTGTAACTTGACCGCTATCTCAACAATATAAAAATGTAAGTGGGGGCACACCCGGATAGTACAGTGGCTTAGCGCACGGGCATAGTCCAGACATCCCAAGATTCGTGGTTCAAGACCCAGGACAGGGGGAAACAACCAAAATGAACAACTAAATAAAATAAAATGGTGTGATTCTGCCTCTCTCTTCCTACCTTGCCTGCCTGCCTACTTCCCTTCATTCCTGCTTGCTGTTCCTTAAAAAAAAAAAAAGTAAAAGAAGAAGATGATAAGTGGGTAGGACTGGTAGTCTTGAATCCAAGTTGTTTTGCAAATTTCACTACTTCAGCTTTTATTAGTACAGATGTGTTACAGTACATCTCAGCGTGATGAAGACATATAAGGATGACCCAATACTGTAGTGAAGAACCTTCAGCCAAGAGAAATCAAAAATTGTCACTTTTTTTCTCCTTATCTTTTCAGACTAAAGGAACTGTGTGTCCTTTGACGCATTTCTAAGTGGATGCCACCATTTCCTTAGGTATGATTTCCTCCACTCTCTTTAGTGCGAGTTTTTTTTTCGTGTGTAGTACAGATAATGTTGTCACAATCTGCATTCCCCCGAGATCCCTCCAATTCACCATGTTGGTGAAGGAAGAATCCCTTCCCGAGGGTTATGGGGATAGCCACTCAACAGCCGACACATGCTATCTGCCTATTGCTGACACAGACTCCAGCTCAGGAAGGAGGGTTCCACATACCACTCAGGGCTGCGCCAGAGTTGCTCTGAGGGACAGAACAATGAGAGGTTCTGGAAGACATTGTAGTCTGCCTCCTGGTGCTGGTGAAGAATGTGATAATTTGTTTGAATAATTCCACGGGCTGGCAGGGAATGAATCCCATTATTCAGGGTTGAGCACTAATTGTGCGTGGTCCCTTTGGTAAGGGTTATTTGGGGTAGAGGAACTTATTTGGGGGAGCGAAGTGAACAGTGGAACTTAAGAGTTAGGCCATTTTAGGCCTCTTAATTTCATCCGATGTCAAGGCAACACATAATATTTAGTCTTAATATTAGGCATACACCACAACCTCCCAATTTTTTTTCAATTTGCATACATAAAGGTCCACACTGCTGTAAAATTCTGTGGGTTTGAAAGCTATAGAGTCATGTATCAAGCAACAGTATCATACAGAACAGTTTCACCACCCTGTAAACCCCCTACGCGTCCCTCATCCAGCCAACCCTTCTCCTTTGTTCCAGGTCTCTGTAATTTCACCCTTTCAGAATGTCATATATTGGTTGTCAGACAGCATGTGGTCTTTCGAAACTGGCTTATTTCCTGTAACAATAACTATTTAAAGTTCATCTATTTTCTGTCATCCTTAAATGCCTTTGAAACAAAGAAAATATACAATTTGAAAGCAATTATGAAAGATTGGTCTCCATTCTAAAATATTTTCTTCAAGTATTTAAAAGATTCTTAGAATGGTAGAGCTTCGTTAAAAGTTATGCTAAATGTATCAAAAGGATATACTCTGAAGGATGGAACATTAACATTCATTAAATCTTACCATGTGCCAGGCACCATGATGACACCTTACAGGTATCATCTCATTTTGTTCTCATAGCAACACTTCACAACTAAGTGAGGTAGGTTTAACTTTTCTACCACACTATAGGTAAATAATTGGGCTTGATGTAATTAGCCAATCTCAAAGCTAGTCACTTTCGTACGTTTTGATTTTGCCTATGTACTTACATGGTGAATACATTATTTTTGATGAAGACAACTTTACCTAATGACCACACAGCCCCCAGACACTAAACTTGTTATTGTCCAGGTTTGTGCTATCCAGTAGGGTGACCACCAGCCACAAATAGCAGGCATCTGAAATGTGACTAGTCTGCATATGCCCTGGTTTGGATACCAGTTTGGATACCACTTCCAGCCAAGCACAGTCCACATACATCCCAGGGACCCAGGTTCATATCCTAGATGCCAGTGAAAACAACCAAGATGAGTAACTAAATAAAATAAAACACTTTTCCCTTCTCTCTTCCTAACTGCCTGCCCGCTTACCTTCATTCCTGCCTGCACCTTTCCTTTAAAAATAATTTAAAGAGAAAAAGTAATGTGACTAGTCCAAATTGAGATGTACTCCAAGTGTAAAATACACATTAAATTTTAAGACTTAGTATGAAAAAATGTAAAGTTATCTCAATTTTTAAACTGATTACATGCATATGTTGGATATACCATTTAAATAATATATATTACTAAAATTATTTACCTTTTTAAATATAACTACTAGAAAATGTAAAACTATATATGTGAGCACACTGTTAGAGTAACTGTTAGGTTCACTATCTCCGAAGGCGCACAGTCCACCTATATCCCAAAGACTAGGGTTTGCATCTGGGATCTGGTGGGGAAACACTAATGTGAAAACTAAATAAAGTACTTCCTCTCCTCTCTTCCTGCCTGCATTGTCATCATTCTTTCCCTGTCACCTTTTCTTTAAAAAAAAAAACAAACAAACAAAAAAAAAAATGATACATGTAGTTTGCGTTTATAGCTTGCGTTATATTTCCATTAGCCGATACTTAACTAGCACAGCTTAAGATATTCGCTGAGTCAGCACAAATTTTAAGCGGCATTAGATGATTCTTGGTAAACTTCAGAAAGAGGCCTACAATTTCTCCAGGGCCAAACTCCTACAGTATGGGGGCTTCCCCAGTGCCAGGCCGCTATAGTGTGGATTGCTTTTCTAGTGCCATGTACTCTGGTCAGATACCTAATGACCAGAAGCTCCCCCAGAGCCCCTTCAGCCAGCTTTCATAGTAGTACACTATTGGGCAAGGGACGCCCCCACCCCATGATAGACGTCCTCACCACCCTCCCTCTGATGGCATTCCAGAAGTCCCCACAGCAAGACATTTCAATATCCAGGAGCTACCCAGCAGCCTCTCTTGATATTTGGCTCTCTCCAGAGGTGGAAGTCTTCCATCGCAGCTCTAGAGTTAGTGCTGCTCCTTATTTCTATTCTTTCTATATTCTGTAGAATTCTCATTTTATTAAACTTGTCTTGTTCAAATTACTATATGGTTTTTCTCTTCATTGAGTCCACTGAGAGTCCAACTGTTTATTAATGTTTGTATATAATGAATTATCATGTTTAAGGCCAATAACTAAAATTTTCTTATTTTGTAAATAGCAAATGCATGTCTCTGCTTATAACTAGAGTTTAGCAGTAGTCTAAATTCAAGATTTTGAAGAAGGCAGGATGTGCTGCTGTCTTTAAATTTGCCTATAGTTATTTCTTCAGACTCCAAGAGGAGGCTTCCACTATTTGTGGAAAAACTTTAAATTACTGAGGATTTTACTATAGAATATATTCTCCCATAGAACTACTTTCCGAAGTGATTAGGAAAGGGTAGACTTATCCTGAAAATGACTTGCTATGACTTTTTAAATGAGTTAACTCAAAATAAAGATCTAAGACCTTCATGATAGATTTTTGTTCATGTTATATGACTAGCACTGCAGTTGTATATCTAGACCATGAGTAAGGATTCTATTTAATGAAGACAAATTTGTTGCAAAACTTATCTTAGGGTACACTCTTGTGGAGTAGTGGTCTGGCCAACTGCCTCTGGCCAAGCGCAATCCACATATATCCCAAGGACCCCGGTTCATGTCCTGGGCCGGTGAGAAGTGTACAATTTGATATAATAAAATGATTCTCATCCTCATCCTCTCATCCTGCCTGCCTGCCTGCCTACCTGCCTTCATTCCTGCCTGTATCTTTTCTTAAAAAAAAAGTAATCTTACATTATGTATTATAATCTTTTAAATTAAAAAATATATTCCAACAATAGTTTTCAACACCATTACCAAAAAAATACATATACCTTTAACAAATACGTTTTCTCCTCACCAAAATCACTATTATGTTACACACATATTAAACATGATCTTGTCTCCTGCAACTCTGAAAGTACTGCGGCGTGCTGTGCCACGTATTCCCAGATTTCTCTCCCCAGAGCCACACCTAATTGTACTGTACTTCTCTCTGAGGCTTTCTGCTTCCTGTCTCTCCTCCCTCAGGGGCTGCTGCTCCTCTGACTCAGGGGCCATTAAGCGTCTGTCCTAGTCTTTCTCCACTTTAAAGTGGCTAAAACATTATTGCCAACCCAAGATGGTTGTGTTCTGTAAACAATACCATTTGTCTCTTGGCAGAATAACATTTGCTTCTTCCTCAGACCCCTCTATCACCTCCCCTAGCTTAAGGAAGCTGGCTGGACCTTTCTACTAGACCATGTTTCACCACTTGTCTTTTTTTTTAAGCTTCTCTGCTAGAAAACTTTTCATTAACAACATCCTGGAGTTCAAATCATTTCAAACATTTTTGAGGGCAAACTGAGTACACACACACCCCACCCCCGCCCCCAAGGACGTGGCCACAGCTTTTAGAATCATTCCTTCAACTGTTTGGGGGTTGGAGAGGGCTGTGGATGTTGAGAGCTCCCTAAACTTCGGAATTTGCCCAGGCCAAGGGTGTGTGAATGTTTCACATGGGCCACTCCAAAGACAGTGTAGGATAATTTTGGATGCTGCCAATCAGGTCTTCAGATGTAGAGAAAACCTCAGGAGAGCAAGGTTAGATAGGAAGAGCTAGGAGGGGATCATAACACTATTCTGTATAGACATAAGAACCTAATGAAAGGTAATCAGTAGGGAACCTCCAAAGCAGTCAGACAAGTGTCCAAGGGTGCTAGGTTCAGGACTGTACTCAACTAGCCAAAGAATGCCTATCCCTCAACCACCCTTCCTATCTGCTGTTTAACTCCACTGATGAAATTGCAGCTCACAAGCCCACAGACGAGAGAGAGACAGAGACAGAGAGAAACAGAGAGACAGAGAGAGAGAGAGGAAGAGGGAGAGAGAGGGAGAGACAGAGACAGAATGAATGTAGCTGGAGAGCTGAGATCAGACGGATTATCCAACTCATTTTCATTGCTGGCTTCTAGTGCAAAAAAGGCCTAAGCTGGAAAAAGGAAGTTGGGTCAACTTTTACGTAGGACAATTGCATAGTAATGGATAGATACTTTACTTACTGAAATAAAACTTTTTGCGACCAATCATGACTGGGAAGATATTTTAAATTATCTGTGAGTGATCTAAAAATACATGGATCACATGATGTCTTCATCCTAGGGCACAAGGTATATTCCTACTGTATAAAGGACACACAAAATATGTTCTCTCAGCCCACATACTGTGCCTCTTCTACAAACCACCAACTTTTATAAGAATCTTTTTTTCCCCTCCATTTTCCTTGACAAAACAAGTCATCTACATCACTCTTTTAAAGCTTTTGCTTCCAATTCCATCCTTGGTTCTTTGGGTTACTGATGAGTCTCTAGCTTGCTTCTCTTAGATTCAAACTACCTTGCCCTCCAACGAATCACCAAGTTTTCTCCACAATTGTCCAGTGGGCTCCACTACCAGTCCCCCTACCCCGCTGCCCATTCCCTATTGGTAACCTCAGTTCTATTCCAAGAGTCCAAGGGTTGAGTTTGTTTCATTGTTCGTCTGTTCACATTCCACCTATGAGCAAGGTCATCTGGTATCTTTCTTCTTTTGATTTATGCAAGGGGGCATTTTCAGTGCTCAACAGTAATGTAAGCAAGAGGCATGCCCTGGTGGAACAGCAGTTAGGCTGATTGCCTCTGAAGGACACAGGCCACATGCCCCTGAGCTCGAGTTCCAGTCTAAGGAAAAATAACTAGTGTGAACAACTAAAATAGAAATAAAAAACTTCTACCCTCAAAAAAAACCAAAAAACAAAAAACAAATGTCATGCCTGTAATCACCAGTCTGACTTTGCAGCTGAGTGGAGTATTTTTGAAAGCATGGTAGTTGCTGTCTTAAGAGCACAATGTCTCTACGTAATTTTTGAAAGTCAAAAATTTTTACAAAGAACTCCCTATAGCCTTCATCTAGACTTGCAATTAACTCTTATTTGTCTAATTATCTTGTATTTGTAAACAAAGCCTTTTTCTGAGTCATTTGATAGCCACCATACCTTTCACCCACCCCTAAATATTTTACGAAGGATGTATCCTTACGTAACTATAGTATTATAACCAGAAAATTGTATAGGTATTATACTGCTACCAACCCAAAAGCAGATTTGATTGTCTAGTAACATTGTTTTTATTATTCTTTAAACATTTGACCCATTTTGTTAGCATTTTTTTTTTTTTTGCTAAGCTTCCTCTTAATAAACTTATCATTTAACTATTTAACCTGTCTACTTCCAACCACACTACCTGTTTGAAGTAACAGTTTCTAAGTAGAAAAGTTGTGTCAGTATCTCGTGCAGTTTTCATCTCCTCAGACTTAAAAACCAGTCTATTAACCAGTTTATGTTTAGTTAGGATTTCCAACTGTTCTCATATTGATCAACTACTTGATTTGTCTTACCTAATATTCAAGTTCATTTATAAATTAGTTTTATGAGACATTCTTTGGCGCAGGCAGTTGAATTTGCTAAGGTGTAGACCATGTAAATCCTAAAATCAGGGTTTGCAATGGGGGTGGGGCACTAAAGCAAAACAAAAATGCTGCTTCTCCCTTCTTCCCTCTCAAATAAAACAAACATGAATTTGACCACTTAAGTATTTGCCATTCACTCTAAAAAATGGCTAATAGAATGAATATTCCCTCAAAGCCTTCTGATCAATTCATTTCCTACTCCCTACCCCCAAATCAGTATCCTGAGTTCATGGGTGTTAGGTATACATGTCCTTGTCTCAGCAGAACAAGCATGGCACTGGCCTCAAGCGATTTTAATGAGTGGGATCCATAGTGCAAATTCCAATTCCTTCTATGGATGTTTGTTAGCAGAGCAATTGAATCCACCTGTTTTATTATCATCTAAGCATCTTTTTTTCATTGCTTCTCCTTGGGTACTAAAATCAACTTAACTGATTAGACTAGCATCATTAGGTCTGACCATTACTTCATTGTAATTTCCCACCAAAAGCTACTCTCTGTACCAAGGGCAATAGGCACTGACAAGGTATGTTCACCTTAAACGTCGATAATCACTTAAGTCTTTCTTAAGCATCACTGCCCACCTTTCCTTTCTCAATTGCTTTTTCTGACCCAGAACTCAACAATTCCACAAGTCTTGCAGGTCAATGCCCATGTGCCTCAAAGTCTAATAATTATTCCATACTGGATTATTACTTATCTTCATGAGCCCCTCCACACTTAGAAGTCAGTCGTAATTAACAAAGGATGATTTTAGAAAGACCTTAAAAGCGAATCAATTTCAGTTCTCTGAAGTCAAAATGCTTTTGTAAGTAATTTACTCATATTCTAGGAAAGCATTCTTAGCTGCCAACAGATCATGACGACTCACTTTAAGGTCAGCTTAAGGATATTATCAGAAATGCAATAGGAAACTAAAATTAAAACTTTGGCCACTCTAATACTGTACGGTGTCTATTCCAACAAAGTTGGCCTGGAGTCCTCACTTTAAATCAGTTGAATTAGGGAAGCATAGCAATTTCAAATTTAACACAAACAAAATCAATAACCACATAGCAGAGGACTGAAAAACTCTACACCAGGAATCTAGGTTACTTAAAAAAAAAAAAAAAAAACTTTTCACTAACCTTACACCTCACAGTTTTATGCTAGCCAAGAGCATTATGGATACTAGCAATTAAAGTCATCTTTCCAAAACAGAATTTAACTTCCATCCTTAATGTTCCCACTGGTACTCCAGGCCGTATCATACAGAATTGAAAACCACTCCCCAAGATAGCCTATAGCAGATGAGTGCTACTGTAACACTTTCATTTACACCAACATTTTGAAAATAAATGCCACATGAACAGTGCCACTTTCTACCAGCTCCCAGCTTTTAACTGCTTAAGGAATCCTAGACTTCTATCATGTAGTACCACAACTCACATCAAAGTTGGTACTTCGAAACAGTCATTAACCAGCACAGCTAATAGTCAGTTGTCCCATTCCCAAACCTATACTAATCCAACAGTATTACCAGCCTATTAAAAATACCTTAGCACACCAGATATTTTTTAAAACCAGAACATTTATTGGGCAACTAATCGTTGAAATCCTTTAAGATGAACTGGATGCTGCAACAGCTGCTCTCTTGGGTTTAGGTGTTGTTCCTTCACGGAATCCATGCCTGCACCATGTTAAAAACAAGAACCATTACTTCAGTAACATGTTAGGACACATTTTAGTCCTCATTAAAATAGATTTTTAATGAGCTTATCTCAGTTAAATGCTGAAATCAATATTGAATTCATATGTTCAGACATTTATTTTTATAACATCACTGATAAGCTATCACTTTATTTCCTTCAAGTTGAGAATACAGTTAAATTGATTACTTGGTTAGAATGATCATTGGGACAGTATTTCCCCATTGCTTAAGAGACACAAGATATTTGAGAAAACGGGTTTCCATACTAGGAGGAAGAGACCCTAGTTTTCCTTAGTGAAAGAAAAAGAATCAGTGTTTAATGACAAGCATTCTCTAAACTGCTAACTAAGCTTTACATTTTAACTGATTTAATATTCATACCTGCTCTAAGGGAAGTGTAGGCTTATCCCATTTAGAGATTTGTGAATTAAGATATAGAAAGGTTAGTCTGGCTGGAGAGTCATGCTCGTCATTAGCAGAGCACTCAAACACTAAGCCCATATAGTAATATACACGGGACTCCAGAAAATTCTTACACTGCAAAAGACCCCCTACCCAAATCTCAGGTGACACCTTAGTGGGCTATCTTAAAATTAAGCTCTTTAAAAATGCAGTTAAGTTTCTCATTAACCTAGGTTGGGACCAAAAGAGCACATCCAACGAACTCTAAGACCTGACATTAGTAACAAGACTATACATACTCTTTCTATACAAACCCAAGAATTGAGTTTTCCATAGCAGAATTGCCTAAAGTCACAAAATTGAGTACCTCATTCAACCAACAGTATCCTGAAAATTTTGGTAACAAAGGAAATGTGGGCACTGCTAATAAATACCATTTTGGGGGGGGGGGGGAGTAGAACCATATTATAGACATTCACATTTGCTACTACTATTTACTGGAAAATTAACATTTATATTAACCAATAAAGGTTAGAGTATTAGAAAAATCCATCATTTCATTCCCATTAATCAGAGTAAATATTTATTCTCCAGGAGTCCAGAGGGGTGCTAACCCAAGTTCACACCAGCAATTATGGTTGAAACATAAAAAAAAACTGTACCTGAATCTGCGGTATACAATTTTGAGGTGCCTCATTCGACCGGTCCCGGTAGTATTTCGTCTTTTAGCCTTGGCACTCCAGTTATCTAAAACACAAAATCACGTTAGGATCCTAAATGATCTTTCCCACACATACTGTAGGCTCCATTGGTAGGGTTTTTAGTCACCTGATCAGCACACACTCATATTTTATGTTAGGTACCAAATGATGCCCAAAGTCATGTACCACCCGCAAGCTTAAAAACCTTTTCCATTTTTTAAAGGAAAGGTACAGAATGGAAGAGAAGGAAGCACCATGGACTTATTTGTATTTAACTGTTGCCTCCGGACCCCAGACGCGAAGCCACGTCCTTGGGACTTTTGTGGACTGGGCCCAACGAAAGCCATTACCCTCACGATCCAGCCCTACACCTATTGCAGGCCAATCAATCATTCAACTTACACTTTCTTTTACGCTTGGCTGGGTAGCCACATTTGCCACAGGTAGACTTCTGAAGGTGGTAGGCCTTAGAGCCACAGCGGCGGCATAACGTGTGCGTCTTATTGCGACGCTTTCCAAACGATGACGTTCCCTTCGTCTGCAAATTAAAGACAACCAATTTTGAAATCGAGCAATTCCTCTACATCGTCTGGTGTTTTCAGAAAAAAGAAAATATCTAAGATTTAAAGGCAATTATAAAAACTGAAACTACGGAATAATTTCTAACTTGCAAAGAGAGCACTACTTGCAATTCACATTATCTGATGTTTTCCCAAGAGGTGCCGCTTTGAATCGTCTACCTTACTATAACCCTTAGGGCTCCTGCCGGTACCACCACCCAAAAATCCCTTGCTTACAAGGAAACAAACACTCCCAAACCGTGCGTTCCCCCTCAGTTCGCGTGCGAGACTGAGCTGTGCCGGTTCCTCGACGGTCAGATCTCAGCAACTGGCCTGGCTCCAGGTCCACGACTGCGGGTTACGGCACCCGTGGGGCAGTTCGGAATCATTCTTTTGGTTCTTAAGGGCCACCACATGTTTCTGCCCAGCCCACCCGCTTCTCCCGCCAGGAATCTTGTGTGCCCCGCCAAGGATAGCAGGTAGCACTGTTCAGGGGACAAGGATGAAAGGCGATTCGATTGCTGCTGCAAACACTCACCATCTCGCTTCTGCGGCCGAGACCAAAGAGGCCGGAAGAGAATGCACTTCCGCTATATTGGTACTCAGAAGCTTCCGCTCAAGGCAGTACTTCCGGCGGGCGTGGTGCACCGTTTTTAAGTATCCGTCGCAGCAATGTAGGTGGGGTGAGAGAAGGATCCGGGAGCCAATAGGGATTCTCAAGGCGCCGCAGGAGGGCGGCTTCTCTGCTATGTCGGGTCCTGGAAGGGAGCCGCTTTCAAGCCCTGACTTGGTCTCTGCGCAGCTTTGGCAGCAGCTACGCTGCGTTTGCGATTTCTCAGCGTTGTGTACACAGAGGGTTTTCCTTCGCGAGCCAAAGAAGAACCTGGCATGTCAAGCAACCCCACCCCGGGGTACCCGCGGCGACCCTGCGCTCAGGCAGTGCGTGCACTGGTCGGAGGAGACTAGTATCCGTATCTGGGGGAAACTCGCTTCCCCCAGGTTCGCCTTGGCTCGGGCTGGAACTTGTTCTCGCGGAGGGGTTAGAAGTACGTCGGAGCCAGCAGACCTTTGCGGAGCTGGGCTTGAAATCTAAAGAAGGCCAGTGTTTTTCCCAAGTAGTAGAGACAGGTGGTTTCATCACAAATTTCATTGTACCAAGGAAAAGTGGAACGTGTTAAGGTTTACTGCATACTGTTGTAAAGAATTCAGATTCAGCCTCTTTCATTTAGTGCCGAAACTAATAATTATCTAATAATTGGTTGTTCCCAACCCTCCATGATAAAAAGGTAACGCAATTAACCTTACCTAACAAAGCACCCACCCTCAAAAAAAAAAAAAAAGAAAAAAAAAGTAACGGGGGAATGAAAGACCCAAATAAGCCTATCATATGCTTACTCTCCAAAGCAAACTAAGGTGCTTCACCTGTCATGTAAAATATTAACAATGGTCTGGCCATTCCACATCTGGGTATTTACCCAAAGGATACAGAAACACTCATTCACAGGGATTTATGCAGCCGCATGTTTATTGCAGCCCTAGTCACAGCGTCCAACATCAGATGAATGGATAAAGATGTGGTGTATAATACAGCTCTTAGAAGAAATGAAACCCTGTCATTTGCATCAACATGGATGGATCTGGAAGGGATTATGCTACGTGAAATAAGTCAAAAGAAGAAAGATAGATAGCAGATGCTCTCACTCATAGGTGGAATTGAATAGACAAACCAAAGGAGCAGATGAATCAAAACCAACCCTTAAACACTTAACGTTAAAACTGAGGTTACCAACAGGGATTAGGAGGTGTGGGGTGGAGGTTGGGGAAACAACTGGTGGCTTAGCCCACTGGACAATGGTGAGGAAGGCTTGGTGATTCGGTGGAGGGCAGGATGTATTGACATATATATGAAGAATGGGGAACCTATACATAAGAGTTTATTTTAATGGACAAAAATAAAAAGAATTAATTAAAAAAAATAAAGCCAGTCTCTTATAGACAGCAAAAAAAAATATTAGCAATGGTAAGAATAAGAAGAAGAAAAAGATAAACTTCAGGACTCAAAGGCTGAACTTTGGTGAGTTCAGAGTTGGTTACTGCCTAATAAGTACTAGACTGTTTTTTAGGGGCTGGCAAGTCACTAAACGTCCTGTCCTTGTGGAGGCGGTAAGTGGGGGGTGGGGGGTGGGGATGGATTTGAGTGCTTTGTGCGCACTGCAATGCAAGGGGAAACTTTCTGGATTAGGTGCTATATTTGTTTCCTAGTACTGTTCTAACAAGTTACCACAAACTTGGCTTAAAGCAAAGCAAATTTAGTCAACCAGTGTAAAGTTTCAATTATGCAAGAGGAAAAAATTCTGGAGATATACTGTACAATATTGTACCTGTAGTTAACATTACTCTAGTGTACACTTAAGTATTGGTTAAGAGGGGAAATCACATTTTAAGTGATTAAAACACATTGTCTTTTAGTTCTGGTCAGCAGATGGATCTCACTGGGCTAAAATCATTGTGTGGGCAGAAGAGGGTCTGTTTCTTGATTTTTTTTTTCAGCTTGTAGAGGCTGCAGCCATTCCTTGATTTATTGCTCCTTTCCACCTGCAAAGCATGTAAGACTTCACCTTACTCTCCGACTGCTTCTACTTGAAAGACCCCACCCCCACCCCCTTAAATTAATCGACAAGGAGACCACCAGGCTGTTTGACTCTAATGTCTTTGGCAGCCTGTGTAAGCAAATCAAAATCTAAGCATGTAAATGCCCCAAGTTTATGAAGTCAAAACACTAAGGACAACCAATCCCAAACAACAACTGAGCTTTAAATTAGAACCAAACAAGTTGCCTCCTTTGCTTTTGCGCTTTCTCTGTGTGACTGCTCTGTGCTCCTAACCACTTGCACTTTTGGCTTTATGGAATGGAGTATTGCTCAAATAAACTTTTAAAAAATGTAATATGCCTCAGTTTATGCCCTTGGAAAGTTGAGAGACTGTATGAACAGTGCCAAACGAGTGGATGAGGCAGGCAAAACAGTTGTAGAGCAGAAAGGTGCTGATCTCCTGGGCCGAGGGAGAAGGTCATTCTGCACAGGCAAGCTTAATTGATTTCTGACAGAAAAAATCAAACTCCACAGAGTCATTAAAGATCTATCCAAACAACTTGCAAAATCATTTTGACATCAAGGCCAGGCATTCCACTTGGATGGGCTATCATGAGTACATTGAATTTCTGGAATAAGACTGTAAAAAAAAATTGTTAAGAAAAGGTACAGGTAGGACTGAAGGTGAGCAGAGGCAGGCAGTCAGGCAGGAAGACAGAGGAAGAAGCACTTTCATTTAATTGTTCGTCTTGATTGTTAAGAATTTGTGCAGCCTTCTATGATTTTAAACAGGTAGTGATAGATTCTCGCCCTCCTGGCGCTATCAAATGCTGTTTCTTCCAAGCTGTTTTTCAGACCGGTTTGATGTAGTGGTTCATCACTACATCACTACAGTGGCTGCGTCTGCTGTCTGGGATCCCAGTCACAAGGTACAAGTGGGTCAAGAGGCCTCTTGTTTGGGCACTGAGATCTGTGTCATGCTCATAAGAAAGCTGCCCTAGTGTTAGTCCACCAGTCCTCCCTGTGCAGTCGTCCAGCCATTCCGTCACCACATGGATGTCTGCCTCACGTGCAGTCAGCTCGGGGACAACACCCAGTGTCCACTGGAGGCTAGTCAATGAAGAGGGGAGCCCTTCATCACTATGCTCACAGGAGTGTCCGTTTCAGAAAGTAGTCTTCGCACTGCAATGAGCAAATTGAGGCTCAGGGACTCCAATACTGTTTTAATATATTATGGTTTCCTCTTTAAATGTTCTTTTTTTTTTTTTTTTTTTTTTCAGTAGCTCCCCAAAAGCAATTTGCTTAGATTTTTTTTTTTTTTGGTAACTGATACCTTTGGTGTTTTTCATCTTGCTTCTCATCTGCATCAGAATCCCCTCCCCAGTGACTTTGGGGGACATGTGTTCCCAACAATTCAAGGTGCTTAAAATGTTAGGAAAAGACCAAGAAATTCTCTAGGTGGGCCATCACTACCCCCCCCCCCCCATTTTTACTACTAATCTAAATGTAAAACATTTCAAATGCCAGGGCATAAAGAAACTTTGCAGAGTTGAATTAGATTTGCTTTCTTTTATTCATCAAGATTCCATCAAGCCGTGTTTCCTAAAGGCCACAATCCTTCTGGAGCGAGCTGAAACTAACAACTCCGAATGCCAGGTGGGGCGGAAAGTTCATCTGCGGAGGCTCCGACAAAGAGAACAGCTCGCCCCGAAGTCCCTGCATAGGCCAAGGCTGAACTTCCATATCCAAGGTTCTGTGGGATCCGCTAACACTGTCAACGCATAGCGATCTGTGAGCCAAGGTCTGGGAGAAAGGAGCACGCCGGGAGTCTGGACAAGGCCGCCAACTCCGCCCCCGGCTCAGGCCTAGGCCCCGCCCCCGCCCCCGCCCCCAGCCCGCCGGGCCTCTTCAACCCCAAGGGCATTGAAAGCAGGGCTGCGTCGGTGCCGCCTGCAGTGCGACGTGCTGCCGACCCTCTTGGGGACAACCCGTGACGTATAGACCTGCAGGGCCCCGGGGGAACCGTCCTGCCCCCGGAGGCCAAAGACTGTTCTTTTCTTTAATTTCCTAGAAGTTGAATTGCTGAATCGAGAGTATGAATTTTTATTTTTATCTGCCCACCAACATTGGTTTATTGTTGCATATTGTTAGATTTCTCTCCAAAGAGGGTTAATCGGTTCGATTTCTTATTATCACAGATAGAATTTGGAACAAGGACTATCTAGCTCAATAAGAATGATGTTCAAGTGTAATGTACCAGAGGAGTTGACTTTGGGGCTGTGTCGTTAAACTAAGTTATCAGAAGAACAGATACTTTGGGAGCAGGATTCCCCCCACTTGGCTCTGCGTATCCACTGTCGCCAAAACTTAGGCATCACTGACACTTTTAATTTTTGCCAACTGAAATCGCTATGTCTTTAAAAAAAAAAAAAAAAAGGGCACCTTGCATTTTTTTTTTTTTTTTTTTTTTAATCTATTGGACTAACTTCAAATCCTTTTCCTGGTTTTAGAACTGGAGCAATGGATACCAGGAGTGTTTTCTCAGAGATGATAGAAAAAGAACGAAAGAAATTACTTGAAATCCTTCAGCAAGATCTTGATTCTGTCTTAGATACATTAACCTCTCGGAGGGTGATTTCTGAGGAAGAGTATGAGACTCTGGAGAAGATGACAGACCCTCTGAAGACTAGTCGAAAGCTGTTGATTTTGGTGCAGAAAAAGGGAGAAGTGAGCTGTCAGCATTTTCTCAAGTGTTTACTTTGTACTTTGTGGGAGTCAGCTATCATTCGCGACTTAAGGTGTGGTAAGTTGAATTTCTACACTCTTGGGGGAGGAAGGAAGTAGATTTCCTGAAAAAAGAAGTTTGTCTTTTATTTTCATTTGTCTTTCTCTAGGAAATAATTTTCACTGAAATATTAAAGGTTTACAGGATTCAAAAATCAGGGAACTATGTTCCTTACTGGTTTTGAGAACTGGTCATTTTTGTTTACACTATACCCCAAATTTGCAGTTGTTTCAGTAGTAGTATAAAGTGCTCATTCATCTGACAGGGACACCCTGAAATATTCATAGATGGAAGAGACTACCACTAACAGTCGGGATTTATCAAGGAAGTGAATTCACAGATTTGTTTTGTTTTTAAATTCAGTTATTAACAAAGGTTCATTTTTCATTTACTATATTTAAAAACTAGAGGGTAAATAATTTTGGGCACACATAGATTTTAGAAATCTATTAGTAACTTCATTGTCTTCATGATAAGAATGCCTGCAAAAAGGTAAATTTTCTGGAGCAATTAAAATACTAACACTTCAAGTGGCTGGTGAGAGCAGTGGTTTTATAGGCTGGTGTACTTCCTTTTCTAGGATCTAATAAATACTTAGTATTATTTTAAGAGATATTACGGAGTACAGGCTTAAATAAAAAGATCAATATTAATGATCCTTAATATAGGACAAGACCCACATGTTTAGAGAAATAGCGCTTATTATTTCTGGGATTTTCTATTCCAAATTACAGCTATTCGCTCCTGTATTAGACATTATTAGGGCCAGATTTTATTGCAATGACCCTAGGGAATCTGAACTGGTTTGAGATCACAGTAAATTTACAAGTACTGTTCATAGGATTTAAATGTTCTTTTCTACTCATTTACCTTTTGATTTTGCTATGAAATATTCAAACTTTTGAGCAAGATAGGAGCACGCTCTGACTTCTCTTCCCCTGTGGAAAATTTGGCTTGTTATTTATGTAGGAAGTGTTGGGTACTTTTATTGTCCAGTGAAATAAAAAAATTGATGCTTTGAATACCTTGCAAATTCAAGTTACTATAAAAATTTCTCTATTGCTAATATGGAAAAGCAAAACAATGCCCCACCTCCAACTTTCTTGTTTTTTTCAGAATTTTTAAAACACGAGACTCTAGAACCACCTCCGTCTGTGAGGGTAAACAAGATTTCAGAAGATGATATTTTTCCCGAAGAGAAACAGCCTAAGGATTCTGAGATCATGGGGTCCTTCAAAGACAAAGAACACTTCGATTTGGAAACTCCTGCACCTTTCAAGGATAAGAAAACTAGTTACAAGGAAGCTGCTGGGTCCTCAAGGGACTATGAGACAGAATACAACACATCACAAGTCATGTTGCCACATTCAGTTGAGAATGTTGAAGTTCCAGCAACTATTGACTATTTACAGGATGCACAGAGCTATGAGGAGCCAGATGATTCTTTGTACTTAGGAAAAGAGGACTGCCTAGAACCTGTTAGAGTCTCTGAAGATGCGGAATCCACTGGGGAAGAAGAGGATTATGAAGACCCAGATCGCATTGTTTATGATGGCGAAGAGGATTCTACATATTCAGAAACCACAGAATACTCCGATGAAGAGCAGAGTTACGAGGATTCAGAAACCAGCATGTCATTGGAGGAAGAGGAGAAAATCATGGAAGGTATGGGAATGATGTGTGTATCATTAGTTAGGCAATAACTTATTTTTACATTGTCATGACATGCTGGGGTGAGGGGATAAGGAAAGGCACCAGATGTCAGCAGGAAAGCAGCTACACAGACATTTCTTTACCTCGCTAACCTGGAATTTCGTCAGAGGTGGGTGTTGACAGGAAAGAAGACCTAGGAACTAAGAAATGGTGGATGGCATAAGCAAAAGTAAATATTGATTGTTAGCTTACAGATTTCTGCAGCAACCTTTGATCATACATGTAAGAAGTTACTAGCTACTAATTTTAGGTGTTGCCTTCTATTCCTCAAAGTAAGCTTCTGGTCATTTTAGTGCTTTGTGGCCAATGGATATGGGGATTATGGGTGTAAGTATTGAAGTAGAAGCAGGAGAGGAATTTGCAGTTAATGGAAGAGGGAGGGGGAGTGGGAGAGGGAGGGGAAGGGGGAGAGGGGGAGGGATAGGGTCAAGAAAACTCAGTAATAATTAAGTTATGACCTACAATTAATTCTTATGGCATCAGTCCACTTCAGTTGACTGCAGGCAAATGGCTATCCTCAGTCTCTTTCCTCTGTAATATTTGTCTCTGTCTCTGGAAACTTAAAAAAGTAATCTAAACTCATCTGACTCAAGAAGGATCTTCATGCTTTTTGTCTTGCTAAATTTTATGACAAAGACAATCACAGTGTCAAATTAAAGTCTCATTAAGACAAAGCATTACCTGTGTGTTTTATACTGTATAAAGTCAACTTGTATTTAGACTGTATTAATTGACTCCTTTTTTCAGACTTATGGTTGCTTTCAGCTAATGTAGGAACCCATATATTTCCTATTTCCTATGCTCTTTGTTTTTCCAGAAGATTCAGGTTTCAGTTCGATGTTATTTCCCTTTAGCCTAAAGAATTTTATTTATTAATTCTTTTGGTGCTGGTCTACTGGTAGTAAATTTGCATGGATTCTGTTTAGTGAAAAATATCTTTATTTTGTCTCCATTCCAGAAGGATATTTATGCTGGGTCTAAAATTATATTTTGCATTCAGCAAAATGTTTGTGTGTGTGTGTGTGTGTGTGTGTGTGTGTGTGTGTGTGTGTGTGTGAGATAATGCTGTCTTTTGGTTTCCATTGTTTCCGATGCTTAGTCTTCAGTCATTTTATCAGGGTTCCCCTGTGTTGTATTTATTTTCCTTCTCATTGATTTCAAGACTTAATTTTTTTTTCAAAAATTGACTCTGATATGTCTAGGTGTGATTTTATTTGTTTTTGTATTCACTAAGTTTTACAGTTTTGTGAATCTGTAAAATATTTTTACTGAATTTTGAAAATTTTCAGCCATTATCTAAATATTTTTTCTGTCTCACTTGTTCCCTTCTCTTTGAGACTCCAAGTACATTTATGTTAGAATCTTTGATATTGTTCTGTAGGTTCCTGAGGCTCTATCCATATTTTTCTTTAATTTGTCCTCTCTGCTCTTCAGATTAAATAATTTGTTACTTTATCTTCAAGGACTTTAAGAACTGACTTTTTCTTGTGTCATTTCAATCTACTGTTAAGTCTATCTAATGCTGTTTTAAATTTCAGATATTGTGTTTTAATTCTAGAATTTTCATTAAACAGTTTCTTTTATTTTCCTTAACATTTTTATTTAATCACTTATTATGGGCTTGTTTTACTTTACATCGTTTTATTTTGATTTTTTTTAAAGGAAAGGTGTAGGCAGGAATGAATGGAAGTAGGCAGGTGGACAGGAAGAGACAGGAGAAAGAAACGTCTTTATCTTACTTATTTGTATTTAGTTGTTCACACTGTTTGCTTTCCCTTAGACTGGAACTCAAACCCAAGGATATGAGGCCTGCTCCTTTGGAAGGGATTGACCTAACTGCTATTCCACCAGGGCACCTCAGTGTTACATCCTGAGAATAGTTAAGATAGCTGCTTAAACATTTGTGTATACTAAATCCAACATCTGATTCATCTTGGGGTTAGTCTCCATTGATGAAGTATGGGTAACTTTTTGTCGTCACATACCTATTACCTTTAAACTGCATCCTTAACATTGTATACAAGTTGTAGAAACTCTCCATTGTTAAATTTATCTAGTCTTTTTTTTAATTACCTTTTTTGGGGTCTATTTTAGTTCCCAATTAACCTGACTATACTCAAATCAAGATTCAGTCCCTTTCAGTGAGTGCCAGCTGAAATTTTGATCATTTCATTTTGCCTTAGCGGAGATATTTTCATGAATTTTTAATCCATAAAAGAAGTATTGGGCTCTAGATATCATTGCCTCTTGCTTTTTCTCTCCAGCTCTGCGCTTATTAGATATCTTATTGGTGCTGTGTATATACTCTGCTGCTTCCCAGTACAGCATGGTAGCGCGTTTGTTATGGTGTCAGCTCTAGACATCTGGTCAACTCTGTGGGTACTGATTTCTGTGCTGAAGGAGTAGTGGGGGTGGTTGTCCTAAAACAGTAGGGAGTAAACAAGAACAAAACTTAAAAGCTTTCCTGCAGCCTGTTCTACTGCTCTGTCTGGGAACACTTCAGGCTAGGTGCAACTCATCTCAGCCACGTACGAATTCAGGCAACTTTTGAATGGCTCAAGAAATTCTTAGAGTTACTTTTGTGAATTCTTAAGATCCATACTTCTATTATTTCTTTTAAGCAATTTTTACAGGATATTCGGGGAGCTTATGCTCACTTTCCTTCCATCAAAATGCTCTTGGATCTTCTTTCCCTATAAAACACTATTTCAGTATTCCCATGAATGTGACTAGAAGATATTTTGGAAAATAGGAGTTCCAGAGAAATTCAGTTTCAATGTGGAAATTTTGAGGAAAGTCTGATGAAATAAAATCTTATTTCTTCCAACTTTCGCAAGAGTACATTTAATAATTAAAAAATAAGTATCAACCTAGAGAATTTCTCATGCATTAATATAAGGAAGCAGTAAGCAGTTTTTCACTGCTATATAAACACTCACTCAAAAAACTGAAAAACATAAAATGATCATATCAGTAATAGTGGTTAAATAAATAAGAGTCCACCCAAACCAAGAAACACTATGGATTAAATAAAGTGAAAAGTTGATTTCTATATATACTGACTTGAAAGAATTTGAAAAGAATATCAGTAAGTTAAAAGACATTGACGAATCATTTTTATTTAGTCATTTACATAAAAATAAAATAGCATCCCTTAAACTAAACTATATATTTCTATGTATGCATGCACACTTATGGAAGGGAAGCAAACATACATGCCATATTGACATATCTCTTACAAGGAAAGTGGAATTGGCAGAAACATGAAAAGGAGAAATACACTTTTTGTACTGTTTCATCTTTTTGTATTAAAATGTCACTTATTTTTTGTTAAAATGTCACTGATTTTGTTTATTTTTAAGGAAGGAAGCAGACAGAAATGAAGGCAAGTAGGCTGGCAGGAGGGAGAGGTGAGGAAGAAGCATTCATTTATTTAGTTCTTTTGGTGGTCTCCCCCTGCCCCACCCCCCACCCCAGGTCTCTAACCCAGGTCCTTGGGCTTTACATGGACTATGCTGGAGACATAATGCCTTAATGCCTTAATGCCTCCCTCATCAGGGTATGACTACTTAATTGATTTTAAAGTCAGTAAGAAAGCTTAGACTCCAGTCTGTCATTCACTGAGTATTTTCTTTTCTACAGAAAGAAAAAAGGTATTTAAAGATATCCTATCACATTTGAACATGGACCGGAGCAGAAAGCTTCTACCGGATTTCGTTAAACAATTCTCCTTAGATCGAGGATGTGGTTGGACTCCTGAGACTCCGGAAGACTTAGCCTGGAATTTCCTGATGAAAGTTCAAGCACTGGATGTAACGGCCAGAGATTCCATTCTAAGATGCAGGGCTCTGAGTGAGGATATCGAAGGGCAATTGGTGAATGGAGTAGAGAGTTTGGAAATTAGAGATATACAAACCATTCACCCTCTTGATGTCCTTTGTGCCTCTATGCTGTGTTCAGACAGCTCTCTGCAGCGCCAAGTCATGTCAAACATGTATCAGTGCGGGTTCGCTCTTCCCCTACTACTGCCCGATGCAGAAAACAACAAAAGCATCTTAATGCTGGGAGCTATGAAGGACATTGTGAAGAAGCAGTCAGCACAGTCGTCAGAGGGGCCTCCAGGGGATACAGAACAGTTTCTGACTCTCATAAAGATGCCTGTCATTTCCTTTGTGCGTCTAGGATACTGTAGCTTCTCCAAGTCCAGAATTCTCAACACCCTTCTCAGCCCTGCTGACACGGAATTACATAAAATCTTTATCGAGCACGATTTACCTGCTCTGGTCCTTCCGCGGCAAATCTCCGATGGTTTGGTTGAGATTGCCTGGTGTTTTCCTGATGGTGATGGTCCAAAGGAAAACCAGAGGTTTTTACAAAAACCTGTTGCTATTGCCAGCCTTCGTGGCGATCTACAAAGTGTTTGGACACAGTTTGGTTTCTTGATGGAAGTTTCCTCAGCTGTGTTTTTTTTCACTGACTTCCTAGGTGAGAAGGAATGGGACCTGCTAATGTTTTTAGGAGAAGCTGCTGTTGAAAGATGTTACTTTGTCCTCAGTCCACAGGCCAGAGAGAGTGAGGAGGCTCAGATCTTCCAGAGCATCCTGAAGTTGAAGGCATCACAGGTACTGTTTTGGGAAGAGGAGGAAGCTAGGGAGACAGGGAAGAACATGGAGGGCCTTCAAGCTGCCCTCCAAGAAGTGATGTCCTTGTCACTCAAATGTGTCTCTGTTCAGGACATGGCCTCCCTGGCCAGGGAGTTGGGGGTTCAGGTAGACCAAGACTTGGAGAATGTTCAAGGAATTCATGTTTCCTCTAGTGGAAATTTGCCTGGAATAGCTGAAGATGAGGAACACAAGAAACAACAAAGACACGGTCAGCCAAAAAGCTCATCTGAAGGGTCATCTGAGATGTCTGAAAGCGAGTCTGGGGCTAGATGTAAAGTCAACCAGAATCTTCAGAATATTCACCACACCCCAGAATTCATGCCTCCTCTGGGAAATTCCTTCTTTTTGCAAACTAGTGTTGGAGATAACTTTAACCATGCTTCTTTCAAACCCTTCTGGGTTATAAACTCCCATTTTTGGTCAGAGCAGAGGTCTAAGCGGCTCTGTCCTTCACCCTTTCAGAATACAGAGGTCTACAGACAAGGTGGGGGTGCTGCAATTCAGTACTTTCAACCCCAGAACTTGCGCTCACATCGAAGATTCATGAAATTTCCAGGTACTGCTCAGAGACATCATGGAGGTGGAATACTTGGAAGACCGCCCATATTCTTTTCTCAGCCTGTACAGGCCTGGCTTGAGAGATCACAGAAAATGGGAGCTTTTGAAAGGTCTGGGACAGTGGTCTCCCAGGGAGGTCACTTCCATGCCCTTGGCTCCCAGCGAGCAGGAGCAGCTAGGAAGCCACAGCCTCAGCAAGACTGTGCCCAGTTAACTTGGGCAACTGAGAAACCCAAGAGAAAAAACTCCCAATCCCATAGTAAATATCCTCTCTCTCCAGCTTTTCCACCAGCAGGAGCCATGCAAAGAACCATGAGACCTGCCTTTTGGCCAGGAGCCAAACTGAAGAGCCAGACTGGGACTTCAAATCCAACTTTCCAAGTGGGATCACTTCCTATGTCCCACAGCAAATTTGAGTCCTGTTTTCAGTTCAGATCCAATCAACCTAAGACATCCCAGCCCCAATTCTCCCAACCTAAACCTTCTCAGTCCCACGCCTCCCAACCTAAACCTTCTCAGTCCCACCAATCTAAACCTCATTTCCATCCCTCCCAAGATAAATCTCAGACTCACTGCACCCAAGCTAAACCCTCTCCATCCAAACCTACCCAGCCCAAACCCAGCCAGCCTAAGTCGTCTTCATCTAAGCCTTCTCAGCACAGACCTGCTCAACCCAAGTCATCTAAGACCAGTCCTTCACACGCTAAGGCACACTGCCCAGGAGCAGGACCCAAGAGGGCAGGGAAGCATTAAAGTGCTACTTCTGAGACAGGAAACATATCCTTTGCCCAGGTCATTACTGCCATAGCATTGCAGGATGGTAAGAGACTACTGTCATTAACATGGCAGGCAAAAAGTTATGCAAAGCCTAATTTGATGCCAATTTATCTGTAAGAATTGTGTCCTTAACCAAGAGGAAATATATAGAAAGAATTAAGAGACTCAAACAGTGAACAGTAAATTAATTGAATACACCCTTGAGTATTAGGTAATATATACCTCAGTTCAGAGAATGGGGGGTTTTGAAACAGCCCCACATGGAAAAAAGTGGTATTGGGGTCTTTATTTGCAAAGTGATTATAAAATAGGGCTAGGGTTGCCTCAGTGTTGTAAGAAAAATTGCTCTCGATGTTAGCTATTCTAGAATTGATTCAAATTTTTCAGTTCACTATCAGTTGCTAAGCAGATAACCCTGCATATTTGGGTTATCTAAATCAACTTTCTTGTGATAATAGCTCCAATTTGCTTAGATGATAAAACTCTCTCATCTGACCCTTACATACAGATAATGAACTACCAATGAAATTCATTGTTTTGCATGAACTTTAGGAATGATCAGTGTGTATTTCATTTTAAATGTTTTTAATAGTTAAGATAATTTGATTTCTTAGAGGATCTGATCTTCTAGCTCCATGATTAGACCTTATAATATATACTTGAGTTTTTAATTTGAGTGGTGATTTTTTTTTTTTTTTATTAAGAAAAGGTACAGGCAGGAATAAAGGCAAGTAGGCAAATAGGCAGGAAGAGAGAAAAGGTAGAAGCATTTTATTTTGTTTTTATTTAGTTGTTCATACTGGTTGTTTCCCCCCTGGACCCAGGACTTGAACCCAGAGGTATGTGGGCTGAGCTCCTTTGGAGGTGATTGATCTAACTACTGCTCCACCAGGGCACACTTGACTTGTGATTCTTTTTAAGTTGAAAGGTTTAAGATAAGTTTTCAAAGTTTGTAAAAAAACAATTTGTAATTTAAAATAACTTAAGATTCATAACATTTATACTTTTAAGTTACTAGAGTCTTTTTTATTCTAGACATTTGGGTAAGTTTTGCTTGTTAGAAGCATTACATAAAAGGAATATATTGAATTAAAAATATTTAAGTGATGGTGCGCCCCGATGGAGTGGTAGTTGAGCACATGCCACATACAACCCAAGGTCCTGTTCATGTCCTGGGACTGGTGGAACAACCAAGATGAACAACTAAATACAATAAATGAGGTGTTGCTTCTTCCCTCTCTTCCTTTCTGCCTGTCTCTGCTCACCTTCATTCATGACTGCACCTTTCCTTTAAAAAATATTTTAGTGAAGTTTAACTAAATTTATAAATGACATCAAATATTAATAAAAGATCACTTTAAAGAGATATTAAAATTCAATAGATTTAGAAATAAAGTAATAAGATCTGTAAGTTGAAGTAAAAGCCCTGGTTTTTGAATATGTAACTTCTATAAAATTAATATGAATTGTAAATATTAAAATAGCCCCAAGTAGTCTTCTCTGCATGAATAAGCCCCTTGCCCCATGTGATCCTCGTCAGTACAGTTTTATGGAGTCAATGGGGCACACAAATCAGGCTGAGGAGGATTGAGTTGTCATTGGAAAATGAGAATGTGGACACTTGGAGAAATGTGATTGAGAAGGGAAGTGCTAAATCTACAGATCAAGACAGGTTTTTCTCCCTCTTTTCCTTTTTTTTTCAATGGAAAGATATGGGTAGGAATGAAGGCATGTAGGCAGGTAGACAGGAAGAGAGAGAAGGAAAAGTATTCTATTTATTTTATTTAGTTGTTCATCTTGGCTGATTTCTGCAGCCTGGGACCTTGGGACCTATATGGACTACGCCCAGTGAACTAAACCGCTGGGACACCAGGGTACGCGGTCTCTTCTTTTGATGGAATGTCATTCTAAGTCTTTGAGTAATTCTGTACAAAGCTGCAATACAGAATATCGATTGATGCTCATTATATTCTTAGTGCGGCACAGTGTGCTGCACACATTTGTATCTCATTTCATCTCCACAGTGGTCTTGTGGGAGAGGCGCTACTAGACAGTTTCACCTACCATATATATATATATATATATATGGAAAAAGAAAAGAGGAAACAAAGCATGTACTTTTGACCCATAAAGCTTACTCTATGAAATCTTCCTACATATGTTCTTGTATGAAAAAATGTAGATTTTTTTAGAATGTGTAATCCTGAATTGTTAATAAAGGGCTACAGAAACCCCAGAATGTTTATGTAGATGATGTTATTACACATAGACAGTGTAGTTAGTGAATTGCATTTGGTGAAAAATAATGGTGTAAATAAACTAAATATGCTGGTAAAAAAAACTGATATAGTAAGTGGCTTATAATGTATTTAAAATATTTGGCCCTAGATTTGGAAAATACAACTCAAAATAAGTACCCTTTTCATATTTTCTACAAACATTTGTGTAACAAAAACTGTATTTGGACTTCTGCCACTAGAAGAGTGACATACTCATTTAGAAAATGGAACACGAAGCAATAAGGTGTAATCTTAGCTTCACAATCTGTGACAATAAAATAAAATCTGAGACAATAAAATAGAAATAATTTGAGTCTAAGTTGTATTGTGTCATTTCTCCTCCAGAAAAGTTTAAACAAACAGGAAGATAAACTTAGTGCTGTGATGTTTCATACCATGTGGCTAAATGTATGATAGAGTGTCTTATGACTTACAATTATTATTTAATAATAAAATATTAGTTATCATGACTGATATTGAGTCTTTTTTTTTTTTTTTAAAGGAAATTCGCCAACAGGAATGAAGGTGAGTAGGCAGGCAGGCAGGAAGAGAGAGGAGGAAGAAGCACTTACTCATTTATTTTATTTAGTTGTTTATCTTGGTTGTTCCCTCAGCCCCGGGTCTTGAACCTGGGTCCTTGGAATGTGTGTGGACTGCACCAGTAGCCTTATCCACTAGGCCACCAGAGAGCAACAAGTCTTTTTTTCTTTTTCTTTTTTTTTCTTTTTTTTTAAATAATCAAGAAAACATTCGTTGGAGAATAGGGATCACTACCTGAGTCTACAATTAAGGGGTAATCCCAAGGTGAATTCCACAAAGTGTAAAGAATGGGGAATTCTTTTAAGAGAGGAAGGAAGAGAGGAGGAAGAAGCATAGGAAGAGGGAAGGAGATGGAGAAAAGGGAGGAAGGGGAAAAGGAAGCACTATTTTTCTTTCCCTTTTATATATTTTTTTTTAAATAATAACTTCAAGATTTCTTTTGTTTACAGTACTATATTAATTTTAGGATATTGAAATCGCATCTCAATCTATGAGCATTTCATACCTCACAAAAGTTGTAAAGTCCAGTATTATTCTCTTTCTTTTCTTAGGTGAGTTGGGTGTAGTTAGGTTTTGATTTTTATCCTTTTAGTTTTGTTCTTTGCTTTTTCCCTGGAGATGTATTTTGAAGTTACCCTGAGGTGAGCATCCCCCCTCCCAGCATGTCCAGGTGCTGCTAGGCGGGCTCCCTATGGCCCTCAGAACAGCTTTTGGGAGACTGGATTCTTCCAGAGGTTCCACCCCCTCTGCTGCTTCCCACCCACCAAGACTGGGAGTTCAGAATCACAATGCAGGTCTGAACCCTGATGCCTTCCTTCACCTACCTTTGTGGTGGTGATCATTGCTGCAGGGTCTGCAGCCTCCAGGCCAGCCCTTCCAAACCTTGTGTGTCTGAAGAATAGGTGATTTCTAGTTTTGTGGAGAGGATACACAGCACGTCCTACCAAGTCGCCATCTCAACTGCCTTCCAGGAAGCATTTTTTTTTTTTTTTTTTTTTTTTTGGTCTCCACCCTGACCCCAGCCCCCTCCAGGAAGGAAGGAAGGAAGGGAGGGAGGGGAGAAGGAAGTACTTTATTTATTTATTTTTGGTTGTCTACCCCTGTACCCCAACCCTAGGCTGAGAACCCAGGTCCTCAGGCTTTGTGCGTGGCCTCTGCCCTAGCTGCTAAGTTAGGGCTGAGCTTGGATCACTTGTTTTGAAACGTTTTAGATTGGTTCCTAGGTTCATTTTTCTTTTTTTTTTTTTTTTTTTTTTTTTTTTGGTAAAGGTGCAGGCAGGAGTAAAGGGGAGCAGAGGAAGCCAGGCAGGAAGAGAGAGGACAAAGAAATTTAAGAAAAAAAATTAAGTTTTTCATCTTGGTTCCCGCTGGATATAAATCAGGAATCTTTTGATTTATGTGAACTGTGCCCAAGTGCTGCTCCACCAGGGGGTGCCAAGTTCATTCTTCTTTTTATGTTTGATAAGAGTTTTCAGATAGAAGACTGAGTTGTGGGGCCTTTTGTACCAATCAGCAGATTGTCTTCTATTTCTTCCATAGCTGCCAAGAAGGAGAAAATGGAATTTCTGAGTCAGGGTGCCCTCAGCAATTCCCCCGGAAAACAGTCATTGGCTACAGGAAGCGACAAAAACCTCTCCTCTGCAAGATTCGGGTAATTGGTTGCCAAAGAATATTGAGTTTTTTTTTAAATATACCAAGTGCTGTCCTAAGTGCTTAGCACGTAAAAAGTTAGTTAATTCTCTCTGGAAAAACAGTGTAAAGACAACAGCCCTATTTAATGAAATTGAGAACAAGGCAAGTGACTTGTGTCGCTAAGGATCACATTATCAGCAAATGGTCAAATCAGGAATTGAGACTAAATATTCTGGACTCATATACAGTGCTCTTATATCATACCCAAATGGGTCAAATAGGAAAAATCATTGGGGCAGATACCTTTACTAGAATGCTTGGTATTGTATATGAAGTGCTAAGCACACTGCCCGGTGCTTTCTGTCCTCAACAATGTTAGCTACAATTCTTGTTATTATGTCAAGAGGAAACAAGCGTAGATCTTTTCCCAAGTGACACTGAAGAGCATTCTTCCTACTGAAGGGCTTAACACAGAACACTCCAAAGCCCTCAGAATTGGTCTCCTGTACATGTCTCACTCTACCATGAAGAACTAAGGAGAGTAGAGGACAGCCCCAGAGGAAATGGAGACGCTCCAGTTCTTCTAAATCTTTAGTTCTTCCCTTCATCAAAGAAGCCATCTGCCACTCCTTGGGCCTCCACACTTCTTCGAACTCAGAAATGACCCTTTATCCCTATTCTCTGGAAAGACATAGAAAGGAAAGTTTACTTTCAGAGTAAGGATGAGTCATTCCTCCTTATCATGTGGCGAGCCCCTCCTCTCTCCCATGCCTCAGCTCAGGGTATCAATCATGGGTTCCCCCAGCTACCTCAGAATTTACCATGTAAATTCTCCATATGTATGTTACTAAATTGGACTTTTCTCTTAGTAATCACACCTTCATCTAGACTGTGAAGAACCTCAGAGAAACGGGGGAATTTTCCCTTTGACCCCCAAACCACTCAGCCCTTCACTAAAAACTCAAGTGTGTCATCATGTCTTCACACTAATATGTGGCACATTCCTCAGGAGGACAGATCTGTTCACGGCTATATTCCTGAGGCCAATGTGAGAGTGCATATTAAGTGCTCAACAGACATTTGGCCATGAGATTGAGAAACCATCACTGTTGTTTGTTTCTTCCTTCTTGACTGTGACATTATTGACCTACTATTGGTCTGTTATTCTGTTTAATTTTTATGCTGTAGAGTGGAGTCTCTCAAGTATTAGTAGTGATGAAACCTCCTGGGATCTTGTTGAATATACAGATACCAGGAAAACTGTAGGTACCCCAGAAAACTTCATCATTGTTTCTTTTGTTGGTTTTTTGTTTTTGTTTTTAAGGAAAAGTGCAGGCAGGAATGAAGGTGAGTAGGCAGGTAGGCAGGAAGAGAAAGGAGGAGGATGCATCTTTATTTTTACTTAGTCGTTCACACTGGTTGCTTCTTCCTGGGCCTAGGACTCGAACCCAGGTACGTGGCCTGCTCCTTTGGAGATGACTGATCCACTACTGCTCTACCAGGGCACACCCATCATGTGTTTTATACCCTGTGCATGAACCTCTACTCCAAATTTGGTTCAGGACATCAAGACTCATGATATCATACACATAACAGCTGATACACAAATACATGATGAAGTTTTTCCAGGATAGAACACCTCCTGGCCAGGTTTCCCAGCTGGTCCAAAAATGATTTGAGAGTTAAACACAGTGACCGACTTGGGATTTTATCATGCTTGGGATGGGATTGGAATAAGGTCTCTTCCAGTTGTGCATGCCACTTTTGCTGATAGTCCAATTGACTATAAGCTAGCAATATGACCTCACCAAACTGCAAAGGAGGTTATAAAATATAATCTTTATTCCAAGTCAGTATGTTCCTGTTCAACATCAGTGTCCCCTTGCCATATAACAAAGAAAGAATGAACACAGGAAACCAATAATAGTCTCTGATGCAGTTACCGAACAAACACTAGTTGAAGTAACTGCCGTTAAATTCAAGTCATTTGTGTATGGTTTACTACTCTTAAAGTTTCTAGTTCAATATATGAAAGATTGCTATTTTCATAACTTACTTTGATAGGTTTTAATATATTTCATAACATACTAACTAGGCTGGGGAGGTGAACTCTAGTGGAAAAGAAAAATAAGTGAATATGTATTTCTGGTAGTATGACAGGTACCTTATTAGACACTTTGATATTTATTTTCTCATTTGGAAGAGGTAAGAAAGATAAGAAAGGGTTTTCAACTAGAAAAACTGCAGTTTTTGCTATGTTTTCTTTCATTTGGCCAACCAAAGGCAAAATGGTAAGGAGGGTATTTTTGCATTCATAACTCATACTTTCCCTTTCAATAGGTCATTTATGTAGTGTGTTCTATGCATTTGTTTTACAACATAGAATATAAATGAAAATATTCAGCTGTGCAAAATAGTATGCAGGATTTCAGTACAAATGGAAACATAATTTGTCAAAGTAATACTTCAACTTAATTTGGGGTCTTAAAAACAGCACTGCAGCTTAGATGATGATTTTTAAATCTAATTGGTTGAGCTGTCTCATCTCTGGAGTTCAAATAATCATCCTTTCCCTGCCCAAACTGAAATGGTCAATACCCAGAAACATCAGAGTCTTTGGTCATATGTGATCACAATTGGTTTCTTTTTCTGGAAACTTTCCTAACATTCTAAGAATATGACCTGCCTTGGAAAAAAAGATATCGGGAATTTCTCAAAGGCCACTGTTTTATATGATAAGTATTCTATATGATTTCCTTCCTTCCCACTTTGAGTGCATTGAGCTGACTTGCTTCAACTGATTACATGGGACAAGCACAAAGCCTCCATCCAGCCTCTGAGAATTTTGGATTATGCACTCATAAAAAGGCTTTTTCATCTGCCTTTTTGAAAATCTCCCTCCCAGGATTGGAGGGCCCCAGCATACACAATGTCAGCTCCCTGGTCCTTTTGTTGCAGCATCAACCGCTGAGGCACAGTGTCAAGGGGATAGGAAAAACCACCTGGGCTTTAAATTCTGCCTATTTGGCAGATTTTCCAACTTCAGCTGCCAAATGGGTTCTGGATCAACCAGCAGTCGATGAAGGCGAGCGAAGTGGCTACAGCTGACTCACAGGAGTTCACATTGCTATTAAAGTCCCTCTGGAGCTATGTGTGGGTCTAGTCCTCCTAAGAATAGTTGTCTGTAGTTATTCTTAGGGGCTGCAGCAAAGAAATGACTGTTGAACTTTGTGGCAATGTCCTCCCAGAAGCAAAATGCCTCCTGCTCTTTGGGGAGAAGAAATATGCCATCCGCCCTGCTTTTGTACAAGGTGTCAGCGGCAACGGGACTGCTCACATATTGCATCTATTATAGGAGCTTGCCCCACTTGATTGGGCCACTGCAGGCTTGGAATTGGCAGTGGTGACCTATTGGCAGTGGTGACCTATTTAGTCATGGCAGCAGAGTGGGCTGGAGCAGGAGGCAAGGGCACGGTGGGGAGCTTTGAGAGGTGTTGGCCTCGTTGGCTCAGCTTGGGCCCCAGCTGAGACCAAAGGCTAACATGCTGTGTTCTTTCTCCTGGTGTATCTTTTCCTTATTTTATTTTCTGTTTTCAAGTGGGTGTTTTAAGTTGTGCAACCTCAAGGGAGGGTGATTTGAAGTCAAGAATAAATTGTTAAAGCTAAAATTTCAGGCCTCATGGAAGATAAATATTTGGGTTAAGGGGATCTGGAAAACTCATCCCGAATAAGTGCCTACAAACTGGCATACTTTTGGTTGAAATAAAAATAGAAAGAAGAGAGAGCAGACAGACTGGGGCACATGGAAATGTCTTTGCAATGCACTAGTGTCTCACTAGCTTCTGAGAAACTGCTTGTATCCTAGAAGAATCAGTGTCTGTACCTTCTTTCATTACCTGGCAGCTTTATCGTAACATTCTTTTTTTCTTTTCTTTCTTTTTTTTTTTTGCAGGCTGCTCTCAGGTAGGATACAAAATGCCTTAGAAACTCAATTTTAGTTGTGGGCAGCATCATATTATTTTATATTCTTGCCAAAGGGACTTAGGGTGAACACTTCTGTTCTGTCAGTTTTATCTTTTCTTCACTTTCTCCCCATTTTTTTTAAACCAGAAGGGCACATTATATACTATAGTACTTTGTAGTTAGGAGAGTAAAACCAAATTCACCCTATGTAAAGTGTGGTGAACCTTTTGGATTAAAAATATAATAAGTTTGCTTTCTTGAAATAGTCCTAATCTTAGTGCCCTGGTGGAGTAGCAGTTACGTCTGCTGCTTCTGTCTGAGCACAGTCCACAGGCATACTATCCCGTGGACAGGGGTTTGTATCCCAGGGGTGGGGATGGGGAAAAATCAGAATTAACAACTAAATAAACGGCTTCTTCCTCCTCTCTTCCTGTCTGCCTGCCTACTCACCTTTATTCCTGCCTGAATCTTAGAAGTCCTGATCAATATACTTTATACTTTATCAGAAGCATTCATCAAGAATGCCTCATATGCTAGATAAAACTCAGGCTGGAATTATAGTTCTGGGATTCCAGGTTGTGTCTATGAATGTTATCCATTCTGCAAAAATGCTCTGAGCATATGATGTGGTCTAAATACTGTGTGTCATTGTGTCTGGGAAATGCGCTTGTTTGTGAAACACATCTCTCTACTGGAACAAGAGTTACATAATCATTCCATTATGCAGTGTGTAACTGTAAAGGGAGTGTGAATATCAGTTCACTGAGTGCAGAGTGGTTCTTAAGCTGAATTTTTAAGGACTGAGAGTAGAAATCATGGGATTGTTTGACAAATGGAGGAATTGACTTCAGCTAGGAGTACATAGAGTTCACCTAAGGTAACAAAGAGTAAGGCAGAGTATTTGCGTAAAAATTCTGGTAGATGGGTGGATGGACAATGGAAGTGTGCAGAAGTTTACTTAAAATAGGTTCCATTTTATTAATGACATAGTCATTGATTAAGAATGAATGTGAGATAGTAGAAATTGGCGGTCAGGGGAAATATAAGTATAAAATAATTATGCACAAGTCTTTCAGTGTAGAACTCTTCTGTTTTTTATGTACTTTACACTTAAAAACTTTCCCCACTGTGTGTGCCCTCTCCACCATCCTTAGTATCCCAGTTATCAATATTACATAGAAACCAGTGAAGAAAGATACATGACAAGATGAATGTGAGAAGAATGCCATATGGACAGACATGCAAGACAAACAATGGTTAAGTCAGTACTGCTTATACTAAGCCCTGTGAGAAGAGAGAGAGTTCTGTTCCATTTAAATTCTTTGTAGCATCCATCTTCATGTCCATTACAGTGTCCCAAAATATGTCAATTCAGTTTGGGGAGGGGAAGTTGAGACAGAGGCTTCTTTTTTTTTCTAGACTATCTTCCTAAGAGTACTCTTAACCAATTTGCTATGATAGATACCCCAGGTATCTTAGAGATCAAAAAGATGAACTGTGAGTCCAAATTTATCTTCCTTCCCTTCACCGATTCTAGTGGAGAAATGTGAGGTAGAATGTCTAGCAACTGAATCAGTAGCATAAAGATGTAACCTACTATGGCAGAAGGGAAAGCAGAGTACATTGGTTCAGTGAGTGTATGTGTAAATTCTCTCTCTTGGTTCACATTGCTTAATGAAGTAGGAAACAGGATATTATCAGTGCTAGTTTGTCAAAGAGGTTTAGAAAAGGCAGTATGAAAGTTATAATAAACAACCAAATAGACTAAGCAAAATAATGCAATTTCTACTTAAAGGCCTGCTTGGGGTTCATGGTCATATATTTTAAATGACTATTCATTCATTGGGTACATGCAGAGAAATGGTGGACTGGGTTTAATAAAGGTTGTGATTATGTTATTATACATGTGTGCATCTACACACACACACACACATACACACGTATATACATACACACATAAAGACAGTAGGGATAAGTAGTGAGGGGGTGGAATGAGGTGGTCTGGCAAGGGGAGTTTTGACTGAATCCCAAAATTCTTACATTAAAACATTTGTGGATAACTGTTTCATCCTTCTCCTCTTGTCTTGTATATCCAGTCTCTTTCACACACACACAGTCATGAAATTCACCCATATACATTTTTACATATGCACATACATGTACATATATTTACATATATAAATTATGTGTTAAAAGAGGAAAAATATACTTATAAATTCTTACAGTTGCATGAAAAAAACCCTCAAATTTTTACTTATACAAATGGTTACTAATGGAATGAGAAAGAGGTGAACAGAGGCGGAAAAATACATACTAACATCCCTTATTAGTATAGAGGTCAAATTCCTGAAAAAGTACTAGCAAACTGAATCCTGTAGATATTAAAATAACTGCACACCATAGCAAAATTGAGATTTTATTCCAGGAATGCAAGATTAATTCGACATGTCAACATCAATAAATATCCTATTCTACATTAAGAAAAGGATGAAAAGTATATGATCATCTCAGATACAGAAAAAGTTTTGACAAAATCCAATCACCTTTTGGGATATAAACACTCAGAAAAAAAAAAAAAAGGAATGCAAGAGAATATCCTCAGCAAGATAAAGAACATTTTATGAAAAACCCACAGACACCATCACACTGAAAGTCAGGGAACTGAGAGCTTTTCTCCTAAAATGAGGAACAAGAACATCACATTCTACTTCTCTTTTACATTGTACTAGAGGTTCTAACCAATGCAATCAGAAAAGAAAAAGGAATGAAAGACATCCATATTGGAGAGGAAGAAGTAAAATTATTTCTATTTGTAGAGGATATATTCCTATACACAGAAAATTATAAGAAATTAACACACAGAGAACTTATTAGAGTTAATAAACTAGTGAAACAAAGGTATGGCTCACAAAATTTATTTAACAACATCCATTTAATTTCTATAAACTAGCAATAAGAAATCTGAAAACAAAATTTTCAAAAAATCTTTATGATAGCTTTAAAAAAGGAAAAATTCTTTGGAATAAATATAACTATGGAGGTTCAGGGCAGAAGCATGTTTCAAAACATTGCTGAAATAAATTCAAGAAAGCCTAAATAAATAGGAAGACATACTGTTTATGGATTAGAAGGTTTAATACTTCTAAGATTTATTACCACCCAGTTCAGTCTAAAGATTCAGTAAAATTCCTATCAAAATCCCAATGATCTTTGTTGTAGAAATGGAAAAGCTGATCTTAAAATTCACACAGAGTTGTGACACTGAATAACCAAAATAATCTTGAAAAACAACAAAATTGAAGGTATCATACTTCCTGACTTCAAAACTTACTACGAAACTATAGTAATTGAAATAGTGGGGTCCTGGCATACAGACAGACATAGATCAGTGGAGCAGAATTAAGAATCCAGAAATAAATATGTGCATCTATAGTCAATTGATTTTTAATAAGGATGTCAAGACAATTCATTGGGTCAATAAAATACTCTTTAACATATGGTACTTAACAACTGGATATCTACATTCAGAAGAATGAAGTGGCCAGCCAGTTCCAAGATGGCAGACTGTTAAGATCTCAAACTTGCCTCCTTCTCACAGACTCGATCAAAAAATACCTATTTAGCATCTATGACCTTTGAAAAGAAATGAAATCAACATCTCCACAGACAAAGGGGGCACATATCCAACACATCTTGGCACATGATGCAGAATCACACCATCCTATTTGGAGATCCCAGGGGTGCAGGGAAAGACCAGTGAAACCAACAATTTCCCAGAATTGAAAGGCTTTTCTCCTCAGCAAGTGCCCCCATATGAAGGAATTGACTTTCAGCCACTGAACTAAAAACCTTGGTGTAGGGTGAAAAGAGGGCAAGCCTCTTTGTAAAACAAAAAAGACAATGCTTCTGCAAGATGCCTGCACTGGAGGCTACCATTGCAGTAAAGCCCCCAGGGGAAACAATAGCTCTCTCTGCTATTAGTATATTCGTGCAGAACTGTTGGTGCTCACAGCTGCCTCTCTGTGGGTTGCCAGAGACAGCCAGCCAGCACTCATGCAGCACTCATGAGGATAGTTGGCTTGTTCTCAGCAAGAAGCATACCCTTTTATCTCTCTCACAGTGAAAATAATTGGAAGAGCACCACCAAAATGGTAATTCCTGAAAGCCTAGGGCTGTAACAAAAGAGCTTCTCTATCTGCTTGGTACTTCGTAGAACTTCCATCTTAGATCCCAGGGTTGTTTTCAGTCCCCTGTTATAACTACTGCTCCTTTGAAGGACAGGGGTGGGGGGTTTCGCAGGGGATCACACTTTTCTAAGAGTGGATCCCAACTCTAACTCCTGCGACTTCTGGTGGGAATGTGCCCTGCTTAAGACTGGAAACACAACTCGTGTTTCTTTCTTTGTGCCTTTTGGTTCATGCCTGTGACTCTGGGGTAAACTTCTGCATTCCCAACCCCAACTCCAACCTTGTATTCTGGGCTCTCAGACCTCAACACAGGGTGGGCTCTAGAATTTCAACATCCCTGCAAGTGCCGAGATTGCACAACTAAAGGGAGCCCAGCATTCCAAACCAATGCCCAGGACTGTATTGTGCAACTTGATACTCTAATACCTTTATACCAGGGAAATAAGCACAAAATGCTAAGTAGATCAAAGGGATAGAGACATATAAACAAAACAATGGACTAAAACAAAACTCCAGGGTAAAATCTGAATGCAACAGAATTAAGAAAACTACCTGATAAAGACTTTAAAGCAATAATTTTAATATGCTCTTGGAAATCAGGAAAACAGTGGAAGAACAAAAAAGAGAACTATATCAAAGTTAGAGAAAAAGAAGTTGTTTCAAAGAGAATTCATAGAGCTAAAGAACACACAGAGGGGCTTAATAGTGGGCTTGGAGGAGTCTCCATTGGAATCAGCATGCTAGAAGATAGGGCAATGGAATGTACTCAAGCAGACCAGCAAAGAGGAAAAAAGCATTAAAATAAATGAAGGAAATGTGCCCTGGTGACCTAGTAGATAAGGCCACTGGATGTAACTCATATATATCCAAGGACCCAGGTTCAAGAATTGGGACTGGAGGGAACGACCAAGATGAAGAATAAATAAAATAAAATATTTCTTCCTCCTCTCTTTTCCTGCCTGCTTCCTTACCTTCATTCCTGCCTATACCTTTCCTTTAAAAAACTGAAGACTGCCAATGAGACCTATAGGACAACATCAAGAGGACATTTGAATCATAGGGGTCCAGAAGGAGAGGAAAGAGAACAGGGGAAGAAATTGTATGTGAAGAAATAATAGCTGAGAATCTTCCTAACCTGAGGAACGAAACAGACCTCTATAACCAGGAAACTCAAAGAGTTCCAAATAAAAGAAAGCCAAATAGACCTACACTAAGACACATAATGAAAATGATAAAAATAAGAGAGAGGGAAAAAGAGTTGCATACAAAGGAGTCATAGACTTTTGGAAGATTTCTCATCCGAAACTTTATAGCTGAGACTGTCTCAAGGGAATGACAAGATAATATTCGAAATGCTGAAAGAAAAGGTTTTACAACCAAGGATACTCTACCCTGCTAGATTATCACTTACAATTGAAGAAAAGATAGCTCTATAGAGAAACAAACATTAAAGGAATCAATCAACACTAAACCAACCTTACAAGAAATACTAAAGGTAGCTCTTTAAAATGAGAGAAACCCCATTTAGAAGCAGCAAAACATCAAAATATAAAATGTGGGGAGGAGAGTAAAATTGTAGATGGTTAGAATGAGCTCAAAACTAATTTGCTTTCAAGTTAAAACAGGTTATAAGCATAGAAACTTTTATGCAAACTCCAATCTAATAATGTAAAACCACAGAAAAGACAAAGAAAATGAAATGGGAAACCAAACACAATATAAATACTTTCAAAGCTGCTAAGAGGAGAAAGACACAGGAGAGTATTGAACAATTTTAAAAACACTATCTTACAATAAAAATGCTAGAGGTAACTTCTAAGAACCACACAGCATCTAGTGAAAAACAAGATGAAAGAAAGAGAGAGACCCCTTGACCCGGCTCGGAGGAGAGTGCTGCAGTCTGATAGGCCCTGGGTGGAAGGGCTCAAATCTTCAGGGCATCAATGGGTCCTATTTGAAACACCGTGCCCAGAGGCTCAGACGCTACTCACTAGTTGGCTTCTGGAGGCATCGGAGGGAGTCCCAGGGGCGAAAGGCTCATGTGGGAAAGGCTGGAACAAGGACAGGGCTATGGCCCTCCTGGCTGTCCCCGACTCTCGTGGAAGATCCTGTAGTGGCTGTGGGTATGGCATATGGAGACCAGAGTCCTTTGGGCAGTGGTCTTTGTCCTCTGGCTGAGAAGGTAGTGCACTGCCTTCTCATTCAATCTCTGCTGTTGCAGGGCCTGCTCTATGCAAGCTTGACCTTGAGGCTACATTTGCTGTTTAGATCACAGGTGCTTAATCTCACCTTCCAGCTGGGAATTTTGCCTCCCTCCCTCCTTCCCTCCCTTCCTTCCTTCCTTCCTTCCTTCCTTCCTTTCTCCCTCCTTCCCTCCCTCCCTCCCTCCCTCCCTTCCTTCCTTTCTTCCTTCCTTCTTTCCTTCCTTTTTCTCTCTCTTTTTCTAAGGTGTAGACAGGAAGGAAGTCTAACAGACAGGCAGGCAGAAATAGAGAGGAGAAAGAGGAGATAGAAGCACCTATTTCATTTCTATTTAGTTATTCATACTGGTTGTTTTCCCCCTAGATCCAGGACTGAACCCAGGGGTATGTGGCCTGCGCTCCTTCGGAGGTGACTGACTTAACCGCTGCTCCACCAGGGTACTGAGCTGAGATTTTCTCCTACACTCTCTACTTCCAGCTGTCTGGCTCTTGGGTCAGTGGCATGAGACAGTCTGCAGGTCAGTGCTGGGCCTACTCCTATCTGTGGACCTGCTCCCAGGGGCATCTAAGTCGTGACCCTTGGGAGTCACCAGAGGCCCTACAGTAAGTGAACTTCTTCCTCCTTCCAGAAAGGGTACCCTGTGTGGAGCTGGAGGGCAAATCTCAGTCTCATTCGCTGGGGCTAGAGAGAGACTGGGTAACGTGGGGAGCAAAGCCTCTCTCTAGGGTGCTAGAATGGCCTGAGGGGCACGGATTGCTGGTCTTGTCCCCTCCAGGCCTCTCCATGAGCACATTCCAGGACAGGCCACCTATCAGGCCCATTTTCTCTTCTCCAATTAAATCAGCAGGTCATTTTCACAGTTACCAGACGTGACCTGCCAGGGACACTGCATTTCCTGATGCACCACTCACTCTGTCCAACATCAACAGTGCTTCCCACAGCTGCCCCAGGACCCCCAGGGCATGTGCTGTAGGGCCCTCCATGTCTCAGGAGAGTCTGGCCACTCTGCCAGCGATGCCAGTGATGCCAGTGATGCCAGCATCCAGTGGTCACAATAGACATCAGAACCCTTGGAGCTTCTGTCTCCAAGGAAATAGTGCCTGGTAACTAAGCTCCTCATGGGGGGTCTGGGGATGGGGAGGCCCCAGGTTCTAGGAGCCCTGTGCTCACTGCATAGTGATATGACCAACACATACCCAGGGCAAGTGGGGCAGCTGACTGCAGACTGTGGTTGGCCACTCTGGTCTGGCTGTCCCCACAGCACTCCAGAGAAGTTCAGCTAGTGTCCTGCCCAGCGCTTCTCTGCACAGGGGTGTCACCACAATGTGTTCCATCTCTGGGAAATTCATGAAGATCTGGAACTTAATAGTTTGAAGAGGGTCACCTGGGGTGACTATGACACAGGAATCATGTCTTTATCCTCTGGGCCACCGTCACACAGAGTGTGTCAATCCTGACAAATGCCCCATGCTCGTCCCCTCATCCCCCTCCCCTGACCTGACCCGCTGCCTGTCCCTGTCTTCTCTGACAGTCCCAGGCTCTGCAGCTTTCTCTGAGGGTGTGGGTGGCCCAAAACTGCTCCATTCTTTTCCTTTCACCTGACAAGATCTTTCTATCAAAGCTGTTTGTCTTGACAGCAACAACAAAAAATCCATAGCCTCTCTGATCTCTTTCGTCTCTAAAATTCTAATAATACTGTAGGAATGAAATAAGATAAATCACATGAAATATTCTAGCATAGCATGGAGCCACTAAATATATATTAGTTCTTTTTTACTCAAAGAGGTTTTCAAGTTCCATGAGGGCAGATGTCATATATCCATTTTTTAAATTTTAATAAATATTTCTTGATCATTAAAAAAAAGAATGACTTTGTAGTCCTACTTCACACCATATACAAAATTAACTCAAGCAGATCTAAAAGAAGTCTTTAAAAAAGATATGGGACTAGATGCTTATGACCTTGGATTTGGCATTGAATCCTAAGTATGATACTGAAATCTCTGGGGGAAAAAATTAATTGGATTTCATCAAAATGAAAAGCTTTTGCCTGTGAGGACACTGTCAAAAAAAGAAAGGCATCTATAGAATGGAGAAATATTTGCAAATTATATATCCGATTAAGGGAGTAGTAGCTAAAATATGTAAAGAACTCTGACAACTCAATATAATGAAAAGATAAGACAAGACTAAAAAATGGGTAGGACATTTCTCCAAATAATATACATGTCCAAAGGCACAACATTATTCATTTCTTGAGAGAAAATCATACTCACAATGAGATATCACTTTGTATTCTCTTAGATAGCTGTAATTAAAAGATGGAAAATCAAAACTGTTGGATAGGATGTAGAGAAATAATAATTCATATACATTGTTGATGGGAGTGTAAAATGGTGCCATTGCTTTTAAAAACAGCTTGGTACTTCTGACAACGTTAAGCACAGAGATAACATATGGCCTGGTAATTCTCCCCTTTGGTATATTCTCAAAAGAATTAAAGACATATGTCTATACAAAAACATATGTGAATGCTTATAGCAGTAATATTCATAATAGCCCCCAAGTGAAACAACCCAATTCTCCATCAACTGATAAATGAATAAACAAGATGTAGTATATTCACGCAGTGGAATATTATGCAGACATGAAAAGAAGTTGATCTATGTTCTAACATGGATAAATTTAAAAAATATTATACTAAGTGAAAGGAAGAAGTCAGGTACAAAAAGTCCCCTATTTTATGACTGTATTTATAGGAAATGTTCAGAATGGGCAAATCATAGAGACAAAGTAGATTAGTGGTTGCCAGGAATGAGGAGATAGTGGGTAATGAGGCATGAGTACTAATTGGTACAGAATTTTTTTGGGGAGGATGAAAATATTCTGGATTAAATAGCGGTGATGGCCTCACACTCTTGAGAATATTTCAAAAACCACAGAATTCAGTGTGCCCTAGAGGATTAGAAGTTAGGTCAATTGCCTCCGAAGGAGTGTAAGCCACATATCCCTGGGTTGGAGTCCCGGATCTGGGGGCAAACAACCAGTATGAACAACAAAGTGAAAATACAAGTAAGATGATTTCCCTCCTCAAAAAAATAAAAATCCCAGAATTATACATTTTTAAAGGCTGAGTTTTATGGTGTGTGAGTTATAGCCCAGTAATTAAATATACCAGACAGGAGATAAGGAAGCAAATGCTAGGGAAACCCTAAAGCACACTGACAGTAAAGCCAAATGCAAGGATATATAAATCAGGAGTATAGTCTGTAGAACTTGTTGATTGATTAGGGGTGGGAGGAGGCAGTGAAGAGAAAGAAGCGGTCAAGAATAATTTAGAAGTGATTTATCACCTGCATTCCACTGATGTATTTATGTTTTTGCCCACTCCATAAGAATATGTGTTCTTCAACCTACCCAGGCTAAACACCCAGAAACTATTCTGGGAGGCAGAGAAGCAAGTGGCAGTGTTAGACACGTGTTAGATAAAGTATCAAATATGTCCATTTTCATGGGCCCCTTTTCTACAGTTCAGGAGTGCTGCTCAACGTCACCCATGAACAGAGAAGCAGTTACTTCCTCTATTTGAAACTTTTGAAATGTGTGTTTCCCATTCTGAAGTTTCCCTGTTTCAGTTTTGATGAAAAGAGAGGAAACCACCGATGACTCCATTAAGTACTAAATGTTCTGCAGTTCTTTCTGGCTTTTTTTTTTTTTTTTTTTTTTTTTTTTTAAATAAGGTGTCTTCTTCATTGCACCGTGCACTGGGTCACATGCTTTGAGAGATTTTTTGTTTTGGACACTAAAAATATTAGCATAGTTAGTTTCAGTTTTTGCTTAACCAAAGTTATGCACAATGGTTATTTGGACCTCCGGATTGGTGTGAGTATACCGTCATTATCACAATGCTTTGCTGATATTACTTCAGCTACAGGAAAGGACGTTGATACTTTGATAAGCCCACACAGTCTCATGTTAGATCGTATACATTTTGATCATGTAAAACAACCCTAGGTAGCCCAATGATTACCTTCATAGACTCATAACAATTTAAAGTCACATTGCTGATAATCTCGTTGGTAATTATTAATCAACTTCCTTCTGTCTGAGGGTTTGCACGTTGATTTGATTTCAGGAAGTTGTGTATACACAGTACACACACAGTGTATCATTGGAGGAGTATCTTTGGGTAAACTGGCTAAAATTTTTCTTAGTTCATATTCACTTACAATATATTTTAAAAAATCATTTATTGTTCGTGGATGTGGAGGATGTGGAGACCTATATGTGTTCAAGATGCTTCAGTGTTCATTCCTTATGTCTTGAATTTTAATAACCCTGTGCTGTAAGAAAGTAGAGAACACGACACAGGCAGCAAGTGGGAAATCCTCAATTTGAGACAAGATTTGTCATGGTTTTTCTAGCAAGCACACTTTCTCTCCCAAAACAGACCCACGATAGTAGAAACTGAAAAAAGAGCAAGAGGAGACTGAAACTAATCTCTTTATGAATATGGGTGACTTCTTAGATCTTCATTTTACTTAAATATCTGTGATCAGTGTACTTTACTCATATGTTCACTATGAGAGCACACATTTGGGAATGTGTTCATATAAAAATGAAGGAAAACATCAACAGTGCCCTAAAGTGGATGGCTGCAAATCATTAGATTTATCTTGCATCCAGACCATCCTTTTAGTGCTGGTACTTGTGAAGCATTTCAGTAAGATTCCTGTTTCTTTTACTGCTCTGTTTATCCTTACACTGTATTCCAGTTCTTTCAATCAAAGGGACCAAGAGGATTTTTAGGATGCTTATTTTATATTGTACTACGAATAAGAAATACTAGCAACTAATAAAATTAAATAAAATAATTGTTACTTTCTTTTTTGAATTGGCAATATATTTATCAATGTATTAAAATATAAAATAGTGCAAAGTAAGAAATCTTATTCCATCTGTTTTTTTTTTATCAATCCTAATTCCAGATTTTCACCTCAGCCCCTTCTCACATGCATCCTCAGTCAGAAAATTCTATTAGTTTCCTGTATATCCTTTCAGAATTTCTTCACGCAAGTACAGACAAATATTAATATATGTTTTAATTTACCTTCCCCCATTTAACCTCAAAGTAGCTTACTATTCTGTATCTTTCCTTTTTCTCCTTTAATAATGCATTCTGTAGATTTTTCCATAGCACTACATTTTTATAGTTGCATAATATTCCATTTAGTGTGCATACCATAATTTATTAACCAACCCTCTATTGGTGAGTATGTGAGTTATTTCTAATATTTGCATGTTAGCTCCCATTTATTGGACTAAGCTTACTATATTCCAGCACAGTGCTAATTACTTTACTTGAATTCATTTACTATAACAACCCTATGAGTTAGAGAATATGATTTCTACTTTTCAGATTTTGAAGTAAGAGAATTAGAGAGGCCTAGCCACTTGCCCAGTATCTGGATTCAAACTGTCTGCCTTCACAGCACGCATTTGTATGGGCAAAACACAAATTAATACCCTTTATTACTTTCAGGAAAATTCCTACTTTTAAGGAGAAGTTTCTGGTTATGTTTGTGACTATCCACAGGTTTCTAAGATTTTTTCCGTAAACATTTGAAGAATAGTACACTTCAGGAATTTACTTCTGTCATTCATTCTTTATTCTTTCTTGGCCTGGCGAGTATGTCATAATGAAGCTGATTCCAAAATACATCTGTTTAAAGACAGTTTAGGGAGGGAAAGTTTGAAACTATGGGACAGACATACTTTGGGGGCTCAGACATGAAGTCATTGGCTATGTCAGCGTGGTCCAGTCCACTCCTTGGATCTGGATGTGTGGGGTGGGGGAGGGAGGAAAGGGACTAACAACAACAACAAAAGTGAAGAAATAAGTTAAAGAATAAAAATACTTTTTCCTTTCTCTCTGCTTACGTAACTTAATTCCTGTCTGCTTCCCTTTATCTAAAAATAAAATAGAAGAAAATAATGGGACAGGCTGACATTTTCTGAAAGTGATTAGTTTTGGGCAATGATACACTGGTTTGAAAAATAAATTGTTTTGCACAGACATCACAAATTTCAGGTGTAGCTTAAGTATGTGACCTTGTCCTTCAACCTTTGCCCTTCCTCTGCAGGACTTTGCATAGGGCAGCTACAGAAGTGTGGACACCTTTGCATTTTGTACCTTTTTTCTCAGAGCTGTTTGAATTAATTAAAGTTTAAGCCAAATGAAATCTATCTTGGACTTGCAGACTGCTGCCACAGTGTGCATTGCAGAAAACTGAAAAACCCAGATGACAGAAACCCAAACAAATCCAGACTTTTCTCTAAATTTAGCAAGTGCCTGAAGTGCATTGAAGATCATAAAAACAAAACGTCTTTTCACCTCCAGACTGCAATTTGATCCTTGCATCAATAGCCAGCAAGACCACTAGGACAAAGGCTTGTTCAGTGTTGTAAAGGTCAATGGCATCTCTCTAAAAGGGAATTGTGAGTATTTCTTAATCTATTTATACCTTAAACAACATTTGTATAAAGGACTGAATGCCAAAAGATAATACTAATCTAGGGACCTCAGTTTAAATCAATGCACAATTACAGTATTTAATGCAGTGTTACTAGCAGAGATGGGCAGCATTTTTATTAGGTGCAATGAAAAAAAAAACCTTTAAGAATCATTAATTTGCTGAAATCTCTCTTTGGATAGGCATTGCCTTGCAGTCATTTTTCATTCTCAAAATATTCATGCAGTAATACCTTAATGGAAGCACAGACTACTTAGAGTAATTAGCTTAACAAACACTTGATTGGGAGCTGGGAGAACCTTCTGTATTTCTTCCCCACAAGTGATTTCACTCCAAAACCTAATGCTATTTTCACTCAAAGGACTGGAGCACATCTGCCACTAGGGGGTACTGTTGCTTCTTTGCTCCAATTCGTGACCATTTCCATTTTTACCTTATCAGTCTCAACAGAAGAGAAAAGAAGACTTTATCCTTCCCCAGTGAGTTCATTCCCCTTATGCCCCCAGAGTCAGCAGAATCTGTTGGAACAATTTAGAACAAAATGAAATAGCTAGTAATGAAATAGGCTTGTTAAAATGTTTTAAACTATCTCCCCAAGGTAGACCAGAACAGCATCTTGCTATGTTCACTGGTCTAATTGTTTCATTAGGATCTGGGATGTTAAGAGTTTTTGAGGTACAACCAAGGGATGTGTGGACTAATGGGAAATGGGAAGTGAGCTGTAACAGGAGAGGAGGAGAGGGCTGTGCCCTGGCAGATCCTTCCCCAATCTGGTGGAATTGGCTTTCTTCCTCTACTAATTCTATATTGACTCAGACACCATTTGCCAATGCATATACCACTTTTGGGAGCTGTTAGAAATACAAGTTCTGGGGTCACGCGAAGTTGGGTAATACTCGTTAGAAAAAAGTTTTACTTGGTGTAAAACTTTCAGAACTTTTTTTTTTTTACAATACGTTGTGCACTATGCTTTGTGAACCTACGACTAGGTGTTTGTTAGGGATAGACACTCTAACTGTGTGTGTGTGTGTGTGTGTGTGTGTGTGTATGATTTTTACCTCCAGGGGACCTTTGGCGATGTCTGGAGACTTTTTTGACTGTCATGATTGAAGAAGATTGATATGGGCATATTAGAGACCAGAGATCCAGGGATACTGTTGAATGTCTACCAATGTGCAGGATACTTCCTCATTACTCCCTCCATCAACAAAAAATGGCCAGGTCCTAAAGGTTGGAAGTTCAGAATGTTAGAAAATCTGCTCTGTAATATACACGGCTCTTTCAATTACAAAATTAATTGATTTTTCTTGAAATGCCTTGTTGCACCAGAGTGGGGAAAACTCTCCTTTTTTTATCCACAATGTTTCAATTGCTGAGTAGTGTGGTCTTCCCTCAATACTCCTTCTCTTTGACCTCCATATGACATTTGTCAGTGTTAACTGACCTTACCTTGAAATTCTCTTGAATTGATTTGACACTGCATTGTTTTTGTCTTTTTTCTCCTTTTGCAACCTCTCTTTCTGTTCTGGACTTTCTCCTTCTTCCTGTTCCTTGAATAGGAGCATTTCTTGTGGTTTTATACTTCACCGTACTTTCCCATGACTTCAGATGTGTGAAGCAGAGTATGCCTCCAAGTTATTTTTTCTAAGGGGTAAAGAACCAGTAGCCACCAACGCTCCTTCTATCATTGGTTGGAGGTGGTTTCTCATTCCTCTCTAATCTTCCCAGCTAACTCTGGGGCCTAGAGCCAAGTAAAATAAAGGCTTTTAACTAGAGTGTTGCAGGTATTTGTCTTCCTCTGCACGACAGTTATGAGTTACTCACTGGGATTGAACTCATCGCCACAGCAGTATCTTTTTTTTTTCTCCTTTTTTTTTTTATTGTAGTAACTTATTCTAAACATTAAAATAAATTCTTATGTATAGGTTCTCAATTCCTCAGATATATGTCAACACACCATGCCCTCCACCAAATCACCAAATGTCCTTCACCATTGTCCAGTGGGCAGTAATCCACTGTATATATGTTCTACACCTTTTTTATCCATTCATCTGATGTTGGGCCCTTAGGTAGTTTCCAGTTCTTAGCTATTATGAATAGGGCTGTAATAAACGTGGGGGTGCATAAATCTCTGTGAATGAGTGTTTTTGTATCTTTCGGATGAATGCCCAGAAGTAGGATGGCCAGGTCATATGAGACTTCCATCTTAAACTTTCTGAGGAATCTCCACACTGTTTTCAACAGGGTTCGCACAATTTGCACTCCCACCAACAGTGTAAAAGTGCTTCCTTCTCCACATCCTCACCAACATTTGTTGTTTCCAGATTTTTGGATAACAGCCAGTCTCTCAGGTGTAAGATGATATCTTATTATTGTTTTGAAAGGCATTTCCCTGATAGCCAGTGAGTATTAACATCTTTTCATGTGCCTGTTGGCTGTCTATATATCCTCTCCAGAAAAAAAATCTCTCTCTAAGTCCCATTTTTTGATTGGATTGCCTATGTTTCTATTATTGAGTGTTATGAGTTCTCTGTCTATTTTGGATATTAAGCCCTTGTCAGAAATATGAAATGCAAATATCTTCTCCCAGTTAGTAAGTTGTTTTTTGGTTTTGGTGATATTTTCTGTTGCTGTGAAGAAGCTTTCAGTTTGATGCAGTTCTAGCTTTTTATATTTATTTTTGTTTCCCTTGATGCTAGAGTTAAGTCCCCAAAGGCCTCCCTGGGCTGATGTCAGGGAATGTCTTTCCTATGTTGTCTTCCAATAATTTGATGATTTCTGGTCTTGTATCCAAGTGTCTGGTCCATTTTGAGTTAATTTTTGTGAATGGTATTAGAGTGTGGTCTAGCTTCATCCTTTTGCATGAGGCTGTTCAGTCATCCCAACACCATTTATTGAAGTGAATTTCCTTTCTCCATTGTATGCTTTTTGCTCCTTAGTCGTAGATTGACTGTGAGTGAGCGGGTCAGTTTCTGGTGATTCGATTCTATTCCACCGGTCTGCCTGGTCTCAGTAGTGTTTCCTGCCATCATTTCTCAAAAAAATTAACAATAGCATCAACAGCACAACCACCAAACCAACTAACAAACCAAACCAAATAAAGAAAAACAACTCAAATCAAACCAAAAGAAACCCCCAAACAAAACTCCTACTTATGACTGAATTCTTATTTTAGAATCTGCTTCTTGGGGAACACAAATTAAGACAATCACAGTGGAATTGCACATGAAATACTTAAGAAGAGTCTATGACATTTGAAATTCATGCAATTGGAGTTGAATAAAAAAATGTCTTTCAGGAATCAGGGATTATCTTCTCTGTAGCAAATTTTTTTTCCCTCCAAATCACCAATGATTTGAACAAAAATGTAGGAATTTTATTAGTGAAAAACCACTATTTATAACAGAGGACAGATGTTACTTTCTATTATTCAACTTCTTTGGACATAGAAATAAGGAAATTCTTAAAACTGGAAAATATTCACTAATAGTTTAATAGTAAAGTTACTCCAACTCATATTTCCTTTCCCACTTAACACTTAGATCTCTCCTCCCATACTGCCTTAGGAGTAAATGTCAAAATATTTGGCCAAACCATGCAAATAAAACTGTAGCACAGTCTCATAAGAAAATCAGATAATTTGCACACAAAAAATGCAGCATTTCATGATATCTCTGAAAGTGATGTTAGAGAACTGCTTGAGTCAATGCAAAGATATGAGGATCAGATAGAATAAGATAACATAACTGAAGAAGAAAAAATGTACATGAATGATGATCCTGATAAAAACTTTCCAACAGTGTTAAGAATATCAAAGGATTAAGGGACAGTCTTGGTTAAATTAGTAAAGTCTTCAAAACAGTTGCAAGAAATGCCATTTTGATCATTTTATGAAAGTATGGATATTATGTTGTGATATATGTACATATATGTACATATATATGTATGTATAAAATATGTATATGTATGTAAAAATATGTATGTATATAAAAAAAGCTGCATAAAAAGATCTGCTTAGCTTAGGTGATTAAAACAGGAAGGAAGCTCATTCCTTGCCTTGCCAACTCTCCTTTGGTTGAAAATCACTTAAACATTGAACTGAGAACATTTGCTCCCTTTTTTGATTTACAGATATGTTTTCTCAGAATTACACTTTCAGAGTCCCAACTGGCTGAGGCTAAGGACTGTTTAAACTGATAAGATGTATCTGGCTCCACGACAGACTAAACAGAGGGGCAGGCTCTTTGTGTCCTAGGAGAATTTGGTTGGGGTAGAAGCTGAATCTCAGAACCACTTGCTCTATATATGAGTGCCAAGTTAGTCCCCCACAGGGAGACACAGGGAGGCAAGCAGCTGCTCGACTCCTGCTGTTGAAAATTCACTGGGCACTCAGTGGAAAGCTTTTTCTTCTCTCCCACCTTGAATGTTTTCCCAAACATGAAGGTAAGGAAATAATTTCATTGCTTTTGCAAATGACACTCTCTCAAAAGGGAATGAAGTTTAACTGAAAGAAATTCAGTAAGAAGAGGATATAGGAAAATGGAAAAGAGAACTATCTGACATGACTTGTTAAAAAATGCTTAAAAATATTTAACAGTTCAGACAAAGTGAATTCCTTTTCCTAGTGTTGCAGTAAAGTTATTGTTTCCAAGTTCTGGGAATCAAGAATTGGAGACAATGTTTAGGAAAATATTTAGAAAGCCATAAGGAAATACAGTAGTACCATTGTTATTTCTTGAGGGTAAACTTTCTCCAGTGTATTTTTTTTCAGTTTGATTTGGAACCAAACAATGAATTCTTGTGATTTGACATAGAATTTTTATAGAGAAGTGGACTTGGGAACTCAGAACTTTAGAATTTGGAAACATGGAGGAAAAATTCAGGGTGGTGTGAGTAGAAAACACAAGTAGATGGAATGAAACTAAAAGTTTATCAAATAAATATATTGACTTAATGCAAAAATGATCAAATGTTAAAAAATTACCATTCAACCAAAGACATTATCAAATAGAAGTCAAGATCATAGACTAGATTTCTGGTATACTAAATAAGTTGAAATTGCTACTAGAGTTTTATTATTGAAAAATTTCATATTTAAATACAATTTTTTTTTTGCATTTTTATGCTAGAACAATCATTTCTCATCCCTAATTGCTGCTAGATTGTGTGGACACTGTGCTATCCTTTTTCAATACTGATCCATGCTCCCTTTTCAATGAGGTTGAAAGAGGAGCAAGACTTGGGTCTTGAGTAACCCTTGCCTTACTTGAAATTCAATAACTAAAAACTAAACACAAATCCAAAATTAACTTATTTAACATTATAGTACTAGAACACCAAGCAACCCTACACAGATACAATTATAATATAATTTAATATCTATTGCACTCTCTTTATTTTTGCTTAAAATTTTAAACATCTGTTAGCTCCAAAGTAGTATGATGCTTGTCCTAAAGTCATCTAGAATAGGGGTCTCTTAATATTTGTATTAACTATCAACCCGTTTCCTTGTAAAGGGACAAATTAATGATTATTCGGTATTTAAAAATGTGTTCACAATCATTGATTGTTATGATATTTTACTGCCATGGTAATAAATATATTTTACCTTTCAGCTGACTCATAGAATATTAACAAATAAGTGTAAAATATATTTTCTCCCAAGTTGCATCGCAGTTCCTATCTATATTTAAAAGTATTTGAAGGTAGGTAGTCATATTTATAGCAAACCTGAAGGGCATGATCTTATAAGTTTCAGAGAAGGAAAACTTGGGAGAGCTATGGGCTATCAAAACACCAGTACAAATGATTTCCATGTCTGACTTCTTAAGGGGAATTATTCTTTTATCTCCTCCTCCCATCCATGCAAACTCAATTCAGAGAAGTGGTCCCAGGAGCCCCTGGGTTCTTTCTATGGTCATTAAAGAGAAGATAACTAGGGGTGAAGTGTTTCAGAAGGACTTCGGAGCATCTTCTCTCTGAACTAGCTGTGGTCCAGTCTTTTACTCTCTCCTCACAGAAAGAAGTTGAACATGATATTTGTTAACCTAGGGCAGGATTCTGATGGGGCTGGGGTTTTGTCGCTGTGATATCTCAGGTCAGGGACTTTCTGTTTCTTTGCCATGTTGATCTGATTTGATGATCTTATCTGAGCAGCTGTCTTCTACCAATTACACTGTGTTGGTAATTATGACTAAAGAAGCCCTTGTTCTAATACTAATTTATTGGCAAAAATAAATTAAAAAGACAATAATATCTATCATTTCTCCACTCACAGATAACCAGTATTAATGTTTTCATCTCTTTCCTTTCAGATTTTATATGAATACATGCAAAATACATTTTATTAAATTGCTATCAAGCTGAATCTAAATCTTTATACTCATATTATGAGCATGTTTCCTGTCATTGAACATTTAATAAAAGTTTCTAATGGCTGCAAAGTACTCAATCATGCATATTATGGTGCCATTTTATGTTTTTTATTATTAGAAGGGTTGTAATTTATGTTAATTTCTAATAAAGATGTAAATAAGTTGATTTAAATATCTTCCTTCATCTGTACTATGTCCTATGTTCTAAATTTATTAATCAAGATATTAATTAAGATACTGATGAACCCACCACATAATACAGAAATTAATTTTTAATTTTTTATGTAACTTGGACTCATGGTATAATAGACAAACACAAGTGACCAGGTCTGGAGAAATGAGAGGAATAGAGATGATGGCTATAGTCACTACACATTAAAGGAAAAGGGTAGAGGTAATGGTCACTCAGTGATCAGTAAGAGGAGAAGGGAGCTCTGGAAAATATATCTTCAGTTCAGTTACATTATATAGAACAAAAACTTCAGATCTTCCCAAATAGACAGTTATTCGATGCTGTCAACTCAGAAGATTCTGTCTCTGGAATTAATGTGATTTTAAAATTTGTGATTATACTGTTTTGTCCATTTGGTGAGATACTTTTTCCAAAGGCAAGGAATAGTAACGGCTTCATTTTCAGATATCCAGCTGGCAAATTTTCGAGAAATTTTTTTGTCATTAGATTCCACCTGTATGACTCCTGACTAGAATTGTAATGAATCTGTCATAAGCACATCTTGATTGATTATAAGGTGTGTGTGTATAAGGATGGTAGTGGGAAAGGCACTCATGATGGAAAAAAAGTATATTCCTTAAACCTTGGGTGAAAAATTTTAAAAACACATGTAATAGAATTTTTAAATGAATTTTTTATGATGTCTGTTTTGACTGAGAGTCATAGGCCAAAAACAATAAGTGTTCAATACCCTCCCAGGTTAAAGTGAAATGTTGGACATTTAATGTATCATTATAAAATGAGTGATCCTGCATCTGTCTGGTTACCATCTGGCCCTTCCCATCCTCAAGAGTATGCAACACTGTGTCCTTTAGAGTATGGGAGTTACAGGGAATGATACCCAGCTCAGAGCTGAGAAAATCTAAAGGCTCAGGCAGGTTGACTTACCTGCCTTTCAGCAGTCAGTAAACACAGTAGTATCAGTTACACTGTGGACATTCAGAGTTTCACAGGGCAATGACGACTGTAGGTATTCCATGGACCAGATCTGCACCTTTGGAAAGGAGCCAGAGATGGGTTGTCAGGGCTCTGCCTGAGAGACAGCCTGCATGATGAAGCAATATCAACACAGAGCATCAGTGCGGAGAGAACTCCCAGGAAGCAGGCACTAGTGAGGGTCAACAGTATCCACACAGACATGAACTGCACGTATCAGAGAACAGTGATTATGGCTCTCCGATGGAGAGACAGTCAAAGAATACTAGAGGTAAAGAACTGCCTTTCCAACATCCAACACACAGCAGTTTACCAGACTCCAGCTGGACTCTGAGTCAAGTGAGACCCTTTTTGACTCTGCTCTTCTCACTCCTGCTGTTCTCACTTTGAGGTAGACAGAGGCAGCTAGGGACAGTGGGGAAGAGAAATAGTAAAACAAAGCAGGGGAATTTTGCAGTGATTCCACCCATGCCTCCCTATAAGCACCCAGGAATTGGAAGTAGGGGAAAAATATTAAATTGGATGATAAATTGAAATTTGAATCTTAGATTGTCGCAGAATTTGTATTATGGGTTCTTGTCCGAGAGTGACTAATAAAGTTTATGAGATAGGCTTTCCCAGGGGCAGGAATAATGAGCTGACAGAGCACAGAGTGAAGACATACTGTTTTTGCAGTTCTTTGGTTGTCCTTCCCTCCCATACTGTTGAAAAGGAAAAACAAACCAGACTCATGTAGTTTTAATTCAAAACAAAACAAAACAAAACCCCCAACTTTGGGATGTATTGCCTCACATTGTACGATTCCTCTATTTGTGGAAAATTCAGAAATATATTCATAGTCTCCTCTCCCCACTATTGTTCACTCATTTCCAAGATACCCACGTCGGTCCTGCTCTGTGTGCTGTTGTACTAATGGAAGGGACTGGGGGACAATGTCATCAAGCTGCCCACCACTTCCTTGTGAGAAAAGAGGTTGCGGGTGGAGGTCAGGGAGAAGAGAAAGAACTTGGCCTGTTAAAATGTAGGCTCAAATCATTTTAAGGACCTTTATACTGGATTATGAATTGGATGCATTTAATATGCCTAGAGAATCCCCAATGAAGATTTGAATTTCATTCTGTCATATCTTCAGTTAAAGTAGGAAAATACATCTTAAGTACAGATAACAGAAATCACCTATAATTTCACATCCAGAAATAAACTATTATCTCTTGCTATAGTTCTTTCAGATTTGTTTTCAAGACACATTTGAGTTTTCAAATAAAATGTAATCACATTATATGTACCATTTTGAAACCTGTCATAACCACAAATTTAGGCTGTTGGTATCATGGGAAGATGATTCGAAGAGATTATGGAGGTAACTGAAAGAGCCAACAACAAAACTAAAGGAATAAGATGAGTTTCACCACTCCTCTGCTTGGGGCTGATCCTCCATTTTTGATTCTTCATTTAGGAAGTTCATCTCCTTGTTAACTCCTTAGCTATCACACTGCTGTTTCTTCCAGGTTTCCCCCCAACTGGTTCCTCAGGGTGCTGACATTAGAGAGGAGACTGAGAATGGAATGAAAGGATATTGGAACCCTCAAGAAATGTTTGCTACATTTAACTCTAGTGAACATTTTCAGTTGCTTTGTTTATATACCCAGCATATAGTTGTCTTTCTAGAAATGAATAATGGGAAGTGAAGGCAACAGAATTATGTCAAACTTGTGTTCAAATGGAAACTTGCAAGCAGTCATCGAGTCTTCTCCCTGGTTCTTTCATTCTTCATAGTCCCATGTTACAAATCTTAAACTGTACAAATGTAATCACTTTCAATTCACTTAAGAAATGGAATCTAAATGCTTATTTTTTCCCCCACCCAGGCAATAAGTACATTCCTTATAATAGGATTTATAGGAGAATTCCAAGTGTTTTCAAGGTAAGAATACTTTGTATTGTGTACAGTAGTCATTAAAAATTCTTTCTTTTATTTTTAGGAAATTCTTTACTTTGATCTGATTATTTTTACATGGAAAATCTGAGCATGTTTATTCCTCCAACAGAATTTTCTTTTTTAAAGAAATGTTTCAGGCAAGGAAGAAGGAGAGCAGAGGCAGGAAGAGAGAGGAGAAAGAAGCACTTTATTTTTATTTATTTTATCTAGTTGTTCACATTAGTTTTTCTCCCCAGTCTGGGGTCTTGAACCAGGGACCTTGGGATGTTTGTGGGCTGCATCAAAACTCTACTTCACTGTCCATGGCACACAGCAATATTTATTATCTCGTCATATTTGTAGAAAAGACAGTGACAGTAAAGGTGTTTTTATTCTTACTTTATTTTCTCTAAGGAAGAAACTTGAAGACAAAATATTTCAAGGTGTTCTACTTGTCCCAGGTCTGTGGTTTTACCTCCAATTAAGAGACTGATAACAGATTAAAAATTCTTAGAGTCAAATTTGAATGTTAAATGTAGTTATTGCAAAATAGTTTTTGAATTAAAAAAAAAATTGAAAGTTAAAATAAGTTTTGTTGGCTCTTATGACCTGGAAAAAAAGCCAGCATCGTGTACCCACTGTCTGTTTTGCTTTCACTGGTTGATGAGAAAGAACTGGGTCAATTTTACTTTATCAGACTATCAGCCTGTGTGTCAAGAGCTGTTCTAGTGACTGGGGTACAAAGATGAGCAAGACAGCCTGAGAGCCTACTGAATGATTTTGATCTTGAAACAGTTGATTTCATTACAAATGTGATAAGAGCTCTTAGAGAGGACTGCACGGAGTGTGGGGTGGGAGGTGGAGGTGATGGGGTGGGTAATACAGAGGAGGTGAGGCCAAACTAGCTTTCCTTTTTGTGCCTTAGTGTTTGAGGAAGGTTTCTGCCTATTCCTGGGACAACACAAAATAGACAAATTGCAGTAAGTTCATATTATTTAAGGGTCAAAAATACTAAGATATTTGCATCATTGGTGTATATCAAGATGACAAGTTAACAAATTTGGCTCCATAAAAGCCCCCAAACCATGCATATATATATATATATATATACATATATATATACATATATATATACATATATATATGTATATATATGTATATATATATACATATATATACATATATATACATATATACATATATATGTATATATATATATATATACATATATATATATAAACTTCTTACTCTCAAGGTCAGCTGATAGGTTCAAGATAAACAACAAGCACCTTAAATTAAGTTGTTTTCCTTGCTGGTAATATGTTAAAGAGTCCTGATTCCTTTACTTCTTAAAGAGTTTTTGAGTAGGCTTCTAGACTCTCTTAGGACTGAGCTCTGTAACCTCCTTGATATAGTCAAGCTTTATATATGAGAGTCAGATCTTTATTTTCCACATGTATTTTCTTTGAGCGAACTTGCTTAAATTCAAATTATTCCTATTTGAATATGTGCTTGAGATTATAAACAGGGGAAGCCTATGAAAATATATTCTTGTCCATTTAATTTTTGCCAGTTTACTTTCCCATTTCTCATAGTCTTATTTGGAGCTACTTGCCTCTCAGTTAAGAATTTTGTATAACTTTTTATTGACCCTTCGGAATTTCTTCAGAGGCTTTAATGTCTTTCTCATGTATGTTCACATTTATTCAACCAATTCTGAACACTCCCTTATCTCTAGCTCCGTAACACATTCCATTGTATGCATTTCTGTTAGGAAATCTATCACATTAGATAACTGTACTCTGGCTTGTGATTGAATTATTGTATTAGGATTATTTATACATCTGTGTCTTGTGCTCCTCTCTGTTGGTAGTTAGTGATCTATTTCTTTTACTATGTCTACAGCTCTAGTATCTCAACAGTACTTGGTCTATTATAGGTATTTAATAATGTGAATCTCTAGAGAAATGAGTCCCTCCTACATTTAAAAAAAATATTTTTGGAAATATTAGGTGCCTCTTAGGGAAAAAAATTGCAGAGTGATTTTTGACTATTTTTTTGTCTTCTCCACTCTTATTTTTCTCCCTTCTTTATGTACAATTTGACAGTGCCTCCTCGCCAGTCAATTGCCAGTGGAATTCCTATGCCCCTTGGTCGGATTGCAATGGTTGTACCAAGACTCAGGTAGGACCTGATAAAAACTTTGTATATATTATTTGCTCACAGAAAAATATTCAGTATGAATAAAATTGCATCAGCTTTTGAAAGTTACTTTTATTGGTAATTTTGAAAGGAAAATTATGGCCTGTTTAATCATTCATGTTGTAACAAAGTAATTTCTGCATTGTCATTTTTTCATACAGAGCTTTTCTAAATCTTACATTTGAGCCTAGACATGTACACAGGATAAAAGTTAAAAGCAAATCATGACTGATTAGCAGAGAAATAAGAATAACGTGAAATGAACTTAGTCGATAATTCAAAACAGGGCTCAACTTTTCTCATTTGAAATAAACACCTAACAAGGCTGCCTTATTTTATCTAACAAAATAGTGAACAACCATTGAAAATCAAAACATCTTGCAATGGTTTAACTTTAATTCCTAAATAATACAAATAAAATGCCAGATTTGACCTGGAAATTGTAGAGTACTTATAAAAATAATTTTATTTTCTTATTATAAAGCACTCTTTGGAGAAAATTCAGAAAAGTATAAACAGAAAAGCACTACTCAGAATTTCAAGAACTTTGGTATCTATTATTTCAATTTATTTACTGTGTTCCTATAATTACAAAAATAAGATTTTATTTGATTATAGTTTTGTCTTCTACTGTGTTAACCTAACATTTACAATCAGCATAAGTTTTAACAGTTAGATTATGTTCCATAATATGAACACACCTATCTTATTTATCAAATTTCTTATTGTTTGATATTCAGGTTACCTAGTTATTTTTGATATAAGTAAAATCTTAAAAAAAATTGTGATATATAGATAGATGTTTGCTTTTTTCATAACTTTATTAGGGTAAAAATCTTAAAAATATAATGTTTTAAATGTCTTGATCATCTCAATGGCCAAAGGAGGTTCAGTTTGGATAAAGATGTATATTCAAAATTCACTTTTTAAATTATTAATGAGACCAGAGAGTATAGAATATAATTTTTGTTTTGAGGCATCATCATGACCATCATTTTCATCAGGCACCTATTTAGCACCTATATAAGTGAAATTTATGAAATGAATCACACATATCTGAATTTGGCTTCTGTAGCTATATACTAGATAATGCTGATTACAGTCAAATAGGTACATGAATAATAAGGCAAGGTCAAACAAACATAAAACACTTTTGTTATTTACAACAAATTAAGAAAGAACACTAAATAAAAGCCTACAGAATGTATTTTTTCATGTTAGTAATTTTTTTTCATTGAGTGAAAGTCATTATACAAACCCTGGATTATACAAAGAAAACTTTCATTCAGAAAGAGACAAGTGAAAATGGAAAATGAGTCGTAACACCAAAATTTGACAGGTGAGAATGAGGCTGCTAAAGTCAGGAGCCGTCACGTTCATCTTGGTGTGTGGAGAGGGAAAACATTCTGGACACACACAGCATAGTCAGTGCTTCGAGACCTCAGAGAAGGACAGGTTAATACATCACCCCTGAGAGATGTCTTTATCAATAAAAATAGAAAACTAAAAACATAGTAAGAAGCTGTACTGATTTCTATTCCCTGCTCATGTTCTCTTCCATGGCGCTTCTGCTTAGACACAGTGAAAGGTGTCAGAGTCAGGTCCAGGCTGATGAAATGTTGCTGAGTTCAGATTACATTACTGTGACCCTTTATCCCAAAGAAGCCCCATGTCTATCCAAATTTAGGGTGGCTGGATAAATTCAACATTGGTTTATCTATTGAGAACTCCCTGTCGGTCTTCGCTCAAGGTTTAAATTCCCTGGGACTTTAGATTTGTGGTGAAGAGGTGAGCACAGGAAGAGGCTTAAAAAGATTCATCTTTGGTGCATTTGGGGAGGAAAAGGGTTTTGTAGATTTTTCTGTTTAAACACTAACTGCATGTTTTCATATCAAATGAATGAATTTTATTATGATTTAGTTGTTAAGTTTCTCATTTGACTTCATGATTTTCCCATACTCTGTCTCTCTCCACATCCCCACCCCAACCTCAGGTTTTGCCTATGACATATCTCAGTTTCAGAGGTCAGTGATATTGTCCAGTAAAATGTCATTGTAGATGTAGCTTCACCTTTGGACAATTCATTTTCTATGTTGTGAATTTGACCTCCACGTTAGTGTACTTTTCTTTGGATTATTTTTCCTTGCCTTGCCTTCCTGAAGAAGGCAGCTCAAATCAACTGCCACTTTTCTAAAGGTTCTTCTAACTCTGCTTCATCTCAGTCTTCCTTCCTAGTATCCTTACTCTCCTCTGGCAGAGGTCACCTTTTCTAACAGTTCTTGGTGCAGTTTTGGCAAAAACATTAATCATACAATATTATACTCTCTTTGTTTATATGTCTACTCAGCTAACCTCTCCAGGTTAGTTTCTTAAAGATTGGCTAATTTCTATTGTCTGCAAATAGAGAGTAAATTTATAGTTGGGAGCACCCTATAAATACTAGCCCAAGTCTCCCGGGACTCAAGGACAAGTGGGTCTTTGAGTCCATTGACTTTGGAGATTTTGCCTTTGTAAGATACCTGGACACTTTCCCAAACATTGTTCCACCAATTACATTAATTTCTCTCAGATTTTATTTCTCAGATAAAGGAAATTGGAGATACAAAAAACACGACATGTTTTCTGTTTAGACTCGTAGGCGGACAGTTGCTGTTTACGGGCAGTATGGGGGCCATCCTTGTGCTGGAAGTGCTTTTGAAACACAAGCATGCAAACCTACTAGAGGATGTCCCATAGAAGAGGGATGTGGAGAGCGCTTCAGGTGTTTTTCAGGTATTTGTTTTACATTGTCTGGCATGTGGTGTGTACATTCAAATGCTATTTGATTATCTTGCTCAGTATTTATTTGTTGAATTTTACTGTATATAAATGATCTGTCAATGAACTTTTCCCAGACATCAGCGGGATTTTTATTGGCATATTAAATATACACTCAGCTATCATTCTTTCAAATGCAAGGTGAGACATCTGGTGACAAAGGTATGGATACTGTTTGCCTCTTTGAAAGGAAATATGGGTATTGATAGATCTAAATAGCTGTTGACTTTGCGTTATAGAGTGAATCTGGTGTGTAAACTGGGGAAGGTTGAAAACAATGTTATTTTCCAAATTATTATTATGTTTATAAGAAAACTTCTTTAATTAGCTAATCAAGGAGTCATCCAGGGAAACTCTATGCATTGAAGCATAGTTTTGGCAATGAATTTTATTTGAAATATTATTACCTGTGTTGGATTTGTGTGATCAGATTAATTTAATAATCTGAAGCACACATTAATTACTCTAGTTGTGCTTCAGATATGGTGATGAAGGTTACGGGTAAAGAAATAAAACACATAGCTTTTCTCCTCAAAAATATTAAAGTTTTACTGGTAGAATAGTATATAAATAATCTCTGTGCTATATGCATACTCCTTAATAATACCTGTCAAACTCCTATTTCACTTTCAAAACCCAAATCAGGATATGCCTACTTTGGAAAACTTTCTCTAAACCCCAAAGTGATAGAACTAATTAACAAATCACTTCCCTATGTACCATTTGTAATCTGGAGTATTTGTCAGCCTGGATGTCTCTCCTGATAGTGTTAATCCATGAAAACATGGATTACATTTCTTTTATTTGTGCATCTGGTGTGCCTGGTACTTATCAGACACTCAACAATGTTACTGCATTGGATTTAGCAGTAGTACAGTGGAGCTATACTATCAGGATAGTTGTGCGTAAAGCATACTAGGAAACACAGAGGAAGGACATGCATCAGAACCTCTGAGGTAGAGATGGTTTCCCAGAGGACATAATGTTGAACTTAATTCTTGAAGGTCAACCAGATAATAGGTAGAGAAAACCCTTCTAGGCTGAGAAAACTGCAAGTACAAGGTCAGTGGAACTGATAGATAACCTGACTATTTATTACGTAAATGATCTTTTATAACTAGGGTATAGGAAGCTAAAAGGTCAATAACTGGAGTGATGTTGAGGAGGTAAGCTAGTACCCTCTAGTACTTCCTTGGTTACCCTAGACTTATGTCTATCCTAACTACTATGCTGTTGAATTATAATGATCTTTGTCTTCAAGGTCTTTCCTATTTGATTGTAAAGTATATGAAAAAGCATGGAAATATTTTCACATTCATGCCCTAAGCAATTTTATTCATATTTGTACACCACACCTGGAAGAGAGTCTTGCACAGAGCAAATGCTAATAAAATGTTGGGTTTTAACCTTTTGACCCAGTTCCCCTGCTCTCAAAGCTTGCACACCTAAATCACCAAGAAAAGCAAGACTTTGGCATCTTGGTCAACCATTACAGAAAAGAAATAAAAGGTTGAAGGGCAGGAGGTCAAGCTATCATCCAGTGGTTATTATTGTTTGAATTTTGGAGAATTCAGGCAAACTGTTTGAAGATTACAGGTAAGAGTCTAGAATTTGAATTCCAGCTCTATTTTCAATTTTGTGTACAGTCAAGTTCGAAATCAATTTTGTGTTTTACAATGAAGATCAAAATAATCAGTAGTGCTTCCCTGGGCACTCAGGATTCATCTCAAATTCACTTTAGATAACAGTGCTGTGTTTGGGAGAGATTGGGGGAGGCAAAAGTTTTCTGATCCTGGGTGATGCTTCCCTTCTTTCCTCTTTTATTTTTGGGGTGACTTCTCTTGTGTTCAGGTCAGTGCATTAGCAAATCCTTGGTTTGCAACGGGGACTCTGACTGTGAAGAAGATGGAGCCGATGAAGACAAATGCGACTCAGAAAACAAACCTTCCTGTGACATTGATAAGCCTCCTCCCCCCAACATAGAACTTACTGGAAATGGGTAAGGGAACAAGCAGCCTCTTGTTCACATCGATGTGTATAGGTTTTTAATTTTGTTTTATTTTTGGTTTACTAAGTTTAATAACAGGTCATTTAGCAGCCAAACCTTTGGCTCAGAGCTCCTTGTCACATCCTGAAAAAAGTTTAAATTCATATTTGTATACCTGCAAATATATGTGGTAAAATGTAAAGTGACCAGTTGTCCTTGGACTGACTTTGTTTTAGGACTGGAAGTTTGGCATCCAGGGAAACCCCTCAGTCCTGGGAAAATCTGGCTAGCTGTTCACCCTCTGGGAGAAAAAAAGAAAAAAGGAGTGGGAAGAGGAGGGGAGAAAGGAACTATTCAAGAGAATGAAATAAAAGTCGATAAAAAGCTGGAAACTTTCATTTCCAAGTGAAGTTGGGAAAATTCTGTGCCTATTTAAAAAGAATGCTGGGGAACTTTTAAGGGTCGCATGAGCTAAAGTTTCAATGCTTTAAAATAGTCTTTGCTAAAGTGATAGTTAAGTGCTATTTTTATAATATTTTGAAATTTGGCAACAGAGAAATGGTAAAAAATTAAAGAGCATGCCATTCACACTTGAGAGATAATTAGTTTAAATTAGTTGTGGGAAGTCCTCTCTCCTCAAGAGTAATCTTATGTATTGATTTTATCTATAGAATCAATTCAAAACCAGCTGTTGCCATAGATACAAAATGACTGTGTATTTCCTAAATATGTTCTGAGGTTGAAAGGATGTTGGATTTTCTCAGCTATTAGTTTTTGCTATTATAGCAAGCAGGAGAAGTTGGATAATGGATGGGGCATATTTGGATACTCTTTAATTGAGTTCTCTCAAAGATATGCTTAATTCTGTTGTGTTTCAAGAATTTCTAGAGGTCTCTAATGATGCCTTTTCAGCAAGTGCTGTTTATGTTTTTAACCACCTTCTTTCCTTATTCCATGTTAAAAAAAACAGTTACAATGTACTCACCGGCCAGTTTAGGAACAGAGTCATCAACACTAAAAGCTTTGGTGGTCAATGCAGAAAAGTGTTTAGTGGGGATGGAAAAGAATACAGACTGAGTGGAAATATCCTCTCCTATACATTTCAGGTACTTAATTACATTGATTTCAGTTATTTTTAATCTCTGAGTAGTTGCCAAGGATTATTATTTATATGAATTGATTTGTTGGTATTTGCTGAGAGATGTCATCTAAAATGTGGTCAGTATAATTATACTTTCTATGGACTTAAAAAGAATATACATCTTTTAACTCTGGGGTCCAGGGAAATACATTTGATTTATGTCATTTAAGCTGAATTATCCTTCTGCCTCAGTTTTCAACTCTGTTCTCCATGTGGGCCCAGGACCTTAGCGGTCCTTCTTATACAGATGGTTAAAACTCAAAGAGGCGGTCACTGGTTATGATATCTCCTCAGCACTACCACACCATCACCTCATTTAAAAATTCTTTGATTTTGCATAGTAGAATATTTTATATATGCAAAAGAGTATGAATAATGTATACATGCAATTTGAAGAAAATGAAAGTGTCCTCCACCCATCTTAAGAAAACAGAATTGTTGGTCACTTGAAGGTTCCCATATTCCCCTCTCTGATCACATCTCTCTCTTACTCCCCAATCACTCTCTTATATTTTATATGAATCCTTTTTTGATATATATATATATATGTTTATCCCATATATCTTTGCCTCACAATAAGCATTTTTGATTTAATCTTGCCTGTTATTTTTGCCACTTACGTAAATAAATCATGCAGTAAATATTCTTCTGACTTGTTTTTTCACTCAGAATTACAATTTTGAAATTTTTTTATGCTGATGAATGAACATTTTCAGTGATGAACATTTTATTGTCATCCTCAATTTTTTTCTTATGAAGACATCTTGAACATTCTTGTGGAAGTCCCATACAAATAAGCTAGTTTTCCTAGGGCATACACTTGGTACTCGAATTGTTACCTTCAGGGTTATATATATATATACTTGATACGTAAAGGTGTTAAATGAAGGCATCATCACTTTTTACCCCGACCAGTAGTAGGGAAGAGTGGTTTGTGTCCCAATTCTTGACTGCGCTAATGTTGCCTGACTTACATTACATCTTGCTTCTGGTTTGGGGGTCTCCTCTTGCTTTAGCCTTCCCTTCTCACATGCTCTTCTGTCATGCGTATGTAAACTCATCCTGCTTCTTGATTTCAACACAAAATATACTCAGTTGAAACAATTATTGCATTCCTGATGAGCTAGAGGGAACACAGAGGAGAGATTTTCTACTGCAGTTGACAGCCTCCTCTTCAGCAGCCGTCCTTGCACAGTCCCAACACAATGAACACAATAAATGTCATGGTTTTAGCTCTTTATTGCTCTTCTCTTCCAAGATCTCCTTTCTTTCCTTCTTTCCAGAACTTCAAAAATATTCAATTCACTACTGCTTATCAGTGACTCCCAGATTTGTAAACCAAAACCATTACAGTGTTCAGGCTGAAGGGTCTTTTGTTTTTCCCAACATTCAACTTCTTTAGCAAGCCGGTTTGATTGTAAACAGCAAACTTATCATTTTCCAACTTACAATAGATAAATTACATTTAAGAGTTATTGAATCATGAAAATGGAAAGGGAAACTAACTTGAAAAATAATCCTAACTACCAATTTTGAATATCTACTGTTTCATCTACGCAATTTGGGCAATTCGTATAGGTTTAAAGCTCATAGCATCTTTGAAGGAAATACTGTTTTACTATTTTACACATGTAGAAATCAAGGCTCAGAGGATTTTAGCTGATGTCCTCCAAGTCGTAGAGATTGAATTCATTTTGTCAGACTTTACAGCCCCTTGTTTTTCTATGCCTTTTCCTTTCCCAATGTACTGTATTTATTTTTCAATTCTAAATTATATATGAATAGTATGTATTATAATTTAACTTTTGACTAGAAAGAGTATGAGCTATGCATCTGTAGAGAATGTTTCCATCCTGTTCCTAGAAAGATGTGTTGATTATTCTTTCATAATTAAAAAGGGGAGAATATGTATATATATACACACACACATACATGTCTGTGCATTTACATGTATGTATGTCAAATTTAGAAAGTCATAGAGAAAATAATAAAGAAGAGAATTCTGATATAGTTGCCGGGCAGATATGTTAGAAGCCTGCAGCTTCTGAAGAGGAATAATTTAATAACAGCATAATCCTGACATTCATTTTCCTGAGCATGCTTTGGTTCTGGGATTGACATCTGAAATGTCTTTCCACTCACAAATTTGAAGGTATTTGTCAGAAGTAGGGGGAAATTATAGCCTGCTATTGAGTGAATAATGGAGATGTTTTGAGGATCTAGCTTGAGGGAAGCGAGGTGGAAGCAATGGACAGTGGGTCAGTCATTGAAGAGCTAAGCCCAGACATGAAGTGGGGGCGATGATGCCTTCCAGAGAATAAATGAATTGATTTAGGATCATGGGTATTCACCTGTCCTCATTCACTTGTCTTCAAGCTTTTGGCTTGTTGGAACTTAAATACTAGTAAACAAACAAAACAAAATTAGCTAATTTCTCTTAAACTTTCTTTTTGAGGCATACCCTGATGGGATAGATGTTAGGTTAATAGCCTCCAAAGGAGCACAGCTCACATACCCTTGGGTTAGAGTTCCAGATCTGGGGGGAAACAACCCGTGTGAACAACTAAGTAAAAAAAAAAAAAAAAAAAAAATGCTTCTTTCTCTTTTCTCTTCTTTCCTGTCGCCTACTCACCTTCATTTCTGCCTGTTTCTTTCATTTAAAAAATAAAAAAATAAATTCTGTTTTGATGATCAGCATTGTAGCTTATGCAGGGCAAACCCAGTTTCTTACTGAGTAAGCCACTGACTTTGATCCATGCTCATTTTGTTTTTTCATAATTTTCATACCAGAAGGAAGCCTTTGAAACATAAGCACATTCCTGCTCCATGGTAGCTTTGGAAGGCTGCAACTGCCTAGTTCAGCCTGGAAGGCACAGAAAGCCTGTTGTGTTTATTCTAATGCGTTGCAGATAAGAGAGAATACAGACAAGGGTAGAGAAAACCAGTAACTTCTTGGATCCTCTTGTATTTAATCTTGAACATACTTCATTATGTGTTTTGAAGAGATCCTATAGGCATATCGAATGAATAAAATAGTATATTCTACAGACAAATTTAAGTAATGCTTAATAATCTGATCCTCTGCTGTCTCTGTTGGTGTGAGTCTAGATATTTGAGATTCTTCTCATGCTTTTTTGTTGTTGTTAGGTGGCCATCTTAATAACCACCTAAGAGCTTTAACTAGAGCAACTCAAGTCAAAAAAGTTTTAGCACTTGTTGTCCACCAAGTTGTAAAAGTTTATACAGAGGCTTTCACTGAGTCGAATCACATACACTGTCCAGATGAATTTACAGTATTGGAGACTGGGGAGGTTTCACTGAAAGGACTGTGTAAAGGAAACTTAAACGTAGCCCGCAGATTCTTCTTCTGATCCTTCTTGAGAAAGAATTCAAGGAGAGTCAGAAATGGGCACAAGAACGGTCTATTAGAAAGGGAACACACGCACACTCAGTAGTGGGTGTGTCATACTCTAGAATGAGTCAGTCAGGAAACATGCACACAATTCGGGCGTTTGCTAACATAAACACGTCACTGGAGTCTAGAGATTGGTAGTTTTCTTTTATGGAGTCGCTGGGAGTGACTGCTTCAGGCTGATTAATATTCATGAGATTCCCATGAAAAGAGTGGGATTTCATTGGCGGAGGGGAAGTCTTTCTTTCTTAAAAGAGAAGGAGTATTTACATCCTTATGTGATTTTCCTCAGAAGTATCATGGTCCCCCAAAGAACAGTGTTGTTATTTGCGTTTTCAGTGGAATTTCCCATTTTATCTGCTGGTTAATTTTCCTATCGCTGGCTCACCTGTCTTATTTAGAGTTTAAGATGTGAATCACTGTAAATTAAATTTGCATATGTTTCAATAATGTTACCACTAGGAGTTCAGATTCTAACCTTCACCGTATAGTTGACCGCTTTTACCTGATTTGCCCACACTAATAGTACTTTTCATAATGTTTTCTATGTAGGTAATGATAATTCATAAATTCCCCATTTCAGCTTGAGCTGAATATTTGCATTTGACTTTTTAAATAAGCAAGTTTCATAATACAGTGAAAACAATGCCCTCATAAAAGTTTTGCTTAAATCCATTTTTTCCTTATCTTTCTGAATGTTTTTAGCATGTTTGTTTAATTCTCAACATAGGTAGTAATAAAGCAATATAATATTTTTCTGGTAGTTTGCTAAATTTCTTTCTGTTTTTTCTGGTTTGTCACATACTTGCATGACTATAGTTAACAAGATTATCACATTTAGACCTGATTTCTGATTTGGCATGAATATTTTGTCTTCATAAACATTGAAAATGGCTATATAATATTTTATTTTCTTTTAGTTCTGTTTTTAAAGTGTGTCACATTCATCATTTTAATTTTCTCTGTGTTTATGCTTTGATGTCTAACACAGAAGTGTATGGATATGTAGTAAAAACAAATGCTAGTGAAAGGATTTACTGATTTATTTATTTTTTTAGAGGAAGTCAGGCAAGCAGGAATGAAAGACAGGCAGGCAGAGAGAGAAGAAAGAAGCATTTTTTTTTTTTTATTTGTTCATTTCTGGTTGTTTCCTCCTGAGATCAGGGTCTCGAACCCGGGTCCCTGGGTTATATGTGGTCTATATCTCAGCACCAAGGTTCATCTGATGTTAATATTCACATAGAAACTACTGTTTATATTTATGAGAGGGAGTCATCTTGCACATTTTAATTTATTCTCATTGTGATTGACAAGTTTTAACAAATTAGTTGCCTATGCTTTAAAAAAATTAGAAATTTTATATATTTAGATTTTCTCTTTCCTTGGAAAATCAGGAAATCTCTCAATATCAGAACCTGTAGTTACGTATTGTGACTATCTGATAGTTCTGAAAGTTAGATATCCCTTTTAGACAGAGTGTGTACTTACTTATTCATCCCCATGTCTTCTACTAGATGCACATATATGACTTGCCAATCCCCCAGACATTTTATTTTGACATTTGGTCTAACATAAAGTTTAAATAAAAGGTGTCTCCTTTATGACTGCTGGAGCTTAGTTAGCCATATGTGATACTCCTGCTATCTGTTTCGAAATTTTGGAGGATAAGGTTTTTCTTTTATCATCTAGCGTAGGGAAAATACTCCAATTTTAGCATGTATTCAAATCGAGTAGAATTAGAAAGTTAAATCTACTGGTGAATCTCACAGAACATTGCAAAACAAAGTTCAAAATACTGAATTTCTTCATGTCATTTATCATCTGTTTTCCATTAGATGAAAAACTGTAGTTCTTAGTGTGGCTTTGCTAATTTGCTCATTTTGGAACTGACTATATGTTATATTAAAGGAAAATGGAAGGTATTTGTACACAGATGTGTTTTGTGAATCACTTAGTGATAACATGGCTGCTGCTTAACGAAGAGTAGTGCTAGAACTCTATTCTTTACACCCAGACAGGCCTCGTCTGCCTGAATCAGGTTGTTTTGTGTCAATGAAGAGTTTTGTCTTTTGGAGAAGATTGTATGAAGAAAATTTTCATTTCAAAGAGCTGTGACAAGATTCCTGGGTTTTATTCACCAAAGGCTTTTAACTTGTTATAGCAAAAATCTTTTATTTTCTTCACAGGTGAAAATGAACAATGATTTTAGCTATGAATTTTACAATAGTAGCTGGTCTTATGTAAAGCATACCTCAACAGAACGAACATCATCTCATAGTAGCAGATCCTTTTTCAAATCTTCATCATCTTCTTCACACAGTTATACTTCAAGTACCTATGAAGAGCTTAAGAAAAAGGTTAGTATGAAATGTGTTAGTTCTACTTTCCATATTTTACTGGCTTAACTATTTCTAGCATTAACTAAAGTGCATTTACCAAAAAGATCAGTATTCATTTTTTAAAGTAGGGTCATAGTATCTTCTCCAAGAGGTAATATATTTCTTTAAAAGGTTTTTTTGTTCATTCTCTTTGAAAACATAGTGATTTATACTTACTTTTTTCTTATTAAATTAATTGTCCTTGTTTGAAATTTATTTATTTAAAATTTTTTTTTGTCATCCCAGCCCCAGATCTTAAGCCCAGGTACATGGGCCAAACATGGCCTGCACCTTACTGCCTGAGTCACAGAGGTGGGCCAAAATTGTGTTAACTTTTTTAATTTAGTCCTCCATCCCCAGCCCTTGTAGGTCTCAAACCTGGGTCCATGGCTTTCCTAGCCTTAACCTTCACTGCCTGAGCCACAGAGGAAGGCTGTATTTTAAAATGTTTTAAAAACATATTACTTTCATATCTTCTAGTTAAAACTATCCTAAATTTCTAATTCATCATTACTGATGTTACTATTTTATTATACACAATAAAATCCAATTAAAATGTGCTTCCTAAACACTAATACTAGAGTCTATTATACAAGTTGCAGGAGACTAGAAGATTTAATGTTGAAAATATTGAGTTACCAACATTTTCTTGGGAGGAAGCTAAAAGGCATATTTTTAGACCCATTGTTTGATTCTGTCATCTTGGGCAACCTGCACAGTGCAGATGGATTGTACTGACTGATATATACTTATGGCTGAAGAATTTTTTAGGCTGATCATCATTCATGATCTGCTCATTTCATCTCATTCTTAAAGTCAGTAATTTGATTAATAGATCACATAGGGAGGCATAAAGGAATATTGATTTTACCAGTGTTATGATTAAGGCACTGACTGCAGAAATATGAGCTGTAAAATGCTTCTAATCGCTGTATTATATTTTTCATATAAGTGGAGTTTGGTATAAAGTAGCTTGATATTGGATGTCTTTAAAAAATGCTTAGGAAGTGTTAAGAGGCTTTATGAGAATATGGTTTAACCTGTAAATGCTTCATTTATGCACTCACCTTACCAAGAAGTAATCGCTAAGATATGGCACATAAGGCTATTTTATTTTTCTATTTATTTAGCAGTATGTGAAGTGAGATTATTTCTCAGTTATTGAAATTGATTCTCTTTTTCTAGTTAAAGAATGCATAAGAAATTGATCTTAGGGTTTTATAGGTCATGTGTAAAATAAATGTCGTCATATCACTCAGATACCAATCTTATCTGTGATTATAAGAATGTCTCTGATTGCTTCAAGTAGATAGGCTCAGGAAAGACTTCACCATGCATCAAAGATAAAAATGCATATGGTCTGGGTTTATTGGAGGTGGCACAGAGGCAGTGGACAGGGACTATTTTCATTACCTTTGTTTTTTACACATCATTAAAATAAACTCATATGTATAGGTTCCCCATTCCTCATACATTTGTCAACACATCCTGCCCTCTACCAAATCACCATGTGTTCTTCACCATTGTCCAATGGGTCCCATCACCGTTTGCTTCCACCACACCCCTCTCCCCACTACCATCCCATTCCCTATTGATAACCTCAGTTCAAGCGTTGGTTTAGTTTCAGCCCATCCTTTGTTTTGTCTATTCAAGTCCATCTGTGAGTGAGTTAATCTGGTATTTATCTTTCTTCTTTTGACTTATTTACTTAGTATAATCTCCTGTAGATCCATCCATGTTATTCGAATGACAGGGTCTCATCTCTTTTAAGGGCTGTGTAGTGTTCTATTTATATATGTACCACACCTTCTTTATCCGTTCATCTGACATTGTGCACTTAAGTAGTTTGCAGTTCTTAGCTATTGTGAATAGGGCTGCAGAAAGCATGGAGGTGCATAAGTCTCTGCAAAGGAGTCTTTGTATATCTTTTGGGTAAATGCCCAGAATTGGGATGGCAGGATCATATGGGATTTCCATCTTCAACTCTGAGCAATCTCCATACTGTTTTCCATAAGGGTTGCACAATTTGCACTCCCACCAATAGTGTAAAAGTGTTCCTTTTTCTCCACATCCTCACCAACATTTGCTGTTTCCAGACTTTTGGATAATAGCCAATCTCTCAGATGTAAGTTAATATCTTGTTGTTTTGATTTGCATTTCCATGATAGCCAGGAAGTAGGGACATCTTTTCATGTGTCCATTGCCTTTTTATCTACAACCTAAAACTCCTTGTACTCTTCCTTCTTTCTCTAGAGTTATCAGTTGTTGATTGTCGAGAATACAGTTGAAGTGGCTCAATTTATCAATAATAATCCGGACTTTTTACATCTTGCTGAATCATTCTGGAAGGAACTCTCCTACCTTCCCTCTCTATATGACTACAGCGCCTACCGAAGACTCATCGACCAGTATGGGACACATTACCTGCAATCTGGGTCCTTAGGAGGAGAATATAATGTTCTATTTTATTTGGACTCTGAAAAAATCAAAGAAAGTGGTGAGTATTAAGAAGAAATTATTACATAAAAGCATTTTAAGGATTTTAATGGGATCACAACATATACTTAACTTCAACTTTAGAGCTTTAAAATATGATAAAGATTAAATTGCAAAGGAAGCAAAAGTTGTAAGAATCCATTATAGTCACCTCACAACTCTCATAGGCTTAAGAAAGGCCTGCCTATCATTTAGATACTATCTTGAAATGTGAGTTAAGTTATTATCATTAGCAGTTACCTTCAGAGAGTATTGATTGCATTTTTAGAATATTTCTGAATCTTTCTTGTTTCTCACATTAAGTAATATTCCTTTAACAAGTAAGGATTTTACTTATAGGAATGAACATGTTTTAAAGAAGTCTCTTATTTATCTCTTAGTTTACCTGCTTTAAAAAAAAATCTGCTCTGGATATCATGAGTTTACTCACTACCTTTCTTATAACCTTGGAGGAAAGTAAGACTTTTTACGTAAGATTCAGAGGTGATTTTCTAACTTTCCTGTGTAGGTGAATGACAATATATTTCTGTGTTTCCATTGTCTGGGGTTTTCCCAATAGGCTTAATTTTTCACCAATGAAGATTTAACTAGAATTTGAACTTTTAAAATCTCACAGGTTGAAAATGAATGCAAAGATATAGGTTTTTGTAACTACCCAGAAGCAGTATTTCTTTGGAAAATTAATTAGCACGTGTCTTGCTCTAAACTCAGTTTTCACTGCTTGTTTTACTTTCACACTTAAAACAAATGGAAATGATATTTTTGCATCCCCTCCCCCACCTCCTCTGCCCCTGTACCCCCACCCCTGCATCCCGCACCCGCCTTGCATGTTTCAAACTCTGGTCCACGACTTTCATAGCCTGCTTCTTAGCCTCCTGAGCCGCAGAAGGGGGCATAAAGGATATTTTCAAAAAGCTTATCAAGTTGATAAAACATTCCTTGAGTGAAAATATTACACTTGAGCAGTTTCCGTTTTTCCTGAGAGTTTTAATTTAAAGATAATCAAAGTTCCTGGGATAGAATATATGCCTCCAATTGTTCTTTAAGAAAACATTGGAAGTATTATATTCTAGTTAGTAAAATTATATAAGAAACATATATTTCCACTCTAATATTTTCTATCTTCTTTTAAAAAAATGCTTTGATTAAACTCCACTTGATAATGAAAAGAAATGATCATATTCTAAAGTTATGAGTCATGGGAAGAAAATGTTAGAAACCAGAGGATTAAAGCTATTGAAGATGGGGAGATTGAGGTAGTAACACTAGGAATTAGTTGCTCTAGAACTAGAATCCAGCTTATGGGCTTTTCAGGAGGTGGGTTGGAGGACATCACACCAATTTTTTACCTACTTGTTTTATGCCTGAGAAGTTGAGGGTGAGTAGAAGACAGGACTCTTCAAGGTGTTTAGTTTTTGTTCTTTCCACTGTTTCAGGAAGAAATCACCCCCATCTCTTCCCCTCACTACTCAAAGCGAATAGAAATGAGTATTTACTAAATTATTAGAAAATAAGTTTTCAAAACCCAGGATGCTCCATCGCTTAATGTGTGCTTATATCTGTTCTTTTGTTTAATAACAAAACAGCAAATGTTCCTTTTTCTGACTTGTGATCTTTCTAGAGAACTTAAAAAATGTGTGTAACATATTGCTCTTGATTAGATGGACACAGTAGTAGGAAATGATCTCTCATCCCTTGTCACACACCTGACTAAATCTCAAAAGATGTCTTTAATAAGTGTGGAAATTAAGCTCCTTTTAATTTCCCACCCCCAGGTCTTAGTTCGAAAGATGAGAAGAAATGTACTTCCTCAAGTTCCAATTTTATTTTTATTGCTTCATCAAGTAGCGACTGCAAGGAGGTGACAGATGCCTTAAAATTAGCTGCAGGTAAATGAAAAAGGGCCTTTTGCACGACAAGCTTAACTTCCACCTCTCTCTCTGGTCTTTAATTCTGGACTGCCAAGGATTTTTTTTTTTTTTTTTTTTTTTTAAGGAAAAGTTCATTAAGGAATGCATTAAGGCAGACAGGCAGACAAGAAGAAAGAGGAGGAAGAAGCGCTTTAATTTTATTTGGTTGTTCATCTTGGTCATTCCCTGCTTTCCCCTACCCTGGGATGTGAACCAGGATCCTTGAAATGACTGCGAATTTCAGTCGCTGGAGGCAACTGATCAAATCGCTACTCTACCAGGGCACTCAAAGCCTCCAAGGACTTTTGAAAGTTTAATAGGTGTTCTATTTTGTGTTTTCCATGTATTTGGTTACTTTTGCTTTTGATCTCTCTTTCCTATGTCATGGCAGTGAAATTGCATACTGAGTGTGAAGTTCACTGGCCAGCTCCAGTGTACTGTAAATATGGCTGCCGTGTACATCACCTTTCTCCCCTATGATGATTATTGGCAAGCAAACTTCAAAAAATGAGACCATTAAGTGAAGGTTTCAGTGCCACTCTAGGACATGGATGCTTAGTACGGTTAAACTTTTCAGTGTGGGTGGTGGTGGTGCTGATTTCAAAGGTGGAAAATGGTGGTGTGCTAGTCTTTGAGTGACTAAAGAAGGAACAGGAAGGTAAGCTGATTTGTTGTACCTGAGAGGACTTGTTAAGGAGTTTGAATTTCATTCCAGTGACAAAGGGTGACATAAAAGGATTTAATATAGGGATGATTAAACGAAAGATTGCAAAAGTAAAGTTGTAGAAAAAGAAGAGGGAAGGAAAAGCAATAATCTGAAAGGAATAGGATCAGAAAAGATTAGTGACATGGAAAGTAAAGATGAACAGGTCAACAGAATTGCTAGAAAGCAGTTTTTTATATTTATTTTTAGGCCTGTAGCCTCTCTGTCTACCCCATCCCACTCCAGTGTGTTCTGTGACTTGCCCTCTCTCCCTAGACACTCAGCCACGTGCAACAGTGAAGAGCTAGATTGTGATGACAGATTTCAGGCATTTGAATCTCATGTCTGATGCTTACCAACTGGAATTCCGAGCAACATGTCTGGGCCTCAGTGTCACTGTCTAAAATGGAAATATGAATAATCCTCAACTCTTCAGTAGGAAGAGTGCATTGGTAAATTCTTATAAATCACTTAAAATTGTACAGAAACATAGTAAGTACTATGTGTTAAGTACAAAATAAATAAATCAACAAGCAACACTCAATCGCCAATCCAGCTGATAATTGATGTCATCTTCTTTGCCAAGCTCCCACTTCCATTTCCATTGCCAGATCATTACATTTCCATTTTGTTCAAAAACACATCCTCGTTCTTTACTGTGTGAGCTCCATGAAAACAGCACATTTACTGCTGGATTCCCAGTACTGTGAATAAATACTGGCACATACTAGTTGAGGAAGGAAGGATGTGAATGAGTAAATATCTATAATAGTCTTATCTTCCTCCTCCTTACAGTCATCTACCAAGATCTCAGGAAACTCCATATCCTCAAGGAGAACTTTAGCACTTGGATCAGGCTTCCCCCTTCACCAATTTCTGCCATCACCCAAGTAGAACTTTGCCTCTAACATCGCTCAGTTCATGGCCTCACACAATACATTATAGTCTCATTTCCATCCCTACCAAATTACAAGTCTCTTCATTTTCAGCTAACTAAGTCTTAATAACCAAATTCAATTCAGAATCATCAGTCTTCCCTCTACTTAACTTCTCTACACTTTGTGACAATGTGGATGGACCTAAAGAGGATGATGGCATTAAAGGATTTAATACCGGGGATGATTAAATGAAAGACTGCAAAAGTAAAGTTGTAGAAAAAGAAGAGGGAAGGAAAATATAAAATATAAAAATGGATTTCTTAGAATTTGTAATTCATAAACAAGTGTGCCACTTAATGGCAGCGATTCTCCAACTTTAGTCTCCATGAGGGTTCCCCAAGGAAGACTTTGTAATGCTGTTTCTCAGGCTTATTCTCTCAGTCGTCTCTCACACGTCTTGGTTGCAGCACAGGAACCTACAGTCACTTCAGGTAATAGTTCAGGGACTGAACTTTGTGATATAGTGCATTGAAAAGTTGATTATTTGCATATTAAAAACTAGGCTAACGAAGAAGTGGAGAGGAGCACTCAGTAATTTATTAAAAATATCAATTTTTAATAATTTCTGATGATAAAAGTGTAATTTCTGAATGTAAAATATTTACTAAAAATTTTTATCATTTCTTTTGTTTACATTGCTATATGCATTTTAAGATATTGAAATTGAACCTCAGCCTGTGCATTTCACATCACATCCACCACAGAGTTCTAGTGCCCTTTCTACACCTTGTTCCTGCCTTCCTTCCCGCTTCCACCCCGCTGATAACCACAGTCTTGTACCCTGTTAATTTTGCTGGGGTTGGTTTGTTCATTTCTTTTATTATATTCCACATATGAATGAAGTCATCTTCTATTTCTCTTTTTCTTTCTGGCTTATTTCACTTAACATGATCCTCCAACCTCAATTCCATTCAGGTTGTTTTGCTAAATTTTGTGAGAATTTTATGAAATTAAAAGTCTTTTAAAAGAAAAACAATGAAAATCACCCTAGATCTCATCTGCAAGTTAAGAGTTTCTAGTTCATGACCTGGATAAAAATTATTTACAAATGAAGATACAAATGTTTCTGAAATTATGAGGTATATAAATGGAAAAAAGAATTCAATTGGTAGTCAAGCTTTTTAGATCACTTTTCATGTTATTGTATGCCCGTTAATATGCTTTTTTTCTTTATTAGTATTCCAGATGCAGAAAACTATGTCCTCCAGCATTTTATTATGAAAAATTTCAAACATGCAGAAAAGTTGAAAGAATAAAAACATTCATATACCCACTTTCTGTATGTAACAATGGTTATTTTGACACTTTGCTATATATATTTGCATAGAATATTTATAATATTGACTAGAAATATGTAAATGTCATGTGTTAAAAATTCTTATAATATTTACTGGAGCATTTGGAAGTAAATTTAGACATCACGATGACCCATGACTAAATATATGCTTGTATCGTCTTCTGAGAAACAGAAAGTCTCCTCTATAACATAATTGAGAATATAAACAATAATTCCCTTTCACCTACTGTCAGGCATTGATTGTGTTTTTCTTTTGATAGATACTATATTTTAGAGTGGCTTTCGGTTCATAGCATAATTGAGCAAAAGACACAGAGATTTTCCATAAGTTCCCTGTCCCCACAGAGGCGCAGCCTTCACCACTATCAGCAGCCAGTGCCACAATGGAGAATTCCTTACAATTGGTGACCCTACAGTGACACATCACTATCATCCAAAGTTGATAGTTTACATTAGGGTTCACTCTTGATGCTGTATACTCAACGGATTTGAACAAATGTGTAATGACATCTATCTATCATCATCAGATAGAAGAGTTTCACTGCCCTAGAAGTTCTCTATTCATCCACCCCTATCCCTGGCAACCACTCCTCTTTTTACTGTCTCTAGAGTTTTGCCTTTTCTAGAATATCATGTAGTTGAATGGGTTTTGTGTTAGTACTTGATAGCCCTTTCCCTTTTTATGTTTTCGTTTTCATTTTGTTTGCGCAGATCTGACTTATCTCACTTGATTTCTCCTTGTGTAGGCACTCAGAGCAACGTATTGAAAGGACACCCATCTGTCAGAGGGGGACGTGCGGGTCAAGTATCTGGCCTTAGTTTCCTGGAACTGGAAAATCCTGCTGGAAACAGACAGCGATATGCTTCCTGGGCAGGATCTGTGACTGATCTTCCTGAAGTCATCAAACAAAAGGTATGTGATGCTCCCTTTAAAATAGCGGAAAGCAGTCATGTTTATTTGCTTTGGGAACAGGAGATTAAATCAAGGTGGTAAAACAGAGAAGGCTATAATTAGCCTTTTCTGTATCCCAATTGTGTTTTATCTAGTAAAATGAATGCATACATAATAATGAGAAACAGAAGGCTCATTATCTTTCATGTCCATATTTCAGTTGTAAAGGTTAAATATCATGTATATTCCAAGAAAAATGGACAAAATTTGCATTTTAAGCTTTTGACTTGATTTGATTATGCTTTCATTGGTTTGTAATTTAAAGGAGTTCAGATCCTTACAAGAGGAGAATATTTAGGCTTGGCTACTGTTCTGTCTGTTAGATCATCCTCTTTTCTGGTAGCCACAGGTTGTAGATGCTTGGAGTCAGTCATGTCAAATGAGATTGAACTAATTTGCTTGGCAGAACTTTAGGAAGTTGTATTTGATAAAGTCAGTTCATTTATAACATAACATATTTGTCCCTAAAAATCAGAGAGCTAGGCGACATTGCACAGTAAAGACCACAGGTACTGTGGAAAAAACTGGCCTTAGGGCACACCACTCAAAACTTGCCCTGTGACACTCATAAAAAAAAGATAGGCACTGATAAAAAAAGTAGTAGTACACTTTGATACAGATTAAATTATTAAGAAATCTTATGTACTGCAATAAATATGACCCAGTCCCTAGTAAAAGACCTGAGACTTGCTGAATGATGGTTTGAATTCTCGTGAATTGGCAAAAGGAGAGCAATCATAACTGACAATGGTAACACCAGATGTGATTAGTATAGTTTATTACATAGGTGGTGAACTAGATTTTGTGTCTTCCGATGCCCCTTCCTTCAGTTGTCTCCGATTTTCTGTGTTTACCTAGTATTGCTTGTGGATGAAATTAGACATACGAAACCACAAATTTTGTGACATGCTCATATATCAATTTAAATGAAATATTTTCAAACAGGTGCTAAGGCAGCACTGATTCTATGATTTAATCCCTGCCCAGGGAGTTAAACAGTACCCCAACTTGACTTTCAGAGAGTAAGAAGCTTCAATATACTTTCTAAACTCAAAATTACAGTATTTCCTCAAGTAGCTCCTAACAACCACTTGCTTCTAAATATGATTAAGAGTGGGAGGGAGAGCTTTTCCTGGAAAGTCTTACCTTCTATTCGTATTCAAAATGGTCTATGTTCTTGGTCAATATCTCCTACAAATCTTTTAAAATCCGAAATTTTTAGGGATTAGGGAAAAACAGTTCTTCTCATCTTCACTCTGCAGTTTCTACATAAAGACTGCAACTGTTATAGTTACGTTGACTTAGTAGCTGGATTGGAAAGGAGTGGAGAAAGACAAGACATTATACAGGTATATAGCCATACAATCTGTCACTTCAGAAGCTCTTGAGCAGAGATGGAGGAAAATGCAGTGGAGTCTTGGGTTAATTTCCAGAATTCCAGATGCAACCAACTTGTACTGACTTTCTCAAAAACCAGTGGTACCTATCTGTTTGCAGCTCTGTGCGATATAACATCGTGGTGTGGGCTGAAATCAGCTGGGATGGGAATAGTTCAAATGCAGAAATCGGCATCAGTGTCTTTCAGTTTTTTTGTTCCCAGGCGAGTAGATTGTTGAAGCTTGGTCAGCGTATCTATGGTCTTGAAATTGCTTTTCTTTGGACATAGCCAACACAGAGCAATCGTGTCTACCTGTTGAAATTTCTCCAGGGAGAAAGGGTCATGATCCTCCCTAGAGGGCCATGATGTATCTCCCAGTCAGAAAATTTAACCTGAAATCTAATTGCATTTGCTGCTTTGCTGTAATTTAAGTACATTTCCTTTTCTTTGGTCCTTAGCAGGGGGTAGAAATGTATTTTCTTCAAGATAATCTTTCAATAACTAGAAAATGAATGTCCTGCTGTTTTTGAAAATTTTTATGCATGCCCACAAGATATAAAAATATATTTTCCCTGTCCAATCTTGACTTTCCCCAGATTTATCTTTCAAAGACATTGTTTTCTCTTTGTATTTGAACAAGAAAGAATTGGATTTAAGAGGAGTTTTTGACTTTGTTTTCATGAATTGAATCTAAATGCCAAAAGGCAAATATTCTTGCCTAAAACCCTGCTTACTAACCATGATTTCTTTATCTGTTTCTCTCTAGCTGACCCCTTTGTATGAGCTGGTAAAGGAAGTACCCTGTGCCTCCATGAAAAGGCTATACCTGAAACGTGCTCTTGAGGAATATCTAGATGAATTTGACCCCTGCCATTGCCAGCCTTGTCAAAATGGTGGCATTGCGATTGTGGTGGGGACACAGTGCCAGTGCCATTGCAAACCATACACGTTTGGTGTGGCCTGTGAGAAAGGAGACCTCGTCGGGGAGCACGCAGGTGAGTGCGCTGACTACTTTCTTGTTGTGCTGGACATTTGAAAAGGGAATTTACCCTTTCTTTCTGGCCAAGTTTGTGTTTCTTTGAGTATGAAGAAGCAGAAGTCTCAATGGGCATTTGAGTTTAGTATGTCCATTACTATTTCACCTCCAGATTATAGCTACTGGAGTCAGGGCTCTTTGCTCTCTCTATTTTCATTTAAATGAGCTGACCCACCATACCTGCCACTCCCCATGCTCCCTTGGGATAGACTTGTATGTAAAGCACTTCTGTCCTTCCAGAGTCATCTCATCCAGATTTTTTCATATGGAAGTTCTAGGAGCGTGTGTTCACATTGACTAACCTTCCTGAGGGGAAGCTCTGAAAACTCTCCCTCTCTCTTTTTTATTTTTATTTTCAAAGAAAGGGTACAGGCAGAAATGAAGGCAGGAAGGCAGGAAGAGATGGAAGGGAAGAAGCACTTAATTAGGTTGTTGACATTGATTGTTCCTCCTGGACCTGGTTCTTGAACCCACGACCTTGGGATGTATGTGGGTCTGTTCCCAGGTGTACTAGACTGCTATACCACCGGGGTGCACCCATCTCTTTCTGTTTTATATTATGTACCATCAATCAATTATTCACAAAATAGGTATGGAATCTCTGCTGTCTGCCCAAGAATGTGCTTCACGCTTTGAGCACTTAGGACTCTGTGGAGTTGACTTTATGAGCAGGCAAAGGATAAGACTATTGATGTATATTTGCTTTTACATTTATTTTTATATCTCTCGTCTCTAGAAAGTGCGTGTCTTAAGCCCAGGGCTGTTTGATTCCTTCTTTTTTATTCCCAAAGACTGGCACAGAGTTTAATTCATAGAAGTCACCTGATAAATGTTTGATAAATGAATAAATGCACAACTAAATTAGAGTTGCTTACAAACAAGCATCAGGAAAGTGTCTTTCCCCCAGTGGCTTGCCCTGGCAAATTGAAATTCTACCCCTGTGATTCATTCTTTTGTAACTTAGACTTATTGATAATATGGATGCTCTTCCTAATGGTAAGGACTAGAGTAGCAATCATAATATATCAAGCTATTACCCGCCCATTAATATTCTCCGAGGAGTACTTTATTAACATAATTTCTTTATATTAATTATAATATTGCATGGAATATCATGGGAAAATACTACACAAATTAGTTTAATTTTTGTGTGTTGATTCTAAGCAGTGGTTGGAGTTGGGGAAAAGCCGGATGCAAGTCACAGAGTAAAAATAGCTAAGGCTCAGTAAACATACCCACTTATTATCAGGAAATAATGCTTTAGGGGAATTTTCAGTTTCTGTGTAGGAAAGCAAAGTTCTTCCAATATGAGGCTAGTTCTCTCTTGCCTCCTCTGAGAAATAATGGAGGAAAATATAAAAGAACTGTGTGTCATGAATAGAGCCTGGTGGAAGGTAGAAGACCACTAGTGTGGTTTGAGAAGATGCCTTAGATTGAAGAAGAATGCTGACTGGAGGAAAAAGCATTTCTCTTACTTGCACGTTTCCTCATTCAGTGGGGTGTCAGCCTGGGTTGGTAGTCTGAAATAGTTATATTCTGTTCATGCCTGATCACTGTTTTAATGAGAGGACCTTATTTGTTCTTGAGATGAAAAGAGATTGAACTCACTCATAAGTCAGGGTCGCTATTTAGATGCGGCAGTCATTTCAGCATTGGATGTGATTTTTGGCAATTTTGTCTTTAATTTTGCATCTCTCAAGTCTGAATGGTTAACAGACCTATAGACCTCCTGAATTTATATTTGTGAGAAGTAAATGAATGTTATAATGTGCATCAAAGTGCTTTGAAGCAGTGGTAACATAATAAAGTTGAGACATTATTGTAAGAAATTCCTTAATGCAGCTCAAGATGAGCACTCGGTCATTTGTAGAAACAGTCTGACCATTGTGGAGAACCTCAGTGAATGAAGGCGATGCGTTCCCAGATGATCTCTTCCTCCATCAGCTGTGAGAGCAGGAAGCAGAGCACTAAGTTCGGAAATCTTTCTCTCTAAGATGTCCTGAACTCCTTTTTCTTACCTTCCAGGAGGGGTCGATGGAGGCTGGAGTTGCTGGTCCTCTTGGGGCCCTTGTGTTCAAGGGAAGAAAACAAGGAGCCGAGACTGTAATAACCCGCCTCCCAGCGCGGGTGGGAAATCTTGTATTGGAGAAACTTCAGGAAGCCAACCCTGCGAAGACGAGGAGCTAGAACACTTTCGGTAATGGAAACCTGATAGCCTGGCCATGACGTACGTCATGCTGTAGGCCCTCTGCAGCACATATGGAATCCAGGACTGTGGTTGTAGAAAGGTCTAAATGTCTGTATCAGTGACTGTTTTGCCCTTTAGCATTGGGGTCAGTTGAAAGAATGAGGCATGTTGCGGCCAGCTTGCGCTTGTGTGCTTCGATTTTTCTTGACACGGGTGTTAGGAAAGGCTGGGTAACCTGGAGGCAGTCTGGCTGAGTGGATTGGGCAGCAGCTTTTGGCATCAAGTTAACATGTCACCAACTTGCTGAGTGATCTGGGCAAGTTAGTATAGAATTAGTGTAGTAGCAGATAAAACAATACTATGCTGTAAGAATTAATTTAAGCATGCAAAGGGATTAGTACAGTGTCACATCGTAGGTTTTCAATAACAGTTGTATTACTTTGCAGATATCCCACTTGCTCATTTATTTTTTTTGGATTAAGCAAAATCAAGTAAAAGAAAATCAAGTCACTTTATTTATTGATATTATTTTTGACATTTTATTGAAGGAACATTATATCAGAACATTATACAGGTTTAAGATGTATATCATTATCAGTAAACATCTGTATGAAATACATTAAGCTTACCAGCAATAGTGCAGTCTTATTTTTCACCCTATAATTGGCTGTTTTTGCCTGATATGCCTACTCCTCTCCCTATCTCTTCTAGTGACTATTATATTGATTCTACAGATTAAAAGTCTATTTTAATCAAATCACTTTAGATGACTGATACCCACGCAGTTGTCTGACACCAACTTTTCCTTTATTAGGCTCTTGCAAAAGTTATCTCAAAATGTTTGGTTGACAAATCATATCCTTGGGACAGAATTCTTTATGTCATATCTGTTGTTTTGCATTAACCTTTTCTGATAAGGGATTGGCAAAAAGTTTTAGTAAGATAAAATGAGGATCTTATGAGTTAAGAAGAGTGTAGCATGCTTGGGTATCTATCAGAAGCAATAGGGAGGTGGGATGCCTTGTTCCTTGGTCTTTGGTTCCTTGTAATCCCAACAATAAATACCTCTTGACTGAGGAAGCTGGCAGGCAGGTGAGGTTATATGAGGACAATTCTGGCTTTAGGACACATCACTGGGAAGATGAAGGTCTGTGAGGAGGCAGCTACCTAAATGAGCTTATTTCCCTTGTTTTTACACATAAAGTTGGAGGGAAAAGAGTATCTTGAAAAAGACATTGAAGAAATGTTTGCTGTTCTTATTGGTCTGAGGTGAGACTTCCTCCTCCTCAGGACAGAGGGTAATTTTGATCGATACTTCATATTTCTAGGTTTCTCAGAGTGTGGCAAGAACCCAACTCAGAAGGAGGGAATACTCACTAGATATTTTTAACGTTTTTCCTTAGATTTCTTATCTTTGTAAGGTACTAATAATTGTATATATTAACCTTGAAAGTTCTATTAAAAACCATTGTTTAATGGGCATCATAGCCATCATCATCATGACTATAACTGGAGATTCCCCTAGAAGAGGTAGAAAGACCTGATTTTAGGAGCCTAACTTACTAGACATGAGTCCAGTTCTGGTATTTATCACTATTATCTTGGACAAATTATTCAAACTTTCTGAGGCTGCATTTTCTTCAGATATCTCAGAAGAATACTGGGACTATGACCTGAGCTAGTGCACATTTGTAGAACAACTGCCAAGGAATCTAGCATGTAGTTAAATGCTCAGTCTAAAAAAGTTATTATCTGTGTTACTTCTCTTGCAGGATCACTAACTCTACCTTATTTTAAATAGAGAATTAATTCTGTGTTAAAAGTTGCAGAGCATAACAATAGAAGAAAAAGTCGATGTGAGACAGGTGACCTCTAGAAATCACATGTTCTTTTTCTTTTGTCTTTCATATTACTGCTCTGGTTGCTGTCTTTTGGAAGCTTGAGTTTATGTTTGAGTTTTCTATCACAGGATGTGACCAAATATTTGATTTTGAGAATGACAAAATGATCATATTCGTTTACATGAATGGGTCCCTTCAGATGCAACTGGAAAATTTACTGTGGCACAAAATATCTATTAAACTGTGCAAATCTATAATATTAATTATATTTTTTCCTTATCTTTTCAGATTGCTTGAACCACATTGTTTTCCTTTGTCTTTGGCCCCAACAGAATTCTGTCCATCACCTCCTGCCTTGCAAAATGGATTTGTTCAAGTTGGTTATGAAAGATATTTTTTCCCTTTAGATTTACTCTTTTGCTTAAAGTTGTCTTTCTCTATTGATGTTATAATATAGTTCCTTCTTCTATGATGAAACAATGTGAAAAATATTTTATGTGTGCATTTTAGTTTTAGGGGTGAGGGTTTTAGTATGTGACTTTCCTTCGTTGGCCTGAAATTATTAGAATTCTATAGAAGGTAATATATCCTCTTTGGCAAGGGAAATTGATGATGCCATCCAACGAATTAGAAATCTAAGCATGCTAGAGAACTGCTAAACATTTCTATTCTGAACACTAAAATAGGAATCTATAAGCATGTACTTCAACAAAGAGAACTTTCCCTATTCTTACCACTGAAAGAAGTCTTTTTTTTTTATTTTTCAAAAAATGCTATTTAGGGAGAAGCACTTAGGGTTATTCCAGGAACCAACTGGGCCATCGTACTTTGAGCAATTTTCTTGTTCAGTAAGGGATTCAAGTCATCTGTCATTTGTTATTCTAGGGAATTTTCTTGTCTTAACCACAATAATTTGTGCTCTTCTCACTCTTCGTGATGATGAGATTTTGGCCTCAAGCCCAAGTAAAGTGTCTCACAGCTCACACAGGAGATATTGTTCACCAGGACTCTCTCAGTACCACTAACCTTGCTTTCTCCTTGAAGAATTTTGCTTCTAAAATTCCAGGCCCTTGAATATACACTCTCTGAGAGTTTGCTGAAGTTCAAATATAAGATGGAAGAAGTGCATGTGTGTGTGTGTGTGTGTGTGTGTGTGTGTGTGTGTGTGAAACTATCATCTTCAACACTCATTCTGTTCCACTGCAGTCATCATAGTTCATGACATTCCTGAAGAAAACTTAGGCTCGGGAAATGAGGCCAAGCAATATCATATACTTTAGCATCCATGAAGCTGTTGTCCCAAATTCCAGTGCATTCAGCATCCTGAAAATAGCCAGGAGTTCCAAACACAGCTCTATGGACTGACTACATCACAGTTTACCTAAGGAACTTAAATACAGAGAATGCTGCTTCCCTTTTGTCCTTTTTTTCTCATTCTGTAGGTTTGATGTAGAGTCTGAAAATCCTTTATTTCTTTATTTTAATGCTATTACTGGTTCTGATATAGAGCCAAGTATAGATGCTGTTGAGTTAAACTCCCTTGCATAGAAGTCCCTTTTGCAAGACAGAAGCAAATCTAGAGCTACAACCAAAGCAAATCAAGTGTCCTTTCTTATGTTCTTCAAACCTCAAGATCAACTTAGGCCCTCTGTTTCCTACTGACTCCCGTGATGGGACTAGACCAGCTTAGAAGAGCAAGATTGACAGTGGGAAGAAGGAGGGACCAAGGAATTTTATTCTGACACCCTAGAGTAGAGCTGGTCCAGTTACAAGCCCTCTCCCAGACCATTTTCTTCTCCATTCTCTTGGGTGGCAGAGAACCAGTAGAATAAGGAGGGGACCCAGGCAACCCCACCTTAAATGAACATGATTGTTCCCTCAGGGCTCAGGCCTCCAATTATTCCTTGGCTAATTATGATATATTTCCTCCTTACATTATAGGTCAACGAAATATCCTTGAATCTGACCTTGCCCAGTAGCACTTCCTTAACAGGATAAATTTGGAGGGTGGATTAGGAGAAGATCAACATTATTTTTTCCCTAAAAGTCATCAGTGACAACTTAAACTTTCATGACCATGCTGAGAGTATTTGAATATTACTGTCTATTCATGCAAGCATTTCTTAGGCAATGAACAAACCATAACACCTTACTATGAAGAGTTGACTGATAGGGGCATCTGAAAACCACTTGCCTTTTTCTGAAAGTATAAGGAAAAGCAGTTACTTCGGCCATGTCTACTAAAGTAGATTTAGTAAAATATTTAGTACATACTTGGTATCTTTTTGATCAATCCATAAATTATAATACTGCGACATTAATGGTTTTCATTCAATTAATGGTAGTACCAGTGTTACTGGCTAGGACTATACAGGGAAAATGTTTTTAGAGACAATTTTCTAAATCAGTAATTTGAATGTAAGTTACCTGATGATTAAAAGACACCATCATTTATAAGCCAAATATATTTAAGGAATATTTTGCTAATGTGAAATAGATATTTTCTTTCTCTGTCTTACATTTCTGTTCAGGATGAAGACACCAAGTTTCCTGTTGGGAAAAACATAGTATATGCTTGCAATGAAGGATACTCTCTTGTTGGAGACCCTGTTGCCAAATGTGGAGAAGATTTACAGTGGCTTGTTGGGGAAATGAATTGCCAGAGTGAGTAGCCTTGGTTGTAGTGTGTAATACAAGATGAGAGAACAATGTGGAAGAGAGTGAATCAAGACTACTGCTCATCGTATGACACATGTCCCCACCTTCCTTTCCTGAAAGGCTCATCTGAGCCTGTCTGTTTCAGGAGTGCCTTGCAAAAGCCCTCGGCATTATCTAGTTGACAGCACTCCTGTTAGGAGGCATATTTCACTGTCATTTAAAGGTTTCTGGTGTAAATTAGAATGGAGCTCATTTCAAGCTAAGTTCGTCAGGACATTATGTTTAATTATTGGGTTGTACCACAATCAGCCTACCTCTTTGAATGCTTTAGATTCTATTCTGTTGAGATGCGGGCATTTGAGTAAGTGCTTCCGCATGTTGTAACAACTACTAATACTGCTTGTTGACTTCCATCTCTGTTGTACTGCAATGTTAAGTTTATCCCGCTGCTGGGTAGACAAGGCTATGGGGATCTATTTTTCTTATGTCAGCTTTCTCATCCTAGATGAGGAAAGTCTTAGTGCATACATTTATGTTTTTCTCTTGGGTATCTGCCTATTAGTGAAATTTCATATGGTATACACACATTTAGATTCAGTAGATATTGGTAGCCTTTCAAATGGTTGTACCAAATTATTTCCCGACCAGAATCTGAGAAGTCTAGATTTCTCTGTATCCTTCCTTACCCTTAACACCATCTGTCTTTCAAACACTGTAGCTATACGGTTGAGTGTATAGTGACATCTTATTTTTTATTAATTAAAAACATTTCTACTTTTTCTGATGACTAATGATGCTAAGCTGCTTTCATATGTTTATTGTTTATTTGGATATCCTCTTTGGTGAAGTGGCTGCATAATCTTTAGTTCATTTTTTATATCGATTAGTCTGTTTTTCTAATTGATTTGTGGGACCTCACTCTCTCTCTGCTGTCTTTCTCTCTCCTCGAGTTCTTGAGCAGAAATTACTGAAATATAATGTAAATATTCACTAGATGAGAGTAATAAAGTCTAAAGATTCTTTGTAAAGATTAATAAGGTACTTCTGCTTGAAGGACTTCTTTTCCTTTATTGTGAATCAACAATGAATCGCCCCAGACTTTGTTGACCTAAGAATGCCTTTTTAAAAAGCTTTATTTTTAGAGCACTTTTTATTGGGTAACGAATTCTCAGTTAACAATTATTCTCTTTTAACCCTTTAAAGGTTGTTTCATTGACTTCATTGTTCTCTAGTGATTAGTCAACTATTAGTCTTTACTGCTTTCCTATTGCAGATGTCTTTACTATATTCATCTCCTACTTGACTGCTTTTAAGGATTTTGCTTTTGTCTGTGTGTTTCAGTATCACCTCTACTCTGATGTGCCTAGGGATGATTTTCTTTGACTTTACCCTGGTTGATATTCAGAGCACTTCTTGAACTTGTACTTCAATGACTTTTGTGAATTTCAGAAACGCTCCTGAGTGTTGTGTCCTCAACTACTGCTTCTGTCCCAGGTTTGCTCACCTTTCATGAGATACAAATGGTATAATCAACATACATCTGTATACACACATTGTTTTCCTTATTCTCTGTTTTATTCTGTAATTTTCTTTTTAAAATTCTATATGTGTTCTCTTGGGCTATCTTCCAGTTTACTAATTCTTGGTGCAGTTGTGTATAATCTATTCAGTTCTTAATTTCATTTTTGATTCTAGACATTCCATTTGTTTACTCTTAATTCTTGGTTGAAATTTTCCATCTTGTCATTTACTTTTTCTCCCAATAGAGTCATCACAATTTTTTGAGGCCATGAAACGTATTGTCTAGATCTGCCTTGAATCTGTTTCTAGTTCTTTTCTTTTTTTAATTTAATTGAGTCTTATCTTTTTGAATGTTAGATTAGTTTTTACGAGTACACTTCTAAAGATTGAATTTTATGATTCGTGAATTGTATCTAATTTTTAAAAAATCTGTGGTTTATGAAAAAGACTGTTTTGATTGAATGCTGGACTTAATGTGTGGAAAAAAGTAATGTGAATCTTTGTTATTTTCCTCTAGATAGGATTTATTTCTGTCTCTGATAATCAGTAAAACTGGTTTATGTCCAGTTTGCCTTTATTCTTATGGGGTAGCCATTAAGGGATTCTCATGCAAAGTAGGGGTTTCAGGTAGATTTGAGCTAATAAATGTATTCAAGTAAGAAAGAAACCAAAGAACATATAACACTTTTATGTCTATAAGATTAAAGGTAGTGTTTGAAAATTTCAGATAATAAAATATCTAGTGGGACAATGAACATCTAATGATATTTAAATGAATACAGCTCTTAGGAAAATCTGGTAGAACTCCAGTAGATCAGAGAGATAAGTGACAGCTGTGAAAAGACTGGTTTTAACTCTATTTATGAGGTTTATTTATTTTAAGTTGTCATATTTCTTTGACAATAAGGGTGAGAAGGTGGAAATGGTCCCCAGTCATTCACTGGCCCATCACATGTGGGTACTATGGTATGTGACCTTCTAGTGTGAACAAGCAGAATAGTTTATCCCCACACCATTCCAGGCTATCTTTTATTTTATTTTATTATTTAGAAAGATGGTGTAGGAATGCAATGACCCTTGTATTCTGCTCTTTCTTTAGAAATTGTTTGTGTCCTGCCTGCACTGATGAATGGCATGCAGAGTCATCCCCACAAGGCTTTCTACACAGTTGGCGAGAAGGTGACTTTTTCCTGTTCAGGTGGCATGTCCTTAGAAGGTCCTTCGACATTTCTTTGTGGATCCAGCCTTAAGTGGAGCCCTGACATGAAGAATGCCCAGTGTGTACAGAAAGGTGAGCGACTCCTGGGTCTAAGGACACCTGTGCTCAGGAAAGTGAGAGTTTGTGTGCTGGTCCCTTGTGGCACTGAGTCTCCCTCACTGTGAGTTATCCTTCATCGCTGCTCCATTAGGAGGTGGTCGTTAGTTCATAGACTGAGTAACAGGCTTTTATCATGTGACATAGACTGCAAGGGAAACCAAGAGTAACCTTGGTGATTCTGATATTTTAACTTAAATTCTTCATGTGAAAGATTAGCTTTATATTTGTTATGGTGCTAAGAAAACAAAGTATTTTTAAAGTTACTTTGGTTTTCTACTTTGTTTTTAAAGAGAGGAAGGAAGGGAAAGGATGAAGACACATTTAAGGAAGAGGAAGAAGAAACATTCCTATTTATTTAATTATTCATTTTTGTTTGTTTTTCACCTAGCCCTGGATCTTTAAAATCTGTGTCCCTGGATTTTATGTGGTCTGCATGTCAGCGATTCAACCCCCTGAACCACCAAAGAGTGTACCTGGAAGAAGTATTTGGAAGGAAGTGGGGGAAAGGAGGGAGGGAGGAAGGGAGGACAGAAGGAAAAGAAAGGAAAAAAGGAAGGAAGGAAGGAAAAGACAGGAAAGGAGGAAGGAAGGAGAAATGGAAGCACTTTTATTTATTTGCTTATCTATTTTCACTTGTCCCGTAGACCCCAGGTCATGAGCCCAATCCTTGGGCTTTCCAGGGTTCATGCTCCAAATGATGCCTGAATACAGAAGCCACCAGGATGTGCCTGTTTTCTACTGCTTTTTAAAATGTGCTTTCACTAAGTAAAGAGTTAAGACCATAATGAAGATAAAATTATATATGTTTCATTTCTGTATTTACCACTAAAGAAGAAAGTTAGTGGTTTGTGAAGTTGTTCTTCATAGTAAAAATGCAAAAATCCCATATTTTGAACACCAGACACATTAAATGGTCTTTTAAGAACTTAGGAAGAGGATTAGAAAATCTAACTACTTCTTTCTTTTTTTTAAGATTTTTTCTTTTTTTTTAAAAATTGAGGTATAATTTACGTTTGATACTCTATTGGCTTCTGTTTAACTCACTTGCATTCTATTTTACACGCTTGTCTTATTTCTCTAGTGTATGATTTTTAATTCAAGGCTGAAATTAGTGCTCCGCAGTGAGATGAGTGATGTATTAGGCGCATTAGATGCTCACACTGAAGTGATCTGGCTGCATGGACCCCGTGACTGGATTCCAGGGGAGGCCAGTGGAGCCCTGGATCCCCATCCTCATGTGCTTTTCAGCTGTCACAGGCCCATATTAGAGACAATTGCTTTACTTGCCACATAATCTGAAGCATAACTATGCGTTTATTTGGGATACTTCAAGTAATGAACTTGTAAAATTAAAGAGAACAATGTACAATTGATGAGGTGCTTCCTTTATTGCAGAAGAGATTGTTTACTTGTCTTTCTAAAATACCGGCTTCCATCATCTGCGAGTACAATTTGGTATGCGTTTTCTTCCACCCAGTTGCACATTCTGTGAAGGTTTTAATTAATGATGTTTTTCAGACCTGTGCATTTTGAGGGGGGTCTTGGATAGTAATGATAACTACTCTTAAAACAGGCATAGATGAAAAAAAAAAATTCCAGGTTTGTCAACCTCCAAAGATGATATTTGAAAATACTGGCTGTTTCCATATTTGGTCTTTTTTTTTTTATTGTGGCAGAATAGAGATAACATATAACATTTGAAAATGTGCAGTTCCATGACGTTGACCCTATTTCCACTCATGTACAGCCCCACTGTCACCACTTCCAGAAATGTCCATCTTCCCAAACTGAACCTCTGTGCCCATTAGACCCTAAGCCTTCATTTCTCTCTCCTCCATCAGTAGTAAGTCTTCATGTGAAGTAAGATGACTTCAGATGAAGATCTGGTAGTAAGATGGTAAAGATGGATCCTCAGAATATGTTTATTTGGTTAATCAAGCTATGAAAATGTCATAGCTCTATACTCAAATTCAAAAGTCTTTGCTCTAGATACTTCCATCAATGATATTTCACAAAGAAATGAAAACAACTTTGAAAAAATTTTAAATTTCAAATTCATCTTTATGGATGATTAGTAGGGAAACTTCTGATTATAGTCTAGAACTAATTCACCTGCCTCTATACTGAAGGAAATGTACACGCAGGAATGAAGGTAAGTAGGCAAGAAGGCAGGAAGAGAGAGAAGAAAGAAGTACTTTATTTCATTTTTACTTAGTTGTTCATCTTGGTTGTTTCCTCTGGACCCAAGATGTGAATGTGTTGTTACCTCTAGATTAAGATTTCTCAGCTCCAACACTACTGGAATTTTAGGCCTGGTAATGTCTGTCCTGAATACTGCAAATTTTAAGGTGTTTTGAAGCATCACTGTATCTCCTCACTAGATGTGGTAGCACCCAGCTGTGACAATCAAATATTTCTCTAGATATAGCCAACTGTCCCCTAAGGGAGGGAAAGCATTGAGAAGCATTGATCTAGAGAACAACTTTTCATTTTGGAATAATTTTAGATTTCAGAGTAGTTGCAAATAGAGTTTTGATATATCCTTTATCCGTCTGCCCCTAATATTAGCATCTCATATAATTTGACACCATTTAGTTGGTTAAAATTAAGACATAACTATTAGTATAATACTTTTAACTACAGAATTTTCCCCATGTATCACCGGTTTTCCTTCTAGTGCTTCTTTTATGATTTAGGATTCGATTCAGTGTACTGCATTGCATTTAGGATAATACCACTTTAAAGGGAAGCATTTGGTGTGGCCTAGTAGATAAGTCTGCTACCTCTGGCAGAATCTTAAGGACCCGGATTCCTACCTGCACCTTTAAAAACATTAAGCATTTAGAAAGCGAGTGCTTGTTATAGACCTTGCTGGACACAGCAGGCATGCTTCATTCACGTTGCTACCATTTTTGCAAGCTGGTGAATTATTCACAAAATTATACTGTCATGTCTAAAACTCCTTAAGTTTTCCAAAGCAAGGCAGTATTCCATAATTTGCATGTTCATTAAAACATGCTCTTCAGAGAATCAACCTTTAAAGATATGCCCTATAAGGAACGAGTTTTATGATGCAAAAGGATGTGCCACTAATTTCATTGTGATGAAGCTGGTAGGCGGGACAGATAGTAGCTGTTTTATATTATTCACATTGTAATTATGTGGCCCAGACGATGGCAATCAAATTATGTTCTTGTAAGCTGGGCCAAGGTGTTATCTTTTCAAAGTTGGGTGTCAGTTGGCTTTTGATGACTTTGTAGAAGATACAGCAATGGAAAGGACAGACATTTGCTATTGTTAAGGGGAGACCACTTGGATATACGCATGTAAGAGGTGACCATAGATTTTCTGGGACACCAGTGAGCTCGCCACGTTAGTTCTGTTTCTACTTTCTGTCCCATTATAGACACAGTGGGCAAGATGCAGTCCAGACAGTGAATAGTTTGTAAACACCAGCCGTGGAAGAAAGGGAGTCTGTTCTACTGGTCTTGGACTTAAGTCCTCAGTTTGCCAGTTTGTTAAATGTGTGAATTAGCCCCAATTCTGACTTTTCTTAGTTTCCCTCAGTTGATCTAGAGAATACTTTTGTTATTTTGGAATAATTTTAGATTTCAGAATAGTTGCAAATACAGTTTTCATATATCCTTTATCCATCTGCCCCTAATACTAACCTCTCATATAATCTGACACCATTTAGTTGGTTAAAACTGAGACATGAATGTTAGTACAATACTTTCAACTAAACTATAGAATTTTCCCCATCTATCACCATTTTTCCTACTAGTGTCTCTTTTATGATCTAGGATTCAGTTCAGGGTACTACATTACATTTAGGATAATACCACTTTAACCCATAGTTTTCTTGTCTCTTAAATGAGCGTTTGTTAAGAAGGGTGAAATATCACAATGTGTAAAAAGTTCCCAATTAAATACTCAAGTTATGCTAGCATTTATGATTAAGGAAATTATTTGGAGGGTGTTCTTAGGAATGCTCTATCTACAATGCTTTCCTTTTTTCCCCCCTTCTAAGTATAAGTATATATGTGTTGTCATTGAGACTATTCCAGAGTCTGGTTCAAATAATGCCTTGTTTGACATGAAGACATTCTTCGAATGATTGCATCTCCTGTATCCTTTTCTTTTAGATCCCCTTTTGAAACTGGTGGTGCCTGAATGTCAGCGCTGGGAGAAACTGCAAAATTCCAAATGTGTTTGTAAAATGCCCTACGAATGTGGGTAAGCTTTCTTTGCTCACTTCTCTCTGCTTTATTTCATTCAAGACAAAGGGGATGATGTCTTAGATATCCGTCACTGTTCGAAAAGTGTCGCTTGCCAAGGGTTAATGGGTTTTCCGTTTTAATGTGGTCCATCTGCTGCTTGTTATTTGCTCTTGTCTCCAGGACTGACAACTGGTGGCATTAAGCAGTGTTCTGATCTGACTTGTGCGAGAGGCTGAAGGACTGCTTGAGCACTGCTTGTTCTCTGTAGAAAATGGGACACAACGACAAACTGTCGCTTGAGGGTTTAGCGTTTTAGAAGATTAGGACTGAAATTTCCTTGAGACATACACTTTTAAAGCAAAATTGGTAGAGAAAAAAGCAGCTGCCTTTCTAATTCATGAAATATCTCTCTAGATTTGGCTGATAGGAATGCCACCCAGGTCGAAATCTCTCCATTGTAAGGGGCATTTCTGAGACTTATTAGATGTCTTGTGTCTTGGGTGCACTTAAATGAGGGGAAGATGGGTGTATTAGTGGGGCGATTTACAGAGGTGTGGGCAGGGCAAAGGACACTACAGACCACAGGGCAGTCATCCTGGACTGGTGGCAGTTAGTGGCCATAGCTGTGCCCAGGCCTGAAGGAGCCTGGAGAGGAACATTTATGAAAACCTGGGCTACATGGAGAGAGCAACTCAGAAGGTGCTCCAGACGTCTCCTAGGAGTGAGCCAGAGAAAGAGACACCCGGCTGCACTGCTGTTCCTCCCTCCAGTCTCCCACCAGGGCTCCCTGTTGATTAAATACACCCGAAGACAAGGACGTCTTCTGATGTGGTCATGCGCTAGCATTCCAGACATTCAGGAGAAGAGTGGAGAGTGAAGGCAGCAGGTCCCTGGACTTACAGGTCACCGTTAGGGTTAAGAATCAAAACAATTTTACTGACCCATTACTGGCCTTTCAGTTACGATGGTCATCAAAACACATATTCAGCAGCTTAACACCAGTGGGTGATGGTGATTGTGGTGATGTCTTGTAAGCACTGCTGTCTTGTGAGCAGAATATAAGTAAACAGTATACATAGGCATTGTGGTCAGCCAGGAATATTCTGACTGTGCTGCTTTTCTGTATGAATCATTGTTTAATTTGATTTATTTGCATCTTCTTTCCAACTTCTCCGATTCATGTAGTTTATCTGCAGCCTGTTGTTTGTAGACTTGGTGTGAGTTTTCACATCAGCTGCTAATAGCAAAGTGGGTGGCTTTACAAGGTCTTTGCCTTTGAAGCTGTTCAGGTCTATTTAAAGTTTAAACAAATAGATAAAAGGATTGTTTTTCTTTATAAATAACTCCAAGTAAATTTAGCTCTTGGTCAGAGAAGAAAAATTAGAGCTAAAAATATAAAAATAAACATAGACTCTGTGTACTATTCGTAAAGGCTGTGTTGTCTAATGTTTCACTATAGTTAGGTCCTTCTTGTCCAGAAATATGGTTGTTTGTATTAGTGTCGTTTCTAAAAAGCCAAATCTCACCAGTGTAGCACCCATACTTAAGACCAGAAGTAGCAATATTTATAGAAACATTTTGAAACTATTTTCTCAACACAGATACTTGTAAAAATAGCGCTGGAAAATTCACAGGAGGCAAGACTGTGGCTTCCAGGGGGTGGGAGGGCCTGGGAAGGGAGGGGGAAGCAAGGTGATGTTAAAGGGCACTAAAACTGTGGTGGTAGGGTGGTGAGACATGAGCACAGACTGAAAGGCCATTTTAATGTCTTCAAATGCATACAGTAATGTAAACAAAAGAAATAACACTATTCAAAAATGGCATTGGGAATTATAGTTTCATCGGCCCTGGGGGCTTCCATCAGCAACAATGCTGTTCCATTGACATGAATACTCAGGGCTGCTTGGCTGGGAGGAGCTATTTTCTGCTGAAGTCAGTGGTTCCATTTTTCTGCTGAAGTCAGTGGTTCCATCTGACTACAATCCCTTCAAGTGTTGGATCTTTGCTGGTCTGCTGTGTCTTTCGTTGTTGCCAGTGCACCGGCTGTCGCTAGCTGACTTTGCCTTGTCTTCTTATTGACCGTATCTAGTCTGTTCTAGAGGAAACTGGATCAGCACTAGAACTCTAAGCTTGAAAAAATTGTGAGAAAATGCATGACACAATATATGCATTATTTTCAGATGTGAGGTGGTTAGGCCCTAGTCATAAGGGGGATTTGAGTTTCTGGTCCATCTCTTTGCTGTGGGTGATTGCCTCCGAGCGATGGAATTCAGAGCCTCACCTTCTCCTTCTCATTTTCAACTTTTAAAAATGAAAATCTTGTAAGTAATGTCATTAACAAACTTCTTTTCAGATCCTCCTTGGATGTATGTGCGCGAGATGAAAGAAGCAAAAAGATCCTGCCTCTGACAGTTTGCAAGATGCATGTTCTCCACTGTCAGGGTAGAAATTACACCCTCCTGGGCAGGGAGAGCTGCGCTCTGCCTACATCAGCCGGGAAAGCTTGTGGTGCGTGTCCTCTATGGGGAAAATGTGACGGTAAGGGCCTTTTATATTTGTATCTGTAAGAATTGTCAGCCTAAATATTAAGGGGGCATTAAAAAGGCACTTATTTGGGATCAAAGAATTGCAATTCTGAGTATAAAGATTCAGATAGAATACTAAAATGTGCCCTAATCAGGGACAAAATCAAAGGTTTTTATGGGGACAAATGAGAAAGATGAGGAAAGTAGTTGAAGAATAGATTAGCACTGGCAAACTTAAACTATTTCTGGTTATATATAGTTGGCTGCTAGTTTTAGTGTGTCCTGGTGGAGCAGTGTTTGGGTCAACTGCCTCCAAAGGAGCAGAGGCCACACACTCCTGGGTTTGAGTCTTGGGTGGGGATGGGGGTGGGGGAGGAGCAACCAATGTGAACAATTAAATAAAAATAGAATAAAATGCTTCTTCCTCTTCTCTCTTTCTGCCTGCCTGCCTTTTTGCCTTCAATCCTGCCTACACCTTCCTTAAAAAAAAAAAAAAAAAAAAAAAAGTGGCCACTGGTTTCTATTCTTCAGCAAAAAGTCCATAATGATCAGTTCTCATGATTTAATGACTTCTTATACTTATGTTTGCCTGATGATTTCTTAATTGCATTTGACCCAGTTCAAAGCTCTTTGGTTCAGTTCAAATAGACAGGTAATGTAGTTTACCTACATTGGCTTCCCATTTCTATTTAAAAAATGACTTCACAGATGTTAACATTTTAGAGAATTCTAAAGTATCCTTACTGAGGTTTTTAAAAATGTGGTTTTCTAGTTTAGCAGAAAATCAAAGCAGATCCTTGAGGATGTTCAGGATGCAGACTGGTCTGTAGGTGAACTGCCTTCCCCCACTGCCTTCCCTGGCCCCCACAGCAGGGATTGACAGCCTAGGAGAACTAGGATCCATCCTGAATGCTCTGAATGTCCTCCCTAATCAGTGATTTCCATTCCACCTTCATGATTTTTGCTCCGTCCCTGTATATTTGTATTATGTACTTATTAAAAAATGACTCATAAAAATAACTATTTTTTTTAAAATAAGGTAACTTTCTATCATGTCCCTAGCATGTGATATCATTTGTCATAATGATTGGGTAACTAGGAAAATGCATATGTAGATTCCAGCCAGGTGCTACCCAGAGCTTGAAGGATGGTGCCATTTCTTTGTGATACAGGGAGTTTAACAAGTGTTAGGCTTTGTTGAAGGCATATTCATGATAAACTGATACCTTCTCCTAGAAGTAATAGAAAGAGAATAGAGAAAGGCATTACTTTCTTACCTGGTGATTCAACATTTGCTGGTTCTATGTTCAAGTAGCACTTACCATGATCTTGACCATGGCCTCCAGTATGCTGCATACCCCCTTTCAGCTCTCTGACAAGGGTGGAAGCACTGCTGGAGCCCAGTCACTGCCCTCAGTTTCCCCATCTATAAATATGGAGGTTGCACTGTAAAAACTCGGAGGTCTTTGCCAACTCATCAGACCTCCGACCCAGCCTGTACCCCCGAGCTCCTCTCCCTTTGCTCCCATCCTGGTTTGATCTCTGTAACGTGAGCCCCATCTGGGTCACTGGGATCTCACAGTCACTGCAATCGTCTGGCTGACCTGTGACTGTCCTACGGAGACACATTCCAGCCTCACACCTCTTCAGCCTGTCCTTTGCTTTTCTTCCCAACTAATTTCTGGCTTATTTTTCTGGGCCTTTGCTTTTACGCGCGTCCTCTCAAGGCCAATTTGAGTCTCTTTGTCTCTCTGCTTGCTCTCTTCATGAAGTCTTCTTACTTAGTCTGGTGAAGCCCAGGGGGTGTCCCCTGGACAGCAGAGAGCAGGAGAGATCTTGGAGAGAACTGCCCCACATCAGTGCAACCAGTGGGTGCCCAGCACCAGCCTCAAAGCCTTGTTATTCGGAGTGTGACACAATGCCTCCTTTCCTGTCATTGTTTTTCCTGGGGGAAGCTGATTGTGTCAGTCACTGTGGGAGCCTCAGCAGCTCTAATCACATGGTGATTTTGGAGGCCCTGTGCTTTGACTGTCCCACCTCCATGATGTACTATGAAGCCTCTCTCGATTATTTTTCCAGCCCAGAGCAGCGAATGTGTCTGCAGAGAAGCATCGGAGTGTGAGGAAGAAGGATTCAGCATCTGTGTGGTAGTGGATGGCAGGGAGCGGACCATGACGGAGTGTGAGGCTGGAGCCCTTAGGTGCAGAGGGCAGAGCATCTCTGTCACCAGCCTAAGGCCCTGCATGGCTGCAGCCTAGTAGCCTCCCAGTGCCCATGGGTCTCCTCGGAATCCAGGAGCCCACTGTGCTTGAACGAACACCTCTGTGTAACAGGCACTTCTGATGCATTTCCAGCATAGAGACTCTTTCTTTCTCTTTTCCCTCCAGCGTCCACTTCTCACCTCAACTCCCAGTCCCCTGCATAAACACAACCAACCCTTTGTTCTCCCAAACTTGACTACAGTTCCTCTGTGTTCTCCTCTTGAAAAATGTCAGTCAGGATGAAGAATATGAATTGACCCTTGTGTGATCTAGCTGTGTAGTCTTGGAAAATTGTTTATGTCTCTGGGCCTTCAGCTTTTTATGTGAAAATTCAAGTATTAGACTGGAGACACTCCTCTGAACATTCAGTGTTTAAGGTTCTTACATTTGATCGAGCCCGCCCAGGGGCCAGAACAGTCTACAAATTGATTAGGAAAACAGAAACATTAGGGAGACTTCCAGCGAAATACAGTATAAAGGGCACCTTGTATGAAAAATGGTTGATACAATGATTTCATTTCAAGTAGTAATTTGAGTTTTGCCCTATCGATTTAAGCACCCCAGGGAGGAATCTGTAACCTTGCTGGGAATTGAACCTGAGACGTCAGAGCAGAATTCATCATGCGTGGTCACAGGGGTCTATGCCTTCCTGTCTGAGAAAAATTCAATTCGATCTCCTCTTTGAGGCTTTTCTTTTGTATCTATCAAGTATGAGACCTGTGGTTCGCCCCTTTCCTTTTGTAGAAACTTTAGTTTTTACCTGAACTATTGAGTGATTGAGGGAAGTTTTCTCTCATGTGGGTATATGCCTAGATTTTTCAGGGGGTTGTCTGGGGGGAGATCCATTTGAAACATTGACCTTCTCTCTATTCCTTATTAATCTTTAATCAAAACAAAAAAAGCAGCTATGGTAGGTGACACAAACGACTTAAATGGCATTTAAAATGTTTTTACATACAAATAGTATCTTTGTATTTTTCTGATACTAATAAATACCTTTCAGCAAAACTTTAGTTAACATGGCATTAATTAAAGAATTCATTAAAGATATTATCCTTTGGAATTTTTTGATGTGTATTATGTTTAATTTTCAAGAATCTTTCCATGAAGAATGGTTAGGGTGTTCTTTTACAAAATGTTTCTGTTTTTAAACTACTTTATCCGGTTACTATTGACATGTGAAAAACTGTCCATATTTAATATGTACAATTCCATGAATTTGGGAATAAGTATATATTGTGAAACCATCACTACCATCAAGGTCATAGACAAATCCATTCCCTCCCAAAGTTCCTCCTGCCCCATATTATTATCATTATTTACTATATTTTTTGGTATGAACATTTAACATAAGATGTTCCCTCTTAGAAAACTTTAAGTATACATTGGAGTATTGTTAGCTACAGGCACTGTGCTATATGGTGGATCTCCAGAATGTATTCCTCTTATGTGACTGAAATTTGATAACGGTGCTTTTCTCCCCATTTCTCCCTTACTCCAGAGCTGGTAACCATCATTCTGCTCCCTGCTTCTCTGAGTTTGACTATTTTAGATTCCACATGTAAGTGAGATCATATAGTATTTATCTTTTGACGCCTGCCTGAATAATTTCACTTTACACAGTGTTCTTTGGGTCTGTCCAAGTTGTCACAAATGGTAGGATTTCCTTTTTTTCTTTTTTTTAGCTGACTAGCATCTCAGTATATGTATATACTGTACTACATTTTCTTTATCAATTTACTTATTAAAAAATGAATATTTAGGTAGGCCGACCATATGTACCCTTTTAAATGGGATTGTACCTTTTGTTTTTCATATTACCTGGCCATCCCATCATTCTATATACCAGGGAACAGTTTTGTCTCATTTTTAATAAGCGCAAAAGGGGCAGATGAATTGCCCCAGGTCCAGTCTGTTGAAGGGGTCCAACAGCAGCTGCCCCCTTTGATCTGCGTTAAAGACCGTTGGTGCTGCAGCCCACTGTAGTCAATACTGCTGTTAATGACCCCTGTGAGGAAACAGGAGCCACGCGGGAAGAGGATTCTCCCCTGACATTACAAACAGGCATGCCTGTTTCTTCAAAGGGAGCAGAACACTGAAGCATGGTCAAGCCAAAGATAAGTACTATGAGGTTGTCTCTGGCACTTTCGAGGTTCTCCTTGGCACTGGGCCAGTTATTGGGCATTTCTGGCACTGGGATGATTAAAATGGCCTGTGTTATCAGCAGGCCATTTAGAGTTGGGCTCATAGGGGCACTAAATTTGGTTTTTGCCTAAGATGCCAACATTCCTTGCACCAGCCCTGGCCATTTGGATGAGGTCCCCCCAGACCTCAAGTTGTTACTACTCAATCACAGATGGGCATCACATACAACTTACTTGTTGCTGGTCTGGCTGCTCTGCTCCTGCTCAGATTGCTCTACCTCCCCAGTTCCCCTTAGTTTCCAGCACATAACCCCGTCCTGTTTTTGTCATCCCAATGTCCCATTTTTGTTCAAGGAAATGTGGTCAGTTTATATTTAGATGATTTTCCTATCTTGGCTATTCTGAGTAATGTTGGAATGAGCATGTGGCTGTTGGTATCTCCTCAAGATTCTGATTTCAATTTCTTTGGGTAAATATTCAGAAGTCAGAATGCTGGGTAATATACTAAGGCTATTTTTAGTTTTTGAGACACCTCCATACTGCTTTCCATAATTTCTTTACCAATGTATTTTTTAAAATTATTTCCCACAATAACCAAGACATGGAAACAACCTAAATGTCTGTCAACAGAAGGCTGAATTAAGCAGCTGTGGTATATATAATCAATGGAACTATATACAGCTGTGAAAAAATATGAAATCATGCCAATGTGTTCTTACCTCAAGTTTTATGTCTGATCCAAGTCTAGTTTTTTTTGGGTTTTTTTTTATAACAAATTGTGCCTTGAGTTAAAATTTAGATGTAAGATGCAGAATTTGCAAGGATGGAAATTTAAATTAATTGAAAACAATAACATGCAGACAGTGTTTCATTGAGGCCAAGTACATTTGTTAGAGGTGATTTTGGAGTTGATTTCTAGAGTAAGTAGGAGAAGAGATTGGAAAATGTCAGTCCTGGATACAGACCTTGAAACAAATTGCCAAACAAGTAAGATGTTTGGGATACATCAGTAGTCTTCCAATAATTACTCCTCCTGTCTTAAACTAGTAAGGAGTTAAGATGTTTACTAAATATGTATCAACATCCTCCTTTCTTAAATAATACCATATGGCCAGGATTATCAAATGCTATAGAAAAATGAGGTCTGAAAAAAAAAGAAACAACCCATTTGACAACTAAGAGGTTTGACAAGCTTTAGAAAAGTTGTTGAAGAAGTAAGAATTTGTGAATAGTTGGTAGAAAAGAAGGCTAGAGGCTAATTAGGATTGTAGAGAGATGTTATTTTGAGATACTAAATTTCATGCCTTTTTTCTATTCTGAACATTCTTATACTTGACCTTTCCTTTAGTCAAACAGAGACATTCACAGTTGTCTATAAGTGAATTAAGATTATTGCAGTGAGGAGAAAGTAACATTCAACATGAAATTTTTAAAAGTGTTTTGAAACTTCCAAAAGAAGTTCTTGACCATCTAAAGAGATAGCCTTGAGGAAATCTCAGGAGGACTATTTGTGGCATGAAAATCAGTTGCAGATACAGTACAAGTAGTGTGAGAATCCCCCTGCCTGCCTTTCCCACTGTCTCAGACCAAGTGAAGGTAACTTGGGCTAGGATGGGATATGGCCCTGAAGGAGAAGACAGAACCTGACCTTTGCAACCACCTGGGTCCAGAGGAAACTGTGATTAGAAGGAGAAAGACATATTGTATGATTTCACTCATATGCGGCATATAGAGACACTAAGCAAACAAATAATCAAACGAAAATAGACTTTTAGTCTATAAATTCAAATGAGTAGATGCCAGAAGGAGGGCAGATAAGTTGAGTAAAAGGGATTACATGGTGAAGGAAGAACTGGACTTAATGTAATACATACAGATGTTAACTTGCAATGCTGCACACCTTAAACCTATAGCGTGTTACGATAACATCCTTTCCATAACCTTAATTTAAAAGAAGAGAAAGTGCTGAGATTAAAGTCATGTGGGCGTAGGGGTGGCAGGTGAATTTAACCATCTCTGGCATCAGGGGGCTACCTAGGAGCCACATTTGTAATTTAAATTGGACTTTGCAAGTCACCTGGGACAAGAAGCTCCTTTGGAAGCTCTAGTTGATTGGAGAGGGTCTTCTTGTGATATTCTGTATCCTTCTTCAGGACTGACCAATAGAAGTGCTGCTTTTCAATGCCCACACTCTAGGACACTTGCACACATCTTCAAAAAGGGGAGGGATCTTGATATTCAGGTGGGTTATGATGAAGATGTGGAGCCCTAAGCAGGAATATCTGACACCTGGAATCTGAGTTACCTAGCAACTAGCCAGGTAACTGGCTAATTTGCTTGAGAGCTCCTGTCTCAGCTGGGGAGATCATGGCTACTCTCTGTTGCCCATGAGACTTGTGATGTCAGGTTGTTAAATAGCTTCTCAGAGCTGTGAGGTCTGGACAGAACATTTCCCAGCATTCCCTGAAACAGCTTATTATGGGCTCACGCATAAACCATGAATCCATTTTCATTCCAGTTAAGGTAAGTATGAGTATTAATTAATACTTTGGATCCCCATGGTTTATCATTTGTTCTACATTTTCTCTCTATCTTTTTAAACCCTATACTCATACATATACTAAATCACAGTGGGCATTTGGATTATTTTGTGGATAAGAATGATAGCTAGTGGTGATAGCTTGGAAGATAAACTAAGAAGATAAATTATGAGGCTATATACTTTGGGTGTAAGATGAAGTGGGTATTCAGGTGTATCTACTGCTCTTTCTCTGAGGGAGGGGAAAGGAAGGGAGAGAAGAGGAGAGCAAAAGGGAGAAGAGGGTAGGAATGTGGAACCATTCTTAGAGGATTAGCAGAACCGAGCAGCCACATTAGTCCTGCTGTTAACCATTCCACTAAGATTTTTCTCCCTTGATGGACTAAAGTGTATTCAATACCTGTGCTAGAAATGGAATGACCTGTTTCTCTTTCAGAACACTGAGCCTGAAAGCAGCTGCGGTGGGAGGCAATTTCCGTTAATATCTGAGAAACCAGAGGTACATGCATGCCTTTCAATTATCTTCATCTTTCAGGCAGTTCACACATTTGGGGACAAGAAAACTGATGGCATGATAGGAGTCCCTGCTGTGACAACCAAAGCACCTACAATTTGCTTTCTATTTATTCCTGTCAGGCAAAATTCCAGATTTACACTCAAAACAACCATCGCGTGGAAAATTTGCTTTTTTAGTTAAGGGTTAAGGAGAACAGATGGAATATTGTTGCTTCAGAAGGGGTAGGTTGAGGTTGAAAGGGTGGGCTGAAGAATACTATAATATTCTTTTTAATTCACAGGTTGAGAACAATTTCCTGTGAAAGCACAAAGAATTGCTAAGTTATTACTGTTATCTTCATGTGTCCCTAGAGAGATTTATATTGAATTCAGGGAAGGGCTTAGCTGCATAACAGTCAACGATGTTGAAGACGGAGTATTGACTAGAAGAATAAAGCATCTGGGATGTCATAGGAGTGTCCATTATTCCCAAATCAGTTGGGAACACAGACAGGTCAAAGGAATTTTCTGTAATGGTGAAATGTAACTTTCTCAACAAATGATGTTTTACCTGACATCCTCAAGAGAGTGCGATTCATGTGGAAGGTTCAGGATTACATGCAATCCAAGTGTGCATTATGGCAATATTTAATAAAGAGCCACAACTGAGCCCTATACCTAGAAACTCCCCTGCACAGATACCGAATGTCAAGAGAACTCCTGATGTCACTGTGATATGAAATTGTAGACAATTCTGCTAACTGGGCATTGTGGCCTAATTAATTAGCTTTGGTATAACAAGGAGCCCTCCAAAGTAGCTTGAATCTCTTTAAAATGTAATGATTGGCTGTTTACCATGGATATGATGCACAGATTCATTAAATGGGAGACCAAGTCACCTTTGAGGCTAGGTGGTCATCAAACCTTCTCTAGACTGGTTCTCCACCTGAATATTTCTGTGATCCCTGCTGTTCATTATATTATCTCTATCGTCTCAATAAAATGTCCATTTTACAGTCACTTTTCCAAAATCATTTAACTGGTTAGCAGACGACTCCGTTGGAAATTGTATTCTGCCACCCAGAGAAGAGCTCGTTGCATTTCACTGTAGTGCTGACCCTGTGACTGTCCTCTACATGTGGATGCTGTGTTTGAGTTGTGTCTTTCCAGACAGACAGCAAGCTGAGTGGAGTGGTCTCTTGCTACACCTAAAAGTCTAAGTTTTGTGAGAGTTGATCTTGGGATGATGGCTTATTAAAAGATTGTTGCTTCTGCTTCTAACAGTGGAGGTGGCTGGAGATGAGAGTTCCCTTGGTTATATGCTGGCAATTATGATCCTGTGGTGAATATTCTTTCTGATTTTGGTAGCAGAACAAATGAGACTCTCTTAGTCAATTCTCATAATCATGGAGACTGGGAAGTCCAAGATGAACGTATTGGCAGATTGGATGTCTAGCAAGGGCTGTATTCCTACTTTCCAGATAGAGGCCTTCCTACCGTATTCTCATATGGTAGAAAGAGAAGAATCTCTGGTCTTTTCTTTTTACAAGGGCACACATTTCAACATGTGGCCACTACCCTTAAAACTCATTTAAAGCTAATTATCTCCAAATATCATCACTTTGGGGACTAGGACTTCAACAGATGAATTTTGAGTAAGGTAAACATTCAGTCTAACTCATAATACTGTGAATTTATATGATTTATTCCTCAAACTAGTTGCTTCATTCAGTGGGTTTGTGAGGAATCTTACCTCATAAGATTCCCTTTGGTAATCTTGGAAAGTAATGCAGAGATTAGAGTAAATTTATAAAGCCTGCCATAAGGCAGGCTAAGATGGACCATCTCATTTGAGAAGGAACACAGGAACTCAGTTTTTGAGGCATGGACTGAAAAGACCTGAATGCTTAAATGCAAAGATTTGAAGAGCAGCATTGTTATTTATGTATTTATTTATTTAAAGGTAAAGTGCAAGCAGGAATGAAGGCAAGCTGGCAAGCAGGCAGGAAGAAAGAGGAGGTAGAAGAATTTTTCATTTGTTTTTTACTTTGGTTGCTTATCTTAGTTATTCCCCTGGTCCTGGGATGTGAGCCCAAGTCCCTGGGTTGTATGTGGACTGCATTCAGTCAGAGGCAGCGGATCGAACCATTATTCCACCAGTACATGCCAACATCAATATTTAAAGCTAAAATTTCTCTGGTGCTTATTGGGTGCTAGTCTCCGTTGTAAGCATTTTATATGTATTAATTAATTGAATCAACTCAATATAACTATAGATAAGTACTATAATTAGCTTCATTTTACAAATGAGGAAATGAAGACAGAGAATAAATAAATTTACCCAATTTCTTATAGATAGCCAATAGAACCAGAATTCAAGTCCAAGTCCTTTAGTTTGATGGATCGTACTTTTAACTACTATTCTGATATGTTGCAGATGGTAATAACTCTTCTCGTAAGACTTTAACTGGTTCAGAAATTTTGGCTGTAGTTGCTCCTATTCAAAATAAACCAACATTCAGGATAATATTTAATTACTGAGTAGAAGCACAGCAGGCAATTTTTGTAGATTTTTCAAAAATACTAAAAGGATTCAGTGGTATACAGATCATAAATGTTTCAAATTGGTCTTTTAAAATATATTGAAACAGATTTTCAGAGGTCTAACACCCTATGAATTTATATTGTGTATGTGTTTGAATGGGTTTAGGGTATACCTCCTGGAAATGGGACTGGTTAAGTTTTGCTATTAGGGGTATGAAGCTTTAATAAAGACTGACCAGTTTTATTAAATAGCATTTACTTTTCTAAGCATTTTGTATATTTAAAGATATTTTTCTTAGATCTTTAAGAGATTGCTTTACTTGGTTATTCACGTTGCTTGACTCTTGTAGAGATTTGGAGGGAAACTTTTAAAAGCTATCGGCTCTGCTAGAGTCTCTTTCAGTTCATTGCAATAAGACACATGCTTAGGACATTTCATAACTGTTTACAGGCAATTTTAACTAGTTTGACACTCTGGAGTGTTACAGGTGCTAAATTGCCGTAATAGTAGGAAACAGTTCCTCAGTATTCAGGGGAGTGCATAGGTTCGAAATCAGGCTAAGCTCAGTGATTTGCATTTTATATTGAAGGCAATGGAGATGCACTAGTAGGATATAAGTATGAAAGTAATGCCATCTTTAAAATATCAGCCAGGTGACAATTGAGCAAATAATTGAGAGGAAACAAAACTAGAGAGGGACACTGAGTCCAGTTAGAAAGCTTCTGAAGTAATCCATTCAAATGATAGCAAAGACTTGAACTAGAAGGAATACGAAGAATTTGTGGGGGATTCAACAGGAAGAATTTAATGACCTGAGTGCAAAAAAATGAGTAAGAAAGAGAAGTTCCAAGAAATGATAATTCCTATGAGTAACTATCTATAACTGCTTGCGAGAAAGGTGCTTTCTGTTAGGGGCCTAGATCAATGCTCCTAATTAGCTCATACGTTACTACCATGTCTGACTGATCGTACATTCTCAGGTAATCAGGCAATCTGAAGAATATTGGTGGGGTTGAGGACAAAGTCAAGTAATAATAAAGCACTATTTGAAAATCCTTTCTATAATATTGGAGTTTCTTGAGGACTCCAGAGTGCTTATTCTTGAATTTAACTTATCAGTTTATTTATTAAATTTAGAATATTTATTGAGGTCACTTTGATTTATATAACACTCTAAGTCCATATGTGTAGGTTTGCCATTCATCAATGATAAGAAAAACACCACACCCATCATCATACTTTATTTTCTCAAACCATAGTTGTGCAGGAACAATTCCAATGAAGTGGCTCCCCTGGCTTCTTTCTCTGGAAGCCTATTGCTTTCTTCCCATCTGTGATCTTTGTTCTCTTTTCTGATAAAACTGCCTTCTTAGCAAGGTCAGCCAAGCTAAATGTCCTTGATTTACCAGCAGATACTGGCTCTCACTGTTGGGTTAAAGGGCAGAGTACTGAATTGCAAAATAATGTGATTCAGAGCCCCTCACAGCTGTGTAGTCTATTAAGTCATCTGTGGACAGCACTGAATTTCCATTCTGGAGTCAACATGAGTTGGAAATGATTTACATGTGCAAATAATAGGCAAGTAACATGAGTGAGACAAAAACGAATCTAATTTTTTCAAGAGTACTTGAATATGCTTTCCTCTGTAACTTTATTTGCCTGAGGCCTTAACATTTTTTTTCTTACTTAGGTAGTAATGCCTGTGTTTGAGTCATAGAGATGAACCAGTGAGGGCTGGCAGAGGACTGACTGAAAAGAGAGGCATTAAGAAGGGATGGGGGTGATGCTTTGAGAGTGAATAGTAGTGGTTGGGAGGGATTCACAGAAATAATTGTGGGAGAGAGCAAAGAGATCTGATTTCTTCTCTCACGAAGCCTGACCTATTTATTCTGTATGTATGAGAGTGAGTAATAAGGTTTCCAGGACTAGTGAAGTGACTCTGAGGCCGCCAGAGCAGGAGTACCAGCTACTGCATTGGAAATTGTCTGCCTGGACAGGCCAGCTCATCCTAAGTCTTCTAAGAAAGGCAGTGTTGTTCACAGGGCCAGGAGTATGGTCACCTGGGTGTGGGCTGATCATCTGGCTTTATGTACCAATCCCTGAGTTTATGCTAATATTTATGAGTTTAATGATATTCGTATTTACACTATGTAGTTAACATTTACTTAACAATGAGTCTGTGTCTAAGTGCTTTACATGTTATTTGTTTAGCCTTCATAATAGCACCTTGAGGCAGATCATTATCCTAAGTTTATAGATGTAGAAATTAAAATACAGAGAGGTTAACTGATTTTCCCAAGTCACATGACTAGTAAGGGATAGAGCTGGGATGTCATTAGAAGAGTCTCAGAAATTTCTGTTGTGGTGAACCCTCCTAAGATTTGCCTTAGGTGGATAAAGTTTTAGTGGTAATGTGTTTCATGTAGCCATTCTACCTAGTTTCCATCAACAGTGAGGCAGGCTCTTTCCTGGATGCTCTGATGGGGAGAGAGTAGTAGCAGGAATATATAAAGAAGTACCAGACAAGGTCCTATGTCAGTGAATTTATAGTCCTGTGAAGTGTGTCCTATAATTTGGGGGTAACTCAGTTCAAACTCTATTATTACTCTTTGTCCCATGTTCTGAAACTATTTTGTGCAACACTGTAGCTACTAGTTACCTATGACAACTTCAGTTTAATTAAACTTAAAAAAAATAATTTCTTAGAAACACTAGCTTTATTTCAAGTGTTCAGTTGCCACACATGGCTGGTGGCTACCATCCTGGTCAGTGCAGACAGAGAACCTTTTTGTCACTTCAGAGAGCTCTCTTGGACAGTCATTTTGAAAAGTCATTCGACTTAATGTGCCAAATGAGGTCAACTAAACTCATACCTCCTGCCTTATTTTTCTTGCTCTGTTTCATATATGTTATGGCTGGGAATAGCTTCTGACTCCATTAAGAACTTAATGGGAGCCATCACCCAGAAAATGCTCCTATGCAATTATACACAGAAATTTGCATATAACTTAGAAGGGATCATATACGCTCTGTGTGATAGTTACTCACTGGTGCAAAGCAAATCGCCTCGAAGCTTAGTGGCTTAAAACGACAAAGATTTATCATTTTACAGAGTGCCGTGGCTCAGGAACTCGAAAGCAGCTTGGCTGAGTGATTCTAGCTCAGGACTCCGGTTAGGTAACACTCAGGTTGTCAGATTTGGCAAATAAAAATGAAAGATGGTGACTTAAATTTGAATTTTAGATTAAATAAAGGTAATATTCCAGTTTTAGTATGTCCCATGCAATAATTAGGACACATTCTTGCTAAACATTGTCCACAAAATCCAAATCTTAATGGGGCGTTCTGAATGTATCACATAATCCTTGTGGTCAAGGGGCCAGCTGAGACTTCAGTCATCTGAAGAGTGTGACTGGGCTTCATGGGTTCATTTCTAAAGCTGCTTATCAACATGTCTTACAAGTTAGTGTTGTTTGCAGGAGGTGCCAGTTCTTTGCTACACGAATCTCTTTTGGAACTGCTTGAGTGTCCTCGTGACACTGGCTTCTCCCAGAGAGAATGATTCCACTTATGACCTGGTCTTGGAAGTCATAGTCTATCATTGCTGAAATGTTGTATTGATTGCACAGGTCATTTCTAGTCCTCGTGGGAGAGGACCAGATGAATACCAGGAGGCAAGTGTCATTGGGGGTCATCTTGGAAGCTAACTTTATTTTCTGGAATTTGTGCACAGATTTCATAGGAGACACACTTCATGAGGGTAGAATTTTTCTGTCTTTTCTCATAGTGTAGCCCCAGTGTCAATAACAGTGCCTTATAAATTGATAAATTGTAGTCACTCAATAAGGATTTTTTAAAAATCTTTCTTTTTTTAAAGGAAAAGATAGAGTCAGGAATGAAGGCAAGCAGAAGAAGGCAGACATGAATAGAGAGGAGGAAGAGGCACTTAATTTTATTAATTTGTCATCACTGGTTATTTCCCCAGTTCCAGGTCTTGAACTGGGAACCTCGGGATGTATGTGGACTGCACTTGATTTAAACCACTCAGCCACTAGGGCTCCCCATATGTATGTGGTTTAATGTATGTACCTTTTCAGATCTGCATTGTGAAAAAGAGCAATGATTCAGATACTCCTCGGCAGATTAATACATGCATATATACACACACACGCACACACATGCACACACACAAAACTGAAATGAAGGTATGCTCTGAGATCAAAAGAAAGGAAACCATGAGATTTAATAGAATATCAGAAAGAATCTTTTGTGGAAAAGTACCTGGCCTAATCTTGAGATACATTTCAATCTGGGAGAGAACAAATAGGTTAAAGTTTATTGTAAGATTGGTTTTTAGAAAGAAAATAGGATAGGTAGTAATTCGAAGTTGGCAAACATGTGATAGGAAATGGCTCTGTATGGAAACAGCAGTAACTTCTTAATGACAGCAATCGGGTGCCAAGTTCTGTCCTTCTTTGATATCTGTTGGGCGTTAAAATTCCCAAGACAGATAACCTGGCCAAAGCCATACAGACACCACCGTTCAAGCCACAGGTTATTCCTCGCATGAATTTGTGGGGGTTACTCTCTCACATGGAAGCCACCAGGGAGACGCTGGAGGGGGAGGAGATACACCACCACTCCAGCATCCCCATCAAAAGCACCATCACTTTCCTCCAGATACAGCAAGTTTGTGAGTTATGAGGATGAAGACAAGAATCAGTTATAGAAAAAAACCTAGCAGTTTATTTCCTGATAGTTTACAGAGGGGTGCTTATCTCTTTACACCTTCTCAGGAGGGTCTGCAAGGCCGCTTCAGCTGCATTCTGGACACTGATACAAGGGTCTTGCCGAAGTGCGTGGAGTCCTGCAATGAAAAGAAAGCTCTGTGAGTGAGGAAAGCAAGGCTCAAGCTACACAGCGCTCTGAGGGTCCTCACTGTGGGTCAACCCTATGCATGACTTGGGCCTCCATGTTCACATTGTATCATCATAGGTAGGATTTGGAGTCACAATTAAGAACCAAAATTCCACATTGAAATAAAGGAAAAGAAGATCCTGATCTTGTGAGCAGTAGGTTTATAGACAATTGGAAAATCACAGTTTGTTGGGTATGATGTCTGCAGAGGAGTGGCGCTGGGGGTCATTTTAAACTCAAGAGAAACCCGGCGTCTAGGGAGCATTAGAGACAGTAATGGTGTACTAGGATTTCCAATTTCCAAACTAACATGGGAGTTGAATCAGCATTATTTTATCTAAGTATGTAACAATATACTGGGTCGAAACTAGGGTTGGTACTCACATGTGGTCAGTTGTTCTCTGTCTAATAACTCCACATATTGGCTATTCAAATTGAGAATAATGGCATCTAAAAACAATAGGAGAAAAAAATACTGATTTCATTATGGGGTAAGAGGCCATGAGAAGCAAATCAGTTCAGACTCTGTACACGGTCAGAATATAAATGCTCTGGTCGAATAAATCAGCAACTTACATGACTCCCCTGGACTCCTAGAATGATGTGAGGGTGATGTCTATTGGGACTGAGTGCCAAGTCTGAAAGTGGTCACTCATATAACATACATCTGGAAAGCTCACATACTGTCCTCCCAGAGTGATGCTAGGTGTTATCTGAGTTTCAAGTATGTGTAAAGTCTCAGTGTAATGTTCTCAGTCTTCAAAAAGCTTACAATAGAGTTGAAGGTTATTTGCATGATCCAATAAGGAATCCTTAGGTTTGAACTCCTAGTCTCAGTTTGAACAGTCCAAGCAAGTAGATCTGTTCACTCTGGGTCAGATTACCTGGCATAGACTTCAGGAGAAGACTCAGAATTTCATAGTAGAAAGATCCTTAGAGATTGATTTAGTTTTATTTTATTATCAGTTAAAGAGGCAACACAGAGAAGTTAAGAGAATGGTCTAGATTCCTACAGCAGAACCACGTCAACCCATTCCTCCCCTTTCCACTTGCATCATGTTGCTTCTAAAGCTCTCAGCTTCCATTGAGCTAAGAAGATTGGCAATCATTGATGGTAAGGGGTGAAGCAAAGGGAAACATTTAGCCAGGGGCAGCAGGCTTAGAGCAAAGACTTGGGGAAGAGAAGGAGTGATGGCTTGGAACCAGAAGAATGGTGGAGCGTCAGTTAGTCGTGGTCTGATAAGAGTGAATATTGGGGAGTCAGTCAGTTGTAAATCTTCATTCACAAAAGAGAATGGGTTCCTTTGTAGGGAGGTGTTGCAATACATAAATCTCTTAATAGCCTTGTTTTTTTTGGGGGGGTGTGGGGAGGGTTAGTTAACACCAGTTATTTTAGTGTACACAATGAGGTAGCTTCCCGACAAAGAAAGACTATATGGAAAAGAGCAGGCATATCTGTTTCAGGAGTGTGGATGTGCCCTTACCTGTGAGTTTGACAGCTGAGCTCCTGATCATCTCCCAGTTGCTAATGAAGAAGGGGAAGGAGTGTGTATGGAGGATCCATAGGATTTCCTGGTTTTTCTTTGCCTAAGGGAAAGGTCTATCACAAAGAGGACACTGGAAAGTGATACTTTATGGAATTCAACATACTATAGACCCTAAGAAGGGACATCTAAAGGCCAGAAAACATCACATAGGAATTAATTATTCTATTATAAAATGTCTTATGGTTTTTTCAATCTATATTGATTGAATTAGGAAGGCACTGGGGCTTATGGGACTAATAAAAGGATGTGTGTCAGGAATCTAGGAGAACAGCTGGAAGTCAGGCTTGGGCAAAAAACAAAACAAAACAAAAAAACCCAAAAAGCAGGAGGTAATATGGCAGGATACCAAGAATCATTAATTTCCTTCCAAGATAGTTCTGGCATAAGGCAGGATTCCCTATTATGTTGTCTGCCCTTCTGGGATTTGCTTGGACTCTTGGCCTGACTTTTTTGGAGGAAGCATCTATGGCATACTCACTAGTTTCGTAAAGAATTGCCTATAAAAATCTCTGGCCCTGGGTAGATCCTGACCATCAAGGAGATGATCTAATACACCATAGAGCTCCTGGAGGCCCAGAAAGGGAATGCAGATGATCAAGACATCACGGCAAGCCTAAAAAACAGAGTTTCCTATGTCACAGTCCCTAATTCTAGGATCCTCTTCCAAGAAGTGAAGAAATGCTGAGTCATGTTAGAAAAGAAGCAATGGAAGTCAGGGGTGCGAAGGGTTTTACAGTCATGCTGTGACCTTCCGCGTTTCAAGAATGGAGGAGAAAACTTGGGAAGATGACAAGAAAGAACCTGGAATTGGAGAAGGGATTTTAGTTAAAGTGGTGACTTTAGGTTTAGTTTTAAGTCCAGCTAGACCAGGTTTATAACACTTCTCAGCCACAGTTTGGGGAGGAGGTGCAGGTGTGCATTTAGGGCCACTTACAGTTCCAATCTTGGGATTGGGATCCCAGAGGTGAAGAAGGAATGAAATCATGCTCTTTTTTATTTCTTCAGCAAAAAAAATCTTCCGCCTTCTTCCTGTTAGGCATGCCAGATTCTCAAATAAGAGGATGGCAGTCAGTCTCACATCATCCTGCTCCTGTGGTGACAAATACATGTTGTAAGTTGAGTCTTTCTCACAGACCATCCCTTACCAGCACCCTTGCTCCATGATGCCCTGCTCCAGTTCAGCAAAGGAACCCAGGAACCAGTGAATTCTTGTCACAGCCCCATTGTGTTCCAAGAATATGCTTCTTTTCCCAGCACTTCTTGACCTACCACCTGCTGTTCAATAACCTTGGGCCTGGGGTTCAAGTGAGATGTAGAGTTAGAGATTTGATTTCTGACACTGAGTAGCAAAATGGGGAAACAGTGACCACAGGAATGATAAACAAGGAGCACTGGATGCAGAAGGGTCAAAGAGAGGTCTTGCTTACTTTGGATTTTACACAAATTAGTCTGATTACATCATTAACCCAGGGTTATGGGACTTCTAATACAAATTTCCAAGTCCTGGGATACTTCTCCAAGATCACAAATATTTTCTAACAGCATGTTAGGAAGCTCAGAATTTAGGTCTTGGGCTCTAGAGATGTCTAATAAATAAGTGCTTGAACCTACTCTTGTATATGTGAAACTATGAAACTCTCTTGCCAGTTGTCTAAAATGGAAAGCAAGGTTCTCAAGAACCAAAGGGTAAAAGTAGTGGAGAAAGATGGTTTCTAGTATCTCATTGCTGAAATGGCTCAGAGTTTGAACAAACTCTGATACATTTTCTAGAGGGCTCCCTCCTTCCCCCCCTACCCCGTCCCCAGGTTTAGAAAATCATTTAAAATACCCATATGAAGGCAGAGGGTTAAAGGAAAAAGTAATCCTGAGTAACAAAATATTATTTAGATAAACTGTGAATAAAAAGGCTCACAAAGTGCATACCCATGAATATGAGTAGGGGAGAAGACAGAAGCTAATTTGACTGGCAAAATAAAGGGTATAAGAAGAGAGCGCATAAACAAAAACACCATGAAAAAGGAACTTAATGAAGATCTTCCAGAAGAAAATAGACGTCTTGCTTTAAAAAGTTCAGAAATGTTAATAAATGAAATGTGATCTCATATAGTGAAAATGGAAGTAGGAATAAGGTCAGTACTTATTCTTTAAAAATATAAATGTCTCTTTAGCAAAAGAAACCAAAGCAATAACAGAGTACTCCAAAGGTAGAGAAGTATTTACTTTAAAAAAAAGTCTTTTGCATTTTCCAAAATCAATCACCTAAACATAGGTCAAGGAAGAATCAACTGATTGGGATGAAGCAGAAAAAGCAAAAGTCTTTTGGGTGCTGGAAAGGATGTTAGATTGGTGTCTTTGTTTTGAGTTTAGAAAAGTGAGGTCCTTGCGAGTACAGCGATTGATCAGGGTGAGTGTGGGAAACAGAAACAAGAAGGTGCTGGAGTGTGGGATGTAAGCCATATGCTCTGTTCCACTAATGCATCCAAGTATCGCCCTGTTTTGAGAGTCTAAGAGAATACTTCAGTGTTGAAAAAAGGGGGGAAATTTGGAGATTACAGACTTGTGTGCTTAATACATAGAAAAATGAAGGGACAAAATATTACCAAATAGATAATGTTTACTGAAAGAGGTATTACTAGATAAAAATGTCATTACTAAGACCCAAGTTTTGTGAAACTTTACTTTTGTGCAAATGTGATTGAATTGGTATCTATTAGGAATGAGAAGTATCTAGTGCAACAACTAGTAAGACTTTATATGTTTTTCTTCTGCAATAAGATAGAGAAACATTCTTTTGACCACTACACTTGTAGATGGTAGAGGCTCAGATCCAAGAGAATTTTGATAATAATTTGATATCAACAACTACCCAGGGAAATCTACTAGGTGGGGCTCCAGAGGGGTGACTTCAGTCCTTTGTTTTGCAAGACTGTCACAAATTATCTGTGTAATGAAAAAAAAGGAACATATTTGTTATTTTGCAGAAAATACTAAATTGAGTGGGATGACATTAAACAGTTTTGAAGACGAGATGATAAATAAAAGTAATATTGACAAAGTCATTAAAACAAACAGAAAATTGCTTTCAACGGTCAGGTTTAGGCTAGCATGCAAACAAGGGAAACTGAGAAATATAAAACCAGAGAACTATTGACTGTGGGCATAAATTGCAGGCTGAAATTGAGAGATACGTATGGTGAGCAAGTTGCCAAAGGGTCAGGAAGAAAAGACAATGTTAAAAAAGTAAATGGAGCAAATAAATAGGAAAAAATTGGACTTCAGAGGCAATTTTTCATTATGTGTTATTCAACATTTCTCAGGCCTTATTCAGAGACACAAGACAGTTGTTGCCTTGTAAAATATTTAAAGAGCTGAAAAATTAAGTTTGTGATGAATAATGGGGGAAATGAAGACCTTACAGTCTGGAAAATAGGTAACTTAATAAAGCCTTACTGGTTAAGAGACATTACGACAGGAGCAACGAGCAGGTTTCCATCTCTGATCTCATCACTTGAGGAAACGGGTTCAGATCACAAAACAGTAGATTTAAGTCAGATGTGAAATTGGTTTTTACATTGATGACAGTAAATGGACCAGGAATAAATAATAAAATCTAGTTTTCCATAAGGTATAAAGAAAAAATACCTTTCATTGACTAGGATCTCTGACAGCCCTTTTTTTGAAATTAGGGCTGTGGACTAGATCAAGGGTTGACAAACTTTTTCCTGTGGAAGACCAGACAGTAAATAATTTAGCCTTTGTGGGCCATATGGTTTCTATAACAACTAATCAACTCTGCTGATGAAGTGTGAAAGTAGCCATAGACAAGATGTAACCGATGAGCATGGCTGTGCTCCAATACAACTCAATTTACAGTAGGAGGCTGTGAGCTGGATCTGGCCCATTAGCTATTGTTTATAGTGATTCCTGGATGAAATGAAGCACACAGACATTTTCTGAGTCTGAATCTTGGAGAAACTAGTTTTGAAGGCAGCCATGTCTTGATACAGGTTCTAGTCCTGTACTGAGTACCGTCATAATTCGTGTTCCCCAAAAAAGCTGACTTTGAGATGAGAATTTAGCTGTAAATAACTGATTTGGGATGTGAACCCAGGAAGCATGAGTGGGGAGTGGGAATGAGATAAAAGAGGAAAGCAATGAAGTGGAAAAGAAATGAGTGTGTTACTCCTATGGGCAACTGGAATTCAGTCCTCCTGAACTTGGAGGTGGAGACGCTCTTGTTTCTCATTATCTGAGGGTCCTTCTCTGGGTGTTTCTTCCCCAACAAGTCTGGCCCATCCTGTTCTGACCGATCATGATTCCCAGGTCAGAGAGCAACTTCAGGTGGAGAAACCCAGGAAGTCAACATCCGGGACTGGAATTACTAGGTGGCCCCTCCATAGGTGATCCCCGAGGCAGGACAAGGAAGGTAGATGGGACCCCAACATCGTTGCCTGTTACAAGCACTGCCTGAACCTTTTCCTGTTCACTCACTTCCGGGGAAGATTCCTCAACAGGCTCACTTACGTCTTCAAAGAAGGTTCTTGTTTGCAGCACTATTTCTTTGAAGTAGAAGCTCACATCTCACTCTACAAGCAGCCCCAGGATCTTTTTGAGAGCCTTCAGGCTTTCACAGATGACTTCTGTGCGGGCCAGGTGATACAGGCCTCTGATGATAGATTCCAGTATTATCTGCTTATGCTTCTTCACCTATTTTGAAATAAGGTCTCTTAATGAAGGAAACTGTTCTATGTGTATCTGGAATAGGGTAGGAGACCTCAGACAAGGGGAATGGAAATTCTGTTAGGGTCACAAGTACTTCAATTCAAGAGCCACTGCTTCAGACAGTAATTTATTTGGATTTTCATTCCATTTCTTTGCAAACACAAGGTATGAGTTAGCAAATATTTATTTCAAACTCTATCCCAATGAACTATCCCCCTCTTGCCAACCTCCTTTTACCTTGTGAGGGGCTCCAAGAGCTGTGTTACCCAGTCCTCGGATGGCCATTTGCCTCAAAGTGGCATTGGTGTCCCAGGCACTCTGATCCATTAAGATGAGCACATCGCGTAGGTTCCCGTGCTTCCAGAGAATTGGCTCCTTCATGAGCTGTGAATGATACACTTTTCCCCTTGAGTTAAGGGAATGCCCTCCCTTCAGAAGAATGCCAGAGGCATCCTAGCTACAGGGTAAGAGGAGGACCTGGCTGCTGTGGAGCATATGAGGAAAGCTGGGGTGAATCAGCGAGTCTTACAGAAACTAAACTCTAGGTGTGATTGGCCCACAGGCCAAGGTTAGGTGGTGATGAGAGACAAAATACCTAGTAAAGAAGACATTTCTAGTCTAAATGGAGGAATGGGGGTAAGGATATCATCACAGACCATGTTCCTTCTCTGGATTAGTCAGGATAGCCTTTATCCTAGAGCTTGAAAGGACTAGAATATACTTTTGGTTTTGCTCATTTCAGACATTTTCTCCACCTTTCTCTGTTCTGGTAAGTTAACTTCTCTCAGATCAGAGGGCAGAAAGGGATTGAGGTTGGGTTCTCCCTCCTTGCTCATGCGCTGCTCCAGGGAGTAGCTCTGGCAGTAGCTGCCTCTCTCCCTACTAAAGGTCCCTGCGAGGGTCCCTCTTCTGTGGTCGCAGTTCCCGCTGAACTCCGGACCCTGAGAGAAATACCCCGAGAGAACCCAGCAAGTCTGTGTTGATGGCTGCTGTCTGTCTCTTGCCTCGGAGAAGAAAGCTGTGCCCGTTATTCGGTAGCTCTCCGAGGAGGAGGTGAGAGAGGGCAGCAGTTGGTTCGTGATGTCCAGTATGACTCTGTGCTGCCACGCTGCCATGCTCCTGGAAAACACAAAGCTCCCATGGCAGCAGAGACCAGTTCCTCTCTAACCAGTAGAGGACATTTCACTCTTTTCTCTATCTGGAAAATCAGTGGCCTCAAAAGGACTGTTCAGTGAATGGGCACCAAGCTCAAATCTTAGGAGAGCTACGCCAGTGCCCAATTTAAGTCTCACTTACCCCAAACTATTCATTGTGTTACTATTATTTAAGAGGAAGTGAGTTTGGGGCTGATCCTACCATATTTTCCCATCTCCCTTCACTTTTTCTTCCTGTTTCTTTCTTCTTGATCCTAAGTTCTTGGTAAGTCAATTGCTCCCTGGAAGTTGCCTGCATTACAGTTTTACTCTGTTTTTAGTTGGCTCCTTTGTATTCAGACTAGAATATCTGTATGTTACCTGGCCAGTGCACATACTCCTATGTGGTGGGTACTGGGATTGCTGAGTAGAGTCCATAAATTGTCTCCTTCATCAGATTCTTTGGCAAGGCCTTCTTTTATGGCTTGGGTTTGCAAACACTTCAGTGTGGCTGTTGAGAGTCTAGAAGAGACAATAGGCATCAATAAGTAAGTCAACTTCATGTAGGGAATCATAATCCCCAGTTCACTCTCTGTTCCCCATGGCACGCCCTCATTCCTAGATGAATGGGTGTTGTGCAAAGGAAAAACAGGCAGCTTCGTCTCACACTTTCATTTTTGGCATTAAAGGGGACATTGAGATTAATTGAGCTAGTAAATAATGCCACACAATCTTTCCAATCGCTCAAGAGGAAATAAAACCCTAAGGATGGAAAGCGGAAAGTATCATATTTCACTATTCTAAAATAGCACCTTCGAAATTAGGATGCATCTTGACAGCGTGTTACGGTCATTGACAGACGTAGTTGTGATCTAACAGCTAATGCCTGCTGTGCATGTGGACCTGCATAGATTTAGATATGACTCTGCATGCTGTTGTCATTTTAGTCAAGTTACTGCATTATTGGACCCCATGTGTTGAATCTAACTACGACTTAGATGTCTCTAAAATGGGTTGATTTGACGTTGGAATGAAAAGTTATGCAGAAGGGCAGGGAAATAGAGCCATGTGATATGGGATAAAAATCTATACTTAATATAATCAAGAAAAGTTCTTTGAATGGCTACAAGATAAAAAATATAAAGATTTATGGCTTAATTGGGAGTCTTTTTTGTTCCTTCTCAATGGTACACAAAATAATGTTGCTTCCTGCAATTGGTGAATCCATCTTAGCTTTGAGGAAATATGGTATTTATTTTCTATTTTTCCCTGATGGCCTTGATCATCACAGAGTTCCAGCTTTCCTTAAAAGAACTTAGTGAAAGAAACCAAATGAAATAAAGTCCTTTAAGGAAGAAGACATAGCTGCTTATTTGTTATGGCCCCCTTCTAAGTAATTACACTGGATTTTGACTCAGGGAGAAAGAGCTACAAGGTTAAAAAATGGCGGATCCTTGTTTCTCTGTGGATAGTTGAGACCATACCCAAAAGTTAGGCCTTGACTTCAACAGTCCCTCTCCTGAAACCTGGGATCTGGACAGCTCTGGTAACGCACCCCCTGCCTGACCCCTTACCTGCAAGGGTCTGCTGTCTGCTGCCGTTCTCCCTGCTGCATCACCCGGCGCCGGCGGCTGAAGCTAGAGGTGGGCATCTTCTGCCCCAATGTGCAGCTGACCAGCTTTAGGAGAAGAGTGAAGAGTTCCTGGTACAAGTTTGTAAGAGGGCTGCCTGTGGACAACACTTCATATATGGCACAGGCCACCTGAGGGGAGAAAGAACCTGACAGTCAGGAAGTTATCTCTCCTCCAAGGACATCTTCTTCCAGGACTCATCTTCAAGTCTGTTTTCTGCCCAAATGATTCTTTTCCAAGTTGACCACTCCCATGATAAAAACGCATAGAAGAGGGAGGGTTTCTCTGTCTGGAAATTTCTCAACCCAGACTAATGGTATGTCACCAAGTTCCAGGTGGAAACAACCAGGGAGGATGTAGGGCACAACTTTACCATGTGATAGGCTTTCCAACTCACCGAAATTGCATCTGTCCATGGTAGATCATCTTCTAACACATTCTCCAGTTTGTCTATCAAGGCTCGAATGAGTTTACCACGGGAGGCTAAGTTCTCAGCCAGAGTCTTCCACAACGTCTTTGTGTCCCTAGGGTGATAAGACAGTAAACCGAAAGAGTACATCTCCTCAGAATGAAATTCTCCATTTCACTTGCTCTAAAATCCACATTATGATTAATCAAAATTTCAAAGACAGATGGACATGTGGGCATGCTTGGAGAAAATAAACATATTTAGCAATACAAAATTGTGGCCTGTGGTTCCTGAGGTTCATTAATGTCCCTCAAGACAGAAATCTCTCACATAGACATATTGATTGAAGCTGAAAGAGGAGTAATATTCACATTCTAACGTTCACTTATTCCAATGGTGTATTTGAAAAAAAAAATCTCATGATTATTTAATGAGGATATATAACATTACTTGTGATTCAAATACCAACTTAATAATGAATATTCGGGTGAGATGTTTTCAATCGTTTTTTTTTTTTTTATCTTTCTCTCCATTCACAAATTCTTCCCCAATGACCTGCAGAGCAGCCCTTCTTGGGAGAAGGAACCAACTCAGAATCTACCTGTCAAAGGGCAGAGGCTTCTGTAAAAGGCTGGCAACAACTGCTTCCATGTGAAAGCTGGCTATCTGTGAGATGGCTTCCATCATATACTGGAAACTTTCCTCTTTTTGCCTGAGGACTGGCATGTGGTGGTAAATTAAGCTCAAGATCTCCAACAGCTAAAAAGTGAAAAATCCAAATCAAACATCAAGCTATCATTTTCCCTGTCTATGCATGGCTTGTACTGCCAGTATACCGTGGATAAATAAAGTTACAAACAATAACTCAGGCACACCCCTGTGGCTCAGTGGCTAAGGTATAGGCCATGTAAAGCCCCAGAACCCAGGTTCAAGACCTGAGGCCAGGGGAAAGAACACAACAAAAACAGTAATTCTACACATGGTCAATTTCTTCTTCAGGAGGTTTATTGATGAATTTGGTATTTATCCTTAGATCAATTAGTGAATATTTAGTGCAAAGCTGCATCATGTGAGGTGCTGAGTTAGGCACTGTGGGGAATTTACCAAAGATGAATAAGATGTAGGCCTTTCTGAGAAGGAATAAGTTGTCTAATAAGTGCTAACAGTCATAAACATGAAAACCTCAGAACAAGACAATTGATGTCAAGTGGGTGACAAGAGGAGGTCTATAGGTGACTCCAGGAAAAACTGAGGTCACTTTGCAGGGAAATCTGGTCTGGATCTCAAAGAATATACAGATACATAGCAATTTCAAAATGAGGGTGGAGAGGCCTTATCAGAAAGACAACAGGTAAATATGTGAAGCACAAAAACATAAGAATTGTCAGAGCACAGAGGCTGTTGAGAAGAGTGAAACTACTCTATATACTATAGTGGTGGACAATTGTCATTATACATTTGTCAAAACTCATAGAAGGTACAACCCCAAGAGTGAGCCCTAAAGTAAAACGTAGACTTTGGGTGATAATCTGGTATGTCCAGGAGGGTTTATCAATGGTAACAAAATTACCACTGAGGAGTGATGACGGGAGGATGAGCATGTGTGGGGAGAGGAGGTCTCTGGCGACTTTGTGTCTTCTGCTTAGTTTTGCTCATTTTAGTTCAGTTTCATGAATTTAAACTGCTCTAGAATAAAATCTATATTTAAATAAGTAGCAACAGAATATGGGCACAAACCAGTAAGGACAAGATTCCTGGAATAGGACAATGGTTCAGTTGGAGCAGAGAGAGAATGAGGGTGATAACCAGAAGATAACTCGATAGAGAAGATGAAGAAGCCAGATCCCCAAGGGCATTAAAGCCCATCTTTCTGGATTTGGATGTCAATTTTTTGGTTATAGGGAATGATACTATGCATTTAAATTTTTGACATGGAGAAGGGGTGTATATCTCTATGCTACTAGTAACTTTGCTTCTAGTGGCTATTTTTCTCACTTAATTTGGATAGTCATTGTTAGGTTAAACATAACATTTTCTCTGAATTATAATTCCTTAAACATAACTGCCACAGAGTCTACTTAATAATGCTTGGAGAGGTGTTAAGTCCCTCTTTGTAAGCCTTTGCTTATTACATGAATAGCTTATGCTGAACACAAAAATATACCCACAGGGTAAACCGATTAACTTCTGAGTACCCTGGGTGAAAAGGGTAAATTGGAAGTGGTGGTAAATTAAATGTTTTATATATAGATGCTGATTTACAATGACACACAACTTAAACCAACAATGTTATAATGCCCTATTCCTTCAATAAATTGATAAAAATTGACAGTTTGATTCTCCCATGACTAACCCAGTACTTACCAGATTGTATGTACTTAATGGTTTTGGGAAAAATGGATTTGAAAGTAACAGAGGTCACTTCCAACTCCCTTCCACAAAAGTCTTGCTTTGGAGAATTCTTTAATTTAGGGTAGTTGATGCTGGGATCTGGGGCCGTAACTTCTTTCTCCTATACCCCTTGAGATGGCTTTATTGAGTTAAAAGGTACTTTTCCTCTTTAAACTTGCATTGCTTGCATTTCACTTCTGGCTTCGGGAGGTTCGAGTATCTCCATGTGGAGCTCTGAACCAAGCTTCCTGAATTTAAATCCTGTTCACTCTACTTCATTCTTTCATGAGGAAGAAGGACAGAGGACTTTCCCTCTCCATCAATTCCCTAATGGCACATTACCTTATCAGAAAATAAACCCTAAGAATAGCAGCTGGAGAGTGGCTGTGGGGGCAGAAGCTCGACAGGTCCTTCGTGACCATCTCAAGGGCATCCCCATGGTCACACTCATCTTCGTGGATCTAAAAACAGGTTTTCACACTTCGAATACTCCTGGTTCAGTGCTGTTTTCTCCGGCCAGAGGGTGACAACTTGGAAAGTTTTTATGATCATGGATGAGAGAGGCAACTGAAGTAGGTGGAAGCAGCTATGCAGCATGAGCCTGTTTGTTTATACACAACTGGGATCTCTGTCGAGGGCTGTTGAGGTTGGGCACACGCCTACCTGATACCCATCAGAGCAAAAACTGTGAAGTGGTGACCGGCTTTGGTATTTTGGAAGCGTTAGCATTCACTCAATCGTCCAACTAATTACCTGATCTTCCATAGCAGCTCCCTGCTCCTTCAGGGCAGCGACCATCCAAATGCCACAGGCCTTTGTACACATGGGGTTGAGGCTCTCCAGCCCATCCAGGGTTTCCTCCAGGAACATCTCCATTTCTTCACTTGGGATGAGTTTGCTGACAATCTGAGAACGTATCCAGAAAGAACTGCTGAATCAATGACTTCACTTCGCACCTGGACACCTACGACATGTTGATTTTGTTTGCTTTTGAATATCAGAAGCCATAGGGTTTCCCAAGAGCACAAGACTGGGACCTTGGAAACCAGAGAGAAGACTACACTAGGACAAACCAGCTTACCCAGGATTTGCCTTTTTATTTTTTCATATGTGTTTGGGACCCAGGTTTAAGAGGAAATTCATGTCCAAATCTAAAGTCATAATATACTCATAAGAAACATTTTTTATAGCAATGTGTATGCTGTACTTTCACATCTATTTAATATATGAGAGAAATAAATCTCATACCTGCCAAAAAATAGTCAAGTTTTGAGGAATATCTATCACTAAATGCCATACTAAATACCAGGTGCCTCACAGTAGTCATATGAATAATTGTGAGCCCTGTCTTTTAATTGCGTTCCAAAAACATGGCAGTCAGTAAAAGGTCAATAAAATAAAGAACTTCGCAATTTTGGTTTCTGAGTAATAAGTGAGACCGAATGTTTGCTCACAGCAGTGTGTGAGTATGAATGCATATATGTGTGTGTAGGTGTGTGTGTGTTTGTATATGTGTGAGTGAAAAGGCAGCAGATAGGTGAACAGCTGACAGTTTGAGTGAATTCCAGAAGTTTTCTGTGACTTTATCCAAGGAAGATGATAAATTTGTAGATAAGAAAATATTCCTACTCACATTTCACTACTTCCTGCATTAAATGACCTGATGATGTTTTGTAGAACAATCTTGGAGAAGAAATGAGTTCCTTTTTATGAGTAGTCGTATGTCTCAGTTTCTGAGTTATCGTGGTTCCAACATCAAAGAACTAGACTATCATGTCTGTTCTATGTAACACCGAATACCTGCTGGGGGTCCAACCTGAATGGTTAGCTGTTTTTGCAATTTTTTCTCAAAGGGGAGTGAGTGTTGGTTTAGGAAGGAAGGAAGGGAGAGAACTCATGTGATGGAGCACCTATCATATGTCTGACACTGTCATAGGCATTTGACATGTTCCCTTTCTGTCCCCCAAATGATTTCTCTCACAAATGCACTTTCTTATTATCTTTCTTATGGGCCCCTTTAGTCCAAGTCACCTAATCTCACCCTGGATTCTTACAGCTCCCTCCAAACTGACCTCACTCATTTCTCTCCTGCCAACCTACAGTCTGTCTCAGCACAGCTGCAAGAGGGACTCTCCAGAAGTGTTCAGAGCTGATCTTGATCCTTCCCATAGAACCACCACTAACCCATCAGGGGGGTTTGAAATGAGGAAAAGGCTCTATATCATTTCTATGCTAGAAATAATGTTGCTTCACAAAGGAGTGAGCTTGTGTCTTGGTGCAACTGTACACAGTGGCCCTGAGTCTTCTGCTGAAAATCCTCCGCTGGCTTTTGACTTCAATTGGAGTAAAAGCCAAGGTCTTAATAAGACTTGGAAGGCTCCTGAGTCAGCTTTGGGTTATCTCTTGGATCTCATTACCTACTTCTTTCTCTACCCTAGGCCTTTGCATTTGCTCTCCTTCCTCTGCCTGGAGTATTTTTTTCTAGATGTCCCCTTGGTTCTCTCTTCCAGAGGCCATTCTCTAGGGGATCACTCCTACCTTACTCTCTCTGTGCTTTACGTAACTTTATTTTTCTCAGTTACAACTACCTGACATGAGATTTGTTTGGCTGATTCCCTCTGCTAGGACAAAAGCTCACTGAGGGCAGGCACTTCGTGTTTTTCTACTCTTAGATCCTAGAACAAAGCCAGGCATATGGTAGGTACACAGGGCATTAGGTGAAGGAATAAATGATTGAATAAATGAATGACTTGATCAACAAATTCACATAACAACTCTGAAAGGTAGGTTGTGAATTAATTTTTTTAGATTAGGAGACTGAACTCCAAGCAATGCATACAAGTGCATCTGCTCTACTTAAGTCCTAAAGTCTGAAGTCCTTGCTGATTTCATTCCGCCCCACTACCTCCCTCACCCTGGAGAGGGCTCTTTGGCTTATAAAGTTTCCCAGGGTATGAAATGATCAGTAGCAAGTGTTGACTGGGCACATGCAACCCAGAGTTCATAAGTAATGGGACAAGGGTCTTGCCCTTGGCATGCACAGCTAGACTGCTGTCCTCTTCTACAATAGGGTGTACACAGTTTACTCACTTGGAAATCAACCCAGAATCATATCTACGTTCCATGGCAGTCCACCATATCTATTACCTTTGCTATTTTAGAAGAAATGTTGATCTGGACCTGTGCGTCATCACATTCCAGTCCTTTCTGCAGACCCTGCAGTCTTTCCATCTCCAGGTGAATACCTAAGATCAACACAGGAAGACAAATGTAAGAGTTCCAAGATCTAAAAGGGGCTGAAATGACTGGTTATATTTTGATGTGATACTATTTCAGCTGCAGGATGATTTTAACACATATTAAATTAAAGGCTGACTGATGAAATGAGCATATATCCTGACTAGTTTGTGAATACTGGGTACCATATTAAACACTCTGCATACAGTGATTAATTTAGTACTCATAAATACCATCTGATGAAGTCTCTCTTGTTATTGTTCCAATTTTGAAGATGAGAAAATTGAGGCAGAGAGATATGAGGTGATTTGGTTACAGTCATGCAATGAGTGAGAATAAGAGAGTCAGTTGGAATTTGAATTATGACTTGTCTGACACCAATACCTAGGTTCTTGACACTACCCTTTTCTGCTGTCTCTGCTGGAGTTCCCTTCTTCTGTGAGTAACATTTGGGAGAGATGGAAAAGCAACTATTATGATGAAAGTTTGCATCAGGAACTGCATAAATGATTGCTGATATTAATTTATAAGCACAGACATAAATAGTAACCATTTTCTGTTTTTGTTTGGATGTATGGTAGTTGTAGAAATGAACATCTGGACCATTCTGTGGAAGGTACTCTAGTCCAATGAAACACACATGACTCAGGGGTCAGTCAGACTTGAGCTCCACTATTTTGAGCATCCAAGTAAATGGTAACTTTCTTAATCTTAGAGTCCCTCATCTCAGAACTGATTGAGCAGTAACCTCCTGAATGGGGATATATTTACAATCATATATCTGACAAGAAGTTAATATCCAAAATAAATAAAGAACTTATACAACTCAATAGCAAAAAGTAAAAAAACAAACAAACAAAAAACAGAAATAATATGATTAACAGAATCTGAATAAGCATTTTCCAAAGAAGATATCCAGATGGTCAACACATACATAAAAAGGTACTGCACATCACTAGTAATCAGGGAAATGCAAATTAAAGCCACAATGTTATATCACTTCACACCAGTGATAATGATTATTATCAAGTAGGCAAAAGATAACAAGAGTTGATGAAGATGTGGAGAAAAGGGAATCCTTTATGCACTCTTTGTGAGAAAATAAATTGGTATAGTCACTATAAAAATGATATGGGGAATGAAAAAAGACTGGAGGTGCTCAAAAAATTAAAAATAGAGCTATCACACAATACAGTGATTCCATTCTGGATATATATCTGAAGAAAATTAAAATAATGCTAACTCAAAAAGGTATGTGCACCACCTCACACCAAGAATGAAGCATAATTTACCACGATAGTCAAGACATGGAACCAACCTAAGTGTCCATCGATGGAAGATGAATGGGAAAAGAACATATGCTGTGTATCTCTCTCTCTCTGTATACATATATATAGACATATATATATACACACATATATATAAACTATATACGTGTGTGTGTATATAAAAATACATTATTCATCCATAAAAATGAAGGACTTCTTGCCATTTGAAACAACACGGATGGACTATGAAGATATTATGCTAGTGAAGAAAGTCAGAAAAAGAAAAATATCGTATTATCTCACTTGAACGTGGAAGCTAAACATACCCCACCAACCCTGAAAAACTCCAACTCTTAAAGACAGAGAACAGGTTGGTGGCCACCAGAGGTAGAGGAGGAGTGTGGTTTGGGCAAAACGGAGAGGGGAGTAAAAATGTATAGGCTTCCAGCTATGACATATGTAAGTCATGAGGGTGTACTGTACAGCATGGTGACTACAGTCTGCAGTGCTGTAGTGTATGCTTGACAACTGCTAAGAGAGTAGATTTTAAAATCTCTCATCTCAGGGAGAAATTTTAACTATATGTGGTGACAATGATAACCAGATTTATCGTGGTGATCATTCGACAATATATAGAAATATCAAATCATTATGATGCACACGTAATACACTTATGTTCTGTGTGTCTATCACATCTTAGTTAAAAAACTGCCTTAGCAACATCCATGAGAGTTAATGATCACATTAGCCTGTGCTTACTTGTATCTGTAGGTGTTTAATAATCATAGTCTAATCTACCATCCTTATTTGATCAATCACGAAAAAGTTAAAATGAATAATAGAGCATGGGACTCATTGTTAATAGAGTGTTTGAGAAGTTGGATTTATAGCTTGCAGAGAAATAAATTAGGCTGAAGGAAGAACAGGTAGAACGATAATAGAATTCAATTTCCTTTCTTCCTAAGAGGTCCCTCTCTGGCACGTCTTTTCTCTTAGTGGAATAGTCCATTTGTTCCCACTTCCTAAATTCATTATTTTTTTCTGGCTTAGTAAACACACGTATCCTTAATGGATTATCTTCTCATATCCCAGAGGCTTTCATTCCTATTCTGACTCTGCTGGTTTTAATACACTTTTCTCATGTGCATTTTAGAACTGTAATACTTCTGTGTGCTCTGCCTCAGAACAATGCTTGACGCGTGAAAAACATTCAGTAAATATTTTCTGAGTCCTTAAAGAAACAAAGAATGGAATGTTGGCATGAGATGCCATTAAAACCAGACTAACTGTTCCTGGCTATACCGTGTGCATGAGATTATGCACATACAATGACAGGCGGACGTCTGTCAAACATTTGCTGATTTAACCTGGAGAGGTTTGCGGGTTGTTGGCTTCCTACCGAGACTTAGGTTTTAAAATGTCTTACCTCTGCTGATATTGGCAGTTATTCAGATACACTGGGAGAGTGAAGAGTCCAGCTAGGCCAGCTGGAAGAGAACTGGGAAAGGCACTTAGCTCTGTGATAAGAGTGCAATTTCCTCCTGAAGAAAATCGTGTCACAAAGGAAGCATTGTTAATATGCCCAAATGCTCAATGATTTAAATCGATCATTCTCAAAACATTTTATCTACTTTAATGGATCTTTAGGGTACTGTGGTATTATGACCTTTATTTTGAAAAATAGGAAAATGAAGTCACCGAGAAAAAAGTGATTTGTTTCATTGTCAGAGAGTGACAAAATCTGTGACACAATTAAGGTATTAGAACTCAGAGTTCTGGTGGGGGGGGGGGGGGAGAGAGAGAGAGAGAGAGAGAGAGAGAGAGAGAGAGAGAGAGAGAGAGAGAGACAGAGAGAGAGAGAGAGACAGAGAGAGATTGAAGAGACTCAGATGTACAAGGAGAAAAACTGAAAACAAAAGAGCACGGATATCTTCTAACAGGTATCTTTCCTTTGCAGGCCTCTTGTCTTTCCCTCACCTTTCATACAGAACAGACCAATAGCCGAGCTAGCAGCCGCCTGCCGGAGAGTGGGAAGGGTGTCACAGGAATGAGGAGCCAGGAGGCCAAGGAGTGAGCCGATTTTAAAGTCCTCTGGTGCCTGTAAAATAAAGGAGTCCCCCAAGGTGACAGGTGGCTTCAGGTTAGCCCAGGATTTCCCCAGAATTGGATACCAAGTCCCCTTTTTCTCCCTGCAGATCCTTAGGGTGAAATTGAACCTGGAATTTTCATTTTATGGGGAGTGGAAGAGTAAACAGGCAAGCATGCAACAAACCACCAAATAGCTCAATTCCTGGTGTTTAACTGCTCGGGAGTTAGGAGATACCTCCCAGGGTTTTTCTGGAAAGCGTTCCATTCTGGGATGGGAGATGCACCGTTCTGGAAGTTGGGGCTTCCAGGCTTCGGGGCTTCAGGGATCCCCAACGTTAGCAAACAATGCAACGTATTTTTCTAGGGCACGACTTACCTCAACATCATTGGTCAGCACTTTTGCAGAGATTTGGAAAGCTCTTTCTCTTTCCCACTCTTTATGTGAAACAAGCCACATTCGGAGAAGCTAGGGGTTAAAGAATGAATGTTCTCTCCTTAGTGTTCTCCACAGTCATTCATTCTCATCTCACATTCTCTCGCTCTCACTTTGGCACTCCCGTCTCTCTAACTGAGTGTTCCCCTCGCCACAAACCACTGTCACTGGGACTGGCCCTAGCCGTGGGTTAAGTGGGTGAGGCTGGAAGAGGATGAGGCAAGAGTGTGGGGTGCTGCCCTGGGATATAGCTCAGGAGCCCAGGATCAGTTCGAGCAGTGGCCCTACTCACATTAAACATTTCTTGACAGTCCTCTCCTTTCACATTGTCCCACATCATGGTCCTCAGCAGCTTGCCCAGGGCCTCCATAGATTGTTCATAGAGATACTGAAACCAGATGTGAGTGTGTCAGGCCTAGAGGAGAGAGCCACGTCCTGCATACTTCTTCATTCTACTCAGGCTCTCCCCGACATACATGGATGTGCTCCTTGTCCTTGTCCGTCTGGCCTTCATTTTTAAGTTTTTCCAGAGGTGGAAGGGTCAGCAGCCTTCGAATATTCGCCTCAAGAATATTAAGGTTGTCATTGAGTGAGAGCTGAGGTTTCAGTTTGCTGAAATGAGAGTCCCATGGAGGAATGGGCAGTGTGATGGCACACAGCACAACCCAGTAAAGTTACCAAGAGCTGCCAATCACATTAGAAGGGATCATATGCTTCCTGACACATTGGGATGTTGAGGGGAAAGGTGACAAGAGTGGGGAGAGGCTGAGGACACAGAATTGGATTGAACTGGTAAGCATAGCTAGCAAGCTTCCATCCTAATTTATTAAAGAGAAAAATTATTACTTGCATTACTTAATGCTTTGCTATATGATCTTGGATAACACTAACTTACTTGTTTTCTCCAGTGCGTGTGTGTGTGTGTGTGTGTGTGTGTGTGTGTGTGTGTGCATGTGTGATTGTGGTTTAATGTGTGAGAGAGAGAGGGAAAAAGAAGCTTGGAGCAGTAAATTTTATCAATTTCTGGTTCACCTTCTTTGAAAAACAGTATGGAGATTCCTCGAACAAATAAAGATGGATCTACCACTCAATCCGGCAATCCCACTCTTGGGCATATATCCAAGGGATACAAAATCTCTAATCAAAAAAATGTTTGCACCTCGATTTTCATAGCAGCACCGTTCACAGCAGCCAAGACTGGAAACCACCTAGATACCCAACAATAGATCACTGGATAAACAGGCACATATATGGATAAAGAGGCACACACACACACACACACACACACACACACACATATATATATACACACTCAATGTAAATCTATGCAGCTACTTAAAAAAGGAAGGAAGGAAGGAAGGAAAGAAGGAAGGAAGGAAGGAAGGAAGGATTGCAACAATTTGGATGGAATTGGAAGGGATCATGTTAACTGAAAAAGTCAAAAAGAAAAAGAGAAATAGGATGATTTGATTCATATGTGGAATATAATGAAATGAAACATATAAACAGACATCTCCAGCAAAACCTCACAGGACACAAGATGACTTCCAAAGCGATGGAAGTGGGAGGGAAGGAAAAAGGGGAAAGGTGGTGGTGAAGGGTGCCCTCTGGTGGAGGGTGTGGTGTGAAATAGATTGAGATAAATGTCAATATTCAAAAATGAATGCAACATTGTGATCAAAAGAGATAATAAATATTAATTATTAAAAAAAGTAAATGACATTAAATTTTTTATCAAGTTCGTAAGTCCTGTCTTGTTACGTGTAACTTTACACATACTATAAGTTCATATGAATGTAAATGCGAATAAATAAAATAATTTGGTATCCAAATGATAAAGGAAAAAAGTAAAATTATTTCTGCTGCTGATGTTATCATCTTATATATAAAAACCCTAAAGATTACACACATACACAAACCTGTTGGAACTAATAAATTAATTCAGCCAAGTTGCAAAATACAAAATCAACACATAAAAATCACTTTTCTTTCTATACACTAATGATGAACATGAAAAGAAAACAAAAATTTCATTTATAGTATCATTAAAAAGAATAAAATACTTAGAATAAGCTTAACAAGGAATTGAAAGATTTTTATACCAAAAACAAAAATCATTGCTGAAAGAAATTAAAGACACAAATAAATGAAGACATGTCATGGTTTTAGATCTGAAGACTTGTTATTTAAATGTTCATGCTGTCTACAGATTTAATGTAATCTCCATCAAAATAACTTTGGTGTTTTTTACAAAGATAGAGGAATCTTCCCTACAACTTATATAGAATGTCAAGGAACGCCAAATAGCAAAGGCAATCTTGAAAAAAACAATGTTGAAGATCTAACACTTGCTGGTTTCAAAATTTTTGCAAAACCCCACAGTAATCATAAAGAGGCAGACATATGGATCAAAGGTACAAAATAGAGAGTCCAGAAATAAATTCTAACTAACATGGTCAAATGATATTCAGAAAGAGTTCTAAGGCCATTCAGTGACAAAAAAAGACAGTGCTTACAATGAACGGTGTTAGGAAAACTGAATACTCATATGCCAAAGAGTAAAGTTGCATCCTTACCTTATAACATCAAAAAAATCAACTGAAAATGGACAAAAATCCTAAACGTGAGATTTAAAAAGATTAAACTGCTTCAAGAAAACTTGGGAGGGAAAGAGCTTCATGACAGTGGATTTTGCTATGATTTCTTGGATTTGACACTAAAAGCAGAGAGAGTATTAGTAAAAAATAGACCAATGGGAAAACATCAAAAATTAAAAAAAAAACAAAAAAACATTCTGTATGTAAAAGGAAATAATTAACAGGAAAAGACAACACATGGAATGGGAGAAAATATCATATGTGTGATAAGGGATTAATATCCAGAATAAATAAATTATCCCTACAACTCAAAAACAACAACAAAAGATAACAATCAGAACAATGGACAAAGGGCTTAAAAAATATTTCCACATTAAAAAATAAAAACAATTTCAACAATTTATGCAAACAGACAGTAAACGTAAAAAGATACTCAAAGTCAATGACCATTAGGGAAATGCAAATCCAAACCACATTGAGATACCACATCATACCTATGGTTACTATAAAACAAAAATGGAAAAGAATAAGTATTGGCAATAACATGGAAAAATTAGCATCCCATGCACTGTTGGCGAGAATGTAAAATGGTGCCAACTCCTATGGAGAAAAGTGAAAATTAAAAAATAGAATTACTGTATTATCCAGGAATCCTCCTTTTGGATATATGCCCAAAAGAATTTAATGTAGGGTCTGGAAGACATATCTGCACACCAGGGACATTATTCACTTAACCAAAACACGAAAACAATGTAAGTGCCCACTGATGGATGAACGAAATATGGTGTATGTACACCATGGAATATTATTCAGCCTTAAAAGGGAATGAAATCTTGATACGTGCCACTACATGGGTGGGCCTTGAGGAAAGGCATAAAAAAGATACATACTGTGTGATTCCCTCTGTATGAAGGGCCTAAGGTGTAAAATTCATAGAGACAGAAAGTAGAATGGTGATGGCCGGAGGGAGGGATGGGGATGGGTGGTGGGAGGAGGGAACGGAGAGTTGTTTAGTGGGAATAGAGCTTAGTTTGTGTGATCTGAAAAGCCCCTGGGGGACTGGTTACACAGCAATGTCAATGTACTGAACACCACACTAAACTGTACACTTAAAATGATAATGACTAAGATGAAACATTTTGTTACGTGTATTTTATAACTAAAAAAAAAATTCAGGAACCAACAATGTCTGTGAAGCATTGTTAACAGGGGAACATGTGAAGTGAGTGAGAAAAAACAGGATGTGATGTCACATATGGAAGAGAATCTCGACTCTAATCACAATGAGGGAATTATGCCAAAATGTTAAAAATAGAGGGAGGATTAGAGATGACCTATTATTTTAAAATACCTTCTAGAATTTCCAAGTTCTTATGGTGACCTTGTATTTCTCTTATTGCAGAGGAAAATAGCATTTTAAAAATTTGCTCAAAATTATGTTCTCCAGGCTCGTTGCTGTTAGTCTACTGGAATGTTATTAGGACTTTCATAAGATTTTAATGGGAAGATTAAGATTTGCCTACATGAAAGAACTAGGAAGAGAAATTTTCTTTTGTACTGAAATTCCAGTCCTCACAGATCAAGTCTCACTTCTCTAAGTAGCTCTTTAGTCCATGCTAATCATCAGAGGATCAGCCTCTCAGTTCTGTAACTCAGGAAAGAGAAAAAAGCCCTACTTGCAATGACTCATTGATGGACAAAAATGATGTTCATTTTTGGGGAGTTTGCACTTATGAGAGTCTGCACTGATCATTAAGTCATTTGATCAGAATGAGGATATGGGGAAGAAAATGTATTTTTTTTTCAACAAGAGCAATAACAAACTCTCTACCTGAGGTATCTAATGGCGATTAAGGCTTTCCACCGAACAGGACTAGCTAAGGAATCCAAGGGCTCATCCCTGATGAAATCCTGCAACACAGGCAAGGAGATGAAATGTTTCGTTAACCATGAAAAATTGCCCAAGTGTAGCTACGACTTCATTGGGTCATGGGGTGCCCTTGGTCAGAAGTATGGCCAAGATCTGTTATTTGGAACTGGTGGGTTTCCCATTTTTAAGTGACAGCCCTGCACCCTTGGTAATAAACTTCTTAGGGCCTTACCCATGTCCTTTTGCCTTCTCTATCTCAGTCTAGAATCTATGTTGCAGGGAAGTTAAGAAATAAAGATCAAACTCTCCATCCACCCCCACACTCCCCAGATTGAGACTTCTTTAGAGCAGAGATTTTCCAAATTTTTTGACCATAGTAGGAAACAGTTTACAATTCCATCTAGTACCTAGATGTACTACACACACACACACACACACACACACACACACACACGCACGCACACACATGCACACAAACACTCTATATTGCTATATAGAATGTACTCTTCTATGTCTCTTTTACTTTATTTCATTACAAAATATTTGCTGTCTGTGATTATTAGATCTACAAAATTTATTTCACAGTGTATCGCTGGGATACAACTCAAAAGAGTTCTAAAAATACAGCTCTAGGTTGTATCTCAAATAGAAACAAATACAGTTCTCTGTTTTATACTAAATCAGGTTCAAGGATATTGGCTTCAGAATTGGATTAGTTATATATTGGGATACTTTTCTCTGGAATCAAATCTAGAGAACAACTATGCTTAGTGCAAGGAGAATGATTTATATTCAACTATTGCTATTTACCATCTAGCTATCATCAACATCATCATCACCATCATCATCTCCTACCTTGTGCATCACAGACATGCCCAGAACCTGAAAAGACAGGCAAAAACAGACACCAGCACAGCAGTTAGAAACATCCTTCACTCTGACAAGAAGACCACCCATCAACCCGAAGGACAGTTGGCGGAGCAGGACCTTCACTCTCACCAAGGAGCAAAGACTCTTCACTTCCTCCCCCAGTGTTGAAAGGAGGACTTGCACTTTGGCAGCTTCTTCCCCACCCCAGTGAGTTGTCACTAACACAGAAGATAGCATAAAGACACCAAGCCTTTGGGTTTTAAGGCTTCACAGTCAGTTTAAAGAGACTCTACCAGACTTGGGGAAGGCAAAAAGGCAAAGGCTTTTGGAGGAAAGAACAGTGAAATGTTACAAAATGAGAATTAATAGGGCAGTTGACTTTGGAACTGAAAGTACAGTCAGTCCTGCTATGAGGCTTTTGCTGAAAATGCTGAAAATGTTAAAAGCTTTTTCCAATGAAATCGATATACAAAGGAGTACTTTTAACATGGCCTGAGATTTGCAAAGGTCTGTGAAAGCAAACAGGTGCACCAGTCGAACTGGGCCATGTAGAAATACTCAGAACACACACACACACACACACACACACACACACACACACAAGCACGCACATATACGCACACACACATGAGCACGCACACATACGCACACACACACAAGCACATGCACCTTAAGCATCTGCCTACATGCTTCAGTTTACTGTGTGTTTTGAGATGCTCCCACTGAGATCAAATATTAGGTTCCAGATACATGCTCTTTCCCACTGTCATTTCATAACTCACAGCTTTCACAAGTGATTTGTCTTTCAAGGACAAGGACCATATTTTGGGAGTAATATTTGTGAATGCATGACCTGGTTTTTAAATTTTTTTAACTTGGTTTTCATTTGTTAAATGTGTCGCAGATAGATTTTTCTTGTATTTGTGCAGATGATGATCTATAGAAGAAATGACTATACCTTAAAATGGCTTTTCCTTTCCTTCTTTATTTTTATCACAATTTGCTTTCACAAACTAAATCTATAACACAGAACACTTGGTATTTTTGTTTTCATTTAGTTGCTTATCAAATTTTGGGTTGCATTAGAATCATCTCTTGAGGAGCATATTAAAAACACAGGTTCAGTGTTCCATCCCTGAACACTGTGATTCATTAAGGACTTCAGTTTTTAATAGGCTCTCTAGGTAATTCCAATGCAACTGAGGAATGAGGATCACTGCCCTGTACCCTTCCAGTGGCATGTACTTAGTTCTATGACCTCCTGAGTGCTCTCTGATTCCATTTTTATTCATATACACACATGAATAAATGTCAAGAGTACAGATTTATCAAGTGGGCGGATTGTGGGGAGCATAGAAGAGGAGATAAAGGAATAAGTACAACCTCTAACATCAACAGGCTGAGAGTCTCATGGGAGAAACAGCTGGAGAAGCAATCAGCAAAAGCTCCCCAAGTCTGGTTCTGGCTAAGAATCATGATCCCTTTTTAAAATACAGATGTCAGATTCTACGCCAGACCTAGTGATTCAGCTTTCCTGGAAAATGACTCCAGGAAGCAATACGCTAAACTTGACCTCTAGGTGTTTCTTAGGTGGCTATCGGCAAAGTCAGAAAAATGACTGAACCGACAATATGGATAAAGCACTTTATTGGAATGAATTCCAACTCAGCTTGGTGACTATGAGGCAAAAACATTCTTGGTATATTGGAGGAGCATCAAGGACAAACAGGGTGGCTGGGCTGCAGGTGAAATAGGGCATGAGGAGGACCTACTAGATGAAGTATTTTATTCCTCTACAAATACATATATGGCATTTACTGGTTTTGAGACACTGTCTTAGGTGGTTTGTCAACATTACCATATGAAAGTTTAAACAGGTACCATTAACAATACCTCAGAGACTATTACAGGGAAAAAAACCAGCCAGCTGCCCTAAAGCAGTGCAGGGGTAACCACTTTAAGTCCAAATGGGGCTGGGACCATATGGTTATGGGTATTAGGAAAGCATCACGGGAGTGATAGGACAGGAACTGTTCAAAACCTTGGGAATGAAACAGATTACCTGGCCCTGATTCACATCACGTTTTTCTACTTTCATATATTTTTGTCTTCTAAATGCACCAAATTGAATCTATCCTTTAGCCTGTATCCTTTGAGTATGAAACTTCCCTTAGAGTTAAGCAGCTCCAAGTTTTGGGATGCCCAGGCTGGAAATGGAGGCTGGCCTGCGTTCACATTTACCTGAGAGCACTGTCCATAAAGAAACAGGACTTGGGATACAATATCTTGATCAAGCCTGGTGAGCAGTTGAGTCTTAGGGGCATGGAGGGCCACGGCTCCATAGATGGCCATGACATCTGTCTTAGTCAGGCTTTTCTTCCCAGAAAATATAAACTGAGGGCCAAGAAAGAGAGACATGAAAAATACGATTGAAATAATTTCCTTTCTCTCATGCATTTTTCTAATCCCAAGGACCACTACAGGGCTTAAGAAATAAGACTGGGATGATTAAAATTAACATAAAACCAATATTCTTTGCTTGTCCCAATTTAAATACCCAGGACGGTGCTGCAGCGCTACCAGGATCTAATAGAATCTGGGAGAAGCCTTGTGTTAACTTTTACTTATTAAATTCCTCTCCTTCAGGGGAAGCAGAGCACACACAGGGCAGCTGTCCACGAGGACTGAGTAGTTGGCAGAGGGGCAAATCTAGGCACACCTGGAGCTCCTGAGGACCTTCCAGGTTGATGGAAAAACAATGGTGCCAACTTATTATGTAGTTGGCCATTCACAGGGTCTGGGCTCAGACCTGGGCACAGGAGTGAGGACAGCATGGAGAAAGGATACTTGCTGAAGGGATCAGTGTCGTTTGCCCTGCAATAATCAAGGGCCTTGGAGGAAAATAATATTCTTTATACCTTACATTGATTCATGAAGAACTTCTCCCGATTTTGGAATGTTTTAAGAATCTTTAAAACAATATCAAAGTGTTTCTCGGCACAGTGTCCTAGAATCAATGTTATTCCCTAAAATCAGAAGATAGGAGACCTTGAGTTCACCCATTCATGCAATTCAATAAATTTTTATTGAGCACCTACTATATGTCAGGTACTCTTCTAGCTGCTGGAAACACATCAAACTTCCAGTCAGTATAACCAGGGGAAGTGACATGGAAGAGTCACGGAAGTGATATTAAATCACATAGATTCAGTAAAAAGTGTAATTATACAGAATTTTAGATGGTGATAAGTGCTAAGAGATAAGAAGAGTGCTATAGAGATGAGAAAAAGAAGATGAGGAATATGCAACTTATTTCTTTTGTTTACATTGTTGTATACATTTTAGGATATTGAGGCTACACCTCAGTCTGCAAACAAAAAAAGGGCACGAGAGCTGAACAGACACTTTTCTAGAGAAGACACATGGATGGCTTACAGACACATGAAAAAATGCTCTACATCACTCACCATCAGAGGAAACTGCAATTTAAACAGGGTGAACTCATTAATGGGGTGACAGCAGCCGAGCTCTGAAATAAGTGAGGGAGTGAGCTAATGGCCTATCCAGGAAAGAGAGTTCCAAACAGAGAAAGTATGTGCGAAGGCCCTGAGGTTCACTGAGGAGGACAATCAAGTGAACCCTCAAGGATTCAGAGTGCAAGGTGAGGTCAGAGAGAAGGCAGGGGTTGATTCAAGCAGCACCTTTTAGGCCACACTCAGGGTTTTAGATTTTAATCTTAAATTGGTGGGAAGCCAGTGGAGGTATTTTTGATCTTGGATTGACACATTTTCTAATATTTGTTGACATAATTTTGATTTACAAAATAATGTAAACCCATATATGCAGGTTCCCCATTCTTCAAATCTATGACAATATACCCTGCCCACCATCAAATCACCAAAAGTTCTTCACCACTAAAAATTGGGCATCACCACCTCTTGTTCTCCCACTCTACCCACTTCCCCTCTGGTAACCTCAGTTCTACTGCTAATGTCCAAGGCGTGGTTTTTGTTCCTCTGTTCCTTTGTTTGTTTATTTATATTCCACATATGAGTGAGATCATTTGCTATTTGTCTTTCTCTTTCTGACTTATTTCACTTAGCATAATCCCCTCTAGGTCCATCCATGTTGTCATAAATGACAGGATTTCATCTTTTTTTAGGACTGTGTAGTATTTAATGGTGTATGTATACCACATCTACTTTATCCATTCATCTGAAGATCAGCACTGAGGCAGTTTCCTATCCTTCATTATTATCAATAATGCTACAATAAACATGAGAGTGCATATGTCTCTGCAAATTAGTGTTTTTTTGTGTAAATACCCAGAAGTAGGATGAGGGGATCATATGATTTCCAGTCTCAACTTTTGGAGGAATTTCCATAATTCTTTCTATAAAGGTTGCTCCAATTTACATTCCCACCAACAAATATAAAAATGCTTCCTTTTCTCTGCATCCTCACCATGTTTGTGGTTTCTAGAGTTTTGGAAAATAACCATTTTACCAGGTGTGAGGTGATACTTCATGGCTGTTTTGATCTGCATTTCCTTAATAACAAGATAAGAAGAGCATCTTTTCATGTGCCCGTTGTATGTCTTCTTGGAAAAGTAGCTATCCAATTCTTCTGCCCATTTAAAACAATTTTTTTCTGGGGTTGAGTTTTTGGAGTTCTTTATATATTTGGGATATTAAGCCATTATCAGATGTATGATGTGCAAATATCTTCTTCCAGCCAATAGGTTTTGGCTGACACTTTTAAAGGATCACTCTACTGATGAAACTTTATTATATCTTAAAAGTGGTGAAATTTTTGACAGCTGATAACTTCCATTCCATACTCCAAGGTTATGTTCCTCCTTATCCACATTCTCCTCTACTCACCTCTCTTATCTCAGGCTGTTATCATAAAGTACCTTCATGGCAATTCATATAGTTGCATCACCCTATTAATGCCACATAAAAACTAGACGCTAAAAAGTTGTCACCAAGGTCTTAATTAGTACTGTTCTTAGTTCTGAGATACCAAACCACACATCCCCATCACCAGAACATGCTCAGAAGAATTACTTCAAGGCTTGTGGCCTGGCATCCCCTGTGCTCCCTGGTCATGGCTGTGATAATCCTCTCTGTGTCTTTTCTCCTCTTTGTGCTCTCATTCCCATGGTGCTCTGCATTTTCCTTATCCCATCCCAGCTTCCCAATGTCTTGTCTCCTTCCCCAACTTTCCCACTCTGTGATCTCAGTCACCTTGATCTTTTGTCATTTAGGTCTTGCAAAACTCAAGCCCTGACTCCCCAATTTACATATCACTTATTCCTACCCCTGGTCTGCTGGATGTGGCTGGAAAGGAAATGACATTACTGATCAAATTTGGGGCATGTGAAGATGATTTCCACCTTCCAATAGATCTTTAAATCTACATAGATCCTGTACTGCTTTTCCTTAGTTCATTTTCTGTATCTACTCCCTCAGATTTGCAATCTCAATCTCAAATACCCTCCTCTCCTAAAACTACTCCCTGAATCCACCTTTTCCTCAGAGCTTTGAAAAGGTTCTATTTTTCCTCCTTTTATTTTGGAGGAAACTGAGGGATCTAAATGCTGTGGAATCAGCTAGTCTTAGACCAGACTCAGAGCTCTGTTACATGGGCAGAAGAGTTATACTTAGGCGATGGAAAACCAATAGGCTCAGTGAATGAAATTTTATGTGAATATCTGACACATCCAGAGTTTACTTATGACTTGAATGTATGGTGCACATTCCAGACTTGAAGTAAAAAAAAAGAATCTGAGAAGCTCAAATGTTATAAAATTTGTCTTTGAAAGTGTATGAAACCATTAAATGAGAACCAAAATGTATGCTTGTATCTAAAACGAACTTAGTTTCCTAGTTGATAGCAGCATTAGAAGGGAAATGAGGATGGGAAAAATGGTATTAGCAATAGTGCCAAGAACAGTAAGTGACAACTGAATATCTGAAGAGGGAAAAAAGAAATAATAACAATAAAGAAGCTGTTTCAAAAGCTCTGTAAGTCTAATGATTTACAGTCATTTAGTATGGTAGGAAGAACACTAGCATCTTAGAATTGTTGGGTAGAGCAAAAAACACAACACATTACAATAACTTATGTTTATACCAGCCTTTACTTGCCTGAGAGTTTTTACTTTTTGTTTTATTTTTAAACACACACTCCTTTCTTCCTGCACATTCACACACACTCTCCATCCTAGGCTAGGGTAGGGAACAGACACAAATGTCTGTGAAAGAACTCCAGGCTCTATTTATATTCTCTCTGAGTTGAAAACCAATTGAACTTAAGGTTACTTTTGGCTTGTCTAGTGAATTTGATGTTTGTGGTTATACTTTTAAGTTATAAAGTCAAGGTCAAAATACATTAAGGATACTCTTGTTAAGAACGCTGAACTTCATTTTCCAGTATTTTCATACACCTGGTTAAATAATAATATACTGATATTTAAACAGGGGAACTGTTTACTACTTTTCTTTTTTGAAAAATTTCACTGGGACAATTCTGAATGCATTCATGTATATTTCTTGATAAATAAGACATTATCATGAGACCTGTCTGAGATTTTCTGATGGGATTGATAATCATCATTAGAGGAAGTAGAGACAAAGGAGACCCACCTGTCGTTGGTCCCCTAGTCGGTTGGGAGCAATCAGGAATTCCTTAATCTGTGAACCTACAAAGTCTATATCTTGACAGGATGCTAAGGTGGTTCCCAAGGCTTTCCAAAGGAATTTCTGGAAAACAAAACATGAGTAACAGCATGCGAAAGGTTGCAAAGCACCACTCTGATGAAAATCAGAGTTGAAACAATCATCCAGAATAAAGAAAATAGGGTGACTTAAAGATGACATAATAGCTGTGTACTTCACATGTTATTTCTTCTTGAAAGTGCTTCCTTCCTGCAGACTGTGTCCCCCTCTGTGCTCCTCTGCACTCCTTTATGCCTTGTGCCCCTCATTAAAATATCTTATATGGCCTATGGTAACTTTTAATTTTCTCGTTTGTCTCTATGCTCAGAATTTCAGTGTTTGGGAGCAGAGGGTCTTATTATTCCTAGTATACACTCCCTATTATCTAATAAGTGACTGACATTGATTTTTGAATAAGCATACTCAATAAAAACAATTATTTTAGAGATAATGTCATCAGATATTCTCAACCTCTAAAGTAGATTAACTTAGCTCATAGTCTAGGAGATTTAAAGTAGAACAGTTTTGAAACAAATTCTTTGTTATACTCTACTATTATGTCCCTTCCAGAAGTAGAGTGAGTTGTTCAGAATCTTATTAGAATGGTGTTAAGGATGAATAAGAAAAGTCACATGGTAACTTTTATGCACACATTGTGATTTGAATTGAGGAGGAAAAATTACCAACAGGAGATGAGAGAACATGGGGAATCAATCTGTGACTTCTACGTCCTTTAGAGCTTGGTGAGAATGTTGGATTCATCTTGCTAACCCCATCCTGTAGAACCAGGATAGAGAAAAGGCAAGTAGGAGAGACATGGCTTCCTGTCTTCTTTCATTACAAGCTATGCATGATTTAGAGTTCTGACTGGGGGAGTGGGCCGGCCTGACAGATGTTTGTATTTGAACACTACAACACATTCTGCAGGAGAGAAAAGTGGACAATTGGAAGCTCCCTCTAAAGACTGCAGGTCTCGAGGGAGTGTAGCTATTGAGTGATTATTATTGAGCAGAAAGAATGTATGCACAGAAGGAAAGGAAATGCTAGTAGAAAAAGATAGTTAAGTTAGTACATCGAGATCAGCCTACAGATTCTACAGATCAGTCTGACTTAGTATGAAAGACATAATGTGATAAAACTGGGGGAATAACTACTAAAGTGAGCAAGAATCTGACAAGAAAGCACTTCATTCTTGTTTGCCCAGGCAAAAGCCCCCGTGATAATGGAGAAACAATGAGGAAAATTGTATACAACGTAGAAGAAAATGTTTATCAGGGCCCAATGTGCTAGAGTCTATTCAACACCATTTTGGGGCAATAACAGGAAAGGATTAGAAGAATTTTGTCCTACAGAAAAAAAATTAATGTCATCAAGGGGAAAATATGGCATCTATATAAAAAATCTCTGTGCCTTCTAATGCTGTAGATGTGTCTCTGCTCTCCTGAACTTGATCAGATTCAGTGTACAGTGCTTTTGAGTTTGGAGAGTTGACCAGAAGCCCCAGAAACCAAGCACACAGAACTGGGAAAACATAGTAGAATGGAAGAAATAGATATTCCATCTCCACCCATGTTATGAGATTTTGAAGCTTCTTCCATCAAGGATATTCTATTTCACTCTTAATTTATAAAATTAAATTAGTGGTTGCAAGGGAGGAAGGAGGAAGGGAGTGAGCAAATTGGGTGGAAGAGGTCAATTAGAAAAACAAGAACTGAATTGTTAATGGTAAACTTAATGTATTATATACATATGTTGATTTACAGTGATGCACACCTTAAACATATATCATAAAGTGATGTTCCTTCAATAAAATTTAAAAAATACAGTAAATAATAAGAAAAGAGTCTATTTTTTCCATTCCTTGAATCCATGCTGACCTTGTTACTTGGTTTGGTCTATAGAATGAGACGGAAGCGATGAATGTACCTGTTCTGAACCTAGACCTCAAGAGACCTCTTATACTTCATTACCATGACCATGAGAGCAAGACAGGGCTAGCATGCTGAAAGGGGAGAGGCCACAAACAACAGAAATAGTCTGTTCTTGTGAAAATCATCTCAGACCAAACAATTCTCATTACACTCTAGGGAGATGTGTTGAGATCAGAAGACTGCTCAGACCAGCCCAGTTCCAACTGTCAACCCGAAAAGTGGTAAGTGGAATAGGTGGCTCTTATCTAAATCATGGGGCAGTTTGTTATGCAGCTAAAGCTAGTGAGTACATAGTTACTTTTCTGGTATTAAGCATAAGGATGGAGAGCCATATGGCAGCTCATTACTCAAATTGCTCTGCCTTCCCCACAACACCATCAACATGGGCAGGGCCTTTTGGGTCTTGGAAGTTGTCAGATGATTGTTAATACATGGCTGTAGAGGCCAGTGCATGTTTGAGAAGATAAGGCATTGCTCACTAAATCTGATGAGTGTGTCTGCAGACTTGAGAGACCAACATGCAGAATCAGTACTCTGTATCAAATTAGAAAGTCCATCACTGAGGGTAATGTTGAAAATTACAGAGTCAAACGTTTATAACAAAGAATATGTGGAAATGGACATTTAGTCCTGGAACTGACAAGACATAGAAAATGGTTTTCCCCCCTGCAGGAAAAAAAAAAACTTAGGATTAATATAGTCACAAACATGACCATGATCTATCTACCTTTATATGCACCAGGGAATCCACTAATGAGTTTATCTCATGGGACCCTCATAACCTAAACCCCTCTGAGGTGGCATAATTTGCATTTTATTGGTGAAAGTACTGAGGCTCCAGAGACAGTAAGTCATTTACCTGAAGCTGCACAAGTAGTTAGTAGCAAAAACTGGATTCAAACTTCATTTAGACCGAGTGACTACAATGTAAAGGGTGAAGTAGAAGCCATTTGGAGACAAATCTGGAGAATAATCTGACCACTGATTATTCTTTTAGCTCTAAATTTTTTAAAATTATAGTAGATTGCTTCTCTTAGGCAGCCTCACAAAAATGACCCAGTAAAAATCAAGCCAGGCTGACATTAACACAGTGTTACAGCAGGAATTATTTGCTTCAGAGTCTTCATTTTTCTTCCTACTCTAAAACAGAACTCTTGAATTTTAGTTAGGCACTTATCTCTCTGCAAGGTCCAGAACTTCTCAGTTTTCCTTGCTGATAGGTAAGGCCCTCTGGGTGACTTGGGGTGAAATGTGAAGAAAAGGGAGCATTTTCTTAATGATCCCTTCTTCCTTTTGGTGACAGTGCAGACCAGTTGCAATTTAAGCAGCTGTTTTATTTAGGTCATAAGGTCAGAGAGAAGCTCCCGAAGCTGAAAGACCCACTTTCTCAATGGAGGCGTTGCTATAACTATCCATTTGCTGGCTGAAATCCCAAATCAGTTGAATGGTCCAGGCTGTGTCACTGATCTTCCATAAAGATTCTTTGAGCAACTGTAAGGAAGTGGAAGTCAGGTATGAATGTGGCTGTTTACTCAACAAAAGTAGTATCACCATCATTTGGGGGAAATCACCAACACATTGTGCAAGCAATGCTAGCCCTTTTTAAGCATTAAGAGCAAACTGCTTAAGAAATAACATAAATAGTAATAATTCTACACCTACCTCTCCCCTAAAATAACTGATATTTTTAAAATATGTGCACAGGATTAGCAAATGCTGGAGATATACTATCCAGAAGTGCAATCAGAGTTACTGTAACTTATCATTTGGAGTGCTTACCAGTCAAGGAGTCTGTGATAAAAGCTGATGTTTCCATTTTTCCTAATTTTTTTAACACAAAAAATCAATGACAAAGATCTTAACATTGGATGACAAATCACATCCAAACTGTTGGTTAAATAGCCTCACAGTTAAAAACATCTTAAAGACCGATCTAATCAGTATTTATGTTTTATAAATTTCTGAAGACACCATTAGAAAAGTTTACATATCCCTTCATTAAGCAAAATAGGGAATTGCATCTGATGTGGTGGAATAAAATTTATAAATTAAAAATATATGTATCCACCGAAGCATTGATCCTCTATAAAGAATATGAAAATGCCAGTGATCTTTAAGGATAGTAAAAAATTGAGGTGATGTTACTCAGTCACAGTACTTCAAGTTGGAATAAAAATCTATTACTGCTTGTTAATGAGCCAATAATGAAACCACTTTATGTTGGTAAAAACCCAACTGCAAATAATGTGGAGAAACAGGATAGAATTGCTCAAAATAATTCAAGTCAGCTTATCTTACCAGATTTTCTAATCATGAAATACAATACAAGGATATCCTACAAAGACAGAATTATTCATATTATCTGGTTCGTCTTTAAAGAACATTACCTCTCTTGAAGAGGTATCTTAAAAATCTCAAACTTGTTCTTCCCCCTTGGTTTACAATCCTAACAAAAAAGATGCAGACAACTGAATTTTGTGACTTCCTTTTTTAAAAATTGGGGATTTTTGTGTAATTATATTTCATTACTATTTGCAATAAAACCTTGTTCCTTGATTTGAAGTCATTTTTCAACTTGGAATGAAAACTCACAAGATATTTTGCATTACATAAAATCGCCTTATAATTTTAAAAGAGCACTACATCATCTTACACCTATTTACAAAATTATTTTTCTTTCACATTGCTGACAGTAAAATATCATGCTGGTTTATAAAGTTACTGATCACTTGTATTTTGTGGATAATTTTAGTGTATTACTTACCTAGTATATACATATATACATATTTAACTTGAACATTTCACTGTTTCTGTTTTTGTTTACCAATTAGGTTATCATGTGGACAATCAGCTACCATATTTAAAAAATATAAATATATATTAAATGGAATTATTCTTTTTTCCCATTTAGAAAGCTGGTGACTTTGTAAATTTTCCTCTTAGCCACCTTCTGTTATGTTCTGAATTCCCAATAAGGACACATTCCACTTCTCTTGTTATTAGGGAAATACAAATCAAAATTGCAATAAGATAGTCACCTCATGCCCGTGAGAATGGCTATCATCTGAAAGAATGGAAATAAGTGCTGGAAAGGATGTGGGGAAAAGAGAACTTGTATACACAGTTGGTGGAAGTATAAAATGATGCAACCATTTTGGAAAATAGTATGAAGATTTCTCAGAGAATTGAGGGTGGAAATCCCATTTATCCAGTCATTCCTTTAATAGTATTTACCCTAAAAACACAATAATACTTATTCTCAGAGATATACACATTCCCATGTTCATGACAGCATTATTCACAATAGCCAAGAGCTGGAAACAACCTAAATGCCATTGACAGATGAATATGTAAAGAATAAAAAAGATGTGGTATGTGTACACACAATGGAATACTATACAGCTATCAAAAATGTGAAACTCTGTCATTTGTGGCAACAGGGAAGAACCTGGAGAGAATTATGCTTAGAGAGATAAGCCAGAAAGAGAAAGACAGACATCGCAGAGATAACAAACATGAATGAACTAAATCAATCAACACTAGACTTTCAAAAATGAACTAAACCAAACAACAAACTTTCAACCAAAAAAACAAAAAACAAACCCAAAGCAAAAAGCACATCAGCGGATGCAGAAAGAGATGGAGGAAGGGTGGGAGGCAAATAGGGTAAAGGGATCAATCATATAGTGAAGGAGAAAGGGAATAGTGGTATACTGTAATATAAACAGATAGAAACTGCTATCACATAAAGCCACTTAATGTTAAAATGCAATAATCCTTCAATAAAATCAATTAAAAAAAGAATAAGATATAGTGGATGTGTAACTCCATGCAAGTGCCTTCCTTTTTCCTCTTAAATAAAAATGCTGGAAGACTTATAAAAGAAACTATTCTAATCTGAAACTTAAATTAAAGCTAACATTTTCAAGTTTTGAATAAATTTGGAAAAACTCCATTTGTCAATGTCAGTTTTATTATATACTAAAAAAGGGACAATTATGGAATGAAAAATTAAATGTCCTGAAGAACTAATTAGATGTATAGGCACATTCTGTTAACTTCAACTCTAGTAACTAAATATTCCCAATGTCACCAATAGCTTTGAGCCGAGTCACACTAAGTCATGTGACACCATGTCCTTCTTCACTGAACAATACATAAAAAGATGTTTTTGTCTTTTTGGAGGACAAAATCCACTGCAATTTCTAAAATCTATTATTTTCTCCTCTATTTTCTCTACTTCAAGCAGAAAGGAACACTTAATGTCAAAGCCAATGAAAAACTTTGCATGCATTTTCTTAATAGGAACTCTTTCAGTGGGTTCTTAAATAGCCTGGGAAGTTTGAAGAAAGAAGGTATATTCAGACACTCTTGGGAAAATGAAGGCTGGAAGTAGACTCATGATGGGAGAGGGAAAGGTACTCTTGTCATGACTTCCCTCAAGAGACAGACTCTTTATTTCTACTAAGAACAATCATCTTTAAACAGTAGCAGGGGAAAACAAAGCAGACATTTTGAGAATGCGAGGGGGAGCTAAAAGAATTTTGAATATAGAAGATGAGATGAATCCTAGAATTAAGGACAAGGAGTGCATAGCAGCAGCTTTCAAATCTCTTGCTGGATAAGAATCACTTGTGGGAGTCTGTAAAACATCAGTTCTCAGAAACCACCCTCAGTGATTCTCATTCTAGAAGAAGTGGTAGAAGGTAGAGGCACAGTAGAGAGATCACCGGGAATTGACATTAAAAAAATTCATTGCAAAATGTAATATATATTTGCATGTGTGCATGCAAACAGTTGAAAATATATTCAGAAAGCAAAGAGCTATATAATCCCCTCCCAGGTGGAAGCAGGGAACATTTTCAGTCTTTCAGAAATCCTAGTCCCCATTTGAGTATATGCTTGATCATAACCTCTTCCAATGAAGGTTACCATTTTCCTGGATTTTGTGGTAATTACTTTCTTACTTTTCTTTGTGTGTGTGTATGTGTGTGTGTGTGTGTGTGTGTGTGTGTGTTTCCCACTTGTGTCTTGCTTCGTTCCCTCAGTATAATGACTGTTAGAGTCATCTGTGGAAGCCATTCATTTTCATCACATTGTTTATTCCATTGTACAAATAAAACGCAAAGTATTTTTGAAATTGGCATTTTTTAAAAGTCACAGGTAGTTCCTAGGTGAGTAGCTTACAAACGGACATCCTGCTATTAAAGCTCCCTGTTCTTGGCTCCTTCACCTCCTACAGAATTCTGAAATTGAAATTTTCTCTATAAAGCCAACGTACAATTCCTATCTGTAATTTATATTTAAGGGACTTGGCATTGTCTGTGACACTGTTCGGTTGTGATGTCCAAAAAGTTTATGGATGAGACAAGAGGAGTCTTTTCTGGAAAAGGAGAAAAACATGGCTCTTTGGTTTTTAGAAATCAGGAAAAAGTCAGAAATAGAGGACTGAATGAAACTGTACACAGGAACATAGACGTGGAAATTGTATTGATATGTATTTATATAAATGACAAGAGATGAAATTTCAAGGAGATGAAAAAACCTAAAATTAGAATTTAAGACAGAGAAAATGTTAGTGAAACCTTCAAAACTTTTTTAACTCTTAAGTTGAAGATTGTTTAAATTGTAATGATTTAAGTGATCCCTTATAACTTTCTTTGAAATCCAGTTCTTTTTAATTAAGATAAGAAATTTTAATTGATTTCATCACCAAATGATCAATTATTCATCTATAAGTCACCTTACCTGAAGCAGCATGGTTTCCCATAGCACAATGCTAGTACTTCTTCCTAGAAATAGAAGTTGATATAATAATTACAAAAAAAATTGAGCTTCATTTTTTCCCATGCCAGGTTAGCATTCCATTGCTAGCTCTTTCCTTACACAGAATGGTAATTGCAGATGGAATTGGCCAGTAGACAGAGGCTCTTCAATTCATGATAAAAGTCTAGGCCTTTTGTTAATTTTAACAGAAAGTACTACTATAATCATATTTTAATATTCTAACATGAATAATACATTTTTAGAAAAATACCAAAAGGGAATTTCTCTAAAGATAAGAAAAAGCCCAGAGAAAAAAGTAAAATTTCCTGCTAAGGATGTTACCCCCCCCGCCCCCTGCCCCCGCCCCGGGTCCTTTCATGTAAGAAATGGGTGGAGAAATAGAATATAAGGAGTCAAAGAAAATATAGTTGTCTGACTTGGATATCAAGTTTATTGTTTTTATTGGCCCAAATGAACAATAATGGCGTAGGGGTGATGCTTCATTTCTTTTGTTCTTGCCTCCTTGGATAAAAGCCAAACCCAGCTCGTTCGTACCTTCCAAAGGCTGTAGGAGCTCAGGTATGAGTGCTTTCCATAGGTCTACCAACTTTGGATGAATCATCTCAGGCAATACCTTCAGAAGTCCGATTGCACCAGCCCCACATAATTTCCCTAAACTGGCAAGTATAGCTATTACCTGAAGGATGGAAGAGAAAGTGCCAATCAACTTCAGGGGCATTTAAGAGTTCTACCTACTTTCTCTTTTTATCATTGTTCTGGATTCCCTCAATTTCCACATTAATCTATTAAAAAATCATCACTGTCTATTCTTATTCTAGAGCACAGCTAATATTCAGACAATCCTTCTCCCTAATTTTCTAAGGATCAAGTTGAAAAATTATGTGGAAATCATCACTCAACAATAAATTATAAGTACCAATGTCTAAGTCTATGTCTACTAAATAAATAAGAGAATGTGGAAATTGTGTGTGAGTAAATGATACTTATGGGGCCGAAAGGAGAGAGGGAAATTGAAAAAATAGATGCAGAATTTCTTTGAACAGTACTTAGGAATCAAATTCAGTTTGCGTTTATTTTTAAATTGTAAGTTTAATAAGCATTTCAGAGTAAGAAGACAATCTTATTGATACTAACCTTCATTCATGTCATCAACATAGCAGAACATTTATTATGCCATTTTAGTATTTCTTTTAGTTTGGCGTGTCTATGTAATTTTTATTAGCATTTATTTGGAACTGAGTAATCCACATAGGTTCAAATTTATCCCACACTGATTTTCCTAAATCACTCACCAGAAGTCTGGCCAGTAGCTGCTGTGATGAAGGAAGTTTCACTGGAAAGAGAAAGTATTTTTTCATTATTGCTGTGAGGGGTGAGAGAAATTCCGGGCTTGGCTTAAAGCTCTGCAGCCGTTCGGGAAATGAGTCTTTCATAGGATAGATGTTTTGCTTTGTTTTTGAATGTACAAACCAGTTCCTGTAGAGACGACAAGCGCTGTTGACTCTTTAGTATTCCTCTTCTTCCTCTCCTCTGCCATAATCAGGATTCTGATGAGGTTAAACAGGTACTTCAGAGTTCCTGTATATTCCCCAGGTACCACAAAAGTCAAGATTCTTGGCCATAGCACCTGCGGAAAACACAGAGGAAGGTGCAAGAATTGTTCATTATTTTCCATTTCCTTTATTTCTCTTTAGTCCTTGTTGTGTGCTTCCCTCTGATTTAGAAATGTTCTCTCATTTGTTATTTTTCTCCTCAGGCCCAAGTAAAACGAAAGTGTGGAATAAACTCTCTGAGGAGCATGTTCATTTGCAGGGGCTAGTTGCCTGGTGCTGGAATTTAGGGCCGGACAGTTTTTCAAGGTGCAGCAGAAAGTCAACTATCCCCCCACCTCCCACACAGCATCAGGGGGCTTCTTGTCAATGTGATGAAAATACCCTGTATATTTCCCTGAACTCCAAGATGGCGTGAGACCACCCTCAGTGAGCATGACTGGGGGAGGAGAGCGAACCAGCTGTGGCTACCATCTGTTTCAGGTGCTGATCGTATCCTGGAAATCTAGAAAACGCAGTTTCTTTAGCCAAAGTGTTTCATGTGCCCTGGAAAGTCCCTCTGCCCTAATGGAAACCTGGGTGTCAACTTGGGCTCTTCCGCTATTCTCACCACCAAGTCCAGTCCTTCCTCTCAGGCCTCTCTGTGTCTTCATTCCCGCTATTATTCCAGCTCCTAGGAGTTGCCTCTGATTTCCTCTATAGTCTCTTTGCTCCTAAGCTCACCTCTCTGTCAATTCCTACAGTTACCTTTTCAAATGGTTAGTTCTTGCTTTCAAGTTTTCACTGGCTCATCAACCACAAGGTTGGAATCCCAGGCCCAGTAGAATCTGGCCCTAAATTGCTTTTTTATCTTTTATTTCTATGCCAGATGTTCTCAAACATTAGGATGAACCAGAAATCGTGGAACTTATTCAAATTCAGATTCATGGGCTGATGGCCAGATATGGGGATTTAGTAGGTCTGGCAGGTGACCTGGAGCTGAACATTTTAAATAAATAGCTCAGATACTGGAGAACCACACTTTAAAATGACATCCTAGAGGGCACCTCTGATTCACTTAAATCGATCTGTTGTTTATCTCCTGGCTGTGCCATCTATTTTTGATCACTAAGTCTTTTCTCAGGTTGCTGTGCTTATGGAAAATACAGTTTGCATGTCTCCTCCCCTTGAGGTTCAGATTACAATAGATCTCAGGTAAATACCTTCCCAGATGAAAAGGGAAGGCCTGGCATTCACTGCATCAGAATGATCCCTCACTAATTCACATTATGTCTATGTATGTTAGGGGAAGAAGAAAAATAATCTATAAAGGCGAGTCAAACTGTTAAGTGCTATCCATATATAAGAGATTTTTCATTTAATTAATTCATTACTGGTTTTGGGAGAACTGCTATGTACTGAGCATCACAAAATATTTCCTCTGGGGCATCAGAAAGCTTTGAACACATCCGATCTAAATGCAGGTCTTACTTCTAAATGGGCAGAACTTTTAAAAAATGATTGTATGAACGCTAAGTAAAGAAGGATCCCTTACCTGAGGCATTCCAATCACCAGTGGGTCTAGGGTTTTTAAGACTTCGAGGCTTGTTTCCCGGACAGATTTCTCGCCCATTTCATCCTCATGGGAGTTAGGCTTCATGGGTTTCCCCTTTAAGAAAGATGAAACAGTGACCTGTTTAATAATCCTTCCTGTTGGTCCCTTCTGAGTTTACTTGGCTGTGTTCTCTGGGGGTGGCAGACGTGGTCACCAAGTTTAGAGAGGCATGGAACGGAACCATCTTGTCTTCTGCACCTAATCTCTGTCTTAAAGGGTCCTTCAGGAATGATTTAGAACACACACCCTTGGCTTAAGCAGAAAAGCAAACATTGTAAGGACCCTTGATCTGCAGACATTTCCTCTCTCATTCAGGCTTTTTACCATTTTATCTGGGGCATTTTCTTTTTTCCAAAAGACACTGTTTTCTAGTGGAGCAGACTGCAATTTCAATTTCAACAGATTTACTGAGAGAACACATCTTACACATGTGTTTTTCAACTTGCTTACCCAAAGGAAGTCATGCCCTATACAGTAAGTATTGATGTCTCTTATTTTCTCTAAAGCAATTCATTTTCTCTTCACTTCTTCAAACCAGCCCCAACCAAGTTGCCTCCTCTTTAGGAAAACTGATTTGATCTCCCACACATTTGTTACAAGTTAGAAGCCATATCAATGAAAGGGAACTGAGAACACTAGGGAGCGAAAAATGTATCAATAAAAGTGATAAGCCTGAAATAAAACTTATACATCTATTATTGAGATCCAGCCATTTAAAAACCCCAATCGCGTCGATTGCACTCGCTATAGTGCTGCATCAACATGGCACCTTTTCCATACCAGATTCTTGTTGGACATCGCAAACTGGCAGAAGACGTAATCAATCAGTGGCCATCCTTCTCCGGCTTCAATGTAACACTTTTCACACATGGTTTGGATGAGGAGGAGAAGGGAATTCCTTACCCAGTGTAAGAAAAATGGATGGACAGTGCTGTACAGGGTGGAATGGAAAGTTATGTTCTTTTATTCTTTAACCTTCATGGATCATTTAGGGGAAAATGTGAAAAAGGAGTTAAATGGAATGATGTTACTATGAATAGATGGAGCAGGAAGTAATCTACAGGTGATGATTTAAGGGTCACCAGAAAGTCTCTCTGTAACCAATGTCTTTCTCCCTAGCTTCCAAGTCAGTCTGTATTTCTATATATTATGGAATATTGATAACTTTGAGCTAAAACACTGCCGTGCTTTTAAAATCCTCAATGAAAGATAGCTCAAGAACTGCAGAACAACAATCTCTTATCTGCAATTTCAAAGTACGAACAAATTTGAAAGCTGTAATTTTGTTTCTTAAATTTAGTGCCAATTCATTTGATGGCAAACCCCAAACTGGACTGTTTTAAAGTCATTTGTGTCTTTACTTATGCTATGTAGTGTGAATATGTTATAGATGCTCCCTTGTTGAAAAATAACATGTCTATAGTAAGAACAAGGCTGGGGGGTTATTACTTTTTGGAGGAAGATACATTGTCCTTACGATTAACTGTTAAATTTGAAACTATTCAGACATAGACAGTGATGTGTTAGACAAAAAAAAAAAAAATGTGCTAATGAGAAGCCCTGGAACTGAAAATACTGTAGAACTTGATCTTGATATAGTTTATCTTTTCGTTCAGGTGGCTAAGGCACAGGTTATGAAAGCTATGGACATGGGTTCGATGGGCAAATAAAAAAAAAAAGGAATTTATTACTTAGTTTTTTTTAAGCAATTTTAGAAGTAGATCCTTCAAGAGTTCAAACCATTTTTTATTAACTCCTACAACTACCTTTAACCAATGGAAGTCCTCATTAATTCTCTTACTTTTACATTGGGATCACCCATGATGACCTTGACTGTTTTTTCAATAGAAGTGATGTGATCTCTCAGTGTGGGCTCTGAAACAAAGGGAGAAATCAAAGGACCCAATTGAGTGAGTATATGTTCTAGGATTGAGGAAAACCCATTAAAGTTAGGGTACAAAATTTTAGTCTCTTGTCCTTGACATTTTTATGTTACTCAAGTCCCTCCTACGCTATTCTTTTCCAGCTCTTTAAAGATGCTGATTATTTTATTTGCACTTGACTACATTGGGTTTCATCTTGTTTACCAAGTTAGGTGCCCAAGTATACTCAGTATATTCACGCCTTAACAAATCAGCTTTTATTTCGTGAGACTTCTTCGTATTTCTTGCCTGTTGATTCTTCAGCAAATCAAGTGCTCACTGAATTTTTAAAATTATGATGATGTAGTAGAAATACATGAATTCTTATATTTAATTGACTCCAAAATACAATCAATTTTATAATGCACCATTATTTTCTATTGCACCAAAAAAGAAAAAAAGAGGTCAATTAGAATTAAATATGCCCTCAACTAGAAGATGCATCTAATATCACAAAAATGTTTTGAAATTAATTAAATGCAATGATTCATTAAATCCTGCTTTTTTCTACATATACTAATTTCTAGAACATTGTGCATTCCTATGCCCACCCATATTTATTCAGTCACTTAACTGAGTTATTAGATCTTTAAAATTTAAAATTTAGTTCTCAAATAGTCTACTCATCCTTTTCAACAGGATGCACTCATAAATATCATGAAAGAAGAGATATAGCTGAAAATATTTATGTAAAACAAAGATTGTATAAAACCAAGAAGTCAGAGCTTTACTTGATTATGATGCTCTAGAAACATCCCAAAGTCATAGGGTAGGATTAGAGAATGCATAGGCTTCAATTTGCTTTTTGCTAAAAAATATACCACTTCTGGCATCATCCCTGTTTCTTACCTTCAGCATTGATAGCTGATCTCAACAAAGTCAAGATTCCCATTCGAATGACGTCATTAATAATTCTTACTTGCTCATCAAAAAATTCTATCAGGTCCGTAGGGTTGGAATGGGTTGTAGGTGAAAGAAATACTGAAATCAAAAGACTGAACACACCAAGTGCTGGTGAGGATGCAGAGAAAAGGGAACTCATACGCTATTGGTGGGAGTGATTTTAAGTGGTACAATCATTACAGAAAATAGTATGGAGATTCCTCAAAAAATTGAGAATGGAAATCTCATGTGATCCACTTCTCTCCTGGGCATTTACCCTAAAAACAAAGACCACTAATTTGTAGAGACAGATAGAGATACATGTACCCCCATGTTCAGTGCAGCATTATTTACAATAGCCAAGAACTGGAAACAACCAAAGTGTCCATTAAGATGAGTGAATAAAGAATTATGGGGTACAAATACACCATTGAATACTACTCAGCTACCAAAAATGATGAAAGTCTGCTATTTGCAGCAACATGGATGGACCTAGTGTGAATTAGGCTTAGTGAAATAAGTCAGAGGGAGAAACAGACATCGTGTATCACTCTACATGGTATATAGAGAAACAGAGCAAATGAATTAAATCAAACAAAAATACTTTCAACAAACTAAGTCAAACAGTAGTAGATTTTTAGTCAAAAATAAACAAATCAGTGGTTGCAGGAAGAGAAGGGGGAGGATGGGTGAGCAAACCAGGTAAAGGGGATTTATTGTATAGAGAAGGAAAAACTGAAATAGTCATGAACTTAGTGTATTATATGCAGATGTGAATTTACTATGATGTACACCTTAAACTTTTATAATATTATAATGCAGTGCTCCTTCAATAAAATTAATTGAAAAAAACCCCAGAAGCCTGTCCTCGTGGAGTGGTGGTTGTGTCTGCCTCCTTTGGCTACGTGCAGTCCACGTGCATCCCAGAGACCTGGGTTAACATCCTGGGAGCCAGAGATGGGACTTGGGGAGAACAGCCAAGGTGAACAATTCAATAAAAATGGATAAAAAATGCTTCTTCTTTCTCTCTTTGTCTGCCTGCCTGCTCACCTTCACTCCCATCTGCACCTTTCTTTTTTTAAAAAAAAAAAGTGAAGAAACTGAAATAAAAAAACTCGAGTCATAAGAACTAAATTTCACCTTAGGTAAACACACACACACACACACACACACGTTAATGAGAAAAGAAAAATTCTGTTAGGATTGTTAAAAGTCACATTTTAGTTGGTAGTTAGATTTTATTATGTCCATGCTTCTTTAATATCAGAATTAAGTAAGCAGTTTGGTTACTGAGAGAGTTTTCGGCACAAAAGCCAGCTTCTATCCAAATCAGTGAATGCGATCTTATTTGAGTATTAGCTTCTTTACAATTGGAATCAAGTTAATTTGAGGACACTGGGGTCAGCACCTAGTTGAAACAGACTGGTGTCTGTAAGAAAAGGACAGGAGACACAGAGATACAGGGAGAACTCCATGTAAGGATGAAGGCAGAAACGGGAGTGCTGCTTCACCAGCTGTGCAGCCAGAGAGGTGCAGGGGTAGGGCAGGAAGCAGAAAGAGTAAGGAAAGACCTGGCTGGAGCAGAGCTGTTTGGGCAGGATATGATCAGAGGTAAAGTTAACTAGACTGGGGCAGAGAGAAGAGAAAAGCATTGGAATTGAAGGGATGGATAAGGAGAGAACTAGAATCTAATAGAACGGTATGCATGTAATGAAATAGTAAAAATGGATGACTCTGGGCTTGATAGAATTTCAAATAATCTCAAATATATATGAAAAAGTGTTTCCTCTCTTTAGGATTACTATGCATATATGGTCGGCTAATGTTTGGCAAATTAAGTCAAGAATCTACAATTGAGAAAGGATAGGTTATTCAGTTAATGGCATTGGGAAAACCTAATTGCTGTATACAAAAACGGGACTATATATATATGAAACTGGACTCCTATCTTATTGATATGCAAAAATCAACTTAAAATAGTTTAGAGAATTGAATGTAAAACCCCAAAATGTAAAATTTCTTACAAGAAAACATAGGGAGTAAGTTCCTTGACATTAGCTTTGTCAACGATAGCTTGGATATGATACCAAAAGCAATGACAATACAAGTTAAAAATAAATAACTGGGATGACATCAAACTAAAAAAAAAAAGCTTCAGCAAAGGAAACCATCAGCAAAATGAAAAGGCATCCTATCGGATGGGAGGAAGTTTTATAAATCGTATATCTGATAAGAAGTTAATATCCAAAATATGCCTGGGACTTTTCTGGTTTTAGCTGCCTCCCTGGAATCCCTTTAGTTTTAGGAAAAAAGGGGTAACTCGTCATTCCACCTGTCCCTCTACCTTAGGGAGCAAGTGGGCAGGGGCAGGCCCAGAATACCATGATTTGGCGCACACCGGTGGCTTAGTGGTTAAGTCTAACGCCTCCAGTCGGTGTAGTTCACATACATTCCAGGGATCTGGGTTCATGACCTGCTGCCAGTGGGAGAGGCCAAGATGAAAAATTATCTAATTAAAACAAAAAAGAAAGTTTCTTTCTCCTCTTTCTTCCTGCCTGCATGCTTACTCCCCTTCATTCCTGCCTGCACCTTTCCTTTAAGACAGACAAAAGAATGCTGAGTCAAAGAGACATTTTGCGTATATGTGAAAGGAAGCAAGGTGATCACCTGCACACCCTTTATCCTTGTCATCGTCCCCTGGAGACATTTTTATTAAGAATTCTTTGGATGCTGGGTCCTACCTAGAATGAGGAAACAGTCTGAAGCTTCCACTGCAGTTTCCTTTACTGGAGGCTCTGGAACTTGACAGACCTGAACGAGGAGGGGAAATCAGGTGCTACATGTTACCCACAGAAAATGGGTGAAAACGAAAACGATCAGATGCGACAGCATAGTCTTTTCACCTGCTGGAGTAACTTGATGAAGATGACTTTTCTCAAGGCCTTGGGAAGGTCAACGTCATAGAGGACAGCCGCTGTCAATATTTGTTTTAGACTCTAGAATGGAAGATCGCAAAGGTTAGCTGGCAGCTGCCCAGGAAACAGCAGCACAGGATGTGGAAGGCAGATGAGGAGGAGGAGGGCAAGCCCAGAACCTTCCTGCCATTACAAGTTGTCTCTAGTGGTCCTCACCCCTCCACCTCTGTCAGGACCTCAGCAGCTGGAAATGAAACATTCAGTCCCCTTCTGGAGTTTCCATCATCCAAGCCAAACACTTCTCTGTCTCATATTCTCCAAGAAATATTTACATTCAGCTTCCCAAACTATTTCTGTTGCTTAGATCTTCCTGAGACTTACCATCCTTCAGGATGGGTGCTTGTCCGCTCTCTGAATCAGTTCCTTGAAGGTGTGGCTCTTACCTGAGTAACATGGAAGTCAATCTCTTTGTCTCTGTATTGGTTCAGGAGCCAGGGTACCTGGTCCAGGGCGTATTCACAGAAATCTTCCCGATGTAGCAGAAGGCTCACTGTGGGACCGTGGGCCTTAATGATGGCCAGAGTCTGCAGAGTCAGCAAATCCCATTTATAATACTTTGTTACCCTTTTTTACCTTTTTTTTTTTTTTGCAGGATACTGGAAACTTTAGATACAATGTCTCCATCCCCACCCCCAAACCATGTCACACAACTTTCAACCAAGAAAGCTTTCTTTAAAAACTTTTAAGAAATGTTTAGGCTAAGTTCCTTGCATGAGGTAGAGCTATATTTATATTTGTATTTATTTTTGTATCTATTTTTTTTTAAGGAAAGGTGAAGCCAGGAATGAAGGCAAGTAGGCAAATAGGTAGGCAGAGAGTGGTGGAAGAAGCACTTTATTTTTTATTTTATATATATTTTATATAATATATATTTTATTTATTTAGTTGTTCTCATTGATTGTTCCCCAAGCTCTTGTTCCTCAAGGGTCTTGAACTGGGGACCTTGGGATGTATGTGGGACTGCTCTCGGGTGGACTAGACAGCTAAGCTACCAGGGAGCATCTGCATATCTTTAGTTATATATCCATAGCAGCATCTTTGTATCTTTATCTATGCTCATTTCAATACTTGTCTATTTCTCTAACCTCTATCTAAAAGTCACTTTTTTCAACACTGCATACATTTAAAATTTCTCTGATATTAAAAAAAATTATTTGATTCTATGACATTGTGTCCCAACTATTATCCCATCTAGTTCTATTTATCTTTCCTTGCTCTCAGAGCAAAGACTTTAGAAGAAGTGCTATTTCCTTTTTCCACCTCCCATCCGCTCTCAGTTCACTCTAATCTGGCTTCTGCTGACATGAAAACTGGACAAGTTCCAGAGTCTAATATAAATATAGTAAATATTAACTATAAAAATTGAGAAATTACAAAAATTATAATGGAAAAATACAGTAAAGTACTCATAATCACTGAAATAATTTTAATGTTTTTTTTAAATTTATTGAACTTCTTTTCTATCTTGCTAATATGTATTTAAATTTAAAAAATTGACTGTATTCTGTATTTTTAGTCCTTTATTCTTTTTTCTATCTAGTATATGATGAGTTGTTTGGTTTTTTCTATCAATTAAATTTCGTGGTAGAGCGAACCACCTGAAAACTTAGTAGCTAATAATAAGAACAATTTATATTAGAGCACACTGAGCATCAGCCGAATGGGTCATTTACCACATTTTCATAAATGAGCATTTCTTTTTAAATAGTTTTCTATAAGAATAAAAGTGAGTAGGCAGGCAGGCAGGAAGAAGGAGGAGGATGAGGCATTATTTCATTTAATTGCTCTGAATGTGCCCCCCAGACCTCGTAAGGGAACTCTGAATCCTTGGGATGTACGTGGACTGCGCTTCTTCAGAGGTAGCTGAATAAACCACTATTCCACAAGTCATCCATGGATATTTTTCAAGATTTTCCTTGCTGGAACACTATAACAATAGACTTTCTATATCTCTGCTTGTTTCTTGAAAATTTGCTCCTGTCTTAGTTTCTAAGATTTTATTCTGCATAGTTCTCATACCTTTTTAGCAGCATATTCCCAGTTCTCCTTTAAGTTCTTCTCCCTTTGCCTTCCTCTTCAATATTGAGCCCCTCTTCAAGTCTCTATTTTGGCATTTCTCCACTCCCCATACTCTTCTTAACAACTTTTTTGCAGAACCTTTTATACAGTTGTCACTTATATAATTATCATATCCTAATCTACAAATCCTATCTTTTTTACTTTTAAAAGTTAGGGTAACATTAATTTACAACTTCCCACCATGTTTCTAACAGTGCTCCACCATTGTTATTTTTCTTAACGTCAATCCTGACTATTTCCTAAATAGTAAATTTTCTTCACTTGGTGTCCAAAGCCACTCAAGTCTGAATGTCAAAACTTATCCCCTCCCCCAATTTTTCTGCTGCCCCGAATGTATTATTACTCCTGTCTTTCTCATCTTGATCATTTACCCCAAGATCACTCAGTGTCAGAAATATAGGACTCTTCCCGGGTGCCTCCTTCTCCTATATTATCAACATTTTTGTTAATTTTATTCTCAAGCATCTGACTCCTCTGATCATCATCATTAACACTACATTAATTAGTTTGCTTAGCATTTATGAACTGGAATTCTTCTATAGCTTCCTGTTAGCCTTAATCCACCTCTATATACCATCATCATTAACAATATTGTTAGAAATTCCTTCCCCTTTTTTTTTTTTTTTTTTTTTTTTTAAAGGAAAGGTACAGGCAGGAATGAAGGCAAGTAAGCAGGCAGGAAGAGAGAAGAGGAAGAAGTATTCTATTTTATTTAGTTGTTCATCTTGGTAGTTCCCCTTACCCTGGGTCTGGAACCTGGGTCCTTGGAGTGTTTGTGAACTGTGTCTGATGGTCTTTCTGCTAGGTCATCAGGGTGTGTCTAGAATAAATTTTCTGATACTCAACTCCTTGCTTAAAACCCTTTGAAGACTTCTAATTTCTTTTTAAAAAAACTTCAAATTCCTGTGTAACACTGAAGTCTCCTCATTGCATGGTTAAAGCCACCTTTTCTGGTTCATTTCTTTCTGTTGACAAATCCCCTTTCTTCCTTCTCCCTTTTCTTTCTAGAGTCATTCAAGAGTATATTATTCTGTCTCAGCCTATGCTTCAGTAGGTGTCATTTCCTCTTTAGGAAATATAACTTCCTGCTCTTCCAAAGTCACAGCCTTTCCAGCACTCAGTGAGCGGGGGACAAGTGCTTCTCTCTTTGTGCTCCCCTATTACATTGTCCTCCTCCCTGTTCCTTGTCTAACATTTTCTGTTGGAAGCTAGGAAAGTGCTCATCAAAGTTATATTAACTTTTGCTTCCCAGGTGTCTTGAAGAAGAGGCTTCTATAGAATATTTTAAAAGTTCCATGCTTGTTCTTGATTTGACAACTGCAGTATGTTAAAAAAAATGTTTTAGGAGCTGGAAATATAGAAAAGGAACTAGAGAAGGCAGCCAAGAATTAGATCTATTATAACATAGTAATAAAAAGATCTAAATAAGATGTAATTTAGCCTACTTTAAACAATTAGAACAATTAAAAAAGGATGGGATTATCTATGTGAATATGTTCTGTAATCTATTCTCTAGAAGGCATCACACTATTTTGAAGCAGCCTCGCACATTCTTTAGATGTTATTTTATTTCATTGTGATATTCATAGACACAGGAAATTTCTGTAGACTCTTGTTTTTCCTAATCAGTGACTCGACCCAAAGATGGGTTATGATATAAGACATGAGCGAGTTAATACTCTGTATACTTTACTTACTCTATCTTATTTATTAGTCTCTCCACATATTAGTATGTCAGTTCCAGGAGACTGAGAATTTTGGTTTGTTTGATTCCTGCTGTCTTCCAGCATGGGGAAGAATATCTAGCATGTTATAAGGACTCAATAAATATTTATTGAAAGAATGAATAATTTTAAAATAGAAAAACCAAATAATTTGACAAACTTGATGAAACACAAGCCCCACTTTCAAAAAGTACTGAGACTATTATGTCAAAGAGAAAAGAGCGAGTTCAACCAGCACCACGGAGTGAGAGCTGGTTTGATGCATGCTGAGACCCCTACTCACTTGCAGGGGTGAAGCCGTGGGGGCCCACCTCTCCATAATGTACCGGAACAGCATGAAGATCTTGTCGGAGAGTCGGTTGGCATCCAATTTGGGGTAGGGGAAATCTCTCCAGTGGTTGACATGCTTGTAAATTGCCTTACTGAATTTTTCAAGGGCTGTATTAAAAAAAAAAAAAAAAAAGAAAACTAGCAACAACAACCAAACAAAAACAAACAGAAAAATATAAAGTTGGGAAGAGCCATATGGTAATTTGAGGAGAGCATTGATGATTAATAAATGTGTAAGAGTACCAAAATCTTACAAATATATCAAATAAACATATACAAAGTGTTCAACCAACATAAAGCCAAATTAAAATTAAAACCCAAATGAGACACTACTACATCTAGAAAAAAATTTAACAGTTGATGTCAAGGGTTATCAAGACTAAGGTGGAGCCCATATTTCCACATACTGCTGGTGGCATGAGAATGGATACAAACACTTTGGGAAACTGACACTCAACTACAGTTGAATATGCATTTTCTATAACCCAGGAATGCCCTTTCTATGTATACAACCATTAGATAGGCAAGCATAGAGACACTACAACATGTACAAGAGTGTTCATAATAGCTTTTTAAAAATATAATAATTTATTTCTTTCATCTACACTGCAATATGCATTTTAGGATGTTGAAACTGCTCCTTAGTCTGTGTGTATTTCATACCACACTCACCACCAGAGTTCTAGTGCTCTTCACAACCACCCTTTCCTACCTTCCTACCCTCCCTTTCCCACACCCCGGTGGCCACTGTTTGTGTCCTATGACCCTTGATTTTTGTGTTCATGTGTTTAGTTTTATTATACCCCACATCATATTAGATTTCGTGGTAGTAGCCTCAGAGAAATGTCCAAGTAATTGCCAACATGTAAAACGCAAAAATTATAGTATAGATATGTAACAGTATAAGTAAATGAAAATTGATTACAGCTACACGAAACAAAATATATACATTTCAAAACAGGCAAAAGTAATCTATGGTTTTACAAGTCAAGGTAGTTGCTATATTTGGTGAGGACAGAGAAGGTGATGATTTGGAGAAAAGATGATGGGAACTCTGGAGTATTAGTAATGTCTCACTTCTTGACCTGAGTGATGATCAAATGGACAAGTTCTTGGTGAAAATTTATTGACCTGTTTAATCCTGAGTGGTATGTTTTTCTATGTGCCTGTTTTACTTCAACAAAATTAAAAAAATCTTGACTTGCAAAAATATTATTTGGGTCACTAAGCATAAAGACATTATATTTTTTTTTTCCTTCAGCTTTCATGTTTTATTAGATGATAAAGAAAATTCATAGTTCACTCTCTCAAGGATAACTCACACACAAAGAATATTCTGAAAAAAACCAAAGGTATCTTAGTTTTAGAATTGACTATTTACCGGCTCATTCATAGCTCCTCTAAATTCTTCGGATAATCCCCTGATACACTAGATCATAATCATCTATGTGTGCATGTGTGTGTGTGAGGGTGTGTGTGTATCCTGCACTGATGTGTAAACAGCAAGAGAGAAGGGATATTGTGTTGTCTATTGATGGCATCTGAAGCAACAAGTACAGTGGGAATCAGGCAAAAGTTGGTTAACCAAAGGGCACTTAGATAAGTTAATAAAACAAGACAGGGAATTCTCTTATTCCTAGCCTAATGACTTCTGATTTTTTTCTTTTACTTTTTTTGGTGGTTAATATTAGAGGTGGAAATGCTATTAGAAGCACTGAAATTTATCTGTAGGAATACAATATTATAATGGTAAGTAAGAAAAGTAAAAAATAATATTGAAAATTAGGCTGGTCTAGTAGAGTTGCTCAGGCAAGTCAGACTGTCATAGTTCACACTTCATTTTCTTATCTGTAAAATGTAGCCAAAATATTATTTACCTAATGGGGTCAACACGAGTTTAAATGAAATAATCTTAAGACACCCAGGTCTAGCAAGGTATAACAAATTCTCAGTATTTATCAGATACAAATATTATGTTCATTGAGGGCAAAAGAAGAAGAAATGACCAGATGGAAAAAAGACACTTGACTGATAGGTAAAGAACCCATTTCTAAAAGCATGGACCTTGAAATATTGCAAAGCAGCAGCGCTGAGGTGTTAGAGGTGGGAGGGATAATAGCTTTATTTCATTTGCTGTTGTGAGAGGTATAAATGGGATTGAGAGAAGGCTAGCCTCTTGGCTCAGTGGCTGATCAGAGGACAGAGTTTAAGCTTCAGATTAAAGCAAAACATCTCTTATTGTGCAGTAAATGATTTTCTATAGCAACTCCACGGAATGTTCTTCTCTGTGATCTTTAATTACTGAAGATATATTTCAGTTCGGGGTAGAGAGGATTTGGAATCTCATAGTTTGCCTGTTGCCCTTGATTTCATGATTGCTTATATTTTAATGAGATAGTTTACTTATTCTTGTCACACTGCATTTTAACTTAGCCCACTCCTAAAGACAGGTAAGCTCTTACATAACTGTAGAGAAAGAGTGATCCCAGGAAAGAAGCAGGCTAGCAGACACGGAAATTATATAGGCCACTGGGTGGTCATGGAGACCTGAACTTGAATGCCACTTCTCCCTCACATTGATGGCGTCACCCCCTTGGGAGAATTGCTTTATTTCCATGACCCTTCGTTCTTCATCTGGCAAGTGGGATAACAGTACTTACCTTGCAGAATTACTGTGAAGAGTAAGAGAACTAATTCTTCAGAGGGTCTAGCACAGGGCAGACACTCAAGAAATGGTAGATATTGTTATTAGAAAGAACAAGACTAGAGTAAAAGGAAAAATAAGACATATGTTCTATTCATAGCCTTGTCTTAACAAAGAGGAACCCGCAGGGATACTCACCGATGCAGAAAGTTCCCTTCATCCTTTCCTTCTCAGCCAACCTGAGCATGGTTTGCATGGTAAGCAGTGTCATCATCATGAAGGGGACACTCTGGGACACTGCAGTGAGGGACATAAGAGGAGAAAGTGTTATGTCCTCACACTGGGGAGTCCTTTGACTCCTCATGTCAACAGCAAGAGTTTCCAGGTTGTGGGTGGGTTGGGGCAGGCAGAGGAAGTACAGTAGAAATAAGTTCTCTTCTATCTCTTCCCACCAGTGCCCAGCAGGAATTCAGGTAGAGAATCAAGGGGTGGTTGTCTAAAATAATGTCTTACTAATCCATTCTCCTGCACCTGATATTTAGCAAAAACCATTTATTTGGCTCATTATTTTATAAGCTCACTTCTTCCACCAGAACCTGATTATTTCTCCAGGACCCACCCCAGGTAGTAGATATTCAATAAATGTTAGATAAAGTGGCATAGAAACAAATGGAAAGAAACCCTTCCTTCATGCACATGTTTAGTGGTTTGCAGAATATGACTTGGAAAAATTTACTTCTGCAAACACAAAGTCAGATGAAAAGGAAGGTGAGGGTCAGAGAGAGAATACCCAAATTCAAAGCTGTGTGGACTAATGGATAGTCAGTAGGCTCATCAACAACAGTCCCACTATCTCTATCCATATTCTTCACTGTATGTAGCAGAAGGCAGAAAGGCTCGCTCTCTGCTTTTCACTCCCATTTGGGTTTTAGGTAGTTAGTCAGGGGTGGTGGTTGCCTCCCAGGGAAGATGTGGGGAGGACTTCCTCCATACCGTAGCTGGTTGCCAGTTCAGCCAAGGCAAGCACAATGAATTCATTTGGTAGTTCTAGGATCCTGAAGTTACTCTGCACTTCGTACATCACAGAGTTGAAATCGTGTGCAGCAAGAGATACCAGTACCTCACCAGCTGGCATTCTGATTTCTCTGAGGAGCTGAGGAGGAAGAGAAAAATAACAGCAGCAACTAGGAGAGTCAACTGAGTTTGCAGAGGGGAAATAATCTGTATAATATTTACAGATTCCCCAGTTTTCCGGGCAGAGGGCGAGCACAGCTATTACAAACCCAGGCGGAATACTCTAGGATAGGTATCACTAGCTAAGAGAGCAGCGGTATTTGAATTTTAATGCACTTGGAAGACAAGTTTTTATCTCCCTTGAGGACTAGCTACTTGTTGGAGGAGCAATATTTATTTTTTGTAAGTAATAAGTACTGTATTTGAATATTATTGTATCATAGTCTTGCTTTGAAAAAATATAAAATAATATCAGGTTTTAATAGAGTCCTTGTTAACTTGGGGTCAGTGCCTGATTTTCTTGCTAAATTATCAACCATTGTGCATGTAAGATGACCGTTTTATGTTTAAGTAATTTGAATTAATGTGGTTGAAAAACTGAAAGGAAATGGAGGTAGAGTCTAGAACTTTATCTTTGATGGAGAAATATTTACAGGCACTTCCACTTTTATCATGTAGACTAGGTAAATTCAATCAACTCTTCTACAGAGGAAAATAAAAAAAGGATCTGGGCAAGCTATTTAAAAACGTACTCATAAAACATTAAAAAACTTATAATACAGGCTGGAATGAATTAGTGAGTTGAGATCTGGAAAGGGCTGGAAATCCAGACACACACGCTCTGCATTTGAAGATACTCTGTAGCATTTTGGGACCGTAGAATTCAGAACAAACCATTGGTGAAACCCTGTTCATTCCACCTCTCACTCGCAAAGGGCTGCGTTCATATAGATCAAATTGACCACCAGCCTTGGACTACAGCTCAATTCTGAGTCACGAAGTGTCTTCCAAAATCTCACCACCAAATTAATCACAGATTGTTAGTGTCCTTGGTAGGAACAAGTAAAAATCCATTCTTGAAGAAAATAGTATTATCCTATAACTCAAAATATTTCTACAAATAATATTTCAGATACAACATCTAGCATACATCGATAAGTAGGCACATAAATAAAAAATTTGTACGGAAACTAAAAAAAATGGTTACTAGTTCTGTTAATAGAAAGCTGTTAGTTGGCAAAAAACAAAACAAAACACCTCTCAAGCATCAACTTCTTTATCTAAACGTGGATTAGATAGTATTACCTCTAAATTCTTTCCTAGGTTTTCTTATTTATGGCAGGGTAAATAATAGGTACTGTCACTGTATCCAAGTACCATAAGTTACAAAAGGTATTTTTGGTCTTGGCAGTTATGTAGAAAAAAACTTATGGATATCTACATGGGAACAGTTGAGTTACTTATAAAAATCTTTGACTGGCCCCTTCATCATTAAGTATCACACTTACATTGTCATTTCTCATGTCCTTAGAAGCATAATAAATCAACCGTTGGACAAGTGCATCATCCAAGATATCAGCATTCTGAATAATGGAAGTGAGATGACTATAAATGTCTTCCTGCAACATATAAGGATACATACAGATGTCAGATAAAGTTCAAATGAGTAACACCATTAAACTAAGCGTGTATCTATTGCACAATGGATAGTAAGTTGTTATTAGGGCTTCCTGACCATAACAAGTATCTTTAGGAGAAAACGCTTACATTGAAAACAAAGTTCTTTGTAAAAACTGTTTTCACTCATTTACATTTCTGTGGCAAAATCTAATTTTTGCCAGCATCGGGCTATGTGGCATATTACACTCTCCAGAAAATGACAATTGTAGAGCTCTTTGGTGAGTGGAAATTCACATTATTCTACTTTAGACATCAACCATGGTATTAAAAAAAGCATAATATAATTTCCAAAGAGATTGGTAAGGTATGAAACTGGATCCCATCAGAGATTTTTTGGTCCTTTCTTCCTTCATGCCTTTGCGCAGAGAAAGTTGTGAATCTTTCTGGAAATAGCTGCAATTTCTGGGGACTGGTTGACTTGACCAGATGCTGTGTGTAAGGACTCTTCTCAGTCTCTTGGGTGGCTATGTGGCTTCTGGAAAACGAGAGACCGGTGTTCTAAGAATCCTCACAGCTTCAAGCAAGTTACCTCAAGAAATCATGTCATGTTCAACGTGTGAAATCCCTTTGTGGAAGGGATTCTGTTATGCAGTCAGGCTTGAGAACCACAGGATTACAAGATAAAGGCACAGACACTGCCCTTGACAGAGCGGCTGCAATGAATGATGATTAGAAGCATTATTCTGGAGTCAGAGAAGCTTGTATTTGCATATAGTCAAGATTCTTAGGCACATCATGTAACTTCTCTGCACCTCCTTAAACAGGATGTCAAATGGAAACAGTGAGACCTAGCTCAGCAAGTTGTGAGGAGTGACCACAACACAATGCATTATTGTCTGGGTTTAGCTCTCTACTTCTTAGACAAATGATCAATGAAGGGTACCTACTGTTATTTTACAAAAGGTCAATGAAGCCAGGAAAACCTTCAAATCCCTGAGAAAAAAAATATCTGTGAAACAGAATAACAGATGCATAGGGAAGATCTCTGGGACTTTCTTGGGTGTCTTCAAATGACACAGGAGAAGGTTTTAAAGTACATGACAGGAAAGCCAACCTCTCCTTTCCACATCCATCTGTCTAACGTCATGTCTAAGGATATTACAAGAATGTACAAGACTAGCTTCTGGAACTGGCTACTCTGATACCTCAAATGCTAAATATCATTGTTTAAACATTATAATGACTTTCATTTATAACTGCATTTTCTGAAAAGTTGAATGTCACAGAGGAAGATATAAAGAATTAAGGACACTGAGGCAAAGGATGGTTATGAAATTTGCAACCACTGGACGAAGTAATTGGGAACTAGTTTTTTCTCTATTTTCCTACCTTGTTAATATTCTCTTCCTTGTTGAGTATGTTGAGAGTAAGGTTAATATCGCCAAAAGTCTCTAAAATTCACAGAAAATGAAGCATTAAGCATGTGCTGAAATTCTGCCTATTAATAAGTACTGTCAGTAATCATGGAAGGCTTTTTTCTTTCTCACTCTCCCCCTCTCCCCATCTCTCTTTCCCTTTCCCTCTTTCCTACTTTGCTCCTTGACTGTTAGCCCTTTGATGGCAAGAACTGTGTCTTATTCATTTACTTAACAGATTTAAAAATAGTAGATGCTCAGTAATTTTTTTCAAAACCTGAATTAAATGTGGAGAGGAAGATACAAGATGCTGGATTCCTGTTTATCTCTTCTCTCAAGTAGACATCACTTACCTGTTCCCTCACTAACAAGGCTTAGCGCTTAGATTCCATGTGATATAGCTGTTTATTTCCACACCTCTTTCAATGGCTCTTCATCTTCTTTTCCCTCATCCTCTTGCCCTGTCCTCCCTTCTGGCCCTACCAGGTGCCTCTGCTGGTCCCATGCTCCTGGAACCTTGTTCTTTTCTGATAATGACCTAAATGACTTGCATTTTACAGGAGTATTTGTATTTGAATACATCTCTCTAGAAAACTGAAAAAAAACTGAGCCAAAGTGATCAAGCATTTTTAGGTCACATGGCAAGTTGACAGGCACCATCCGTAGGTGATCATTTTCCACAAGCCCTCACATTGAACAACATTGCCCTTTAATTCATTTTTTTAGGTTAATGATTGCTGTTAAATATTTTTAAAATCAATTTTAATGTGGAAATACTGCATCGTAACTTCATACAGGGTTAAGTAGTGCATCATCATAAGTCTACATTGATAGCACATTAAGTTGACCACTAACCATCCAATTCTATCTGCTACCACATAACTGACTCTTTTACCCCATTTGCTCACCCTTCCCCCTTCCCTGATTCTATGGACTAAAAGTCTTATTTTTTGGAACAACATAGACCTTTAGTGCAGACTTTTTGAGCACAGCAAAAAGGCAGGCATACTTGAAAACTGGGGGAAGGTATTTCTGAAGGATTCTTGCAGTGTTTAAGATCAAACAAGACCCAGCCTTTGCGGGGTATCTGCTCTCTCCTCAGGCAGGATGCATATTTTTAAGGAACATAAAGGCACAGTCACATTTCAGGCTCCTAGTTTATCACTGGCTCTCAACAATCAGTGTGATTTAGCTGTTTTTGGAATAAAGGAAGTATAGAGAGAAATAATCTTATTTTAGTACACATTTTCATAAAATCTTCAGGGGTTATGGAACTCCCTCAGTGACACACACCATCTCACAACACACACACACACACACACACACACACACACACACACACACACATACACGGTCACACAGACACAAAACAGCTAACTCCTTAGGATCTGATGGTGCTTACCTACAGATTCCTCCATGTTCTGCGTCATTTCTTGGCTGTTTCAGGCTGAGATAACACCTAGGTATCAGGAATAGTCAGGCTACAATAGCGAAGAAGCAAGTTGGTACGTTTCTCATCTAAGGTTCTCTAAATGAAAGGACCTACTCCACTTGGTGGGCAAAATGACTTGGGAGCTTTCAGAGATGGGCTGCTGCAGAGGAGGTGGACGCTGTACTCTATCACTATGACATGTTCTTGCTTCTGAGCTCCTGCTGACCAACAAAATGGCTGCATCTCACCAAATATTGTCACTTTGGTGGAGACCACAGTATCTGAGAAGGAAGAGATTAAAGACAGGGACTCAAACCATTTTTGTATACCCGGGGAGCTCTTCTTCCTAAACCTGGGTCCATTGATGACAAAACTGAGAACGGTTTTCAGTGGTAACTTTACTGGCCTGATGTTGGTAAAGCCTTTAGGGTGATCTTATTGATTGTTCTACTAGGTAAAATTCGGTCACACAAACTGGGCATGCTCAGTGGACCAGAATGTCCACCAGGGGCAGTTGAATGGAATGTCTAACCGACAGCAGCAAAGCAGACTTGTTTGCCTCCTTCCCCTCACTCTTCTCCATCATTGACTTGGCTTGGATTTTAGCCTCACTTCAGGCTCAAGCATTTTTTATGACTTCATGTTCTCTTCTGATTTTCAAACCCTTTTTAAAGTCCAGACCTTTGGGCTATAATGCTTTCAAATTTACCTGCATGGATCTAAATGTGGTGTCAGTGCTCCCGTAAACCTACTTAACACAATTTCCACTGTAAATCCAGACTGCATGTTAATGTGGCAGATACTAGAGAGGGTAGGAAGGTAGAATTAGCAGTCTACTGGTCTGGATATGATAGAGGCTGAGGAAAGTGTGTCATCATACTGCGCAATTGCTCTTCTCCAGCTATCTTCTCGTGATGAGCAAAACTTATTCCATATTCAAAGGTCTAGTGCCTCCAAGAAAACTTTTGAATTCATCGTTCTTTACATAGACATTTGGCACTCTATAACAGAGGTCCAGAGCAGGTTAGTGGTTAAGAAGCATTGCTACTTCCCAAAATGTGATCCTCGGAGCTTTGTAATAGAAATCAACTGGTGTCCTTTTTTAAAATGTTCATTCCCATGTCCTCATACCCAATTTACCTCATTCATAGTACATTACAATGAGGGGAAGAAATCTGCATTTTTTAATAAACACCTCTGGTGATTCTCAGATTTACTAAAGTCTGAGAAACTCCGTTAACATCTTTTCCCAGTCACTCATCAGGGGACAAGTGAAGATTAAGCAGTTAATTGAATGATGTTCATTATGGTTGGGCAGGAATAGCAACTGCTTATCTCCTGTACCATGAGTCACTTCCCTATTGGAGAACATTCTAGAATCAGTGGACCAGAGTGGCACTTAAGTGATAAGAAGCAGCGTGAAACTCTTAACATTTTATAGGAAAATAAAAATGTTGGAAATTATGTGCTCTTAGAATCTTAAAGAACAAAGTGCAATAGAATCAATAATATGAAACTATCCATTTAGATAAATTGTTATAATAATTTTCTCTAAATCAATTACTCTTCTGTGAATGGTGGCAAATGATTTTTCTGGAAGGCCATACAAAAGTATCTTCTTTTTTTCACGAAGATTAGGGAGGTTAAGAGAGGACTGATATATTGACTTTGTAATTTATTCATCAGAGTGGCCAAAACTCATCTTTTTGCTCAATATTCTTTCAGATAAATCCAATTTTCTCATTGACCTCTCTTTTCACAAAACAAAATTGCAGGTAGATTTTTTAAAAATCCATCAAAATAGCAAGTTTACTGTCATTCCATTTTTTTCTAGGCCTGCTTGTTGCATTTTCCCCTGATTTCCTCTCTTCTTTTTTACACCATCACAAAGTGGGTTTGATTTTTCTGAAGTCTTAGGATCCACGCACTAATTTTAAAAGTTAATCGGATGGTTAACTAATGAAATGTGGTTTTTAGATATTTGTTTGCAAGGGAGATTACATTCAGTTTGTCAAAGAACTAAAGCATCTCCTTGGGTATGCATAATCATCCTCTTCTGATGTAACTTGTCAAATGACACAATCTAGTCTCAGAAGTACTTTATTCCCAAATGAGGGACAATATTAACAAGGCAGTAAAGGCAAGACATATAGCTATGGAACATATAGATATAGCTATATGAAATTCCTTATCAACAGAAGATGCCAATGTCTAAGAATCACTTATCGGTTTGCTGTTTATTTTCAGACTACAGGACCCAACTAGTGGTTACCAAGGGGAAGGATAAGGAGCATGAGCAAATCGGGTCAGTGCAAATTGGGTCAATTATGCAGTGAAGGATAGAATTGAACTTTTTGTGGTGAAGCATATGCAGATGTTGTTTGATTCATACTTGAAATTTATAGTGTTATAATGCAATGTTACTTCAATAACAATTTAAAAATCCCACTAATATCCCCTTAGGAATTCAGAAGGAGATGAAGAATTTAATCTAGAGAAGGGAACTTATAGATAGACGTCTCTTGGTTACTTTTGTAAAATAAAGAATATATTCCTAATTCATGATTTTTGGTGGTTTTCAGTGGTACCATAAAATTGTGGATATTTTCATCTTGCGCATAGAGACTAAACCTACAAATGATCAATGATTTTTATAACAGCTTATTCAATGAAACGGTCCAAAAACATTTCGTCAAGAAACAGTGGTAAAGTACTAGATATAATTTCAAATAATACATTTCTGGTTACCAGTAGCACTCAAATATAAGTAGGAATTTTTTTCTGGGAAGAGGGCAAATCACAAAACAATATCTTGGACCAAGGATTAAAAAAGCCAAACAACCTTTATGGTTATTCCCAGTGACAGTAAACATAATTGTCCATCTGCCTCTGTGTTATACCTAGAGATGGTGCAGAGAAGGGAACAGAAGTTCAAGAAGATCTGTCTGGAGCCCATGTCTACGTTTCATGAAAGCAGAAAGATTTATTCATGAATAAATATTGAAGATATTAATGAAGTCGCTTTATCTAAATCTGTTTTTATTTTAAAATGGTTAGTCGTGTAGATTATATGAATAATGCAGCTGAGAGATGTTTCACTGAGCTATCATTATGCTGTTATTTGTCAATTTTTGTATTCTTTTCTTGTATTTATAACAACAAAAACCAGACTAATCAGACCATCTCATTTCAGCAGCATTATGTTTATTGCAGTCTTAAGTGCATGGTTTCTGATTTTAGAGAAAATGTCTTCCAGGACCCTATGAAATAATCGTACTAATGATATAATCAATCTAATTGTTAATTACCCACATGTTAATTGTTTCTTAAGCATTTCTCTTTTGTGTTATATGTTATATATATATGTGTGTGTGTGTCTGTATATTTATATATAATATTCCTTAAATTCTCATTACTTCTTGATAGTATATTCTACAAAAGCAGATATACTGGTAATTTTTCTTTTATCTGTTTGCAACCTAATTATGCAATTTTTAATTCTTCAATTTTTGTTGTTTTTATTTCTGTTATTGGTTGTAATTTCTTGCTTCTTTGATTTTTTTTTTAAATTGGATAAAAATGTAATTTCTTTTTTGTTAGGTGTAGAATATTTTGAGCTTTGTGACATAGCTCAGTTACTTGGAAACATTGATCCTTTTCAAGCTTGACATTAAGTTGTGCCAGGTATAAGGACCAGGCAACTTTAATATAGGGCTAATGTGGCCCCACTCCTGAGGTGATACCCTTTTGAATACTAGGTGATGTCCCAGGAATTAAGATATTTTCCACGCTGGCTGGTTGAAAACATGGAGTATTCTGAGTCCTGTGTGAGCTCTGGGGATGATTACTTAAGTTGTTTTGCATGGTCTATTTCCTGTCTCAGGTGTTTCTCATATGCATGCCCTATTCAGTACTCACTGAAAATCGGAGGGTAATTATGCAAATATCTAGCGCTTTCTCCCACGGCAGTTCTCTCCTGTGCAATAATCTGCGGTAGGACCTTTATCTACTGAGTCCTACCTGAACTCCAAAGCTCAGAATCTTCAAGTCTTGGAGAGCCTCAGGCGCCCCCTGGTTTCCTCTATCCTGTCCTGGGGCTTAGAAACCTCCAGCAAGCAGGCTTGGGACATTATTGGTATTTACTTTATATTTTTCTCTTAGAGAACTCTGAGTCCTGCATTCACTGATGTTCAATGTCTGGAAACTGTTGTTTCTTTCAATGTGTCTGTTTTGTTAGCTCTTTCAGGTGAAAGGATCAATCTAAACCCTGTTACTTAGCCGGGAGCAGAAATCAGCCACCACACGTATGCATTCATACGTTTCTATTTCGTGAACTCCCGCACCCACAGCACTCCGAGGAAGTGGGAACTGCTTCTCCGAGGAACACTAATGTTTAAGTTGGGAATATGTTTCCTTTCAAAAAGGTCCCCCAACAAACAAAAACTCAGAAAAGACTCTTACCATTGACTGAAAGATATAATGTTTAATTGTTCTTATATCAAAGCCTACCGAGAGACAGGTAGTCAGTGCTAAAGAAGCTGTTCTATGTTTTATGGACCTTGGTTCTTCCTCATTTTTTTGTGTGTTTTACTATCTTTAGCGTGAAGTTTTGACTTTTTAGTTGCAAGATGGTCGCTTTATCTGCAGACCTCATGCTTGCATTCCGTGAAGGCAGAAGGTAGAATACACAACTTTCTCCATGAGAGATTTTACAGGTTTAGTTTAGGCAGAGAAGAGAGTGAATTCTATTCACCTTTTATTGGTAAGAATTTGATCACATGACCTCTTTTAACTGTACTTAAGCCTGGGAAATCATACATTTTAGAGTCTTTGCCTCTCAGGAGTGAAAGACAAGGAAGAAAGAGGTTGAATATCTTTTGAAAAGATAATACAGAGTGTTTCACATGGCTATATAACAATCATGCTCCAAACACTGAAGGACATAAAAAGTTACCATAAACCTATGACAAGAAATTTGTAGGAGTCAGATACAGCCGATTATTTCCTATGCTTGATAATATATCCCCTCTGTGTTTGTCATTTGATCTTATATAAATTTTGAATGGTGAATAAAATTTAAGGCAAAGATAAATTCAAATGGAGACTATATCTCACGTTTTAATTTGGTAGTCTGACTCCATCTTATCATTTAATTCAGAAGGTCTCAAAATTGATCATTTTTCAATTCTAATTTAGGCTTGTGTGCCTTTTGATTACACACATATACAGAGATATACAGGTATAAGTGTACTTGTGTACATATACATATTTAAAATTCAAACTAACAACACCTACCTTAAATGAGGACAGGGAATTTTGGTTGCTTATCCATTTCTCTGCAACTAGTCCCTAGAATTATCTTAGGCATATGCATATATACATGCATATTCATACATATACACATGAATTTTGAGGCTGTTGAGGTGACAGAATTCATAATACATTTTACTTGTTTCAAAAATCCACTATAGTAATATACAAGGAGATAATATTTAGATTAGATAACTAAACAGATGATCAGGCATGAGAAGCATGATCTCAAGGGATAGCTTCGAAGCATGACTGATATTCTTTAATGTGTTCTCTTCAAGATTTTTGTTTTTCTGTTTGAGGATTGTATGAAGTTGGAGTTTAATTGCTTGGGAAAATACAGAATTTAAAAGAAAATGTAGTGAAATTAAAAAATTTGATAGCTGGTGGTTGAACAAAGAATTTAGGAGAGAAGAGAAATAGTCACATGAGATTTGATTGATTTTTAAAAATATGGAAATGTCATACATACCAAAGTAGAGCTAATTTTATAATGAATGTTAAGATATATTTCCATCATGAACTTCAATAATTATCAAGTCATAGGCCATCTTCTTACATCTATACTCCCTTCTGCTTCTCCCATGGATTATTTTGAATCAAATTTCAGTCATCATATAATTTGATTCACAAATATGTTAGAATGTTTTGTGAAAAGTTAAGGATTCAAAAGAATACTAAATGAAAAAATAAGCATAGTACCATGTTTATACTTAAAGAATTGACAATAATATCTTATTGTCATAAAAATTAGTAAACATTCAGTTTCCTCATAGTTTCATCTTTTTAGGGTTTATTTGTTTGAATAAGACCCAATTATAGTCCGTCCATTTTAAGTAGTTGATATATCTCTTAAGTCTTTTATAATCAGTAGATTCTAACTGGGATATTATAAATGTGATTGCTATGTAAAGAATGATATAAATTATTCCCAATTTTCTAATTCACAGTAAAAATTATCTGCAGAGCTCACTTGTTCTATTTAGGACACTGCTGCTTTTGTTGGAATGAAAAAAGTGCTCCACGTAGTTTTAAGCTTGACGTGAAGGAAAATCTACTGCTTAATATGACTCAACAGAATGAGAGTTATACCAGAATAATTGAATTTTTTCCTATTTGCAAAATACTGGTTTAGTAGAAAAATAAGCTTACATATAGCAATACCTTGCACATTTTCAGTTATAAATAGTTGCCTTAGAGAAGCAAATGTATGTAAGAAGGAATACTTTAAAAAGCATGTGTTTTCATGTTGCATGTGTATACCTTATTGCATTATAAACTGGCAAAGTATCTCATTCACAAGTTACAGTATTTAGACAGATTTGTGGTTCTCAAGTTGGCACTTAAATATTTCCCTTGCCTGTCAAGATGTGTCACTTTTAAATTTTATTAAATGAGTACCACATGCACATCTAAATTTAGATGGTTTTATTTATGGGGTTGAATTAACAATTCTCATAAGGGCTATTATGTCTCAGTTTATGCTGACTGTGTTGTTGTTCAGTACAGCAGAAGGATCATCAGGTTTGCTGAATATTTTTCTACTACCTGTGTAAAATCTCTCTTTCCTGATGTAGAGGAGTGAAATGCATAGACGACAGACACTTACCATGGGAGGGAATGGTGGAAACTCATACAGGGTTGTCTGTGTCCTATGGCCCTGTCCTCCTCATCCTTCCTTCTCCTCTTAGCAATGGCAGCTTGGCTGGAAAACTTCCAGGGACAGTGACTTTACTACTTTTATACAGCAACGTGATTCCATTGACACAACTCAAATTATTATAATGCTCATCCTTATGAGTCAGTATCTTTGGTATCAGAAAACCTATGTTTGGCACATTTATGTGCTGAAACTGGTGGCCGTTCTGTCCTTGGCAGTAGGACAATTCTATTCTCATTTCAATATGCTAGTACTTCAGTATTTGGAAAGATTTCCAGAACTAGTCTATACCTCAGTGATTTCTTTTTTTAGTGGGGAAAAATGTTTAAATGATCTCTGAAATGTTCCTCTTCTTAGAGGATGTTTCCAAGTCTCTTACCTTCCTTGCCATGTTCCTCTGAATACTTTCTAAAGTTTGAAAGTCTCTCTTTAGTGTGAACAACTGATCACAATATTCTATGCTGACAGGAACACTGCACTTCTCTTACTTCAGCCTAAGATTATTTATTTTTTTTAGAAATTCAATCACAGAAGGTTTCTATGTTCCAGTTAACTCATCTTTTTTTGTTTGAACTGCAAAATTTTCCCCAATTTAAATTTGTGTAAAGGAGGTTTTAAAGCCAATTCATAAATGTATCGCTTTTTTAAATTTAATGGTTTATTATTATAGTTTTCTTTGATTTCTCTTCTAACCTAATGATTATGACTCTTAGTTTTAAGGAAAAAATTTGACTGAAGTATATCTCCCTAAATGAAGAGAGGGAAATCTTACTTACGCATTCATTTCTTCATTCCTAGTTCCTAGAATAGTGCTAGGTACATAGGTGGCACTCAATAAATATTTGTTGAATGAATAAATCAAATAAACATTGTTTGGATAATTTAGAGGCTGTAAGTTAGGTGGTCTCAGTCATAGGAATATTTAGGAGTTGGTAACACTGGACCAGTCAGTAGGGAGAGAATATCGGGGGGACAGAGACATGCTTATTGGATAAAGGTTTTCAGAGGAAGGAAGGAAATAATCTTCCACTTAAGAAGAAGAGAAGAGTCCTGGATCTGAGGCTCTCAGGTGGCAGACACATACATAACAAGTCAACTATGAATGAAACAGAAAGGGGAAATTCTTGTTGTTAGATAGGAAAAGTGACAGTTTAGTGCTCGCTTACAACTCCAAACCAAAGGACAATATCAGCTACTAGAATTAACAGGGCAGAAAACCATGAATGCTCAAGCACATAGGGTGACACAGAACAGATGGACCAATATGATCTGCATGTAGCAGTGCGCAAGACCCGGGTGTACAAGATTGGTTCCTGGTTGGTCAGATCTGGGTCTTACTGGCTTTGCAGACTTTGAGGTATAGGAGTGTCTCCCATCATCCCGAGTTCCTATGCTGACATACAGCCCCCCAAGATGATAGTATTAAGAGGTGCGACCTTTGGGAAATTCTTAGGTCATGAGGGTTCAGCTTTCCTGAATGGGATTGGAGCTCTTTTAAAGAGACCCCAGAGAGCTCTCTTGATCTCTTTTCACTGTGTGAGTACACAATAAGAAGTCGACGGTCTGCAGCCTGGAAAAGAGCCCTTGTCTGAACCTGGCCATACCAGCAACTTATTTTCAGACATTAAACCTACAGACTGTGAGAAATAAATCTCTGTTCTCTGTAAACCACCCAATTCATTGTTAACTATAGCAGATTAAACTGATTAAGACTGACAGGAATTCCTCCCCCAGGAATTAGGACTAAAGAACTGGGTTCCAGGAAGTAGCACTAAAATTTCCACTTAATCCCAAGCTCCCCAAAAGACCCAATACAACACAGATGAAAAGTCCTAATTTTCAAACAGAAATAAGATCTTGAAAATTTTAAGTCGATATTCCTAAAAAGTGTTTAAGGAAGATTACTATATATGTAAATATATAATTAGTAAGTTCTTAGAAAGAAAACTGTGCTGGCTGAGAATCTGAATATCATTCTGAAGCCCTTTGAAAATCCTTTACTGATAATCATGGTTAGAGTCATTAGGAGTGCCATAAAGAATTTGTTTTAATTTGAAAAGAAAACTTGATTTAAAAAGCACCTCTCACAAAGGAGAGTCAAGAGAGAGAACTATATGACAGATACATAGAGGAAGGAAATTAGTAGACTTACTGAGCATCAGTTCTCAAGTGGTTGACTTATCAGTAAGGACAGAATAATCTCAGGTTCAGCTGCAGGTTTCAATTCCCACCTCACTTTCTTGCCCTTGGATTCCCTCTCTCTACAAAATGACTCAAAATTCTTCTGATATGCAATTTCAAACCAATTCCCTTGCCCAAGTCACACTTGACAAAGCAGGAAATGCATCAAGAGATTCCAAATCATTTTACTGTTGCGGGAACCCAGGCTTCCATAGATCTGGCACCTTGCTCATGTCTCCTGGCTTCAAGAAAAACCCCCTTTCCTGTTGTCTTTCTTGAGGTTAGGGTATGCTCAATGCACATGTTGTTACAGCGATGTTGTTACGTCGCTGAACACTGATGAGCAGAACAGGATCAGGGCACTACTGGAGGCTCACGGGCAGAGATGAGAGTTGAATGAATGTCATCCTGTAGCATTCTGTGTCATTGAGTTGGTGGTGGTGCTGCTGGGCCAACTCACCCAGGAGGCTGGAACTACTGAACAGGTTTTGTTTTTTAAAGGAAAGGTACAGGCAGGAATGAAGGTGAGTAGACAGGCAGGCAGGCAGGAAGAGAGAGGAGGAAGAAGCATATCATTCTATCTGTATCTGGTTGATCACATTAGTTGCTTATCCTCTAGACCCGGACTTGAACTCAGGGGTATGTGCCCTGTGCTATAGTGGTGTATTCAGAGGAGAGTGACCTAACTGCTACTCTACCTGGGTGTGCCAGTGTGGGATTTTACAAGAGAAATAGCCACAGACATTAGTAATAAAACAAGAAAAATATTAGTGTGTACAATGAACTATGCTAAAAATAAAAGTCATTGTCCTCTTAAAAACCTCTACGTATTTTCAGATGAATTTCAGGAGATGATGTATAATCCAGTGGTGCTTCTTTATTTTGTAACTACTTACCTGTCAGGGAAAACCTGCTCCTTCTGATTTAGACCCAGCATCTTGGCATAGCCATGGCAATTTCCCAGCATCCTCAGTATCCGCTGAGCACTGACTGTTGGCAGCTCGACAAGACTTCCATGAGAGAAGCAGAGCATATGAGACAGACACATCCCTGAGCTGTTTTCTATTTTTCATTCAAACTCGCTACATTTGCGGGGGTAGAAAACTAGACTAGAGTAAAAATTAATTGCTTTATCAATAGAATACTCCTAAGAGCCATGGCTATGGTGCCTAGAAGCTAATCAGCTACAGTTCTGGGTGGTATATTCCTTGGGAATTCCTTAGGCTTCCCCTCAAAACAAGATACACAGAGAGTGCGTGTTGGTACTTGCATGTGAAAGAAGAAGCTTTCATGTATGTTCTCTACAGACTTGTTTATCTTCACATCCACTCTGAATCGGCTTTAATTGCACTTCCATCTGTAATTGCCCTCCTATTTGCATGATTATGTGATGATGCCCGTCTTCTCCCCATGAAGATGAGAACCATGGGTATTTTGTTGCCCATTTCCATGCTCCATGCCTAGCAAAGTGCCTGGCTATGATTGTCCTTCAGTAAATAGTTCATCCTCTTTCATTTCAGAATAAAGTTTATCTAATATTGAGCCTGTGGTAGGCAAGGAAAAGTCTAGGTCAAGTCATCTGGCCATTTAAGGCAGTCTAAAATCATTGTTGTTTTTACGATGTTTCTTTTTTAATCACAATTTTATTATTTCTTTTGTTTACATTGTTGTATTCATTTTAGGATATTGAAATTGCATCTCTGTGAGCATTTCATATCAGACCCACCGTCAGAGTTCTCCCCTTTACCACCCCTTGTTGTCTCCTTTATTCCTTCCCTGCTCCCAACCTCCTGGTAACCAGTCTTGAGTCCTGTAAATTTTACTGAGATTTGTCTATTAATTTGTTTTCTTTATCTTTCACATAAGAATGAAATCATCCCGTGCTTCTCTTTTTCTTTCTGCGTGAAATACACCCCTGGAATTCTCAGTGGTGTGCCAAACACACATCCTTTTTAGCCCAAGAGTCTGTGGGTGAGTTGAGGTGGCACCGCTGCAGGTCAGGGCTGGACTGAGGTCTGCTTCAGGGTTCTCTTGTTTTGGGATTAGATGCTATAGTGGTGTATTTAGAGTTCTGGTTAGTTGTGGAATACAATGATCACTAACTGAAGCATGTCATATCACCAACCTTCTCCCCAGCCAGTTAGGTGTGTAATTCAGAGCAATAATGAAATCTCACAGCAACATGTAGAAATGGGGATTTTCACAAGACTGTTTTGAAAAGTGCAAGTAGATTGCTATGGGAAAACTGTGGGATGGATATTATTTTTGCTTAGTGGAAAGTCATTAGGATCAAAAGAGCTGTTTATGGAAATCATTATTCAAAAGCAAATATTCGAGCTGGATCTCAAACCTTGGGTAAAAGTTTATAACATTGCATGCGAGTCTTGTTCTAAGAACTAGACTGCAGGCGCTAAAGAATACTTGAAATGTCCTGAGCATTAGTATAGGAGCAAGCGTAAGCAAAAAACCAGAAGATGCACTTAGAGCTTCTCTGTTAATTTTCACATTTTTTCTTACATAAATGAGAATTAAGTATGCTCTTTGGAGGAACAGAGGCTGTTTGAAATGTAGGAATAAAAGATACAAACTAATTAAACTTTCCCCAGTAGCTATTTTAAAATATGATAGTCACTGGTTGAAAATTTTATAGACATTCTTCTTTCAGAATCACAACTGGACAGTATCTCTTAAAAGCATGCATGTCACCTTTGTTCCTGCGGTGTGATTAGATTCTGTGAAGCAAACAGCTGATGATGCTGGAATGCTTTCGTTCACAGTTGCTTAACTGCAAAGTATGGCTGGCATTTCAATATTTCAAGAACTCTTGAGGAATATATCTAGAACTATTAGTTTGACAAAAAGGTTTTTCTTCATTTTACATAGAAGCAACCCTCAATCTTCTGCAGGTTTTGCAGCTGTAGCCGTATAAGGAAAAACACCATTCCATTCCTGTGCTATGTTGGACCAACATATGGAGGATAGATTAGTGCTTGAGCTATTGCCACAAAACTGTTGTGTATCAGATCACCCTAAAGCTCAACAACTTAAAACAACATTTATTTTCAAGGATCTGCAGATTGGCTGAGGGAGACTAAACTAGGCAAGGTGTGAATGCATGACTCTGCTGATTTGGGCTACATTGGCTCACATGTCTGTAACTGGAGTGTAACTTGGACTCAGCTGAGCCAGACTGGGTTGATTTGTTTCATATGTTTCTCATTTTCACTATGGACCAGTGAAATGAGTATTTCTCATGGTGCTGAGTGCGGTATAATAGGGCAAATCTAATCAGGTAATTCTTTCAAGTCCTTGCTTGCATAATGCCTATTTTATCCCATTGATGAAAGCAAATCACGTGGCTGAGATCAGATTTGAGATACAGGGGTTGCTTTCTGTCCATAGTAAGAAAGCCCTATAGCATTACGTGGCAAAAGTCGTGTAACTCTAAAAATAAACATGAATTGCAGACTTACCACAGTGTTCTTGGAGCCTGCAGCAGAATGAAGTATAAAATAACAGAGAGGCTGCTTGCCTGCAGTGAAGAATTGACAGCATTAATGCCATCTATGACTAAGAGCTAGACCACACCTATTCAACATGAACATCTGCTGGAAAAATCAGTGGTTTTGGAATTTGAGCAGACCTGGATTCACAGCCTGGCTCTGTTCTTGACTTAGTTTTGTCAACTCTAACAGAGGAATAGTAACAATACACACTTCTTACATTGCAGAAAGTATTTGGAACCTGCGTGCTAGCTTCTCCCTCAAACATGCTTTTTTTTCATCTTGCTTTCTGGCGATGTGGTATATCAGATTTATTTTATCATCTCAAGCTTTAAAGGAATTCTCACTTAATATTGTTTGGTGGTATGAATCACATACCTAAAAGGACTCAATTCTACAAGAGGGCTACAGATAAACATATTCCACCATTATCATACTTACCCAGGAATACGTCCTTCAATTATTTTTCACTTTCATTGAAACTCTCCTGATTTGAAGATATTTTTCAGAAACTAAATCTAGATTGGGCTCAGAAAGATTTGTGATTCACAATGAAAGTCATGGAACTCTAAAAATAAACATGAATTACAGACTTACCACAGTGTTCTCCAAGTCTGTGTCAGATTGAAGTTTAAAATAACAGAGATGCGGCGTGCTGAGAGTGCATGAGGTGATGTGTCTGAAACCAAATTGACATTGCAGAACTGGGGGGAACAAATTTGTCATCATGACAGAATGGTTAAGGGCTGCTTCAAATTCCTCTCAGACACACAAAAATGTATAGAAGGAATATTTTCAGTGCTAAAGAAATAGGCTTTGGTTATGAAAGGATGCCAATTTTTATAGTTGGGACAGAATGGAGAGGGAGTCCAAATAAAAGGTCCACTCAAAGTGAAAAAATTAACTTGGGAATGTGGATCCTCTCAACTGGGATGATTAGGATTGCTTATCACATTTTCGTTTCCTAAAGCAGCACAATTTTTATTTCTTTCAAGCTGATTGGGAGTGATACACATTCTTTTTTTTTTTTATCAGAGATGAAAATAATCCACAACATTTTGTTTACATACACTAGCATTTGGAGCATATTCATGAATGTGGAATGGAGGTCCACTGGACTTTTTTTGAAAGAAAAGTTAATATAAAAATTAAGCACAGGGATGAGAGCAAACAGCAACAACTTGAAAAAGGTTAGTATTCATGTGCATATAAAATTGGTATTATATTAAACGGACAGTTGTGGAATAGGAAGATTGGACCTACATTCACAAGACCTTTAGTTTGCTATATAGATTATTAATTGATTTTTGGGTACACGTTACCAATGGTGATATGTTACCACTTCTGCAGAATTGTTTTGAATATCAAATAAAACATAGTGAGAAAGTGCTTTTAAAATGTTAAGTGCGGTGCCAGTTTCTTTCAGTTGTCATGAAAACCTTATTCCAGAGAGCAAATTTTTTAGTATCATTTGGTTGTTGATGTTCCTTTGTTTTACAGGTTTCTTTTAAAGTCAATTCAATTCTGTATTTGAAAACTATTATTAAGATTAGGTAGCATCCACCAAAGGTTTCAGCAGTATTCATCTTTGTGTGACCTAGTAGCAATTTCACAAGGCTTGAAGTAAAAATGCTCATCACAGTGACATCAATAAAATAAAAAATTTATTTAAAAAACTCACTTGTTCATTGAGGGACTAATTGAATAAATTATGGCATATCTATAAAATAGATATTAAACATATTTTTAAAATTAAAGGCATAGCATAACAGGATTTAACAACTGGTCTGGCACAAGCACTAAGCTGTCATTATGCTAGAGTAGAGTTCTGGAACCCTCTAACAGCGTCTGAGAGATTTCTTTACTTTCTGAAATATGAGGGAGTCTGAGGAGACCCCAGGAGTGGAACTGAGGCAAATTCAAATTCAATGAGGCATACGGGAAGTCATGAAACAACCACCATTTCCAGCCACTGTGAAGATATTTCAACATCTCAGTAACTGAAATGGTTGTACATTACATTCCCATGGACTATCACCCCATACGTGAGCTCAAAATGATGAGATGAAAAATTGTATTACCCCATTTCATTGTAGTAATACATAAGAAAAATACTATAGATAAAGTAATTTTATTTTTTTCCTCATTTTTTCCAAAATTTCTACCATGAGAATTTTTTTTTTCACTTTGGCTCTTTATAGTTGTTTTTTTTCTGGAAAAATATAGAAAGATATGAAGTTTTTTCATGTTTTCAGCTCAAATATAAAGGAGTTTTTCCTGGTTATACCCTAGGATAAGAATTGACAGATAGTAGGTTATATGGCCGCTTAACTATAAAATACAACAGCAAAGTGTTTTCCCAAGTATTATACTCTATCAGCATTATATGTGATCCTAATGATAGCTATTTTCTCATACTCATCGTCAGATTTAATTTATCCTAATATGAAGTTAATTTGCTTTTCATTTTGATTTTGATTTGTATTTTCTCATTCATTTATTGACCATATTTTTTTAATTTTTTTATTTTGTGAAGGGCTTATTCTTTCCTCTTGAGTATTTTTCTATTTGGGTGTTTGTTATTTCCTTATTTATTTTTAAGAATTCTTTATATGCTTTTGAAATTATTTCATTCTTAGTTATTTGAAAATATTTTTCCTGTTTTATAGCTTGTCAATAATTAATATTTAGGTATGTTTTAATAACAGAATCTTCTATGAATTAAACTTATCAACTTATCAACCTTGCTTCATGGTTAATCAATTAACACTTTTTGTGTATTGGTTGTGAAGTCTTTTTTTACCTTAAGATCAAAAGGCTACTCACTTTATGTCTTCTGAAGGTTTTAAAGTTTTCGTTTTTAATTCACTGTTTTTTTAATCTGATCAAGGTAGGAATCAAATTTTTCTATACCAGTCACCAATTTTCCAGGATCATTAAGTGCCCCTCCATTTCCCAGTCATCTGCTATTTGACATCTGTCTTTTATTAAAGTTCCATATATGTGGATCTTGTTCTAGGTTCTATACTCTGTTCCATCTTTATGCCCATTTCCTATGTCTATACAACATTGTCTTAATTACTTTAGCTACACAAAAATGTCCATACATCTAGTAGAGAAGCTCTTTCATCAATCTAGGCTAATTTTGGCTCTCTGCTCTTTCATATTCATTTTAGAATCTACTCATTACTTTTTCCATCACCCCCTCACCCCATCGAACACCTACAGAAATTTGTATTCAAATTACATTGTGTCTCTAGGAAACTAGAAAAGAATTGATATATTTATAATGTTGCTTTTATATTCATGAATATAGGGTATCTCTAATTATTTATGTCTTTAAAAATGCCCTTCAGGGAAGTTTTCTCTATATGTCTTGCACATTGGTTTCATTTATTTCTGGGTACTTTATCACTTTGGTTGCTATTATCTTTTTAAATAAAAATTATGTTTTCTAGCTGCCTGTTGTAGAAATATAGCAATTTATATTGTTCTTTTATAAAATTTCCTTGCTATACTCCCATTACTTAAAAAAGCTTCTTGTAGAATTTTTTGGTTTAAAATGTAGAAGTGATTTGAGTCTCAAATAATGACAGCTCTATAATCAATCTTACATTTCATTTTATATATCTTGTATTTACATTTACTCCAGTACAATGCTGAAGGAAGTAGAAATAATGGACATTTCTCTCCTTATAGTAATTCTCCCATTGTTAATGGCCTTGGTTCCTTTCCTCTCCTTTTGAGTGTCTGTGTAGGGAGCTAGACTGAAATACACTAAGGAATGAAGCATGGCATGGTTTTTGATTCATATTAGCAGCGTCCTGTGCAAATGTCTTAGTTAAACTCTGGAGTCTCTTCAGGATCTTCCAAAACTGTGAGTCATATGACAGTATGTTTAAGACAATATTTTTAATCGTGTTGCTCAAATAATTTGTAATTTTTCTAACAGTTTTAGCTGTCAATAATAGTGAATAGTGTATTAAAGTCTTTGACTACAAAGTTGACTTATGCATTTTCTTTTAATACATTTTCGCTTTGTTTATATATGAAGTTTGCTTTATTTGGTGCACATGTATTTGAAATTGTTTTATCTTTCTGATGACTTAAACATTGTTATGCAGTGATCATATTTATCCTTGTGATGATTCTGTTTTGTAAAATTAATTGTATTATAGCCTTATTTTTTGATGAATCTGTCCATCCTTTTACTTTTAACATTCTAATCTGACAATCTTTTTTTGTTTTTCTATTTGTATTTATTTTGATAAATTGAGACATTGGCCTTATTTTATAGTCTTATTAAATTTTAAAAATCTGCCTTTCCTCTATGTACATTATTTCTTTCTTTTTGGTCTTTTAACTTCCCTAGGAAAAAATTTAGCAAATCTCTTGCTTTTTTGCTTCTCTCCTAACCTGCTAGATTTTTTTATTCTGTCTTATTATGGATTATTTTACATGCAAATATATAATTTTTAACTATTTTTAATAACATAATTTGTTAAAATGTATTTGAGCTAGCTTAATTTCTGTATCTCTTACAGAACCTCCTGTGTTTCTTCTAATTTGAGTATATTATAGAATTAGACTGTTGGTGATAAATTTAATATCTTCTATTCAGGTATTAGATTACAATGATGCACACCTCAAACCTAAAAATGTTATAAGGCAATGTTCCTTCAATAAAATTTAAAAATAGAGTAAATTCGTAAGCAAAATTAAAAAATCAGCATTATACTTTTGGTGGAAAATCTGAGATTTATGTCTGTTATTATTAAGCTCTCATATTTGAATGAAAATTTGGGCATAAAAACTTAAGCTTCAGAGTTCCTTGCTATTTTAAAACTATCATATCATTTTCTCATTGTATCCAGTGTTCCTGTTGGAGAGTCTGCAATCAACCTGATTAATTTTCCTTTGTACAGAACTCGTTCTTTTTACCTAGAAATTTTGTCTTACATTTACTATAATGGATATAGGTGAGGTTTGTTTTTCTTGTAGGATACAATAATATTTTTTTATGTGAAAGGATTCGTCTTATTTAACTCTGGAGAAATTATAATGATTATTTCCTAAATACTTTCTCATTATTTTTGTTTTTCTCTGCTCTGGGACTCGAATTATTGAGATATTAACCCTTGTATTTCTATTTTTCATTTCTCGTCAATTTTCTTTTTGTGTTTTTGCTTTATTTCCTATTCTATGTAGAAAAGTTCCTAGAAGGAATTCACTATTTATTCATGTTTGCCTATTTTATTATTTGACCTATTTATTATTTTCAATTTGAATTATCTTTTTATTGCACAATGTGCCTAATTTTATTTTTCATTTATTAATTTAATTTTTATTACTTTTGCTTTGCACTTCTAAATGCTTGCTTATATGAATTTATCATACTTATTTAAAAATTCTTGGACTCTGTTCAAATTATTTTACTTCCAATTTTATGCATTGTCCAATTGTTTCAGAATAGTTGTGCCCCTTTCATCTGTCATTTCTGTGGGTTAAGTCTTTAACACTCTAAAGTCTCTCAACTTTTGCTGACAATGTGTATTGGGTATAACTGAAGTCCAGTGAGTTCAATAAAAAAAAGGTGGTGAACAATAAACTTAAAGCACAATTTGGGGAGTTATTTGCTTTTATACTTTTGTTTTAAGGAATATAGAGCTTACGCTCTTTGATATACCGAGTCATCTGCTTTCATAATTTCTTCATATTGTGCTGACAAAATATTTGCCATCCTTAGATAATTTCTAATACTTTCTGAAACTACCATTATAAATGTATTTAAGCCTTTCATCTGCTGGAAATTATTTTTGTGTCATCGTTTATTGATTGCAGCTTTAGTAAGCAGTTGTTAGAGATGGATAATTGAGGGTCCCTTTTAAATTTTGTTTCATCAAAACAACATCAATTGTTATTCACTGACAGATTATAATTAGAAGTAAAAGTTCATATGTGACCGGCATTTTTAAGTATTTCTTCTTTTATGCATTAAATGTTCCTCTGGGGGAAAAAAACGCAATGAAAATAGTATTTGATATCTTTGTGCTTTCAGATTGGCAAAATGTAAAAAACAAAACAAAACTATAGTACTTCTTATGGGAGTTTGGTGAAAAAGTAGGCATTTACAAACTCTAGGTTGTAACTTGTTAAAATCATTAAAATAAAGGGCCATCACCAACACCACTTTTAAAAAATACACACATTTTTTTAAATAAGTTAATCACGTTTTTTTAGATCCTTCTAAGTTCTAGGACCTTCTTCCTTGCTGGGATGTATTGGAATTGTTGACCGATTGGGTTTGGATCATGACTTAGGTCATTTTCTGTACATGGAGACTATACGCAAGTACAAGAATTTAGAAATAGCCTAAGTGTTTATTGTATTAACTTCCTAGGATTGCCATAGTAACAAAGTACCTTGAGTAAGGTGAAAACAGAAATTTATTGTCTCATTGTTCTGGAGGCTAGAAATCAGAATCAAGGTAACGGCGGAGCCATGTTCCCTCTGAAACCTGTGGGGCAGGATCCTTCTCTGTGTAGCCCAGGCTTCTGGTGGCTTGCCAGCAATCTTTAGTATTCCAACACTTCAATTTCCGCCACCATCATCACATTACATTCTGCCCTCCTGTGTCTGTGTCTCTTGCCCTCTTATAAGCGTATCAACTCTATGGGAAAATCCAATTCAGCAAGACCTTAGCTTGGTTACATACGGAAAGACCTGTTTCTAAATGTGGTAGAAGACCTTTTCCTGACCCTAATGTAAAAGTTAGTCTGCCAGGAATTTCCACAGTACTAAGGAGGCTGTAGCTATGTCCAAGAACACGCAAGCAACCCTGCCTACTCCGCAGCTGTACATAACTGATAAGAGTTGCCAGCAGAAACCACACATAGGCAAGGAGGTGACTTTCTACCTCAGAGTCTAAAAGGAGCTCCCCTTAACACCCCCCCACCATTGGTCAGCTTTGGGTAAGGATACCCCTGAGACAGTACTGGTACAATAAAGTGCTTTTCTCTAACTTGAGTGCGCAGCTGTCAATCTTCTTGCGTCTGGAGGCTCTACCATAACATAAATAAATTCACATTCACAGTACTGAGGGTTAGGATTTTTTTCACATTGAAGGGAGTATTTATTACTAACATTTCCTGAGAAGAGGAGGCATTCACATCACATGGAACCACATGGGGAAGCATCAGTTTTGGCCTGGAGGTAAAAAAAAGAACGAGAATAAAGCCTAGGACATAATTGTTACTGTATTTTCCTTGGGAAAGGCAAGGCAGAGCCGAGCAAACAGTTTAGAATTGCCTCATTTGAATGTCAGTGAGTTCCTGATTAGAGGAGTAGTCTCCCTTCATCTGGTACCTGATCCTAGGAGAGGCAGGAGAATATGGGTATGGTATGTGGGAGTTTAATGAGGAGATGGTTTAGGGTATGGGTGCTGGACTGATTGGTTTGCACACCAACAGTGTGCTTTCTGGCAGAACCCTTTGCTATATCCAAGAATTTGTTAGCCCTGAGAGGGGCAGTCTATTGCTGATCAGCAAGATTTTTTAGATGTGAAAACAAGATACATTCTTTCATACTTTGCCTCACATCTTGATGCCTGCTTCCTGGAGGCCCCAACCGTAACCAATACAGTTGCTTTATAATTTAATGTAATTGCTGATATACTTCTAATTTTATTAACTTGTTAGTAGCCTTCTGGCTGACTTAACACTTTTTAATTCCTTTTTTTTTTTTAAAGAGGAAGACAGATAAGAATAAAGGTAGGCAGGCTGTACCTAGGAAGGAAGGGAGAGGAGGAAGAAGCATTTTATTTATTTAGCTGTTGATTTTACTTGTCCTTCTAATGAAGGATGGAAGAGAAGGGAGTGACTGGAAAACCTGGGACCCTTCCCTAGCAACCTGAACTGGGGACAAACCCCCTAGTTAGCCCCCCTACCCATGAAATCTGACTCTCAGGAGAGTGTCAACACCTGGGTACTCCCAAAGGGAGGTCTCTTTCCCCTTTTTGTGAGACTCCATTTTAATCTCTCTCTCTCTCTCTCTCTCTCTCTCTCTCTCTCTCTCTCTCTCTCTCTCTCTCCCCCCTGTAATCCCAAGTTGCATGTGTCACTTCTATTTAGTTGTTTTCTAATAAACTTGCCACGTGGTGTTGGGACAAGGCATCTGTCCTTCGAATTCTTTCCAGGACAAACTCTGCGCTTGTCAGTGCCAGGTACCTGTATCACCTCTGTTCCCAGGCCACTGCCCCTCTGGCACAAGTTCTAGAATGAACTGGTATGTGAATTACTCCCAAGGCATGAGCTTAACATTCTGAGTTCTTGCCACGAAACTGACCACAGTTGTCTAAAATATATGTGACATTTTTTCTAATCAACCACCCAGAAATTGAACTTGATATATGTTCTGCTTCCATCTTGAAGCTCAGTAGGACTGTGGTGCTAACCCATTAAATAATCGTTATTGTGCATGATAGCTGGTTAATATTTCAAGCATAAATATGGCTTTTACAATATACATAGAGATTTCATTCATAATTGTTATGTGTTTATTATAAGTTGTTTGCCTAATGGGTAATCATATACTACTACCTTGATTAGAATGAAGCAGTTTTATTATCAATGGCAATAATAGAAAAAGTAGACAGAGAAGTAGTAATTATTCAGTGTTGGCTCACATGAAGCTTGATATTGCCTAAAAGCGTTAGATTTTTTTTTTTATTAGGAATCATTCATTGCAAAGACAATATTCATTGCTGTACATTCACAGCAATATTTTTGTTGTCCATTCACTTTTTCTTTGTAGGCAGGTAGAAGAAAACAGTCATGTTCATTTAGTCATATGAAAACTATTGTTTGTAACAAAACAGTTGAAAAATAGATCAAGTTGCCCACTTTTATTAGGGACAGGGGAAAAAAATAAGTTAAGCCACAACAGATACCTAGTGAGCCAAAAAAGATAAAATATTATGAAAAAACCGATGCAAACATGATCATGAAAATTCTAAAAATGTTAACTCGATAATGATAGTCCTGTAGGTCACAGGATTTCAAGATATTTCATTTTAAAAAATGATTTTCAGTAGATTTTACAACTGATTGAATTTCATCATTAGGTTAAATACATTGCCAAGTGTTAAGTATATTAACTATATTCAGGCCTGTGTTGAAGGCATGTAGCTCTATATTAATGGATTGAGAAATTACAAAACTGGCAAGAAATATTTAAGCTGAATAATGGTTTCTCTATTGAAACATATACAGATTAAATGATTTCTTTAAGCACTAAACAATACCATAAAAATGGTACAAAATAGTTCTTTTTATGTTGTCGTTTTGTTCTTACTGGTTTCTTATTGAATACCATCTGTTAGCACGTTGCTGACTGCCTCTACTGTGCCCTTATCCTTTTCCATCTCTCTGTTAGCTGACAAGATTGAGGGTTCTTGGCATCATATCGCAAGGAACAGTAAATGCATCAGGCAAGAAAATCCAATTAATTTATTTGAATTTTAGTTGTGAAAAGTTGGATTAATCATACTTCCTAAGTCACAACACATTTCTGCCATTGGTTCAGGCATGGCCTACTTTTAGCTCTTTTTTTGTTTATGGAATAAAATTCAGACTTCTATTTTACAGACAAATCTCCATGCAATTAGAAACACGTTGCCATGGCTAATAAGTGACTAAGCCAAAACAGAGTCTTTGAACCGAACTTTCCTCTCTTTTGTTTAATTTTAAAGGCAAAATAAGATGTTACAAAACATATTTGCATCTAATTAGCAGGAGTTGGTACACTGCATATAAATCTGTTTGAGCTGGCAGGAGAGTGATTAAAAATATTTTCAAACTTGAATCCGAATACCTGTAGGTATGATGAACACAGGTTCCTCCAAAGATCCAACTCCTGCTTCCCGTTCTTTTTGTCCAGAAAACCTGAACTTCACCCATCTGATGCTTCCTTGCTCTAGGCATGTGCTTTTGCCACCCATTTTTAAAGTCTCAAAACTAATATTTGACTATTCCTGGAAACTAGATTTCTAAATAGTGCGCTGTCTGTGTACAAAAGACACATAATACCTTGGAAAACTATTTCTTGAGAAAAGTTAATTTAGTACAGTAGAGAATAGTAGGTTAAAGAGAAGAGATTTGGGCTCTAGTCCTTGTTTTTCTACTAACTGGTAATTTTAGAAAGCCTGTCAACTTCTTTGGGATTTGCCTTGGTCTCTTAACCTATTTTGCTATCATTCTACCCCATCTTGTTCTTCAGAAACCCCAAAGTTTTATTTGGTATTTATGTTTCTTAACCACTTATTTTAAAAACATCAGCAAGTCCCAGATGATTTTTATATGCAAAATAGATCTTGAATTTAGCTACTTCTCTTTGTGTCTTCTACAACAATACTAGTCTAAGGTAGCATCATATCTAACCTGGACTAGAGAGATAGATTCTTGGATTGCTTCCTTAATTATGCTATTTCAAATGCATATTAAATTATTTTTATTTTCTTCCTTAAAAGCATAATTTACTTTTTACTATGGTTCAGAAATGCAATATGAGATTGAAGATAGAGGGTTGATTGTGTAGGACTTCAATTTGCATTTGAAATAGTAGAATTAAGGATTGGCTTTATTTCTTTGTTTAAAAAAATATTTTTTGGGCATAGCAGTGGCTAGGTCAGTCACCTCCACTAGCAAGCCATGTACTCCTGGGTTCCAGTCCCAGCCTGGGGCAAAACAACCATGGTGAACAACTAGAAGAAAACAAAATAAAACGCTTCTTCCTCCTCTCTTTTCCTTCCTGCCTGCCTACTTGCCTTCATTCCTGCCTGCAACTTTCCTTCAAAAGAAAAAATTTCTTGAACATAATAATCATTCTTACTTTACTTATTTATTTCTTGAAAATAAATATGATCATTATATACCTAATTTTTTATGTATCTATTTTTTCCTTTTCATTATTGGCTTTATAACCATTATTTGGTCTTGTTTGTTTACATGCCTAGTAGATTTTAGTTAAATATCAAACATTACATATTAAAAAAAAAATAGCAGCTCCAGTTGATGTTATTACCCACCAGGGAAACTTCACTCTTTGCTGTCGGAACTGACTACCTTAATCAACTGCTTGATTGAGTTGAGTAATATTGGGTCTTGACATGTCTAGGTCACCCCTGTCCTTAGGTCTTGTCTGGAGCTTTTCACTGAAAGTCTTGTGGATCTTCATCTCCTTGGTGCTGGGACAAATTCCCACTCTGGTAGGAATTTTCACCCTGATTTTGAGAGTTTCATTTTTTTTCTAAAAAACTTTGTTGAGAAATAATCTATATAGTATGAATTCAGCCATTTAAAATGTACTTAATGTTAACAGTTGTCTCCCTACAGACAAAGTCAAACAGGTACTCCTTTAGAATTTGTGAAGGCAGCTTTATTACGCGAGGGCCCAGATATCAAAATCTGAGAACCTAGACGCAATTTTGGGGTACACTTTTATAGAGAGGGAGAGGGGGAGGTGTAAGTTAGAATAGGAATTACAAACGGAACCCAAGTTAATCATTTGTGAATTCCTCAGATGGGCAACACACAGGATTCACATACTTGCAAAAATGCACATGGGGCTCCATTTTCACGATGAAAGAAAAGTCCTTTTATCTAGTCAGCAGCTTCCAGTCAGTCCAGACTGCCCAGCGCCTGATGGCTGGTGGCCCTCACCGTTGGACCACTGCGGCTAGAAACTGGGGGTGCGGCTTCCTTCTTCTACACTAACGGTGTTTAGTATATTTACAGAGTGTGCAGTCATCCCACAATCACATTTTAGGGCTTTTTGAGAAGCTTTTTACTTAATTTTTAGCCTCCAACCCCAGGTAGTTCGGAATTGGCAGATGTCTTAAGAGACTCTCTGTGTGCCCATAAATCTCCATTTTAGTCATTCTTCACCTCAGAACTGCCAAAGGTTCTGCTGTTTTTTAAACACACAGCTGTGGCTCTTTGATGAGACCCCAGTCTGGATTTTCTTAGGTGTGCTGATGTTCTCATATTGGTAAATTCCCCTATAGAAAACGTGATTGAGGGTAGCGGGGTCCCTTCCTCATTCCCTCAAGGGTGCTCAGCTCTTGTTTTCTCCCTAAACCTTTTGCAACTCAGCACATAGAAACTAGAAATCCTTCTCTGTCTAGCCTTCTGCTCTGCATCTTCAGGAATTGTCAGTGTTTTGAGAGAAAAGTGGTCATGTGCCTGAATCATTCACATCGCTAACTTTATCACTCTAGCTCTTCATCAACAAAATGGTCCACTGGTTTCTGAGTCTCTTAGCAGTGGCCTACCTCCTGGGTGTTACCTTATTTCTTGATCTGTAGTCCAGATCCAGAATCCCCACATGCCCCGAGGGGCCAAGGCTGGTCATCAATTCACATCTCCAAGGTTTCTTCTTTGAAATATTATCCTTTCATCCTATTGGCCTACACATATGATTTAAAAATACGTATGGTCTTTTGCTTTCAGCCACATAGTAGCCTCTAATTCACTTGAAAACAGAAGTCAAATTAGCCTCATTACTTGGAAAAGTCACCTCAGGGCTTTTACATGAGCTATTCACACTGCTACAATTTACCTAAAATTTCACATGTCTGATTTCTTCCAACTCTTCTATTCTTTAGATGTTTATAATAATTTATTCATCAATAATTAATAATTTATTTTTGTGTCTTCTGTAATAATTTGTATTCTATGAGAATAAGAATCATGTTTGTACCTAATAGTGCTCTTAGAGAGCTCTCAATTGAATGAATAAATAAATACTGAAATGAATTAGTGAATGAATAATTCACAAAAGAAAATTGGGCTTTATTCTCTTAGGGAAATTATTTACTTATATAGCTTTTTTGAGTCACTGGTAGGTAGTTTCGAATTTATATTTCTAATCCAAGATTTTCTTTATGCTTTTACTTTAATCAGTTCAATATATTTTGATCACTTGCTATGTAAATAGCTCTGTGACAGTTATTTAGAGGTATACCAAGAAGATTTTTCATCTAGCTCCTTTCCTCTTGCAATCAATTTTAGGCGATATCATTATTATAGCCTACATCAGCAATGTCTAAAATTAAATTCATATTTTCATTCTGAAACATTTTCGTCTTGTAATACATATTTTTACCTAAATCATTACCATTGTCCTAGATATTAAGGCAAGATGCTTCAAAATCAGCTTCTTTACCCCTTCGCATTCTCCAAAATATAACATATCTATGTTTGAATCCCAATAAGACAATTCATGTGCTGAGAAAGTTACTTATCTTCATAGAACTTTATCTGTAAAATGAGGATATTGAAACTGACTTTGTACAATTAACATGTGGATCAAATAAAATGTTGAATGTTAAAGAAAAATTATTTTCTCCAGGTCTGTCAAGATAAAGACAAATGCATCATGTTTTGAATGACTGGGTTAGATACAAGTTTAACTGGCACACTTATTAGCATAAGTCAGCAGAAGAGGCATGCTGGGTTTGTGGGAAGGCAAAGAGGCCCATGGGTTTGTGTTCAAGAAGGACACTTTCTGGCCTCTCGACTCCCCCCCATCCTTGTTCCCTACATTTTATTGAGAACAATCATGTAAACAGGTGATTTACTATTGAGGTTCAGGTTTCCCTGTGGTACATATCAACACACCTGAGAAAACCAGCTGCTGAGACATGTCAACCTTGAGAGAAGTTAAATGAGGCCTCCCTGTGGGAAGCTGAGTTTGCCTCTCTTGATCAACCCACTGTCGGAGACCTGAGGCCCAAGCATCCTTAACTATATGTTTCTAATTAACCAGATGTTTCTTGCTTATTTCTTTTCTTAATGCCTTCTCTGATACAATTTGGGACAAAATCACTTTAACTTTTAATAGTATCTTCAACTTTTGTTGTAGATGACTGAACAGAGCTCAAAGAGTAGCATGAGGCCTTTCACAAAAACCTATATAGTCTTCAACAACCATGCATTGTGGAATTCATGCTGTGCTGTGAAAAACAAAACTCCAAGGCTCAGATGCAAAGGTATCCTGGAGCCAGGTTGTACATAAGAAAAAAACATGAATGCATCAATCTGCTCCTCTGAAAAATAGATCTGGAGAACACAAACATGGCGCTCCCTATAATCTATTAAAGCTGATACTCTGCTCCCATTTTGCTTGGTCATCATAAACATAGGCAGGCAGTTTCTTGGTTGTAAAAAGTCCAAGAAAATGGAGATGGTGACAGTTGCCCAATAGGAATAGCACTTAAAGGCATTTGTGAAGAGTGCAGGAATGATTGCCTTCAGTCTCTGCAGAATGCATGGATTAAGGCAAAACACTTGAAATTCTGCAGCTTCTTTAGTGTACTTTATATTACTCAGTAATGGTTTAGGGGAATATGATAATGTGCTGTTTTCTGCTTCCAGATGGCCTGGAGGTGATATGAAGCTGTCCATAAGTCATGTGGTCATGTCAAGGTTACATATCATAAATTGCTTAATAATGGGTTGATCATGTTTTCTTTAGACAAAAATGGGACACCGGGATAGAAAAAAAACAGGACAGGGTTATGCACTGGCCACTAAGCAGAGGTAAAGGGGTAGAGCATCTAAGCAGGAGCAGAGAATCCAGACCAGCAGCAAGCAAATACTATGAGACGCCAATAGGTGATCGCATAGTAACGACAAGTGGTCTTGTGGTATTCACACAAATGGCCTGAACAAGCAATTTTTGCATCTCAGGTAAAATCCAGATATGGCACTCCTATAATCCCTGCTCTAAATGTCCTTCTTAAAACACATGCTGCTTTAACCATCCCAGTGCCAGAAATGCCTAACAATCGCAACAGTGCCAGAGATAAAGAAAGCCAGAAACAACCCCCATTATACTGCTGCTTGACCGCACTGCGCTGTCCTGCTTCCTTTGAAGGAACAGGCATGTGGGATGGGGGGATCCTCTTTCCGCTCATGAGGGGCAGGGACAGCAGTAGCAGGCAGCACTGGCCGGGGCCATCTTTAATGTGGGCAAAAGGGGCAGCTGCTTTTGCACCCCCCTCAACAGACTGGGCCTGGGACAACTTACTTGCTCCTTTTGCCCCCCGTATTAAAGATGGCCCTGGTTTTTTAAAACAGGACAAAATTGACATCTATATTGAAATGACGGGACTGTTGGGAAATATGAAAAATTAAATAGTACTGTCCTGTTCAAAATGGTATGTGTAGTCAGCCTACTTAATGCAGTACCCAGTACACAATGGGTATGCAATTGATATTCGAGCAATGATCAATCATATGAATTTTAGTTTTAGTTTTGTATCCTTGATACCTGTCACTTTCTTTAATTTCCCTTGTCTTGATAAGACTTTTTATGGGTTTCCTCTAAGAGTCTTTTAATGGGGCCTTAGAACAAAAGTTAACTTTCCCATTTAAAATTCATATTCTCTTATCCCTTGCTTTAACAATCCGAGAGCCCCTCTTTTAGAGACGACAATTTGGAGATCTAGTTAAAATACAAATTTCTGTCTTCTAAAGCTACAGATTTTGATTTTTTATGTTTGTGATAAGAGAATGGATAGCCATAGTGGTCCTAGGCAAATTATTTGACCTATTTGTGTTTCAATTTCTTTGTCTTTAAAAGTGAGGAAAACATTGCCCATTTGTAAGCATAGGGGGAAGTCTCAGCCCTCTGAAGTTCTTCTAAGGTTGGTTGAGCAAGAAAATTAACATCAGACAAGATTGGAGGAGAAATACCCAATTTAAAGAATATAAACAGAGAATTTGCATGGCTGTAAATTCTAAAGAAAATGAGACAGACCAAAGATTTATATTCTGTGCTAAGAAATGGGAAAGAGGACTGGGGGTGTCCAGGAGGGGACAGAGGATCTTCACATGAGAGGATGACTTCATTTGACGAAAACTTGCCTTTATGTATTTGTCCTACCTTATGATAGGTTTCTCTGATAAAATGGGTAACTGCTTCTCATGAGAACCACAGGGCCTTAATTAGTCTTTAGTTCCACATACTAATGTAATGCTGGAAAAAGCCTGCTCTGGATATCTCAGGAAAGTGTTACCTGAACATTTTGGGGGAGGCTGATCCTTCACAGACAAGTTTAAATGTATTAAATCATGTGAAGTGATTGGAATTGTGACTATCATATAGTAAATGCAGTAAATGTTAAGTATGTTATTATTACTATTTAAATAAGTACCCTAGGTAAAAGATAAAGTGTCTTTACAATTTTTATTTGCTTATTTATGTATAATTGATTTATTATTTCACATTGCCATATGCTGATTAGGCTACTGAATTCTCACATCAGTCTGTGTGCATTTTACACCCCACCCACTGGTAGAATCCAGTGTCCTTTACCACCTCATTAACTCCTTCCTTCCTTTGTCCCCCTCCGCCATCCCCATAGCCACAGCTTTGTGTCCTGTGAATTTTTGAGAAGTCTGTTTGCTTTGTTTCTATATATTGCACATATGAGTGAAACCATCCTGTATTTTTCTTTTGCTTTCTGGCTTGTTTTGCTTGGCATAATCAACTCCAGTTCCACTCAAAGGTACAATTTCATCTTTTTTTAACACATGTACAGAACTGCATTGAGTGTATATACCACAGCTTCTTCTTTTAGTCATCTGTCAATGGACATTTAGGTTGCTTTCATGTCTCAGCTATTGTGAACTGACAAGGCACATTCTTTTGTCTTTCATTCTGGTCTGTCACGAAGTTTTTATTTTACTCACTCTCCAACATTTTCTCTCCTTATTTCCTCTCTATTTCAGATAGATAGATAGATAGATAGATAGATAGATAGATAGATAGATAGATAGGGGGAAAAGTCTTGCTCACTGCTTTCAGCAACCATGAAGCAAAGTCATAAAAGCATCCTGTGACCTAAGCCTTGCTGGAATGTTGCCAGAGACAAAGAACTTTCCGCATTTGAAACCCCCTCCCCTAATTTACATCCCTCTCTTCCTGCATTTGCTCTAGCCTATGTAAGTGTGTTCTAACCGGAAGCCTACACTCAGCTCTTTGAGGAAGGATCCCAGCTGAGACCACGCGTGCAATAAATCTGTCTAAAATACTTCCAAAGAAATGCCTGCTTGGTTTTTCCCGGAGAGCTATAACGATAACATTGTATACCAACATCTGTGTATGCTATTTTATGATCACCACTGAAAGTCTGGCTTCCATCATTACTATACAATTGACTCCTTTACCGATTTTACCCAACCCTTCTTCCCCTTCCTCTGTGGTAGCCACCATTCTGTTACCAAAATCTAAGTTTTTCTTTTCTTTTTCTTTTTCTTTTTTGCTTGTATTATTTATCTTCCACAAATGAGATAAATCATATAATATTTGTTTTTCTCTGTCTGACTTATTTTACTTTTAGCATAATCCCCTCAAGTTCCATCCATGCTGCTCCAAACATAATTTCAATCTTTTTTCTTTTTGATAACCAAGTAATAGTCCATTTTGCCAATATACCACATCTTTATCCATTCATCTGTTGCTGGGCAGTTGGGCTGTTTCCATGTGTTGGTATTGTGAATCATTCTGGAGTAAATACGAAAGTGCGTATATCTTTTTGAATTTGGATTTTATATTCTTCAGAAAAATAGAAGTGGAATGCATAGATATAATTTTTTTTTCTTATTTTCTTGAAAATTGGTCAGCAAAGTCAGTCAAGCAGGACTCGGGCATGATGTTCAAGGGAGCAAACTTTCAGAAAAAGATGGGGGTCGCCATAGATCTGATCACACTGGCACAAATCTAGAAAAGAGGCCTTAAGACTGGTGCAAGAAAGAGGGTGAAGTCTTAGTTTGCATCAGGTTCTTCACTTAAAAGAGCAGGTAGGTAGTGTGATTCCTGATATAAATGGGTAAATCGCCTCTTAGCTGAGATGAGAAATAGCTTTCCTGATTGGGTTTTTATTGCATTTATACTATTATCTAAGTTCTAGAGAATCTATTTTAGAAGGTCTAAGTAGGACTTGGTAATCAACAATTTTAAAAAGCTCTCCCAATGATTGTGATGATTATCAGGTTTGAGAATCACTGCCCAGATGTCTCTTATTGCTGAAACAATGGCTTCACTTTTTGAAGGGGCATTATTACTCCAATTCATGACCCTTCTCTGTGTGATAAGTCAATGGAAATTTTGAAGCTTGGGTGTAGTGATGCACTATTATAGGAGTTACAGTAACCAATCTTAAGGAACTTATCCTTAAGTAAAATGAGTAAAATAGCTATATCGACCAGATGAAGACAGTTGACCACAAACGTAATTTGACTCCAAAGCTCTTTCTGTTTAGACTTGTGAACAATCAGGCTGTAATCCTCAATGTTCAGTGTCACATGATCAGCAGCTGCTAACCTTTAAATGCAGCCAGGTGGGTTTTTGCTTTCCTACTTATGACCATTCTCAAGGCGTGGTAAATCTTTGTTTTCATTTCCCCTGTTGCAGGGACCCTTTCAAGATTTCTTGAATGGCAGGTGACAGAAAAATCCACTAACTTTTGTCATTGAAGATTTTTATTTCTCTATCATATCTGAATTCTATTTTTTCAGGGTAGGGTATTCTTGGCTGGTAGTTTTTGTCTTTTAGTATTTTGAACAGATCTTTCCACTGTCTACTGGTATGTAGTGTTTCTGCTGAGAAATCTGATGACAGCCTGATGGGTGTGCCTTTGTAGACTGTGTTTTCCTTTTCTCTAGAAGTCTTGAGTAGTCTTTCTTTGTTGTTGAATTTTGCTAGTTTTCCTATGAAGTGTCTGGGATAGGTCTCTTTACGTTTAGAGTGTTCTCTTTGCTGCTTGAACATCCTTGATTACTATTTCTAACAGATGTGGAAAATTCTATTACTTCTTTAAATAGATGTTCTGCTCCTTTCTCCCTATCCTTTTGAGGATATCTATTATTCTTATGTTTGTTCTTCTCAATATCTGATATTTCTCGTAAAGAATTCCTCATTTTTCCTCCATCTTGTTTCCTTACTCTCTTCCATGATGGTCACCTCTGTTACCTTGTCTTCAATTTCTGATATATCCATTTCTCTGTGTCTGTTATGGCACTTTGCATGTTTCTCTGCAATTCCTTGACTGTGTCTTTCATGTCTAGCATTTCTGTTAGGACTTTCTTCATGGCCTCAATCTCCTTGGTGACATATTCCCTTTGAGTTGTCATTTCTTTTTGAGCTCTTCCAAATGCCTTTGGGTAGTTGTGTGTGCCTCCTACATCTCACTCAGCTTTTTTTTTTTTTTTTAGTAACTCATTGAGAATTTTTTATCTCTTAGGTCATCCCAATCTCTATCAATGGAATTCTTCTCTGGTGAGGTCCTTACATCTTCCTCTTCTGTGTCATTCATGTTTTTGGGGTGACTTAGATTTTGGTGTAGCTTTCTTTTCTTCTTTGAATTTAACACTGGCTATCTCTGTTTATTTCGATTTAGATTTTTTCCTACCAGTATGATGATGTGGTAGGAGTCAGAACCTTTGATTTCAGTACTGCTTTCTAGGATGCCTTCTTGTGATGAATCACTAAAGCTGTCTCAGTGGTTCATAGGCAGCCCAGGCATAGTCTGGAGAATGCAGTTCTTGGGTAGCCTAATTATGTATTTTGGGATTTCTGAGTCTGGGTGTCCTCAGGTCCTGAAGCCTAGTGGGAGCTTGTTCCTGGTGGTGGCCAGGAAGGCTGGGGGTCATTGGCTTGTGGGTCCAGAGGCTTAGTGTGCTCTGGCCGTGGTGGTATAGGTCCAGGGCCAATGGATCTGCAGCCATGGCTGATCGGGGTTGGGGGTCAATTACCTATGGGTCCCCAGAAAATGTATACTAGAATGCACTGTGTCTAGGTAATGGGGCATCGGAAAGGGCCCTGGGTACCTGAAGCTGGGTGAGCATGATGAAGCTGGACAGGCATCAGATTGGACCTCTGCAGGGTGGGGCTGGTGATTTGGGGTCCCTGGGAGCAGAGGACTAGGTTCCCTGAAGTCTAGAGCACTGTGAAGCAGGGTGGGTGAAGGTCAGAGTCTTTGGATGGGATATCCGAGAGGAAGATCTCTGTGTGGACTCTGAATTCCTACCTTGGTTGTCGATGATGGAAACTGAAGTTCTGTTCTGGTGGCGGAGGTCGATCCTGAGTGTCTGGCTCATGCACTGGTCTAATTAGCAGACGTGTCTGTCTTAGTTGTGAGACTGCTTCCAGCCAGGGCAACAGCAATTTTTGTACTTTCCAGGTGGGATGGCTGCAGAGAAGGGGTGAAATCCAGATTTCTAAGGGACTTTGTTTGTGTGTGTTTTTCCCAGTCTGCTCTCACCTAGAGTTTTAGCTTTGCAAGAGAGCACAACTTTCCCAATTGAAGAATAGAAGATCTGAATTTTGGAGTGCCTATTATTTTTTAAATACTTACACAAACAGACATTTTTGAGGGGAAACATGAGTGTGTCTTGTAGCTGCAAAACCTATTTTAGAACAAAAGTGGGCCCATGTTAAAATGTGTCTCATATTCTACCTAAGATCACAATATGTTATTCTGCTTAGATTTTTGTCCCTTCCTCTGAGGTGGAAAATCTGTTTCACTTCTGTGCATCTTCCTTCCAAATGGATATTGATGCATAGAAATGAAATGAGATGTGCTTAACCCTGTGATTTAGAAAATTAAATACTGCCTAGAGTTGTTGGCTGCAATTTCATCTAAGTATGACATCCCACTCATGCTATGGTGGAAAATCTATGGGTCTCTCTTTTAAATTTATTTATTTAAGAGGAAGGAAACAGGTAGGAATTAAGGCAAGGAGGCAGACAGTCAAGAAGGAAGAGAGAGGAGGAAGAATTACCTTTTATTTATTTGTTCTTTTTTGGGGGTATGGTTGTTCCCCTGACCCTGGGTTGTGAATTCAGATCCCTGGCCTATGTGGACTATGCCCCAGATTCAGACTCAGCACTTGAGCCACCAGGCATGCTTACATACACTTCACACAGATTCTGTAATTGTTAGCATTTTCCCAACATCCTGAATTCTATGTCTCTCTCTCTTTCTCCTATATATATATATGTATGTATGTCTCAATACATATAGATCTCTTTTCTATATGTATCAGTACATATAGATCTATATTTATATCCTTTATACATATAAAAGTTATGATACTCATATCTGACTCTCAAATGGATCAGGGAAGTACTGTATATATATATATATATATATATATATATATACACAAATGTTACAATTAATATTGTTATATGTAACAGATATTATATACAACATTTCCCCCCTGAGGCATATACTTTAATGTGTATTTCATAAGAACAAAGATCATCTCTTAGAGAGCTGTTTTTGTTATCTGTTGCTATATAACAAGTCATTCCAAAGGTAATGATTCAAAACAACAGCTAATTTGAATTGTTCATGGATTCTGTAGGTCAGGAATTTGTAGAATGGTAGAGGTAGCTTGTTTCTGCTTCCTGCTTTCTGGAAACTTACTAGGAAGACAAAAATTTCTGGAAGCATTTCAAATACCTAGAACCTGATATTTAGAACCTTCTTCATTCACACATCTGATGTCTGGACTGAGCTATCTCAAAATCCTAAGACTGTGAACCAGGACCCTACATATACCGCTTTTATGTGTCTTTCATCCTACTGTGGACATCAAGGTCATTACACTTCTACCACAGCAGTTCAAGACACTCAAAACAAGTCTCTCTGTAAACAAAGTAAAATGAAAGTCCTTATTTTAAAAGTAGCCTTGGAAGTCATATAATGTCCTCTTTGCTCTAATTCATTAATGGTGGCAGTCATGTGCTTACTAAAATTCAAAAGGAGGGAAATTAGAGCTTACATCTCAATGGAAGAGTGTCAGATACTTTGTCATCATCATTATAACCACTACAATGACAATAATATAATGTAAAATCATTGAATTTACTATTGATTCAAATTCTTCCTTAGCTTTTTAGAAGGTGTATGACATTTGGCAAATAATCCAGATCTCTGATCCTTGGTGTCCTAATCTTTAAATGAGGTCAGTAACACCTATGTCTCTTAGAATTTCTGTGGGGGCTAAATAAGATAGCTGTGTGATGAGTCTGATACCTACTAGTGGCTTAGTAAGCTTTAGGTCTCTCTTCCGGGTCACAGAATTAAAAACAGCACTGAATGCTCAGAAGGCCTAAATTACTTAGGAAGCATTAGGGGTGACTTTAATTTTCCAAGATGTTATGCATAAATAGATTATAAACTTAAATTGTTACTTTACTAGGTTCTATTTCTGAAGACTGAGCTTCATTTTGCTGGAAGCAAGATAAGCATCTTTTGTCAAGAGAAGAAATTCTCCTATTTCTTTTTAATGTTATGATTATATAAAGAGAAAAAAACTTATCAATAACATCAACACCATGGAAGTACAAATTTCAAAAACATGACTTATTTCTAAATCAGGATGCCTTAAGCTACAAGTTTCAGGAAACCAAACTCAAAAATAACTTAAACTAAAGAGGAAATTTAATATTTTATAGCAAGAAAACTAGAAATAAGGATGTTCCAGAGTTGGATAATTCAGTGGTTCATTCATTTCATGAAGGGTCCAGGTTCTGTGTCTCTGCTGGAATGTCTTCCATGTGTTAGTATAGGTCACAGAAAGAAGTTCCTCCGTGGTGGTAAGATGACTATGACAGCCCCAAGCAGCACATTCAGACGTGGCAAAATTCGGAGAAGACCATCTCTCCCTGAGAACTCTTAAAGAGTGAAAGAACTCACTAAAAAGTGAGCATCAGAAGATGCTCCTCGCTGCCTATTCATCAGACTTAATTTACCTGCAATTGTTTAACTCACATGGGGAGTGGGGTTCCCCATTGAGTGACTTCAACCAGCTTCGATTTTCTTCTTTCTATTCTTCTTCTTAGTCCTAGTGTTGGAAATGCAACCAGTCTCTCCTAAAATATTGGCCAGTGGAGGAGGTTGGATAGATTTTGGGAGGAAGGTAGGAGCAATAAATAACACAGTACATTATATAGTTAGATTTTAAATTATATCCGAGCATTAGGAATTGGAATGAATGGTCTATTTGTATGCTTGTATCATTAGTAAATGCCTGAAGTTCTGAAGAATGTAGTTTTGATGAGCAGTTGGTGTGAAATATAATAGGAATGATTGGTAATCAGGAAATATGAAGATTTCATTAACTTGAAATTCTTAAAACATAAATGTTCTAACATTTTATAAAATGATTGAAATATAATGAGTTTCTTAGTGGAGTGTTCACCATTTCTGCCCTTATTTTGTTCTTAGCAGGTAAATGCAAATATGTAAAGATTTATTTTGTCTCTGTAACTTTAATTTTCTACTAATCATTTTTTAAATAAAATGATGGATATAATTAAGAATATATTTAAAAATTAAATATAGTAACTTTCCTTTTTCAATTTTAATTTGCTTATATAGATTTTTCTCCAAGTATACTAGTGATTGTAAGCCATGTTTAAAGCCATAGCAATTTCTATTGACTAAACAACATTCACAGACAACTGAAAATCATCTGGAATTCAGTTTGGGGAAGTTAAAGAGATCAGCAGCAGAGTCATCATAGGATTTGTTACAGGTTGGCTATGTAACGATACAACAAATAAGACATCCCTACATCTTTTTTTTTTTTTTTCGCTCATGCCGTGTACCCATAGAAGTGTAATGGAATACAGAGGGCTCTGAGCGTATTAATAATCAGGGACTAAGGCTGATATAGCAGCCAGCACTTCAAATGTGTCACAGGGAAAGAAGAAATCTGGGGGAATCTTCATGACAACAAGGACTTTTTTTACCCAGAAGCTACACATGTATTTATGCTTACATTTTATTGGTCAGAACTAATTACCTGCCCCATCGCCTCATCCATAGGAGCCAGGGACTAGGATCCTATCAGGTCCCTGGGAGATGGAGAACCAGCAATTCTGCCAAGCAATATTTCTGAAAACTGTAAATATGTACCAGTGTGAATCACTGCTTTTTAACAGGAGAGACATTCCCCAAAGCATTAGCTGTTATAAACAAAATGGAAACGATTCAGTTAGGGTGGCGTCCGAGAGCCTGGTGTTAATTGCAAATATAGCTTTCCAACTTCATGGCTTTGAACTCTGACATGGCCTTGATTAAATGTTAGGGGTCATGTTTTAGGAAAATGTAGCCTTTTCCAAATCTATATGTCCCTGCATATGAGGCTGGAATCAAGCAAGTAATCCATAGGAGTATATTTCCATTCTCCAGTCTACTTTCCTCTTCATTTTTGATTCCTGGGTCTTCTGTCCACATTGCTTTGATATCATATCTTGTTAGGCTTTTGACTGCAAACATTGAACCATCTCTTTATTTGGCGTAAAGGCTGATTTATTCTAAAGAGAACTCAAGTCCTTCATACTGGTATTGATCACTGTCGTCATGCTTACGTGAGCACAGTGATCAAGAACATTGCATCAACTTGGTTAGATGTCAAGGTTGGATATTCTGGCCATTTCTTTCCTTTGAAGACTCTAAGTAAGCCCATGAGTTGCTTAATAAATTAGACTTTAATGGCAAGTTTAGCAATAGAGTAAGTGTTTTATATGCTAGGAAATAAAAGTATGAAGTTCTGCCATCCCTCTCCATTGGTGTAAAAGAATAATACCCAACTAGTAAAATGCACCTTTCATTCTAAGCTCTAGTATATATCTATGTATGCGTGTTTGAGTGTGTATTATACACACAAGTGTATATACACTACTGTCAGTTCTTCAAAAAAAAATAGTTAGCTGGCTAGTTGGCTGATATTGTTCCCATTTTCACATGACGAAATCTGCACCTTAGAGAGAATTTGTCTTAGTTCAAACAGTTATTCAGGGTCTCCAACCATTATCAAAATTTGAACATTTGGGCTTGAATATTTTTTATAATCTAATTTTAATCCTCTTAAGATATTATCTGTACCTGTTACTTTTTAAATAGTAAGTCACCATTTTCTACTTTGTATAAACTGGTTTAAGTCTACCTTTTAAATCTTTAAATTATTGTAAGTACATTACAATCTCTGCATGACTAGAGCCCTGATTCCTGTGATTTAGCAGGTATTCAGAGAATGCTTTTGAAAGAGTGTGTGAGTGAGTGAATGAATGAATGAATGAGTATATGTGTGAGGCTTGAACGTCTGGGTAAAAACTGTGCCCTGCCTCACATGGGCAAGTCCAGAACAGTGGGCGTGGCTCAAACTCAAAATCAGTTTTTCATCTTTGTGTCTATAGAAGAAGAAGAATTATCTGTTTTTTTTAACCAAGTAGAACAAAAAGGATTTAACATGAATTTTCATGTATGTGATTATAAAAAAATCTAGAAAATGCAGAAAAATATAAATAAGAAATAAAAATAATTTTGAACCCAGAGATTTGCTTTCCCAAACATTGTTTTTAAAATCATCAATTTATGCACAACTTACATAGCTGTAATTATACCTAGCTTTGTAGCCTGATTTTTGTTTTTTTGCTATATTTGCTAAAATCTTGTCAGTAGTCTCATTATGTTTCATCATATGGAGGGGCCATCATTTGTTACTAGTTAGGATCTGTCAGTTTTTGCTATTATAGATAAGGTGGTGATGAAAATCTTTATTAATCTTCATGAGCATGACTTTCATGTGCCCTATGTTTCTTTGAGTTTCTTGATTAGTGACACTACTCTACTAACTGATACTTGACACGGGGCGCGGAAGCTATGCAAGCTAGAGCTTGTCAAGAAGACTAATAGAGTAGTGATGGCCTGTCTTACACTCATAAAACAAAATGGATACAACTATAATTTTGCAGGCCATTTGTTTGGCTAGAAGTTTGATGCCTCATTGATTCCACACATGATATATTCCAAAAGAATGAAGGTGACCTCAGAGTCAGGCACTTAGAATCCAATTAATCAAGCTTCACGTGATTTGGTGCCCAATACCAACCAGAGACATTTTATCTGTCACTTTCTTGTTACTCAGAATTAGAATCTAAGAAGGGATGTGAATTAGATTTAGCAGTGGATGTCCTTCTGGGAATAACAAAAGTGCTCAATCTTTAAAATTAAGGCACGTCGATTGTGAGAATTGGCGTCTCATAAAAAAATTAAAATGATAGCATTCTAAAATTTAGTGAGCTCTACTGAATACTGTCAAGAAAGGATATCTTCAGTCAAGGTTGAATGTCATCTTAATAGAGAACTGAAATTTGAAAGTCTTAGAACTGCATTTTCTGGACGTTTGAGATATATGGCGTGTCTATTTATAAAATTCTTTAAGCTGGGATCTCATTTTTTCTATCAATATCTTGCAGAATTGACAAAAATGAAAAGCCATAATAAAGACCTGAGTTGGTTTGAAGTTACTTAAGCTCCATGGATGCTTAGTATTTATCACAGATAACCTAAGAAGATAAAGTTTTTACCTTCAATTTAGAATTTATTTAATCTTCTAGCATTGAAGAATCTAGATGCAAATTCCAGGTATTTAATATGCTGCAATTTTTCTGTTTCATGATGACAATTTTATCACTAGCTCTTAACGTTTATTGTACTAAATTACTCTATTAATATTAATATCAGAGTGTGAAAAATTCAACTGGTAAGTGGAATGCAAATTACTTGAATGCAAACTTTAATGGATTAGTGCACTCAAAAAATTCTTTGAAACAAAGGTAACTAAGTGGTAAAAAGACCAACTAATTGCCAAAGAGAAGGTTGCTACAAGTAAAAGAAAAAAATGCTTTAAAGCAAGTGTGGTTGATTTTAATAAAGCAATTTGAATGAAGCCATTGGTATAACCCTTTGATTCATTTATGAATCAAAGTATATACTTGTATTAACAGGGAACATATTTTCCTCAGTGTCGGTGGCGTTGAGTTGAACTGTGTCTGTAACAAAGACAAGTTAAAAGTCCTAATTCCTGGTACCTGTGAGTGCAAATTTATTTAGAAATTGGATCTTTGTAGCTATAATCCAATTAAACAGAGTCATTAGAGTGGACCTAACCCAATATAACTGGAGTCCTCATAAGATAATGCAAATTTGAGTGGACAGACGTACACAGAAGGAAGATGGTCATGTGATGATGTCTGGAGGGACAAGTCTACTAGCCACAGAATGCCAAGAATTTCTGACAAACACCAAAAGCCTGAAGAGGCAAGAAAAAATTCTATTCTACAAGTTTCAGGGGAAACATGGCCCTGCTGGCACATTGATTTCTGATCTCTAGCTTCTAGGAGTGAAAAATTACATTTCTGTTATTTTGTAACACTTAGTTTGTGGAACTTTGTTACGGCAGCCCTAGAAACCCAAACAGCTCTCAATAACTCTCCTTCTAAACTAAGTGTCCTCCGGTGTCATTTGCTGATGATGATCAGTAGTAATACCTGGAAAGTTGAATTACAGTCTTAGGCCCTATCCCACATCTACTGAACCAGAAACTGGGCGTGGGTCCCAGGCATCTGTGTTAACAAGTTGATGGGTCATTCCAATGGATGCTTATAATGAGCAAAAGGTGCCTCTTTTCCCCAATTCCAGGTGACACCTAACTTCTCTAACAAATGGGGGTCTATTTGGTATATCCTCAAACACAAGTTATGACATAATTTAAAATTATTCTTTCAAAATTCTCTGATGATTTTCCATCTATCACATGCCAGCTTCAAAGATTCATGACACATTTCAGTAGAGGCAAAGAGAATGTCTTTCCTTCTTCCTAGAAGAATGTACCTCCAAAAGTTTATCCTAAACTACTTTAAACAAGGTAGTTTCCACTTGAGTCCAATCTTCCTTACTATGATGCTTATTACTACAAAATCCTAGATAAGATAAGTTTTAAGGATGGGACTCATCCTTCCCTGCACTATTTTCTCTATTGCAATTATAACCATTACTCATACAATATATTTTATAAGCATATTTTATTTTGTTGTATGTATTCCTCTACAGGAAAGTGAACTTTAGGAAGACAAGGGTTTATGTCTATATTATTCACCTTGGATTCCCCAGCACCTTAAATAGTAATTGGCACATTGTATATGTTCAGCAATTATTTACTGAATAAATGAATGGAGATTGGAAGTTGTAGATTTGCATGTTTATTTATTAATGGACAAAAATGATGGTTTTGTTCTTTTTCTGCTTGCAAGGTTTGTTTAATACCATAGGCTTCATAAGCTCCTCAGAAGTTCCATCATTTTGATGTAACATGAACAGATTAATTTACTAGATGTGAATATTCTTACCTAGGGATATGGTGGAAGGAGTCATGGCTGGAACTGAACAGTGAAGGTTAAGACAGGAATGGCAGGGAGACATAATTATATAAAGCTGACACAAAAGCATGTGATCAATAACTTCTGGGGATGCCTGTTTGCTGCTTGTACAAGAGTGCCGTTTTTTGTAGGGTTAATTTTGGATAGCCAGTCTGTTCTTCAGTCATCATGTTAGGACAAACACCTCCCAGGATGCAGTATTTGCACCTTCCTGTTGGCACATCTTACAGATCCTACTTCACAGATGTTCACTGTCTTTTTACTCATTGATGATCCCATTGTGACGCAGTAGAGTTGGTCTCCGCCCTTAAAGCACTGGGAGGGCAATAGGCAGACACATTTGGAAGTAGAGTCTGCAACGACAAGGCAACAATGTCACTCACCACGATATTTTAAGGTTTGATTTTTATCTACAGAATGGGAAGCACCATGGTGTTAATTAATGACAAAGCTGGAACAAAAACAGTGTGACCTAAAAGACCTAACCATGGTTGAATGGAGTGATCTGCATGTCAGAGAACAGATGGTGCTAGTTAAAGGTAAGAGTCAAGAATTGAGCTCTCTTTGACACCTCCCTTTTAACTCACTTGTCTTGTAATTAAAGACCCTTTCCACTACCCTCACTAATTCATTTTCTAATACTCAGTTCTCATGCTTTATCCTTAGGGCACCCTCCCAGGCTAGAGAGTTACGTCTCTTATCACATACTACCCTGTATTAAGTTATTCATGCAATTATCACAGAGAGTTTGTCCTCCAACTACTGTGGACAATTTGAGGGTACAAAGGGTCTTTCATCTTCAGACCCTTCACTAGCCCTTCCATAATAACTTCCACATATTAGATACTAAGTGGGTGTTTGGGAATACATTTTCTCCTCCTCTTGGTTAATGGTAGTTATTTTTGAAATTCAGACAAAACATTTCATATTAATAAGAATAGGCTCTCTGGGAAATCATTTATGTTCTAGCTTTTGAAAAGAGAACTCCATGTTACTTTGAAGTTCCATTTAAATATTTTCTTATTTTATTTTAGATAGAGAAGGGAATAAGTAGCGAAGAACATAATGTAATCAAGAACACCATTTAATCAAGGTGACATTCAACTCAAAATTAGTAATATTTCAACTTGCCTTGAGTGGGTTGGGTATGAAATGCATTTTCTACTTTCTCTTTCTCCATGAATTCTTTGATTTGCACACTGATGCTGTTCTACAGTGAGAACTTTCTGTGACGTTGACTTTTGCTCACCAATTAAAGGAGGCTGGCGGAGGCAGACCATATTCTTAGAGGGAAAAGATGTTTTCTGTATTCTGACTGCGTGCAGGATTAACTAATAGTTTAAATGCCTTAAATACCTCCTTAAGAAATACTCATGTTTTACTTTGATTACTTTGAGTCATTCTGATAACTTGAAAAATATTGGTTAAGTTTAGTGACATGTTTTTTTTTTTTTTTTTTTTTTTTTGAAGACAGACTCCTGGAAGCTGAGATTTCATGAAAACAGTGAAGACAGATAATTCAATGAAATTGTCAGCCACAGGTTATGTTTCAGACTGATTTGAAAAGAATAATTTGTTGGAAAATAGCAAAGGAAAAAAATCTCTTAATAGAAGGTTCAATGAAGACTTTTCTCCATGATAAATAAGGATGAGTAGAAGCTCACATAAACTCATTTCCACATATGTACGTTGTATACCTATTGCAATACAGATGGAGACCATCTTATCCTCCCTGCTGTCTACATTTCTTTTATTTTCTTTATGCATTCTTGACAATAGTTTGCTTATAATACAATTTTCAGAGAAAAAGATTGTATTTTAAAAGCAAAATGATATTGTAAACTTTTACATCTTTTCTACGCAGAATTCTGTTTCTGAGAGAGCTATCCATTGGGAATGGTATTGATTTGCGGCAAAAAATGAATAGTAATGTTTATACACAAGGTGATTTAATACTGATTAGAACTGGGCAGTGTATATATTGAACCCTGGCTTTCTGTCTCTTACTCAGAATTGCCTTCTTCAGATGGCATCAAGGTTGGAAGCATGAGGTATTTACCCATTGAGTTACTGCTATCAGATGGCCCGCTGGCTGTGTCACCCTTGTCTAACTTCTGCTTTGAGTTCAGTCCTGCCACTTGTCAAGGATCTGGATTCTGATAATCGGCTTGAAGTGAACTTGGAAGAAACTAGATTTGGATAATAAGAACCCTCCCCTTTACCAGTGGGGAGCAAAAGGATTTTGTCATGGTTTTTTTAAAAGTAACGTGGTTTTATCAAATGTTGTATATAACAATTCAGCAATTTCCGCTGCATACTTCATGGGTCAATTTGAGACAGGTTTTTGAAGATGCCTGAAACATGAAATCAGGATGGGCACCTTTTCAAGGAGATCTAAGGATGGTATTGATCACACATGCATAGAAAAATGGTTAGAGAGGTTGACACTAAAACTGTTAAGGAAGTTCTTCCTAATTATGGGGCGGCTATATTTTTCTTTCTGTTTGAATCATTTGATAATTTTTTTCAGTGAAAAGGAATTATTTCGATTAGGAAAGACTATTTTAAAGAAAGTGTATAAATGCAAATAGGACCTACTCTGAGATGAATGTTAAGAGAATCATTCCTCGCAGAGCTTACCTGAACATTTTTCCCAGTCATAGCAGGTATCATAGCCACAGGACTCTTTCTTTGTGCTGTTGGAGGAAAGTTTTGTCCTTTCAAGACCCCATTCTAACTGTAGACCATCTTGACAGGAACCGATATGCAGAAAATGAAGTTGCTGGTTATTTAAACACTTCTCAGCCAAAAATGTACACGCGGGTGAAGTAAAGTAATGGCTGCTGCCTTTATCAAACACACAGAGGTCTTCTGAATAATGGCTGTCCAAGAGAGGAAAGCAAGAACTTATATACAAAAACCAGGAAACAGAGATGACATGTAGCTAATTTAATGCTAACTTGCCACCTACTCTCACTTCCCGGGCTTTATCCTCCCTGTTTCTCTTTTTTCAAACCCTTGTTTCATTTTGCACACTCCAATGTCCATCTTTTTAAAGTTTCATCTTAATTTTGATATTACATTTAATTCTGAAATTATGCTAATCAAGATCTTCCAATATCTGACTCTAATAAACTTTCTTTTCTAGAATTATTTTCCCATTTTCCTTCATCTGTGTGTACACATGAATTATTATTATTTTTTTTTAAAATTATTTTGTTGAAGGAACATTGCATCGTGACTTTATACAGGTTTAGGTGTGCATTAATGTAAATCAACATCTGTATGTAATAAAAATTAGTCAACCACCATTTCAGTTCTTCCTTCACTATACAATTGATCCCTATATAAAATTCCTTAATTGTCCTTTTATTGCCTGACAATTGTGTTGTACATTTTCTCAATTGATAAGATTTTCTCTCCTTTGCTGCATTCCTTGCCCTGCTCAATCGGGGCCTTGTCTCTCCTCTGTGCCTGTCTGAGTCCAGCTCAATCCTTGGCTAAACTTTGAATCTAACCCTGAGTGACCTAGCTGATCACAGTCTGTGCCGCCTCTGAATTCTATTACTCTCATTATTTGCAACATCAAAGTCTTACATTATTAGTTTTCCACATGTGTTTATATTATGATGAAGAGGCACACTTTTAAGTTATTCCCTGGGTGACTTGATTAAGTAAATGTAGCGCTTTGCTATCATGAGGTAATCTGTGATTATAACCTCGCTCTGGCCGACAGGACAAGAGCTTCTTGATTATTCCAAAATTGATTTCCTTCTCTGATGTCAACTTTAGAGTTATCCACCAGTGTACCAGTATGTAAAATTGTTTGCAGGAACTAGAGTCGATAGCTGAGAACAGAAGACCACTCTCTAAGCCCAGAGAACTTAAGCGGTGTGGTCAGCTACTCCCACAAACAGCTTCAACACTGCTGTAAAGAGAATGGAGGAATCTAGAAAGAGGGGAGACAGGTACAAAAGAACTGAAATTCTGGCAGCTTCAGCCACTCTCTATTATCATGGTTTGATATTGCAAAGATATAGAAAGAAGTTGTCTTTGGGTTAAATGGGCAAAGTGAATGCGCTAAGAACCACCCAGAAGGCCATCTGCTTGGTGAGAGGACTTCAGCAGCAAGAAGCTGGTTGAAGGGAGTCACCAGGAGACTGAATTAGGTCAGCTGAATGGTGGCAAAAAAGTTACTAGAATTAATGTTATATATACGATGTCAATTTATAATGCTGCACATCTTAAACTTATGTCATTACGTTCCTTCAATAAAATTTAAAAAGGAAAAAGACTGTGTGGTGTTTAAATACTTCAATAAGTAAGTGAGTGAGTAAATAAGTAAGTCTGGGCAAGCTTTTTCACCTGCAACGCAGATGAACACAGCTACTCAGTGTCAAAAGTGAAGTAGAACAACTGGACACAGTCGGGTGGTTTCCAACTCACAGTCACTCTTTCTCCTGCTCGATAATTTAACTCTAATTTTATTTAGAATGCTTATGCATCCATCTAAACAGGATTTTACATCCTCCCTTGCAGGTACATGTGGCCATGTGAATAAGAAGTTAATGAGATGGAAGCAACTGATAGATCTTCTAGGAACTCTCAAAAAGAAAGAGTATGTTCTTCTTTGATCTTCCTTCCTTCCTGCTCCTATAGAGTCCTTTTGGACCAAAGTTAACTTTAAGAATGGCAGAGCAGAGAGCAGGAAGGAGTCTCCAATCTCTCTGAATGCAAGAATCACGAAACAAGGCCTAGAATGTTTACTCTGTGTTCATTTTGTGAGATGGAGAAACATAATTTTATTTTAAGCTAATTCTATTTTGGAGTAAATTCAGCTTAACATAACCCTTAAATTAATAAGCACCATTGGCATTCCTGGGTTTACTCGTGTAAAGAAAAGGCAGTTGTATTAACAAAGAAAAGATAAGGAGTTACAACAGCGACATAAGAATATATCATATTTATTCTTCATACTTTCTGCTCCCACAGGAAAGAATAAACTGACAAAGGTGTGTGTATATGTGTGTGTATATGTGTGTGTGTGTTACTCATGCTCAAATCAATTCCTCGACCCCAAGATTTTTGAGCCGGAAACTTTTCCTATTCTTAAGGGGCAGAGATAGTTTCTGCAATAATGAGTCCAAGGTTTAAAAATAGACAGGAATAAATAATAATTTATGACCAGAATGAGATTGTTTTAATAAACAAAATCCATGAAAATTTGAAATTGGGCTGAGATAATTAAGAAAGCTTTCTGCCCAGAGGCAGGGAGAAATCAAAAAGTGCACATGGTGTCAGTTATGTGAAACATTAATATGGTTCAAGTTCAAGTTTGTGCTTCAAAAAGCCCAGTTCCTCTATAAAGCTGGTTACACTTGACTGTTTTTCTAATTTCTAAACATGGTCCATGGGGTATCGCTTACCTACAGTCCTCTTCTGGAGACATGCAAATGCATTCAGATCCAGACTGCTTTTGTCCTGGTTGACAATGGCCCTTTAATTTTGTCAGAATATCTGAAACAGAAGAAAAGTGAGTAAAGAGTAGTGCAAAGCATAGGTTCCATATGATAAATTTAGGGGAAAAGGCAGTGCTGAAATTTGTCATTTATCTCCTGCAGATAATGCATTCATTTTGGCTTTTTCTAATCTATTATCAAGAAATATTCCATCTGAAATATCCTTTTGAGCTGTAATTTCCAAGTTGAAACTGGTATTAAGTTTAGAGAACCAAAGAAAATTGAATTGGTGAAATTTTTCTTCATTTGATTTTCAAATATTCATGAGCAGCTATGATATCCCCACTGTGGTTGATTCTGGGAATCGGTGGAACAAACAAAATTTGATCCAGATCTTGTCCTCACAGAGCCTGTGTTTTGCTGGAACAGACTTTATGGATGTACATTACTCAAACAAACACACTTATGCAAATAGAATTGCTGCTGTTATCAGTGCTATTAAAGAGAAAGCATAGAATTAAGAAAAGTGATGCAGCTAGGGAGGCTAGGAATAGCAGAATGGTAAGAGAAAAAAGGGAGAATGTTGAAAGCACAGGAAATAGCACATGAAACTGCTCCAAATAGAAAAAGCATTAGACAAAATGATTTCTCCAGTCCCTCTGTGCCATGGGACTGTCTCACATGGACCCTCCAGCTTTGTGGACTTCTCTCTGCCACAGGTTACAGGTTCACATTTCTACTCCCATTAGTGGACCTATATGCTTACCAAGAGTCTGATCTGTTTGTTTTCAAATCTATGCCAGTTATGATTGTAACTGTGTAAGTTGATTAAATATGTAAGCTGATATCATAAAGGAGGAAAAGGGAGTTATCTTGATAAAAACTAAATTGAAGAATTTGAACAGCTAAAACTGAATTGCGAAAAACGTTGCCTTGAATGAACCACTAAAAAATTGGACTGAAAAACTGAAAAGACAACTGTCTAGAGAAGACACACAGATGCCCTACAGACATATGAAAAAATGATCTACATCTCTCAACATCAGAGAAATGCAAATAAAAACCAAACCTCACCCAAGTAAAAATGGTTTATATTAAAAAGACTAGAACCAACAGAGATGGAGAGATTGTAGAGAAAAGAAACCCTCCTACACTGTTGGTGGGAATGTAAATTAGTACAACCTCTTTGGTAAGCAGCATGGAGATTTTACAGAAAAATAAAAATGAATCTGCCATTTGATCTAGCATTCTCACTTCAAAGCATATGCCCAAAGAATACAAAAACACTCATCAGAAAATATACACACACCCCTATGTTCATAGCAGTACAGTCCATAATAGTCATGACATGGAAAAACCTAACTCCTCATCAACAATTACTGAATAAAGAAGCTGTGGTATATAGACTCAGTGGAATTCTATGCAGCTACTTAAAAAAAAAAAAAAAAAAAAGAAAATGTGCACCTTGCAACAACCTGAATGGAAATGGAGGTGATCATGTTATGTGCAATAAGCCAGAAAGAAAAATGCATGGAATATAAAGAAACAAAACAAATGAGCAGACAAATCTCAACAAAATTCATATAATGCATGACTTAGCAGGGTGGTAGTAAGAGGGAGGGGAGAAAGAGGGAATAAGGTGGTGCTAAATGTCACCAGAACTCTGGTGGTGGGTGTGGTGTGAAATTCACACAGAATGCAGTTCAATTTCAATATCCTAAAATGAAAAAGCAATGTAAATAAAGGAAAAATAGAAATTATTTAAAAAAAGAAAATTGAGATCACTTTCTAAAGTTTGAAGATAACTACTTGACTACTAAATTCTTATTTGCTGCCTGACTTCTTTCATCATCTACAGAGTAAAATATTACCTAGCTCAGAAATGGAATCTTCTGCTCTCTTTCCCACTGCACCCCAAGAAACAGCATCACAGTAGATGTCAAACTACCAATCTCAGAAGCACCACCATAGCAGACCCCAGATTCTTGAGTTGCTACTCACCTTTTTCACAGGTGAGTGAGTTTGAAATGGATGGGGTCCAGGAATCCCCTGTACATTGGTACTTTGTTGGCCCAGCAACGACAAAGCCATTGGGACAGGTTAATTCAATGGATTCGCCAATTCTATATAATCTTTGAAATGGTGAGACTGTTAGAACTTCCTGCAGAACTGGCTTGAGGCACCCTAGCCCTGCAGGGAGAGAAAATTTCAGATGTGCTTAGTGGGTGGAGCAGAATACTAAATGACTGTAGTAGGCTTTTATGAAACGCTGGTAGCAATTGTAATGCAATTTGACTGCATTTGGCTCAGTTTTAAAGCCGTCTCTTTTTATCAGAAAAAGTAGGGGTTGAGCACCCCAAGTTTTCATTGAGAAACTCCTTTTAATTCCATCAGCTGAGGTTCCCTTGCTAAGGAACAGGCTCCAGATACTTCAAACTTTTCATTACATAATAAAATTCTATTTGACTCTATTTACTGAAAGGACTAGGTCTCAACTTGAATATTCTCACTTTTCTCTAATAAGTTTCTTCAAAAACAAGTTGCCACATTATGGGTGACACAAAGACGAAATACTCTAATTGACACAGGTCTCAATTCCATGTCATGGAGTCCCACAGATTCTTTGGGGTCCCCATCTGTGCCTTGTTTAACCTCAGCACAAGTATGTGTGGCATCAAGATACTCATCTTCTCTTCCTCAGTAAAGGACGTCAATGTGCTCCAACGAGAAAACTACATTCCACATAAAATCCTGTTTCTGATACATAAAGACTGTGCATTTTCCTGGGACTCATCAATTAGGACATCAAGCAAGGCAGATGTCTGTGGTTAGATGCAGCTAGCAGACTTCCTGGATATCTTTTTAGGTTTATGCTCTGCAGTCCTGTGTGTATAAAGTTAATATACAGGGGCAGAAGAACACAATTATGAAGGTAATTTGAAATCTAATTTTAGCAAATGAATCCTATTTTCTGCTTCGCCAAACATTTTCACTAGAATTACTCAAAAAATAGTAAAATGTACTGATCTAAGGGTGTAACTGTGTTCTGTTGATAGTGGGCCTTTTACTTTTTTAGAGTTATCATGCAAAATGTTTGCTCAGTTCTCACGTTGGCACTCCACATCTCCTTGCCTCCAGGTCCTGTCTGGCAAGCATCGGAAGTACTGGTATCCAACAGCTTTGAATCCAGTAAGGCATGAAATTTCAACTTCTTCCCCAACTGAGTACAGTTTCTTTTCATTCTAGAATTAGAATGAAACAGAAATCAGCAAATTATTAGAGTACAAGTAATCTTTCCAAACATTTCTAGGTCATCCTGGATTCTTTCTATTCTGTCACTCCAGTATCTACTCAGTCATAGATTTCTCTCAATTTCTACTTCTATCTCAAAGTTCTCTTCTTTTCTGCCTTTGTTATCCTGTTTGCCTTTATTCATGACATTTGTTATCTCTGAACAAGGACAATTTTCTAAATGGTCCCTCTTTTAATCCAGCTTCCATATCACTGTTCTACATTGATAGCTTTTCACTTAAAAGCTTGCTCCTCACTGTAAATGGATAGCCAACTATCTTAAGAATTAATAAAACTGCATATTGACCATGTATTGGCTATAAACTGAATAAATAGTTTATCCCACACATCCAGCAAACATAATACAGTTGCTGTGGTGATTAATTAACTACAAGCTATTTAAAAGTATTACCTAATAGCCACAATAACTTAGTAGCCATTGGTAATTATATATTTCCTCAGTTATGGGTAATTAAAGCACAACTACTGTTGTGAGAGGATCACTAAAATTTTCAAGACAAATGTGTCTTCCACTTCTTAGTCTGGAAATATTAATCTTAACTCATTTTACTATCCTCGCCTCTTGCTATTTGCTCTTTGAAACCTATGCTCTTGCAAAACAAAACCATTTGCAGTTTTGAACACAATATTCTCTTTCACGCTTGTGTATCTTGACTGTTCCTTCTATCCTCAGTATCTTCTCTTCTCTAAAGACGCAAGGCAAACAGAATTTTACCTATGGAACCCTCCTTCTCTTCTTCAGCTTCTTGAGAGACTGTTCTGGGGATAACTTGTTGAAAGCTGTATTTTTTTTTTTTTTGAGTATTCAATTTAATACTGGTGATTTTATTTTATTTTAAAATTGATTTTATTGAAGAAATACTGCATTTTAACATTAACTTGATGCTAGGTATATATGATATCAAATTTACATCTGTATCTAGTACAGTAGGTTTACCACTATTCCCTTTTTCCCTTCACTTTACAATGAATCTTCTTTACCCCATTTCCCCCTTCCCATCCCCCATCTCTTCCTGTACGGTTTGATTTGCCTCCCTCCCACTAAAATCTATTGTTGTTTGACTTCTCTCTTTTTAGAAAGTCTATTATTGTTTAATTTATTACATTAATTTGTTTTCTATCTCTATACATATCATGAGTGATATTTTTATCAGCTCATCCTTGACATCTGAGTGGAACCTCCACTACAAGACTTTCTCTCATAAATGTTTACTCTGGGTTTAGTAACTCTAGTGAAAGAATGAAAAATACTCTCCTTCTTCAAGAAACAGTAATCTCACTTTTTTTTCCTTACTGAGTGGGAGGAAAGCAAAATAAATGGATTGGGAAATGATTCTCTGAGAACTGAAGTTGAGAATTTTGAACGAGGTAAAATCTTAATTGAAAACTTTTGTTATTACTCGGTAACGTGATTCAACTTGTCACCTAGAAGGTTTTTAATTTCCTGAAAACAAAGAATAAGTATTCAACTACTGATTATTACAAATGTGGGTTTGTTTCTAAAGGCAATGAAATAATGAGTAGTATTAATAATTAGACTTATTATTCAAAGTCCTTGCACATTTTTTCTTGCATTCTTCTTAAAATAGATAATTGTCAGGTTTCAGATTTCATTTCTTTTATGAATCTATAACCTATAAGTGTCTGTTGCACCTATCAAGTTTAAAACAACCACCTGCTAGACTAACTCAAAAAGGAGAACTTAAAGTCATTGCCACTTGCCTCTAGGAATAGGATGTGTGTCTTGGTCATTGAACAAATGTCTTCATGTGCAATGACATGATTGCTCTAACCTAGAATTTGGCACATCTATCTCCATTTGATTCCATTCAAGGAGCATTTGGTACTAGAAATCCAGAAGATGCTCATTGGGAAAAATTTAAATTGTATCACTTTGATTAAAAACTATTGTCGGATAGAGATTAGGTTTTTAATAGAGAGCAAAAGACAACAATGAATGAATTTATTCATGAAAATGAAAACTCTTAATTTTATAAAAGAAGTCAGAATAATTAATTGCTGTCTAAACTCTGTATGTTTTTCAATTGGACTTCCATAATATTAACAGTTTTATAAGTAACTGGCATAGATAGTTAAAAATATTTATGTATCTGAATCTGACAATGTAATTTTAAGATAATATTTTAGAACAGGCACTGGCAAAATTCTTTTACTAAAGTATGTGGACAGTCAGTTACAGGCCATACTCCTTTGCATTTTTTTTGTATCAATTAACCATTGGCAATATGCATATAACTGGGTATGTTTGGGATCCAATAAAGCTTCATTTAAGAAATAAAAAGAAAAGAGATAGCAGGCCAGATTTAGCCTCAGGACCATAATTTACCTCTCTTCCTCTACATCATTTGATTTTAAAAACTCCTGAACCGGCTGCATCAGTACTACCAGGGAACTTGTTAGACAGGGCCTTGACTAAGACCTGTTAAATCAGACACTTTCAGAATGAGACACAATAATGTGCTTTAACTAGCCTTACAGTGCAGTATAGAATTTGAAAATACTTGTTTTAAAGACTAATTGACATTATTTCCCTCTAAAACATGCTTTCTCTGTACACCTTTGGCATAATACCTTATTCCTGGCAGAGGACAAGTAGTCCAGACTCTGAACCATTGATACTTGTTTTCTGACCTTGGAGTCTGGGGTTGTTGATCTTTGACCATCAACATGACACAGTTGGAAGAAGATCAGTTTAAAGACTTTACTGAGTTTAAGAAAGGTTAAAATAAAAGTTAATTCGATTAAGAAGTAAGTCTCCTCTGATCAATTTTTATGTGCCCCCTGAAAATTTATACCTCAACTCATAGACCTGTCTGATGAAAAGTATTTAGTATAATTCAAATTAAAATTGCTAAGTATTTAGTTTATTTTGGCTTAATGACAAAAGATAAATTCATTAACTTTATATGAACTACATAAAAACGTCACTGGCTGTTTAAGAGTTCTGCTTGTTCCTAGTTTAGTAAGACATTACAGAAACAACCTCTCTTATGATTATAGCCAAGACTGCTTTGTCTCTCTAATGACATGCTTTTGATAGAGGATTAGATTGCTTGGACTCAGAAATCAACAGCCAGATCTTAGTTTTGTTTTCTTATAAGTCATCTGAACCTCCATTATGCTCAAGTTCTATTTTCTAGTTACATAGATGTCTGAAGAGCATACAAAAATGTAGTGCCCAGGAACATAAGCGACTTGCTCTGGTTTGATCTAAGACCTAGGAATGATGATACCATCAGGGAATATGAATGGAGGAGCATTTCTAAACATCTTTTTTTTTAAACTTTTTAAGTTAACAAGAGAATATTAAGATAGTGAAGTGAAATAAAAGAAAGTGCATACTTTTTAGCTCTGGCTTTTTGTTTTCTTTTAGAGATGAAGGAAAGGAGAAGAGGAAAAAGCACTTTGAAGGAAGGAAGCACTTTTATTTGTTTGTTTTGGTTTTTCCCTGGTTCTGGGTCTCAAAGTCAGGTCCTTGGGTTTTACATGGTCTCTGTCCCAGATGTCGACTCAGCCCCTGAGCCACCAGGGAACACCTAGTTCTAGGTTTTGAACTCCAAACGTGGAATGAAGAAGGTCAGGATGCTTACCCAGATAAATCCATTTTCTGGAGGAACTGGCTGAGGACACCCTGAATCTGATTCTATCTCAAGATCTGTTTCTTTCACTTCTTCATCATCACTGATACATGGTTGCCCACTGAAAGGGAAAGATTAGTATGTGTATATATATTATCTATATAAACACACACACATAATGTGCATTACATGTATTGAGGTGTATATGAATTAGTATATGTATGCACATATATATAATATATGCATTATATCTAAAGAATAGAACATATTTGAGAAGAGGTAGTAGCAAACCCAATACCTCACTAATATGAGGCTATATTAGACTAACCAAAATTTTATTGTTTCTTTACTTAGCAGTAGCAAAACAAATAACTAAACTTTCAACTTTAGTGAGAGAAATATGCTTGCTTTCCCCACTTGTCCATTCTCACTTGTTCTCCATTATTGAAAACGTGCAGTGTTCCTCCTGCCGCCGCTCCCCCTCACAGGGTCTGCCTCCTTGTAGCGGGGCGGGGTTGTTGCATTGTCGGGTTCTCGATCTCTTATAAGCAGCATCGCACGCACTCCAGGAGGCCCAGCATCCCCAGTTCCCATTGACTGCATCTGGAACGCAGGAAGACCCCATACCCATGCTGGTGCAACTCGGGAAACTGGGCCTAAACGCAGGCCACACTGGTTTCCTTAGTCTCCTGCCGTGTGAGCACCTTGTGGCATATCAGAAGGTTATTGTAAAGACAGAAAGAAAAAGAAATGACCTGTGGAAAGGTTTACCACATTGCTTCATTGCCCTTTCCTGTTCCCACACTCCGAAGAAAATAGTAACAATTATGAATAATTTTCAACTAATTAGTAATATCTGAGATAAATAGATATGGATATACATACAAATATATAAGCATTGACTCCTGAATAGAATATATATCAAATTACCTTCATAAGGAGTATATGCTCATTCCCATGACATGTCATTGTTCTAAGGAGGACATGAAGCAATGATGAGTATTAGTCCTGTATGAAAGTTTTAGTTGTGGCTTAATTTATCTCTTATTACAAAACCATCCTCATTCTCTATTATATTCCATAAAAAGCTCATAATAACAGTACCACATATTTTATTTAATAGTATTTTATTTATTTATTATTACAGGCACTGTGCTCTGTATTCTGTATATATATTTAATCCTTGGATAGATACGAATATCAGATTCATTTTATGAATGAACACATGGAGACATCTAGAGGTTAGGAACTTTCCCAAGGTCACAGAGCTGACAGCTGAGACTCACAATCAGTCTGGGTAACTTTGGAGTCAAAGTTTTTACAAGATTCTTTTCCTTGTGAGTTTGAAGAAGATGGATATTTTGGTTTGTTCCATTTTACTGAGCACCGTTTTGGAGGGGAAAGGGGCCTGCCACGTTCCACGTTGTGATACTTACTGGATGTATAATCTGGAGAGCGTCTTTCACAGTTGTCACCATAAGTGCCACTCTGGCACACGCACAGACATTCAGTCCCTGAAAGTGTGGGGCGGCCATTATTCGGGCATGGAGCACACTGGCAAGGGTCGAACTTGGCTGCATATTCTCGAAAAGCTTTCCTGAGGTTGTTCCGTCTCGTCACCGCACAGGGAATGTTTCTTACCAAGTCTGTGATGGGAGCAAGCTAAGAGCAGATGGGAGAAGGTTCAGTCACACCACATCCCTTTGACGATATGTGGCCATCACTGCCCACGTCTCGCGGGCACACTTAAAAGGGAGAATATACTCCCAAGTTGCTCTCAGGCAGATGCAAAAGTCCTCTTCTTTTAGATTAGAAGTGTTAGAGGCTGAATTCTGCTCTCATTCTTCTGTTCCCATTCATAAGCAGTTCTAACCCCAAATACTTCAGAAGATAAATATGTGTGGAGAGAGGGTGTTTAAAGAGGGAACTAAGGTTCAGTGAGTCAATATGTGAAACGTAGCTCAACGTGCTGGTTCCCTTATAAGGGGAGAAAATCAAGGCACAGACATGCGCAGATGAAAGACCAGGAGAAGAAAGATCACCTACAAACCAGGGAGAAAGGCCTGAGGTGAAACCAACCCTGATAGTCTTCTAGCTTCCAAGATTAAGAAAAACTAAATTTGTTATTTAAACCAAAAAGAAAAGGAGACTGTAGCATATCTGCCTGTTGAAGCAGTGGAGAAAATCCTTGATGAGGGTGGAGGAATTGCTTTTCCTTCTGTAGTAGGAAGAACAACTCTGCAAGATTAGCTGGACTCTATGGCCCCTAAAGGATGGCAGGGGTGATATATCTTCCTTTTCCTGGAATTTTATCATGAAGGAAGCTTCACGTGAGGTATCAAATGCATGTCTCTAAGGACTGAGATAGGTGAACAAGAGTTAGGCAGCTCATGAATACTCTAGTGACGTTTCATGAAGTTTGACTCAAGAGAAAATTCTAGGGAGAATGAAGAGAGGCTTTCGGTTCTTGGCTTTTCCATGGACAGTATTTGCTTTTGGTGGAACCAGATGAAAACATGTGGAATAGGAGATAATGGAGAAATAAACAGAGGATGGGAGGAGGAATGACAGTAGCCAATAATGGAGTCGACCACAACACAACAGGGCTCATTTGATGAACACTTTCAAATCTCAAAGGCATGACTGTTGTAGACTAGCACTGACAAGGGCTCAGATGGGAAGTTGGATCTCCTTTTCCTACCATAACCCATAAAGTGTGGTGTATCCTTATGCTGCATGCAAATTACTCCACTTTCACAGTGATTGAACTCCTTTATTATCATATAAATGAAATGAAAAGATTAGCTTTTTAGGGTTTTTTTTTTAAGGTAGGCATAGTTTAGGCAAAACTAGTTCTGAATGCATATAACTGGTGTGTGGGGAAAGCATTCAATGAATAATATAAATTACCTTTTGATAAAGTTACAACATATAGAAGACTGGTAAATTGAATCAAAGGTGATGAAAGCAGAAATGGTATCTAAAATCTCATTTATTTCACAGTGCTAGAAATGAAGACTAGGAGTGTTCATCAGAAAAAGGTTTGCAGTGAAAACACAGACAGAAGATTCATTGTCTACACAGGGAGACAACAAGTACCACTCAAGGAAAGTTTGAGTGGTTTTATCCACTACATTACCTTTCCTTGTATTTTATTCATGACAGGAATTCTGAACACTGAACTAGAGAATGCTTGAATAGCAAAAGCCATAGTTGTCTAATTTAACATCTGAAAAAAAATAAGGCACACTGTGTGCACACAATGATGAACAACATGTCCTTTATCATCTGAGAGGAAAATGGGAAGAGCTGTGTGATATACTGGGCTGCCAGACAACTACTTTAGCTCTCTTACCCATAATACTTTTAATCTTACCTCAAAGTCGATCACAACAGGGTTTTCCTTCACTGATTCTAGCCACTCAGAAAAGATCTTGTCCTCCGGACCAGAGCTCCCTTTCTCCCACACCAAGGCCGCTGCGTACTCACTCCTCCCACCTTGAACCAAAGAGATTGATTTCTCTGCTCCCTGCAAAAAGGAACCTGTAAGGGGTTTCAGAAAATTGCCATTTAATTTTATTACAGGTTCAAACATTAAAGAGAAGTCTATTTGCACAAGAGGGAGCAGTAGATGGTACCATCCTGAGCCCCATTGAGTAAGCTTAATTAGATGAGAAGCAAGAGAACATGCCTCCTCAGCCCTCTAGGGAGTTTAATAATAATGGAAATGTTCACAATAGGGCGAACAGCTGCTCTTTATTGAGAATCTTGTATATGCCAGGCACTTAGTGTACATTATTGCATGCAATTCTCACAACAATCCCGAAAAGTAGGTATTATTGGCCATGTGGACACAGAAGGTAGAAGTGATTTGAACTGCAACATATGGTCAGGAAGACATAAACTGGCAATGGTTATGCTAAGCGATATAAACTAGAAAGAAATTAGAGAAGTTCAGGGTGACCCTATCATACATGGAATATGAAGAAGCAAAACAAACAAAGAGACAAATCACAGCAAAATTCAGGGGACATAAGACTGAGGTGGGTGGAGGTGGGGAACAGGGAAGGAAGGGGTACCCGGTGAGGGGTGGTATGAAGAGCACACAGGTCAAGGTACTAATTATCCTGCAAATCATACAGCAATGTAAATAAGGGAAGTAACAATATGAAAGAAAAAATAAAGGAAAATAAGTAAATCATAAAATAATGAAAGAGGCAAATGCAGTTTGACTATTCTGTCTCCTGATTTTGAGGCCAAACCTCTTGCTTTCCATTTATGTTGGCACAGGTCTTGGGTCCCTGGAATAATGTAAAAATGTGATTTCTGATATCCCATCAGCTGACTGTCATTCTGGAGTCTTCCAATTACAGAAAAAGTTGATGGAATGCTTTTAAGCCTCAGGACAGGAGTAAAAGCACAAGTGACCAAGGGGGTGGGAAAATTAAACTTTATGAGTTGGCATAATGTTTCTACAGAGTCTGTAACATTGAATGTTGAACTATATAGTGCATGTCTTTTATACAAATTTAAGGAACAAATCCTAATCACTGATACTATCTTTAATACACGTAGGAACTGCGTAAAAGGAAACTGCAGAGAGAAATAAAATGAAAAGGAGGCTAGTGATGTGATAATGAATGATATGAATGTACTCTCTGTTGTGGAGTGTCAGAAGGATTAGCCATGTCCCTCCTGTTTAGTAATCTTACAGTAAGTAATGGTAAGAACTCTCCCTATAAAGAAAGGGGTATGATCCTTTCAAAAGTTAGGTGCATCCCCGATGTTCATAGCAGCACAATTCACAGTAGCCAAGACATGGAAACATCGTAAATGCCCGTCAACAGATGATTGGATAAGAAGCTGTGCTATAAATACTCAATGAAATTCTATGCAGCTATTAAAAAAGATGAAATTGTGCCTTTTGTAACAATCTTGATGGAACTGGAGGGGATACTACTAAGTGAAGTAAGTTAGAAAGGAAAAAGAGAAATACAGGATATTTTCACTCCTTTGGGGAGTATAATGAAATACAACAAATGCACATACAAATTCTAACAAAAATAATAGGACACAGGACTGTGGTTATATGAGGGAGGGATAGGAAAGGAAATAGGTGGGAATGTGATGGTGAAGGACACTGGGACTCTGGTGGTGGGTGCAGTGTGACATAGAGACCGAGATGCAATTTCATTATCCTAATGTGAAAATAACATTGTGAGCAAAAGGAATAATGCATATCACTATTTGAAAAACGTACAAAGTAAGGTACATACAACAATATAGAAAATTATGAAGACAATTTTGTAGGTTTTTGTATTTATGTTTCACATGAAATAGGAGAAAGTTTATCTTGATTGACAGGATGTGCTATTTTATTTTTAGATTGTTACCAGCTATTTCATGAATTGATTACCAGTAAGTTATACATGATAAACATGGGATGTTGAAGAAAGAGTGAGAATTAATTCTATCAGTTACTTTTAACAGAATTCTAACAAGTGAACAACTGGCTTAAAAAGGATTCCGGAAAAACATGTAGATTGATGATGATACCCACAATAAAGACATTAGTGAAACAACTCAGAGACGGGGGACAGATATTTCTTCTCCTTTGATAAGCTACTCAGAAGCACTAGTGAGACTGATACTGAAACTGATGAAGAACAGGTCAAAAATTCAAGTTTTGACAAAGTATTCATCATTATGATGTGAGCAAGACAATGAAAATCTTTATTATACATAGCTTATCCTTTGATATTTTCTACATTTCTTTTATGAATTATGTATGTTAAAGATAATGTATTCTGTAATCTGTTAGTAAGTATACATGTATTAGGAATATATCCTCCCAAAATTTTAGTGGTATCTTTACAGGTTTGAAAAACTGGGAATCCAATGATTTAATCAGATTAACTCAAGGTTAGAAACAGACAAACCTATGTTCTTGAGTATGCTTTGCTCTTCAGTGTGCCTTTGATTTCAGGCAAATTATCATTGTGATTTATAAACATTGGTTGAGAATCCGCTACATGTCAGGCACTGAAGACAGAGAAATATAAAATGTGCTCCTGCATTTGAAAAACTTGAACGCTCAAAGAGAAAGGTTACGTACGTAAGAACACTAACACAACTACAGAGAAATAAAAAGGAAGGAAAAAAGGGAAGGAAAGATGGATGGGAGGAAAGACAAGGATGTGAGTGGAGGGAGAAGAGAGTATAAGAAAAAGAAAGTAAAACGACCATCAAAACAGTTTTTCTTGGGTGTTACTGAGTCGCATAGTAATCAAACTCTTGAGCTGGGAGTTGAATGGATTCTGTGATCTTTGGTAACAAGGGAGGCTGGCATGTAAAAGCGGGGACTGACTTGAACTTTGAAGCAAAGGTAAGATGGATTAGGAAGATGACATCCTTACATCATGGGCAAAGCCTAGAATAAGGGCAGACGTGACCTATTATGGAGACCAGGCAGATGGGTATCAATTTGAGCTGAAGCTGAAGGTCAGGTGAGAGAAGAACAGAAAAACAGAAGGGATCTAGATAGAAAGATAAGGATTGGGAACTTCATTCTTTAGGTTTAGAAACAATTGCATTCTCTAGAAACATTGGTTGATATTCAGATGTGACATAATTCAGGAATATTAGCAATGCATAAACTGGGCAGTGATGGAGTTGATAAACCGTTTTGGAGACTGTTGTAATAGCCTCCGATTTTGCAGAGCTCTGTTCCTACAAGCTGAAAACTATGTCCACATATTTGACATTTCCTCATCTAATGCCTCTATAGTAACTCAGTTACTAAGTAGTCCTAATTCCAACCTAGTCGCAATGCAGTTTCTTAGGTAGTCCTAATTCTACCCTAGCCTTATTCCATATTTTCCACTTTAACATTGTCTCATATTTTAAGCATATTTGTTTCTACCAAAGGTTGATATTCAGACATAAAAGTACACAAATTCTTTCTTTCTAAGCTCCTTGATAGGAATGCCAGATTCACACTCATCTTTATTTCCCAATGCTTATTGAGCTTTGGCTGACAGAAGAATCAGCAAGTGTTCATTGAATCCAACAACCCAAGCATAAGATAAATAAAACTTCAATCATTTCCCTTTCATGCAGTGCTAATGATATTTTGTTTGCACCCCAGCACACACAGGGATCTGAGATAGGTAACTAAAATAAATGAAGCATTAAAAATAGCAAAGACATGGGCATCCTTGTGTAATACGGAACCTAAGGTCCATTGGCCTCAGGATACACAGAGGAAGCGGCTGTTACCTTCATGTTTCTCTGACAGCCGGTTAGTGGTGCAGTGGTGTTCCACCTTTGTTTTCTTAACAAATAAAATGCGTTTTGTTTTTTCAACTCGGACACAATTCTGAGCTTCTTCCTCTGTTAAACCTAAGAAATGGAGTACAAATAAAAAGTCCTGAGAGCATGCCACTGAGGATTCAGTGGAGAGGAGCATGAGGATGTGAGCACATTAGAATCAACAGGGTCTCTCTATCAGCCCCCATTTCTTCCAGTACCCATAGCACCAGGGATTCACAGCTTTATCTGTGGACCCAATCCTTCACAGATGCAGAACAGAAGGGGTATTGGTCAGTCCCTGCCATCTCCCCTTGCAACACTGGCTCGAAGAGCATATATGAGGTCCATGCCATAAGGACCATGCTAATGTCTCCCTATTTTTTAGAGACGATGGGTCTCTAACTTAACTTACCTTCCTCTTCACCACTGTCACTGTGTAGCCCTGCAAATCTAAGAGGAATGCATGCTCAGTTTGTACCCCATTCAGACCTCTGTGGACCACAGTTGATTCTAGGAGACCCAAGACCAAGTCATTTTTTCCCCTATTCATCACCTAGCATATTAATTTTGGTCATCTCTCCTTCTCTGAACATGCATTTCTCTCCCTAACTCAGCTGCTTATACTCCACTTCAACATCCACAACCTTTTAATTTTACTCCCTGAAATTGTGACTTCCTGGCCCATGAACTCTTTCAAAGTCCTCACTGGCTGTTCTTTTTGTCTCATTTTAATTCAAGCCTGTTGTTGACACAGCCTGCCTTGTTGCCTGCAAAGGAGGTTGGTACTGGCTCATTTCCACCCTCTCCAGGTGTGGGAGCGGGGGTGTAGGCCCTACTTTCTTAGTATGGCTCTTTCAGGATAACTCCACAGTTTCATGTCTTGTAAAATCCCTGCTACTCTGAGGTTTAGGCCATTCACTTTGAATACTTGAGTCCTCATTATTCATGTTCTTTGTCAAACTTCCATGCCACCTTTGTTAAAGATTCTGGCATTTGATTTACTCTTTCCTACCATAACATTTGCCATTATTTGCAATGAATACACAATGTATGTGAGTGTTGGGAATTGAGTGGGACACAAGCAAGGAAGTTGGTCTGGTTGTTTGTAGACTGAGTCAACTGCCTACCTGGGGTAATTTGAAAGGAATCAATTTTGTGTTTTTCTTAACAGCTTCCCAAGTCTCCTGATCTGCTACCTAAAACACCGAAGTTAGAATAGGTGAGTTCTACTGATGTTTAAAAATTGTCTCACAAGGTGTGTCCTGGAGGCCTAGTGGACAAGCCCAACAACCTCTGGCAGAGCCTAGACGATATACACTCCAATGAATGAGTTTGCGACCCACAGGGCCAGTGGAGAATAACAGATGAATCACACAATAACATAAATAAAATGCTTCTTCCTCTCTCTCAGCCTGCCTGCCTGCCTACTCATCTTCATTCCTGCCTGTACCTTTCTTTTTTTTTTAAAAAAAAGAAAGCCTTGCTAAACACAAGCACCTGAGAGATCGAACTCTTAATATCATCTTAAAGCATCTAAAAGCAGTTTATGAAAACTGATATTTAGGGTTACAGGTTACAATAGGAAGGGGAGAATGTTTGCAGAGTTTGAGTATGATGCTGAGTTTGGAATCTGAAGGCACAGACCAACGAGAAGCGGGGCTGACGAGACTGGAATGAGAGCTGCAGACTGCACAGGTTTTTCAAACAGTATGACACATTTGACAAGATGTTAGTCGGGAGTAAAAAAAAAAATAAAACCTTGATTGGAAGCTTTCACCTTTAACTCTACCTCAAAAAAACTTTGAGTTAGGCTGAATAAATATGAGTCATTTTTCTTCTGGTAATATAGTTCTAACAAGTGGGTCAGTAGAGTGTTTAGGCCATGTGAGATTTTCATCACATTGAGAGTGCACAGCGCTTATCCTTTCTTACTCTTTCATGAGGCTTCTATTATTTAAAAGTGGAAATTAAATTCAATATATCCAATTAATTAATTATAACGGAAGTAACTATAAACAATGTTATTTTCTGAGGGTTATAGGAGAATACTGGAAGATGTGAATGATGAATTCTCCTCTGAACCATGGTATTGGTCATGAATGATTAAAACACCAGCATTTTATGAGTGAATATCTGGACAGGCCTTTCTTCCCTTCATATGGCCTGTAGCTTGTGGCCTCTGTCCGTAATGACCAAGGACTTGCTTCATGCCACAGCACTTGAACATTCAAACCTGAGTGCTTTCTTGCTATGGCACTGGGATGAGTATTTTAGAAATGTCCTCAGTACTCTGACTGTGCCAAGGTCAATAGTGTTAGCCAAAAATATCTTATTGATATAGAGTGGGTGAATAATTTATCTCCTCCAATTCAGAGCAGAAACTGACTTTCCAGGAGAGGAAGTTTAAAATTACCATCTTACATATCAGGATATTTTGATTGTTTAATGTTTTCACTGTATTCCAGAAATTCTTTTCACCTTGCACATTGAAGCAATGTCAACTTTTATTCGTTTTAAATTCATGATGGGGCACTGAACAATACAGGTATAAATCAAGGGCTGCCAATAAATAGCAATTTAGTTTTGTTTTAGTCTTCTTGGGGAAGAGAAAGTACTATGAAATATTCAAATCTTGCTTTCAAAATTAATGACAAGGGATAGAATTCTTAATGAATAAAGCAAACGAAAACGAAGCTTATATTCTAGTTCATGTTATGGTGAGGTAAAGGGAGAAGATGTAGGAAGAGAGAAAAGGGAGAGGCCTGGTTATATATGCATCTAGAGTGTAGACAAAAATAGATGAGCTCACTGGAGAATTCCATTTTATTGAGATTTATTTCTATCTGAGTGGGCTTCATTTTAACGTGATTCAGACACATGTATCTATACACATAAAATGCATTGAATTAAGAATATATATTACATATAAGAATACTGAATAGAAGAAAGTCTTTTACTATATATATGTATATATAGTATATATTTCATTTCCTATCAAATCTTGAACTCACTTTCATTTCCTTATTCTTTCTTATCCGTCTTCTCCTTTATTTGTAGAGAAAGAAATGGAAGGTGAAAGAAATGTAATGCTTAGAACTTAAGTTTCTTCTGTTTCGATAGGAGACTATGGCTCATCACTAGTTTGTTTATGGAGCTTCAATGATTAACATGCTTGTTGATTGATGTGAATTCATGTAGTTCTTTAACAGATATAATTGTAAAGGTTTTAGAGGTTTTGCTCTGAATGCATGTGCACCTGACTCATCAAATCAGAGATTATTTTCTGGGCTATAGCACTAGTGACCAGAATAATTTAATCCCAAGGGCAAGATGAAATCAAGTCAAGGGTCAGAGATTTCTTTCAATCATTTTTGAACCACATTAATGCTAATGTTTCATGGCAGAGGAATCAACTTCATCAGGAAATATTCTCTAGGGAAAAGGAATACTGGAATGAAATATAAGGGGCAGGTGATGTGGGAAGTCCATCAAGGTCATAAACGTTCTTTGGATTTCAGTAACTCTTTCAGGTAAAAGATTTTAAACTCCTCTTACTGAACCTCCCTACAGAGATTTATACTGTATCCTCTCTTAGGAAGCAGATCATGAGGAACATCTAGTCCTTTAAAGTCTGGAAGGACTCAGGGCAGTCTCATTAAATTATAATATTTGTCATAAAGAGATGTGAGAATGGGGAATTGAAACTATATAGATGCCAGAGGTGGCCTGATAAGATCTTTTTAAAGTAAACTCCTGATGTTGAGTGTAAAAGTTAAATGATTAAGAATTTTTATTTATTGACGGGAATGGGTCATTTGAGTTCTGGTTGCCGTACTATTTCCCAACCGTGACCTCAGGAGACCAAGAAACCTGTGTGATTTTACACAGGAGCCTGAAAGGAAATTTATCCAAAGGCGTTTAAGTTATAATAATATACAATGACATTTAAAAACAAAAGTAATCAAGATTTATTTTTAAAACAAGGGTTATATTATTTTCTAAGTAAGCAGAGAAATATCACTGATTATATTTCAGGATATAAGTTAGCAAACTTCCTCAAATAAAAATACCTCTCATATGGTTTCAAGCTGGATCACCACTAGGTGCTTATCTGACTCACATTAACTCATTCCCTTATCAAATCCTTAATTGTTCTCTCATCTTATGACTTTGACTTTTAGGTAAAATCATGAAAAGAAAAAGATTGCTAGATAAATTATTACCTTGCATACCATGTGATAAACAAATTATCTTTTAGAATTTCATTCCAGGACAAATTTTGTTTTCCTTGAAGTAATGACATACCTTCTTTTTTCAGGTAACTATGACTGTGTAACTTATGATATTTCTAGATGTCAGGAAATTTAGAGATAAATCTGATGCTTCATCATAGAGATTAAATATTATTTTTCCTACTTTTATAATCTTGATTTTATGCTTTTATTTTATTTACACTTGCACTTTTTAATATCATTTTGAAAATAAGATAGGTTCTAAATTAAAAAGTTAATATTGAAGAATGAAAATTATAGAGCAAGAAAAATGAATTGCATGCTATCATATCATTTTAAGAAAAAAAGAGAGTTGATGAAAACATACCTGAGTTTTTTAGTTCCTCACTGCTAAACTGATAGAGAAGGTCATACACCCCACCCAGGGAGCCAGAAGAGAAATAGTGGGTCCCGAAGTCATCAAATATCCGGCTATACAAAGCAGAGTTGTATTCTAGAGGCAGATGGTTAAGTGCTTTCAAAAAGACATCTGAGAGCTGCAGATCTTTAGCTTTCATGGTGAAGTTTAAGACTTTTATCACTTTATGAATCCTAATAAAACTAGAATCCTAAATGGAACAGAATACAGTAACAACAAAAAGACGATTAGAGGTAATGAAAGTTTGGGATATCAAGCATTTAAGTGTCATTGATTTATCATTAGCTCCATTCCTACCACAATATTACTATTAACTTTCTACCACAAGTTCTCACATACAAAACTATAATTTTTTATTTCATTTTCCATTACCTTTTCTGGAAATGCTCGATGTGTGAACAGATAATGATTATTTCAATGATGCAAACTGTGTGATTGAAGCCTATGTTTTCTTCCCAAAAGAGATCAATTAACAGAAAAACAAATCTTGCTCTTTTGATGACTGATCCCTACTCAAGTTATTATTTAGAAGACCTTGCAAAAGCAAATAATTAAAAAAGGATTGTGTAAATGTTCAACTGGACACTATGCGGCTAATAGTCAGTTATAATTTTGTCACTAACTGGGAAAAACCATGCAAATTCTCTAGAGTTCAGTTGTCTGTGAAGTGTACAGATGAGGGCTGCTCAATGGTAAAGTTTCCTATCTTTTTCAACTCTAAATTGTTATATTTTAAAGTTATTTTACAGGGTAAAATTAAACAGTTATTTCTTTCTCCTCCACTCATAAGTGGATTATCTGTCTGTATTTCACAAAAAAATTATTTCTTATTATGTCAGGTTAATTCAGTATTAGACTTTGGTATTTCTTTCAAATTCTCATTTCATTAGATTGTCTTTTTCCATACACAATGAATTTTATAAGAGCATCCATGTCTGCTGTTCCTTAAAATTTTTTTACATACTTTTTCTTATCCCTCAATATTAGCAAATTGTGATTTTGAGTAACAATAACAGAGAGAGGAGTATATTTTAGCAAAGCAACTTTATTATAGCTATAAATTATTCAACAGTCACTTTCTTGGGTGCTATAATTACGGTATTGAGATGACTGCTAATACAACAGGAAAAAAATCACAAGGATTGAAAGAGTCATCTTTTCCCTTTCTCTCTTTTCCTTTTTCTCTTCCAGTCTCCTTGTTTCCCTCCCTCTTCTCATCTTCTTGCCTTCACTAGATTTATTCTTTAGCTCTTTCAAATTCTGTGGACACAGAAGTGATTAATAAGACCAATAAAGTTCCTGCCTCTTCAGAGCTTGCTTTTTAAGTATCCATCAATTCTATTTTTTAAGTTTAATATTAAATTTTGTTATAGAATTAAGGATTAAAAAAGTTGAAGATAGTTGTGCTTTTAGTAATAAGTGCAATTACTTCCTGAATATCTGAAATGCTTGCTCAGACCTGGACATTGAAATGAGTGGTTCCAATTCCAGGTTGTTTTAAAATTATAAGTGAATGTTGATAATTCATCGTAACACAAGCACCTCATTACACCCCACTTGCCAGTGCATAATGACCAGAATTGACTATTTTAGACTAAAAAAAATACACGACAGTAGATTAAACACATATAATCTAGTTTAACATTTTGTGATATCTTGTTTTATCTTAACCATCTTTTGAGTTCATTTTGTAAAGTTAAGTCAGAAAAGTATTGAATATTACTGAGATAAATTATATTTTGACTCTGAAACAGACTATTTGTCCATTGAATGTTGAATCATATCTGGGATGAATGCAATAAAGAAAGCATTAAGTTCTACTGATGGACTTGGATTGACTTTCAAGTTTGTGATACCTTGTTTTCCAGGCTGACTATATCTTGTTGAGACAAAAAACAGGACATTGGGATGGCAAAAATGGAATGTATTGGCAAGTAAGAGGAGGGGAGGAGTTAGAGCAATCCGAGCAGGAGCAGAGCAGCCAGGCCAGCAACAAGTAAGTACTATGCAATGCTGATGTAATCACATAGTAATGAGGTGTGGTCTGGGGTACTTCACAAAAATGGCCAAGACCAGCATAAGGAATTTTGGCACCATAGGTGAAAAACAAACTTGGTTCCTTATAAGACCTGCTCTAAATGTCCTGCCCAAAACACATGCTGCTTTAACCATCCCAGTGCCAGAAATGCCCAATAACCCCCACGGAGCCAGAGATAATCCCCGTAGATCCAGAGATAATCCCCATAGTGCCAGAGATAATCCCCTAGTACTTACTTACCTGTGGCTCCCCTACGCAGAGGTGTTCTACTTCCTTTGAAGAAACAGACACACATGGGGTGAGGGGGAATCCTCTTCCCATGTGACTCCTGTTGCCTCACAGGGGACGGGAACAGCCCTCCTGTTACAATCAGCACAGGCAAGGTCCATCTTTAAAGTGGGGCAAAAGGGGCAGCTGCCTTTTGGCCCCCTCAGTAGATTAAGTCCAGGGCAACACAACTAACCCTTTTGGCCCACATTAAAGACACCCCTAGTTTATTAAAAATGGGACAAAGTTGGCATTTGATTGAAAGGAAAGGGTGCTAGGGATATGAAAAAAATGGTACCGTCCTTTTAAAATTTATGTATGATCAGTCTATTTTCACAATTTATAGGCTAAAAGAAGTTGTAGTAGTGCTTTCTATTTCGATTGAGATTTCCTTATTCTCTTCAGATCTAATAAAAAACCAGCAGTCATGTTATTGCATTGAATCATAAGGCTGGCATTTTTGTATGTCAACAATGGGGGAATATGAGCAGTTTCAGATGTTCCAACCTGATACTCATAGTTTCCACTTTGAGGCAGAATGTTAGAGGGCCAAACAATGTTTATCTACAGGTAAGAGTTTTTCAGATGTTCTCTAGCATGCTTGGAACATTTTTAAACCAATTCTGTGACATAAGTCATGTCAGAACTGATTTTTCTATCTCTATACCCATTTCTCTCCCTATTTTGGACTATATTTTCAGACAGTTATTTCTAATCCTGGATGTGATATCACAGTGAGCCTAGGAACTTAATAAAAGCTAGAATCACTTGCCCAATCCATATTTTGAATGAGTAGTGAGGAGAGGGCTTGTGGATGTGTAGTTTCACTTTGTAGCACTTCTGATACTAATTTATCTTAAGAATATAATTCTGTAGTTTCAGGAAGACAATATAACTCAGTTCATTCAAAACTGAACTCAAAATCTATATTATAAGAGGGTTTTATTTTTCTCTATTTTTAGCATGTTTACATGTTCAGAGTTACGATCTTCCCATTTTTTTGAAATTATGAATGAATGAGCAAATGGCTTAAAGTGTAATGTCATAGATAAGTATATTGGACAAAAATAAGATACAATCCCCAAATCTGACATTCTGTAAAATCATGGAAAATCCACTTGGTTTAGATTAAGGTAGTACCTAACATGTGGTAGGTATTTGATAAATGCTTGTTGAACTAAAAATGACATACGCTTCCTCTTAATAAACTGTTACAGTAAGTGTATACAGTAAGTATAGTAAGTGTGCTAAGTTCTGTAAGTGGTTCTAGCAAATTTTCAAACGAGGAAAGGGAGAGGACTTATTAACTAGCCAAGTCAAACAGAAGTGTGTGAATCCAATCCTGATCTTCCTTGGTATTAGTCTGATCCATTATCTTATTTTATATATTCCTATAAAATGACTAAATAGTATCTCAACCTTAACGTGCCCAAAAGAAGTGAGATTTGTCATTTGCAAAAAAAAAAAAAAGTTTTTTAAAGTATCTACCCTTAATCTATAGAATTTGTGTTTACTAGAAGAGAGGAGGAGAGTGGGCTGATCAGGTAAAAGGGATCTATTATAAGGTAAAGGATAGAATTAGACAGTTGGTGGTAAATTTAATGTATTATATAGATGTTGATATATGATGATATACACCCTAAGCCTATATAATGTTATGATGCAAAGTTACAATCAAATTAAAAAAAAAAACTTTTCTGATTACTTCTTAAGTTTCTTGAGAAGCTAAACAATTGCTTAGAGAAGTTAAAGCAAAACTATGATGTTGTATAGATATGCCTATACAGTATTATAAGTTGTCATATTTATATGATTATATGAAATATGAGTAAATAAAAATATGAGGGGTCTACGGTAAAGGCAAGAGAAGCCTTAAAAGGGTACCATTCCATCTGTCAGTGCTGGTCCCACAGGCTCCAGCATTTGCATCTCTGTCTACTCATTTTATTCCATCTTCCATTCTGTGATTCAGAGCTCAGTCTCTCCATTCATCCCTTTGGAAAGCACACATACTCCTCAGAGTGGTGGCTGTAGTGAGGAACAAATACTATTTTTAAAGGACATTTATAAATGTCCAAAAATGCCTAAGGGAAATCTATCTCCTAAATTATTTTGTAGCTGGTTGATATGTAGGGATTTAGCTTACAAATAATAGGAGAAAAAAGATCAGAAGAAATATTAATGGATGAAAACATATCATTACGTATTAAAAGTATTCCCTAAGTTCCTAGCAAGATGAATGAGAAAATTCCAATAGTTAAAATTAAAAAGATATACATTTCCAGATGAAGAGGACAAAAGAAGAAAATCAGCCCTGTACCTAATTTTCCTATGCATCAATGAAAATTAGAAGATAACGGAGTAACATCTACTGTGATGAGAAGGCTATGATACAAGATTCTTGTATCCAGTAAAGTTACTCTTTATCTATCTTGCTAAGGGAAAAGGAAGACATTTTTATGTATGTAAGAATTTATGAAATATATCTTGCACGTATTCTGCATGAGGAAAATACAAAAATGACAATTCAGTGAGAACAAGGATCTCAAGAAAGCAAAGATAAATGGAGAAAAATGTTCACAAGATATATGTTTATCTAGATTTATAAATACATATGCACACATACAGACAAACATGTATATAAAATATAACACAAAGTACAGATTGTAAATTTGGAATTTATGTGTTACATGAGAACCCTTTAAAGAGAGAAGGTAAGAGTCAGAATAAAATACAAACCAAAATACATAATATAAAATAAACATAAAACATTCCCTAAGAATAGTTTGGAACACAAAGGTTTTGCACTCCCTCCAAGTGTCAGAACTGGAGACCTGTGATGACGTGATATAGGGAAAGAGACGCAAATATATATTCACTGATACAGTGGAGATGAGATGTGGGGAACAGAGATGCCATAGATTAGAGAGAGCCCATAGGTTTTACTTCTTGTGATGAAAGAAAAGCAGGATAATTATGCTTGTTAACTAGAGATAGGTAACTTCTAACAGAATTTAAAAGTTTGGTAGCACTTCCAAATGACCAAAGGAACAAAAGTAGACAGAAATGTGACAAAGACAGCAGAAGTAAAGAAGCAGAAAATAGCAGTGTAATGAAGTGATTAGGAAAAACAAAAGACGGAATAATGAGGGTCAAATATTTCAGTGAGTATATTAAATTCAAGTTGGCTGAATTTCCTAAGTCAAGACCTGACACTGCCAAATTACATTAAAAAAAAACAAAGAAATACACTTGAAACAATATGACAAATAAGCTATAATACAGAAAACACAAGCATAGTAAACAGGTGCAAAAATGTAAACATTACATCCAATACCTCTATAACTTTTAAAGTGAGATATTAGAAAACACAAGTAAAAGTATGTGACAGATATCCTAGTGATGTGATATATATATATACATATATATGTATATATATATAAAGTCTCTTCTCATTGCAAAATTTCTGGAATTGTGTTAATTTTCAGGAAAAAGTAAGATCAGAAACCACTTTTTATTACCTTTTTGTGGGAAGCCTGAATGGCTTGTTTGAAGCCGGATTTATGGACGCTACTTTGACTTGTCTTTGAAGAATAAAAAATTGGTACCCATGAAGAGCTCCCCTGACTACCAGCAGCGAAGGCCTGTTGATTTTGATTATTTTCAAGAGGAATTAAATCCTTATAAAAATCTGTTTCCAAATCATCTTCTTTGGTTTGTACCTGGAGAAAAATCCACATGAAATAAAACGTAAGTGACATTTGTGCCAATTTCTTCTAATGATCATTCATGATCTATGCATTTGGTACATATTTATTGAGGACCCATTTTGTTGGGTGTTAATACTTCAGTCAGGGTGGGTGTTAACCAGACATTTAATTCAATGTGTTAAGTGTTGTATTGTCAATGTGATTACCACAAATAACTCTAAAACCCAGAGAGACAATATTAGGAAATCCTCCCTTAGAGAAACTGATTTCTATCTAAACGGAGATTTAATGGAGGTGATTAACAAGGCAGGCTATTTTTAGTCTGCCTGTGAATTTGATGCAGTTTGAAATCTAATTTAAGGTATCATTCAGAAAACTGAGTCCTCCAAAAAGGGAAGGGAGAGCCCTCTGATTGGGCCCCCAATCCTTTGGCTTTATCAGGGTGTGGGGTATCAACACTGTACTGGTGAGGTCTGTGAGACAGAGGCCAAAGAATCAATTGGTTTTGTCTTGTGGGTGACTATCATTCTTTACTGATAGGGTCTGGGATATAAACAGCCCGTGGGGTTTACCTTGAGCTATGAGTAGATCAGGATATTTTTCAGGTACAGGTTAAACCCATGTGTGGTTATGTTGGCAAGAAGAGAATAATGAATTTTTTTAAAGTTGTATAGTAAGTTGAATAGTATTTTCTTATGTTAAAGATGCTTGTCTGGTTTGCAATGGATACATATCTTCTTGTTTTAAGATATTTAACATTAAAACACACTATGAGCAAACCACATGTCACAATGAAATAGCTTGTGCAATTAGTCAAGGAAAGATAAAATAACCCAGCTCTAAGAGTCTTGCTCAACTTTAAAAAAGAGTCAAAAGTTCAGTGTTACTTTCCAGTACTGTAGTGCATGCCAGTTAGTATTTAAAATATTCACAAATGAAGTTCTTCAACTAAAAAGAAGCCACACAATCCAGTTTAAATACAGTGATATTTCTTTACCATTTCTCTAAAAATCTCAGGCTACAGACACTTTGTTTTATGAACTAGCTCTCACACAAGAAAAGGTGTGTCCACTTAAAGAAAAGATAATGTGTCAAATAATGGGGCTAAGGTCACCTGGGCAGAAGCTCAGGAAAAAAATGGATATTCATTGGACAGGAGGGCAGAATTATAGGTGAGCAGTATTAAAGAATTAGATTGGAATGGGAAACTGGGGCCAGACTTTGTCTGCCCTGCTAAAATATTTGGATTGAATATGCAAAGGTTTTTCAGATTACTTCTTCACAAATATTAATTAAATGAATAAAATATTGGAAATGTTGCCATCATATTTTTGTTTTACAAAAATTACACTGTTAACTAAAATGGAACCAAGAAGAGCGGCTTAAAAAAAGTTGCAACAAACAAAGTGAGACAGGCTAATGGCCAAGTGTAAGAGAGTGATGGTGAAGTGGAGAGAAATGGGTAGATTTTCAAGAGTTGGTTGGTGACTAAGTACATAGTAGATTGAGCAGAGTTGGGCAGCCAGTTGGGGGGCGGGGGAGGCTGAGGGAAAAAGAGAGAGAGAGAGAGAGAGGAAGAGGGAGAGGGAGAGGGAGGGAGAGGGAGAGGGGAGGGGGACGGGGGAGCGGGAGAGGGAGAGAGAGATGCATGAACGGGAATATAGAAAACCAACACAACTTTTGAAAGAAGTTGTTTTAGTGATGTATAAGAAATATCGGGTGGGCTCTGATAAATACCATTTTCCTATATTTCCTCAGGTAGGGATGTTAAGCCATTCTGGGGAAAAGTTTTTAATTCCTTTAATGTATTTTTGTGAGATTCCAACTGAACTCATTCTGACTATCTTAGGATTTTGTGGACAGATAACCACCTTATGTGTTATAAGAGCTGTGGCGCTTGTGTTTGAAGTAAGGAGGTGAGTTTGCAGGGAGAGGTAGAAAATAGTTAAAGCAGATTGGGGATGGAAGGGACAGAGTGGCCCCAGTTTTTCTGTGGTATGAACTTGAAGTTGTGGATTTCGTAAGTTTAGGGAGGATTTGAGGGATTGCAGAATTTTGAAGGTTTTTAGGCAATGGTCGTGTCTAAGAGGTCATGTCTAAAGTAGGACTGCACATTGCTAAGAAAGTGGTGCTAGCCATGCTCCTCAGTGTGCAAGTGAAAACAAGTGCTTGGGAGACAGCCAATGGTCAAGCAGTGGCTCCAGGAAAAAGATGATAAAAATCAGGGGACTGGTGCAAGATCTTATGTTGACTGAACTCTGCATTCAGCAGCTGGGGATTCCTAATGGCCTCGATTCGAATTTCCTGTCCAATTGCCCTTCCTTCCATTGCATTCATGAAACTCTCTAATCTTTGTGTATCAAACAGCCCATTATTTCATGTCTCAATAAACTCTAACACTAAAGGAGAAAGGAACTCAGAAACATACTGAATTTTTTTCCCTCTATTACTTCTGAAGGTCTAGCTTAGATTTGCATAGCTGCCCGCTTATGTAATATACAAAGTGACACAGATGAGTGAAAAGGAAATCAATAGCTTGTGACCTTGAGTCTGATCATTTCTAAATATTTGTTTGAAGAATATCAGCATGACCTTCTTCACCAGTTATATATTATCTAAAATTCAAATGAGAGATTGTTTCACTCAGTTTTTTTAAGGATTTAGAACTATATTGATAAAGAAATATATCAGTCTTGTTTTGCATGAAGATTTTTGGTCTATATTTCCAGGTACCACTTGCCATCCAGGCCTGGGTTACTAAGTTATGTGGGTGGATGTACTGTAAGTGATCGGCTGGTGCAGGTTTAACATCCAACTCTCTGGGAGGGGAAGAAAAAGCCCTGTGATGTACTACAGTATTGCCTTCTCCTATATATGTTCCCACAAAGCTGCTCTCAAGCTCCCTGTGTGATGCCCCCGAGTTTTAACTTGAGAAAAAATGCATCATGGCAAATGATGCTATCGTATTTTCATGATACAGACACAATAGATGTAAGTAACCTCAAGAACATGGATAATGATAAAATGGAGCAAAAGAATTGAAAGGTGCTAAGTTCAGACTATGACCAATTTGAAATATTTAGTCTGATTGTATAATTACATATATTATATTTAGTAGTGGCTATGCTTCAAAACTGGCTTACAAAATGCCTGGAGATTTGCTGATTGGTTCTTATAAGATGGAGGAACTGGTTCCAGCCCAACACTGACAAACTTCACAGGTGATGCTGTTTAAATGAGAGTTGATACAGGTACTTGGAGCTGGTGGGCTTTGCGCAATTATTATTGCCCCTTTAGATCTAACATTCAAGGTTTCAGCTAGCTCAGGGGCCACAAGAGTAGGAGCAAGCAGCCGGGAGTTCTAATTCTGCTGCACCACAAATTTGCTGTGCTGCACTGAGAAAGTTGTCCACTTCAATGAGCATACTGTTAATAAGATGGATAAATACAATTTTCTACCTTTTCTGGGAAGTTTGCTATGGAAACTGAGTAAAACAATATATGCAAGTACTTTGAAAACTCTAAAATAACGCATTAGTTAAATGCATTATCTAAGCCCAAATTTGCCCTGATCTCATATGCTGAGCATAACATGTGCTACTTGTAAAACTGCATGAAATAGATACTTGTCAAGTATAGGTAGTGTATATGTATATATTATTATTACTGTATTTTGAAAGTAAGCTATTACATTGGTTATTTAGGAGTTAGAAAGCATTCTCCAACAGAACAATATTATATGCAAATATTTATATTTGGGTTTTGGCTGTGTGGACAAAGCCTACTCAGAACAAGCCATCTTAAAAATAGTTTCATTACTGATGTGATTAGTTGATGTTATTCCTTTGGAAAAAGAAAAATTTCTTGTGGGTTCCTATTCAGGACACCGCCACAACTTCCTCCACCTCTGATGTGGTGGTGGCCCCCTTGGGGTTAACATCTTCTGGATCTGTGGTTAAAAGTTAATTGTTACTTGTGTACCTTTTGCCTCCAGGCCCACATGAACTTCTCAAAGTAAAGTCTGCCAAAGGGCATTTGAAATTCACACTTGGACTCAAGGACAGTCCTCACATTTATTAATGCATACTAGATGGATTTAATTTGAGTTTATGAAGTTGGAAAAATGTCTGTTTGTGTATGCATATGCACATCATGGTTTGTTTTAAAGCAAGAGCATAATGACTTTTGCTGAAATCATACTATCCATACAGTGGTCTCAGAAATAATTAGACCTTCTGAAATACTCTCCAGAGCATAAGTGGAGGTTGCCATCAAAAGTATGTCTTTCTTGCCCTTTCATCATAAATTAAAACCCATAAATTATTTGCTCTGTTTAAATAAGTATGGAACTTTTATCACATGTAAGGCTCTGAACTAGATTCTGGAAATACATAGTGTGGTGCCCTTTACCATTTAAGAGAAAAAACACACAATCAAATCAACTAATACAATTAGAGGGATGGTCAATAGAAGTATCTCATTATACTTAGAAACTGGGATAGAATTTCAAACAAAGTGGGCAGCTGGGGCAACGTTGTTAAACCAGGACAGGTCAAATCAGAACACGTGGTAATCCTACTTGGATTCATCTCAAGGTCTGTAGAAGCCAGACACTCTTCTTTTATGTCTGAATTTCATAGTCACCTGAGAGAACTAGCTATGATAGAAAAAAATTCTGAGTACATGGAATCATTTATCTATATAGGGTTGTGTTACTGCTGTGTGTTTGCTGGAGAAAGCGTGAACTCGGGAGTTTGGTCTTGAATCTCTAATTCACTAGTTACTAGCTTTGATTGCTTTACATTTTTCATCTGAAACTGATGATAAATACTCTTTTCATTGGGTTGTAGCAGGATTAAACACCAACACATAATAGATGATTAAAAATGTTCGTTACCTTTTTATTTTGTTTCTGTCTCCTTTTCCATTAGAAATAGAGTTTATAATCACCATTAACATTGGAGTGTTGCCTTGATAGGCTGCCATACCTCAAAGGTGACATTTTCCAGATTGACCGGAACCCGAAATGGATTACTTGCTCTACTACTCTTGGCAGTTCTGCATATTCCTCCAGTGAAAGAGTTATCAAGGACTTCTCCTCTGGGCTCGCCTGCCAGATAATGAAATCTAGAATCAAAGTAATTATCAAGAATTCAATATATAGAGAGCAATCTTTAAAATTTATCTTACTCAGATGAAAGAAATTCCTTTTGGAGACATCTTTAACTCTAGACAAATGACTTGAGGAAAGTCCCGTTTTTTTGTTTTTTTTTCTGATCTATGGTTGAGGGATCAGAAAACCTGAAAGCCAAATCTCAGTTCCTCTTGCTCAGTTAAATATTCCTTATTCCACTCATTTAATGGTTGCTGACTTTCAACATGAGAAAAATTGAGTTTATGATACTTTCATGACTTACAGAGCTAGTGTAAACTTTAAAAGCAAGTGATGAAATAAATCATTACATAATTAATGCCATTATGAATCTCCTTCAGAATGAATGACAAAAAACTCTTACAGAGAGCTACTAATTAAAGAGTCATAGCAATATCTTAATAAAATTGCTATAATGTTATTGCTTTTATTAATAAATAATATTTAAAATATATTTAGCAAATATACACACACCATTTACTATAAGTCAAGCACTATTTGACCTATATTTAATATTTAATCATATTTATTTCACATAATAACTATAATGATATCATAAAATTATTATAACCATCTTAGAAATAAGGAAATGGAAGCAGTTAGAGATTAATTACTTGAACACCAATGATGTATTTAAGAAGTTGCTTTCTGGAAGATGAAAAACTCGAAGATGTTAATAGTTTTCTAAATGTATTTATATTCTGAGTATTCTGTAAGAAAGATTTTTTGTCAAAAATTTTGGACTACATTTAAGATAATAGAGATTATATGTAATAGTTTCTGCCCCCAGTTGTTGGTACGGAACTCCTAAAACTCTTACACTTTTCTAAGTAATAGGAGTACTAGGATTATCTTTTGGTCTATAATCCCAATTCTTAATCGAGTTTCTAAATTTCTTGGAATTTTCTCAGTGCTAGCAGTGGCTTTTATCTAATGAGTTGATTCTTTGTGGACTCCTAGAGGGTGGTTGGTCAACAGAAAGACGAAGACATGACTAGAAACTTGGAACTTGCAGTTCTACTTCCCCTCCAGAGAGAAGAGGTCTTGGAAATAGAGTTAATGATCAAACATGCCTACATGAGAAAGTCACCATGAAAATTCCCAAAGAAGGGATTTGGAATGCTTTCAGGCTGATGAATGCGTGGAGATGTGAGGAAAGTGGTGTGCCTAAAGAAGGTATGGAAGCCCCATCTACTTCCTTGTCCTGTGCATCTCTCCATCTGGATGCTTATCTATCTTTCATCATGCCTACTTCTAATAAACTGATAAGCATTAAAAACAGCAACTGTATTACTAAGTTCTGTGAGCCATTCTATTAAACAAGTGAAACAGAGGAGGAGGTTGTGGGAACCTCCAATTCATAACTTATTGGTCAGAAGTACAAGGGACAAGCTGGCCTTATCACTGGCAACTGGAGTGGGATGGGTGCATCTTAAGGAAATGAGTTCTTAACCTGTCTGTCTGACAAGTGTTGGTGAAGATGTGGAGAAACTGGAACTTTCTTAAATAGCTGCTTGGAATGTAAATGGGGCATCCACTTTGGGAAATAGTTTGCAATTTCCTCAAAAAGTTAGACAAAGAATTAAACAAGGTCTAGTAATTCCAATCTTAAGTATATATTCAAGAAAACTGAAAATATATATCCACACAAAAAGACATGAACATGAATGTTCATAGTAGCATTATTTATAATAGCCAATGCAAAAACAAACCAGACTTCCATTGACAGATGAATGAATAAACACACAGTTGTATATCCATTCAATGGATATTTATTCTACCGTGAAGTTCGAATGAAGTGCTAATTTATGCTACAACATGGGTGAATCTTGAAACATTATGCTAAATGAAAGAAGGAAGACACAAAGACTATATGAAGAGTTGACATTTGTGGAGCCATTTTAAAAACGGAGTTGGGTAGTCATTACAGAGAAACTATGTTATCTGTCTTGATTAGAAGGAAAATGGAACATGATTTTTAATAGGTACAAATTTTACTTGGAAAATGTTGAAAATGTTCAAGTTAGACTATGATAATTCACATATTATACAAATATGAGTATATTAAATATATTAAATATACAAAAATTAAATCAAATGATATACTTTAAATGGGTGACTTGTGTGGTATGGGTGTTACAAGAAAAGAGTCATTCTGGTGGGTTTTGTAAGATGCATCACATACTCATAGCTGCCAGTAAAATTTAAGGTTTATTTTCATTAATATTTAAGTTTTTCATCATTGAGTTTATGAGGGAGGATGTATGAAGAACTGGTCTGGGAAGAAATTTTCAAACTCCTTAAGTTAGCAGGACAAATACAGGTGTTTAATGTTCATACATTTGTGTTTTCTGAGTTAAGAGGGTTCAATGAGAAAAAAAGAAGTGTTGACCTTATACTGCCTTATGTACTTAGGAGTTTGTCACACACAAGAAAAGTTTTGAGCAGAACGGCTCACAGGTCACAAAGAATAAATGAAGGTGGCAGCTACTTGCAGAGAGACTGAAGATAGGATTTTTACGGAGGTAGCTCTATCAAGGCATGCCTGAGACATCTTTCCAGAACAAAGTCAACTGCGCAGCAGTTTTCAACTCTTATTTCTCTGTCTCTCTGAGGTGTTCACATAGTCTTTAAATATATGGGTGCTTCAAATTCATCATGGCCCTTAATATTTATGCTTATACAATGTTTTTATCCAATTTAGTTTTATGTCATACTTTGCAACTTGGTGAATTCAATTAACTTTTTCTATCTCTCTATATACTAATGTGCATGCATCTGCAAGTATATGTGTGTGAGTATGCTTGCACTGGTACCATGACTAAGCCTGAGAGAAAAAGAGAAGTAGCATGGTATTATTGCCTGATTCTTGCTTCCGATTTAGAAACTACTGACTAAGGTTAGCAACATAGGAATTTTGGTATGTCTTATTAAATTCTTAGAGACATGCCATTTAAAAAGAGGCACAGACTCCCAGGAAGCTAGCTTTTGTGAGTAAAAATGTGTTGGGAAGGAAGCAGAGATTTTAAGGGCAGCAGATTAAAAATTCCAGTGAGCAGCTCTTAAAGTTATCAGTCCTTGGGAAAGCTAGAAGAGGACAGGCTGTTCCTGATCCAACCAGTTTCGTTCATTTCTGAGAATCCTTGGGACAACACTCTGGCTGGCAGAGGGCCACACTGTCCTTCTGCCAAAGTACACAAAGCATGTGGTCCTCCCTTTGGAGTGGAGACCAATTGAGCAAGAGGTTGAATTTGTCATGTCACCCCTCATCAGTCAGAATGTTAGAAAATGTGATTATTAGTGGAGGTTTTTGACTCAGGTTTTCTTCCAGCAAAAGAAAAAGAAGGATGTCAGTTATGAACATTGATAAGAAAATGTGAAAAAACATTGAAATCAACTCTAATTAGAAATTCTTAGGCAAAACCTCAGTTTGTAGTCATCCAAAACTCAGAAAAGGAAACTATGATCCAGAGATGTTCAAAAACTCGGCTGTGATGGACTGAGTTTATTCAGAACAAGGTGTAGAATTTAGCTACTCTTACTTCCAGACTAAGGATGTTCTGTTTTACAGATGTTCTTGAGTTTGTTCCATTATCTTCTTGTTTCATTCTAATGAAATGGAGTTGCATTTGTGATCGTTGCTTTTTGTCTCTGAGGCCTCAGAGGTTCCTATGTGCAAGCTTGTTGGTATAAGCAAAGTCTTAAGAAAAGCAAAAGTCTAATGAAAAGCAATAAATAGCTAAAGAAAATGATTTTCTTTCTGGCAAAAAATCAAAGGGAGATTTCTCTACCATGGGGACAGAGGGTACAGGAGATTATCTTTACTGATTTTTCTTATGCTTTCAACTAAGACTTGACTTTTCTATTTTTATTGTCTTCTCTTACACTGTCTAAAGTTTTCTAAGACATTGGCTAAGAAAATTCCTTGCTAAACTTTCAGCATTCTGTTAATCTGAAATAGAAATACTAGAATTTCTGAAATAAGAACATAGACTTTTTGAGCACTATTCAAAGATTTGGAAGAAGGGTACATTATCAAACAAGGTTTCTTCCAGTAAGTCCCCATTTCTAAGGAGGACATTGTCCTGATTGTGCATGAAATGATAGAAATAGCCTGAATTTAAAAGTCTGGATTTGAATCCTGTTTCCACCATTTACTACTTGGTAGACTCACATAATTAGTTAACTTTTATTAGATGCTGATGTCTGCTTTTGAAGATGAGCAACTAGAATGAGGTAATAATTCAGATCTGACCTTCTGCCTTGAAACTGTATTGACTCACCTATGCATCACATAGTTGATAGGAGAGGTTGTTTTGAATGCCTTCGCCATGTTCATTTGCCTTTTACTGTACTTTTTTTCACATCATTGCTTATCACCCTCTTTTTTTCTCTACAGGTCTACCTCTTTTCCTTCTGGCTCTGTCTCCTGTTATTGATTCTGGATTTGTTTATCACACTTGAAGATTAATTTGCTTCTCTAATGTTTCAACTTTCAACACAACATAGGCATCCTTTTCTGATATTCTCTTTCTCCATTTATTCCTGACATTTTTGATTGGTCATTCACTCATTCAAGACTTAACCATAGGGCTCTCCCTGGCATCTGCCAGTTTGCCTTACTTCTGCCAGCTTTCCCTGATCCACTCCCCAACTGTCAGAGGATATATAAGAATGAAAACATGAACATTTATGAATATCCCACAACATTCTTGGTCCAAATTGCAGAAATGCTTAATACTTTAATTCCTAGGAGTGGGAATCATAGTCATATGCTCCCTAAGCACAGTATGCAGCTGTGAATTGGAGACATGGAAGGTAGAAGTATTAACTGAGGAAGGTAGACATTGATCTGTTTCTTTGCCTCATTGTTGCTTCTAATTCATAGTTCTGAAATGTCTTTTCTCTCTTAAATGATAAAAAGATGCTACCTACCCAGTGCCCATCAGCAGTACACTAGGGATGGGATTATACTTCCGTAAGCACACTGCCTTTGTTCTCCCACAAGTCCTTTCATCTGAGTTGTCTCCGCAGTCATTTTCTCCATTGCATTTTAACTTGCCAGCAATGCAACGGCCTAGTCAAGAGAGCAAACAACATTGACACCAATTGATCACTTAAGAAGGTACTGATTAATTTGAAATGAGTGCTTTATACTTCAAGGAAAGAGTGAAGATGCATTTTCATTATTTTGATAAAGATTTAGGAACGTATGGAAATACAATGATAAAGGAAACTGTGGGGAACAACTAGTCTGATTGATGAAAAGACTGAATTATTGAATGTTATCAAGTAAACACAGTTTTCTTGCCTTTTTTTTCATAACATAGATCCAGGTATCAAATCCAGGTCTTGGGTTTTGTGTGGCAGGCACCTTAGCCACTGAGCCATAGAGGTACACCTATATTTTTTGTAACTTTCAGGATTACATGCACTACCACACAATTATTTAGCTACCATTGGGTTGATTATCCTAAATAGGAGAAGCAATTTTGAATGCAATTCTCATTATGGTGTGCTTTCTGCAGAGATCATGTTCAAGAGAAGAAAATGAGCAGCATGTTCACAATTTTGTTTTGATCCAGGATAGCAGACTCAAGATCACTGTTTTTATTCCCCAAACTGCAATGTTTACACATCCACTGGTACACACAATAACATGGCTGAATCTCTAAACTTCATGTTGAGTGAAAGAAGTTAGACATCTAAGAGTCATGCTATGTGATTCCTTTATATGATGTTTAAGAACAAGAAGAAGTATTAGCTGGAAAGAGGAGAGAAGGAATTTTTTTGAGTGTATGAAATGTTCTCTGTCTTAATCAGGGGCTGTTTTAATAGGTATATATATTTGTTAAAATAAAATAATATTATCTGTGTATTTTACTACACACAATGCATTCTGCATTCTGTATATTAACTATGTAATTACTGCTAATAAATGCTTTACTATGTATGATTTGCTATGTATAATTACTTTTTTGAAGACGTTAAAGGTCTAGGGACTGCAATATTAGGTAAGAGATAAAGTAAGTGAACTTAGAAAATAGTACAAATTCTTTGTACAGAGAATTTCCAAAGATAATTCCTTTTCTTTAAAACTTGCTAAGTTTTGTAAGGAACTTTGGAAATGAGGCATAGCTACATATTACAGAAATTGAAATGCCTTGTGTACAATGACAGAGAGCCACTCTCCTGTCTCTCACTCACCCTTTTGTTCATAATCAGAGATGGTGACATCTGTACCATGACATACAGGTCTCACTGAAAATGATGAAATATCTGACTCAAGATTATCTGGTTAACTATTTTAAATTGTGATTAGATTTCATGTTAACTATCCATGGCTGTTTTGACTAACTGAAATACTTTGGGAATTTAAGTATTCTGTTGAATTAAAATTTTTATAATAGAGTCCCCCAGAAAGTACTTGCAATTCTTGTAGTTCATAATCTTCACTTTGAAGTGACATGTACACTTAGAAAGCAGTTAGGCAGTTAAGTCTTCTTTTGATTATTCAAAATCCTGCCTTGTATTGAACCATTATTATAAAGGACTACATTTATGAGAATCTTAATCTTATAAGAATGAAAATATTAAGGAAATTAAATTTTCTCAATCCCCAAATGTAATCTGCAAGGTGCTTTGTTTATGAACATTTCTAGTTTTCTGTTTGGACGATGTAGTTTGACATAGAAATGCTTTTTCTTAAAAAAAAATCTAACATTTTTAAGAAGTTCTAAATATGGTCCAAAATATAATTTTTGATATGGCTATATTAAAAATAAATGCTTTTCATCAGACAGTGTTAGGATGCGGGGCATAGTTCTCCCTCACTTTGTGATATTTGTGAGAGTGCAAGAAATCCTATCCATTTGGTTTTTCTAGGGATATTGGAGAAGTCAAGAGGTCACTTTCTGAGTAATGTTCAGTCTTAGGGACATAGAGTGACACAGGTCTGATGGTAGACAGCTGAGAATGATGTCAGACCACGGAAACTCAATGATACAGGAAACAGAGGAGAGATATTATAAACCTTAAGTATGTCCTATATCAAGGGAGGGATCAAGAAAGGGCATTTGGATAATACAGAATTTTTAGAAATTAGTATGCTATAGCCAGATCATGCATATGTATATTTACCCCAGATTTATGTGATCATTTAGAAATTGTACATGTTTTTCTAATCTACTTGAACTGATTTGTGTTACTGCAATAGCATATTATTTTTATAACTAGTTGCAAATATTTTCTAATATTTATGTTTAAAATTGGAACATTGAGAGTGGAGTTGGCACAATACATGGGGATTAGTCTCATAGGTAATGGATAATACATATTTAGTTTTGAGGACTCTTAATAGCAACTATGAAGGAAGAAAAGGAAGAAGAAAGCATTCTTTACGATAGTCAGTTCTTTGTAAATGGAGGGCCAAACATCATCTTGAATCCGACAAATAATGGTGCATCTAAACTTTCATTGCCTCTGAGAGAGCCAATTAGCAGATATGCTTAAGAAAACATGTTATCTTTAGTGAAATATTTAACAACCCAAAAGCCATAGCATCACCTAATCAGAATGGATCTCAACCATTTCTAGGGGATTAAAAAGATATTGATAAGTCATGGGAAGATCTAGTAAGTCCTAGGGAAGGAATCTGAGCAACTGGGTAGTGATCACCGAGAGCCCAGGATAGCAGTTGTTTACAGCCATTAGAGATACAGCTCAGCAGTTCTGTTCTGTTTGTTTTTAAGCAATGCCAGTGGGTATATTACTTTTGAAGTCGAGATCAGATGTGCTTATAACACTAATTTCATTATGAATTGGTAGCCCATGGATAAATGTAAAGTTTTCTCAAACTTGTGAATGTTTTTGGTCTAAAAAATCTTTTATAATACATTTCATAAATTTATCATATTTTAAATAAAGGAGTTCTTGCTGGTAATTTATTCTAAAAACTATCCTTCAAGCTTAAAATAGTTGCACTTGAGTTCTAAATCTTTATCCCAATATTCTGGATATAATGCCTAGGTCTATATTCCCCTTAGTCATTGTTAGGTATATTTCTCTCATAGTCCCTCTTTTGTCAATACATGATAACCTTATTCATAGAGTCATGATGTATATCTCCCTACCTGTATCTTACCCTCACATCTCGGGTGTGGGGTGGGGATCACAGAGAGAAAACCTTGACACTAGCATTCTGGTTTGACTTTCAGAAAAGACTGCCAAAGCTGAGAGCAGGAAGCAAGGAGTAAGAGGAGAAAAAATTTCAAACCAAGTGTAGAGTCAGTTTGCTATGCAATTTGAAATAGACTTTAGTATAAATACATTCCTTTTCAGTATATGCCAGAGTACACAGAAATGATGTGGACTTTTTTCATCTGATTTCTGATTTTATTTTCACTTCAAACTGACTCTAGATAAGAGGTCAGTGATCTATGGCCCATGGCCTAACAGACCTGCTGCCTGGTTTTTGGTTTTGTTTTTGTATTTGTTTTTTAAGGAAAGGTGCAGTGCACCCTGGTGGCCTAGTGATTTAGTTCACTGAGTGCAGGCCACGTACATTCCAAGGTCCCAGGTTCAAGAACCAGGGTCAGGGAACATGAAGGGGCTGGAGGTTTGGGGGACAAAACCAAGATGAATGATAACTAAAAAAAATGCATCTTCCACCTTTCTCTTCCTGCCTCCTTAGTCACCTTCATTCCTGCCTATACTTTTCCTTTAAAAAAAAAAGAAAAGAACAGGCAGGAAAGAAGGCAAGTAGGCAGATAGGAAGAAAGATGAGAAACAAGCATCTTTATTTCATTTTTACTTAGCTGTTCACATTGGTTGTTTCCCCCAGGACCCAGGACTCATACCCAGGGACATGTGGCCTGTGCTTCTTCAGAGACGGTTGATCTAATCGCTGCTCCAGCAAGGCACGTCCTGTGACAATTTCTGTAAATAAATTTTATGGGCACACAGCGATGCTCACTTGTTTATGTACTGTCCATGGCAGCTTTGATGCCACAAGTCTGGAGCTGAGCAATTGCATTATAGACCACATGACCTGCAAAGACTTACTTTCTGGGCTTTACTAAAAGAAGTTTGCAGAAATCTGATCTAGACTGTTCAAAATGGTGAGCATTGAAGAGTTATTAATTATCAAGAGCAAATATATAGCTAAGCAGTTTAGTTAACATATGCTTATATCTAATGAAACTCAAATATCAGAATATATGAGTAAAATAAGTGATAGAATTGAAGGGAATGTTGCCATCATTTAAATGATTTCTGATCTTCCCTTTTGGAGTTACCTTTGGAGCCATTCAATAAACCACCCAAGAAAATGTGTTTTTACCATCTCTGGTCATCCCTTGACATAATATCTTCATAATGATATTTTTATCTAAGTAAACTATATTGAAAATCTTTCATATCTGTCATTCTTTTTCAGTTGCCTATTCTAATTGTAGATTTGTGCTTACAAAGATCTGATTTTTAAAAGTAACTGCCTACTCCTCTTTTTACTCTGTTTTTTTCTTCTCTTCCTGCTGCTTTATAATAGTGTAGGAACCTGGGTCCTAGTACCTGATGAGCAAATGAATCAGGTAAGTGGTCAAGACGATTATAGCTTAAAAGTTGCAATTTCACATCTGAATAACTTGGTAATTGATGGCATGACACCCCCGGTGCCCCACAGTTAAAATGTTGTGGGCCTTTTCTCTCATGACTTTCATTGGGAGTCAACTGGAATAACTTTAGTCAAGCCATTTTTAGTCAAAACTGAACATTTTCCAAAATTACATTACCACTGTCACAGCGGAATTTATTCTTGCAGTCAATCTCTTCAATTTTGCAGAGCTTAGATGGAATGCATGGTTGATAGGTCAGTAGGGGCTCAGTACATGCTTGTCCTCCAAACTGACTGGGGCGCAAGATGGATCTAACCTTAAACTGAAAGAAAAGAGGAGAAAGGTGAGTGACTCCACAGCACTGTCAAAGTTACAATACAGCTAAGAAAATTGGGCTCTCGGTCACTGTGGTGAGTTTTCTCATATGGGTGTTTCCTACTAATGATTTTGCTAGTTCTGGTGATGTGTGTGCTCAGGGAAGTCATTATCTCTCTTTGCCTCATCTTCATAACCTAGAAAATGAGGAAGTAGGCAAAAAGATGTCAAGGTCTTCTAACCCTGAAATCATATGATTCTAAATTAAAACAAAATAAAATGTACAAAATGTGCAAATATTTACTGGTTTCCAGAAAACAATTGATTCTTCCAAGTAAAAATAACAGCCCTTCTGTATCACAGGGATAGTATGAAGTGATAACTGTGAAAAGATTTGGGGATTCTCTTGCATGAAAAAGTTCCCATGGATACCAGAGTATACCAAGGTAGATATTCTCTACGCTTTAAAAGATTTTCAGTGGTTTTCAGTAAAACAGATAGTTAGGGAAGGATAGAAATAGGACAGGGTTAAGAAGTACTGATTTTTGAAGTTAATAAAATACAAGTTCAAAATGTAGCTTCTCTGTTCATTAGTGACGTATTCTCAGGCAGATGACTTAACTCCTCAAGAACCATGACTTCCTCATCTGTAAAATGGGTATAAAATATAATTAATGAAGTTTGAATAAGTGATGTGTGTAAAGGGCCTCCGAATCTGAGTGCTCATTGAATGAATTTCTTCTTCCTGAACCTTTCCTGAGAAAGCTCAATGCCTGCCAACAGGGCCTCACAGGCCAGCGCCCTCACAGGGACAGGCCTGCAGTAAATATTGCAGCTGGGAACAATCAACAAGTTGAGGGACTTTCCCATGGGAAGCGGGAAATGGGAGGAAGGGCAGGCAATCAGTCTCTTGATTAACAGTCCTCATTTCTGTCTGATTTTACATTTTGGACCAAAATCCCTATTTTCTAGCAGCTTCTTACGCTTTCTGAGCTCCCAGAACACAGACGGTGGAATTCAGAGCTGGCCAAGTGCTGTACCAATGGTGGGGCAGAATTTCCTTTTGGTGTTCATATAACAGTAAAACCTGTAAAGTAAATTCCCCCGCTTACCACGCACCCCCTCCACACACACACAAAGAAAAAAAAATGATGCCTACATGAAATTTTCCCTCAAGGGAAGCTGAAATTTTTTTTTTTTTTTTTCTTTCAGAAATTGAAGAAATTCAGCATTACTGTGGTTGTTGAGCCTATGAGGGAATTTCAGCACTTGACTGTGAATCAGGCTTTCTGGATATGCTCATGTATATCACCTACCTGTTTTTCTACACAAGGGTCACACTCTGACCACGGTCCATAATCTCCCAGGAGGCAGTTGATAGGACAAGTTTGCCAGTTACATTGTCTGGTCTCGAACTTGGTGCAGAGCTGGTTACAAGAGTTCTCCCAGTAGTACTTATCTGCTATTATTTGCCTGCAATAGTGAGAAAAAGCTGCTCTGCATGAGTTATTATTCACTGTGGCTCAGCCCCACAAAAAGACAACACTGAGCATTAGGTACAGTGACTAAAGGAAAAGAAAGTTTTCATGAAAAATCAGGTAGGTTTGCACTCAATGGAATTGATGATCAAGGACATAATTTGCAGGGTTTCATGCAAAAATGAAAATGGTTCAAAATTTTTAAGAATGTCAAGATAGGGATGGCCAAGCATGACACCAAGACTGGAGTCCTTCTAAGAGTGAGGTCCTGTGTGATACCACAGGTCACATATCCATGCCGTTGGCCCTGATGGAATTCCTGGAAGGGGCTTAAAAGGAAAGAGAAGAAAGAAGAAACTTCCTGAAAATTGCTTAGAAGATGACAACACAGTATGAAAGGTACAATGATTGAGATAGAGAAACAATGCTATGGGGCCAAAGATTCAACGAGAAAGTGACATGAGAGCTCTAACGAGAAATTCATGTGAATTTTGCAGGCAATGAAGGGGAGGCACATGGAGGGGACAGTGTGTGCAGATTAGGCAGGGGGATGGCATGTCCATGAGGAGGGGCTTATGGGAGGACCTGCAAAATGCTGGATGGAGAGGCATGGGATACTTGTTCTTCATTTAGTAGAGGTGGACAGCTACTAAAGGACTCTTGAATAGAGGCACATTCTAAGTAAACCTGTTTTCACACACTCAGTAGATAGTTTACTGGGGAAGTCAACTGGTGATTTTAACAAGACTCATACAACATATGTAAAAAAGTTTTCTAAAATAAATCTCTTAAAATTGCTCTTACATTTAAACACATTAAATACATGTGTTTCTCCTTCAAGTCATGTAGTATCTCCATGGTACAGAAATATCTAACAAATTTAAGGAAACTGTGGGGAACAACTAGTCTGATTGATGAAAAGACTGAATTATTGAATGTTATCAAGTAAACACAGTTTTCTTGCCTTCTTGTACATGCCAGCAATCAAGCTAATAGCTAGCAGTGTTGTTCAATTGAGGTCCTGTTAGGCTGGGTTTAATGAGTAGAAAATGCTCTGTAATTAACTCACTCACTGCAGGCAAGCAGAGCTATATGCTGATTGAAAAAAAGAACTGGAGTAGTGATTCAAAGTTAAATAGTCAACTCAAAATATTGCATATTCTTAACTAAATTCTCTGAAATGCCTCAGTGTTGAGAGAACAAAAGTAGACCTCGTTTCAATCTTTCGTTGAAAAGATCTCACATTGCATCCACACGGATTTCTCATTTTGAGATGCAGTCTTCACCAATGCTTGGGGCGATACTGCTGTTATTGCCAACCCTGTCCTCGAGGGATCCCAGGACGCAAAGAAAAGCTGCATAGCTCACACCCACCTCCTCCTGCTCTGCGTTCCAGAATTGCAGGTTTTTGAACAACTGGACCACTGAGTCCATGGATAATGATCACAAAAACAGGCTTGGCTCATGTTGATGAGAATACTCAGAAGGATGAAATGCAAGATGGAGTGTCTGGCCATACCTTGATTGCCTCCAGGACCTGAAGAAGAATGAGGTACTGCATAGCAAATACTTGGTGGTATTAAAAGATTGCAAGTCATTCTCGGTTTCACACTCAAACCTGATCTTAGAAAATATATGCATCCCTGCTTTGTTAAGCAATTCTTTCTTAAGAATTAAACACCTATCAATTCCCATGCTCATGAGCACAAATCCTATCTCTGAAGATTTTTAGGGTGGATATTTTTTCTCTTAGTTACAACCCCCAGTAGGAAGTTTCCCTGAATGCTTAGTAATAGGCTTCAAGACAAGGTATGTTTTTTATATCTCTATCTCTATATATGTATGTATGTATATATGCTATAATGTATTTATGTGTATATATATGTCATATATTATCATAGATTTATAAATAAATTATATGTCCCATTTCATCACAAAACAGAAATTATTAAATAATCTTATACTTCAGAAACAACTGTTTGTTTTGTATGGGTAGTATTCTCAAGCACCTTTCAGCTTTTCATATTTTTCTGCAACTGACAAAAAGAGCTTGAACCATTCTCCTGGAAGCTCTCTTTGGTTTCCTGGCATTCGGGAAGCCTGCTAAAGAGAGAGTTCACTGTGCAACCATCTCTGTGTACACAGTCATGGAAGTTATTGCAGAAACGGATCTTTGAAAACTCTATGTTAATCGTCCTCATTTATGGTTGATGAAACAGGCTGAAAGAGGGCAAAAATGTTGAGAAAACTTTGACCAATGGTTCCCACCTGTGTGCTGTGTGCTGCTTGAATGTATCATATTGACCTAAACCATCATCTTAATTGTGGTCATTCTGTATACATAAACACTCCAATAAGCATCTCTGTCATGTTCATTTAACATACTTTTATGATATATTTATAGGGCCAATGAGTGTATTCTTAGCAGCAGAATGACTCAAATATATAAATTTAAAATTTAGATAGGTATTGTAAAATTGCCCTACTGAAATATGGCTCCCTTAAATGTATCAGAGGGTGAGTGTCTCATAATATTTGAATGTCATTAATTTATGTTTCTATATTGTTATGAGAGGGTATTTCAGTATTTTAAAAAGGAGCTCATTTTATAAATTTTCATTTCAGCCCAAAACCTGAGATCAAATGTAAGAATTACTTCTTCAATATGCTCAGAAATCCAAGCATTTCTTCTTAACAAATCACTAAGCTTTATGAACTCTTCTTCACGTTTAGAGAAAAAGGCTGGAATTAAAGACACCAAATTCATTGACATACCCTTAAGTCCTTCCATTTAAAATGAAGTACATTAATTGGAGTAGCCATTGTTTGCTGCCAGGCATTGAGATAAGAATTAGACTCCTCCCTCACTGGGGAGGGTGGATAGAAACTGAAGATGCTCCCCAAGTTTTTTATCCAAACTTTTTTCTCCAACTCATAGATAAACTGCTACAGCCCTAAGCTATTTCAATCGTAACATATGAAAGGTTCCTTTAAAAATGAGTGCACTGGTCTGCTGATTTTAGTTCCCTGGTAGATAACTTACCTTTCCTGATTTTCCTCAGTAGCACAGAACAAATAACACATTAGAACAAGCATCAGAGAAAATTTGGGCTGTGACCAGACAGAATGGCTGACCTGCCATGTCAGACCTGAGCTTCCAGTTGGGTTGTTTTTCACTGACTTTGAGGGTCCTTGGGAGCTGAAATTCCTAAACTATATATACATATTTCCTGTTAACTTTTAGATACACCACCACCCTGTTCTCACTCCCAGCTTCAAATTGGGACCTTCTCATACAAGACCCTCTTGAATTAAGAAATCTAAGGAGGTTATTGGTTATTGTTTGTTTATCTATTTTGCTGTTTATTAATAGATGGATGACTATCTTCCAGAATGATTCAATTGTGGAGAAAACAAAGTTTTAAAACATTTTGTGGAATCGACATGTAATCGATTAAGAGATTCTAAGTCCAAGAGATTACCAGTTCTCAATAGATACTGCCTGCTATAACTTCCCGAAGTTTAATAAGTATAGGTGGATTTCTTCCCATCATCATTCAGTACTTCAGAATAAAACCACTATAAAATATTCTGATCTCTTTGGAGATAATTATTCTGAGGCAATTTGGAAAATGATATAAATTAAGATGATAATGTCAGTTTCTTACTTGAGAACATGCTGGCAAAAGAACTAATGGGGAGCTTCTTTTATAACATTTTACTGTTAGGAAGAAAAATGGTGGGATAAATTTCATTCACATAAAGAAAAGGATAAATTTCATTCACATAAAGAAAACTCTTTTTTTTTTACTATGACCCACCATATAATATCTAACAGTTTTTTATCGATAAATTTTGAATATTTTTAAGCATTTTAGACATAACTAAAATGATATGTGGGTATTTTACAAATACTATACAATTTCCATGCACACATGGAACTAAATAAAATCCAGTGACTAGAAGAAGGCGGGAGAAATCTTCCACTGCTGTGCCTGGATAGTAGCTGTGCTTTCTCATAGTTGCCATCAACGTCTTGGACTCTAAAAATCAGTGACACCAGTGAACCATAGAAGATGGTTGTGAGAGCATTTAGAGAGCTCTAGTGTAGAGTGAGAACCATCTTATTCTGACCTGTCACCTTCTGATGTACTTGCTTCACACAAAGATTTGACCACAAGGCATCTCAGTGCATCTTACCCAACAGGTTCGAGTAGCCTCTAGTTTGCCCCCAACTGTAGGTTCTTCCTTCCATCTCCTGGAAAATTTCTTGAATCCTGTATTTATTTGTTTCTTCTGTGCATGCCTCCAAGGTTCAAGAAGTAATATTTGCCGTTGCTAGGGCAGACTGAGCCACCCAGGCACATGACTGATCTTTTGGTTAAAGGGTGTGTTTATTTTACTTTTAACTAGTTAAGCTCATAGAAAAATTTGATTTCAACAAGGTATTTTTCTGGAAGGAACTTTCATTAAGAAACACGAACCTTTAGCTCTTTTGAGATTTAAGTAAAATATAGTTATTTCTTATTTTAAAAGAAAGACAAAGAAATAACTATAATCTGTTAGGAGTTTTCAAGCATGAAAGAATAAGTTTATTTGGAAGCATGATCTACAATTTTGAAATATTAAGATAAAAAATATAATCACTATGCCACTCACCTTTAAGAGTTTGCAGTGTCCATGACACCAATTGGCAAATGGCTGAGACAATAAGAACTCATAATGAAAAGGCTTTAGATGGTGACCCAACCAAACTTTTCCCAATGTTGCTGGCTAACACAAAGTCATATCCCAGAGATCTGATGACAGCTAGAGTCTTGTCAAAATAAACATTCTGTGGAAACTTTGGACTGCATATAATTACTTCAACCCACAGTAGCCTTGAAATTCTGAGTGCCATATTGTCCAGTGTTCTGATTTCTCATTCAAGCTGTTTTAATAGGTACTGCCTAATAGCTACTGCCAAAAAAGAAATCTCTGACTCTATTTTACAAAATACTTCAGAATAAGTTGTTCGAAGTTGCCTTCTTATTTAGGAACGTGTCCATTAATTAAAATATGTATAGATTATTATTTTTATGACTATAGAACATTCAGCAAGGAAGATTGGTTAAATGTAGAAAAGTGTGAAGAATTATAATTAAAATTATTATTTAACCAGAAAAACTATTAATATTTGGAGTAAATACTTACCATTATATATATGTATATATAATAGCTCTCTGTGTAAGCGTACACATGAACATATGTGTGTGGGGGGGAGAGAAGAAATTATTTATGTGGTAAAGTAATAGAAATGTATATATACAAATAAATAAAAATTTTAAGTGATATCATACATTAAAAAAATTAAAAACACAGAACTGATCATATTCTATAGTTTACAAAATTGACTTATCTTCGATATGTATGATATCTTTTTCTATCACATTTCACTATTTCTCCCCTGTATCTTGTTTCATTTCTCTCCCATTAACACATTTACTTTCTATTGTGTTTCTTTCTTCAAGATTGTTGCCCAGTTTTCAGCTATGTTAACTATAGTTTAGCCTTGTAAGTTTTGGATTTTGAAGATTTTTTTTCTCAGTCTGCCATCCTCCTGTTAGTTTTTTTCAGTAGTATCTCTGATTGAAGAGAAAACACTAATTTTTATATAATTGAATCTATTTTTCCCTGACACTTTTTGCTTTGGATATTATTTCTTTTGCTTAAAAATCACTATGGGGCCCCATTTGCTCAGACACTAAGCCTGTTGCTTGGTGTAGACCAAGCAAAGCCCAAGGTCTTGGGTGTAAGACAGGGACCAGAGCGAGCAATCAAAACAGACAAATAAAAAAGGTAACTTCTCTTTCTTCCTGATTAAAACATAAACTAATGTTTCAAAAAAAGAGAAACCATTGTTTAAGTAATCTGAAGTCATAGATACATTGCTAAACTTTCTTTAGTTGGTTTTATAGTTTTATATTTCATAAATCCTCTTTAATCCTCTACATTTAAATTTATTTTTATAAATGACCTGAGTAAAATAAAGAAAATCAGACAAAAACCTAAAAAATTTTGTCATCATTTCATAGACGCATTAAAGTATTTTTTAAATCTTGATACTTATGATAAAACTTTTATCAAACTAGGCACAGCAGATACATTTCTTAATCTGACAGACTATCTTGAAAAAACTTTCAGCTAACATTACAGATAAAAAAGATATTGACCCTTTTCTTCCTAAGATCAGAAAAGAAACAACTGCTTTTATTCAGTATTGTACCGAAGCACCTAACCTGGGAACTAAGGGTAGAATAGAATAGGCATAATACTGAAAGGAAAGTAAAAACATGATCTTGCTTGTAGACAACATGATTTTGTGTGTATAGAAACTCCAAAACTCCAGAAATATATTAGAATTAAAATGAACTGAATAAGATTGCTGGAAACAAGTTGATCACATTATTTTGATATATTATCAAAGCCAAATAAAAATGTCATATGGAAAGGTTTAACAACAATGGTAAAGCAGATTCTTTACACATAATGATATTTTCATCATGCTTCCATGAAAGTTCATGATATAGCTTGAGTTAGGCTAATATGGATGTTATGCAAAGGTGAAGTGAAAGAATGAGTGCCATAAATAAGTCTGCATATATATGTGTGTGTGTGTGTGTGTGTGTGTGTGTGTGTGTGTGTGTGTGTGTGTGTATATATATATATGAATTGAGAATGTAGGGACTTATATTTGACTCTTGATTCTGTAATAATCAATCACATCATCTTCAACAAATCACTTCATTGAAGTCCTCTCAATTTTCCCTCTTTGCAAAATAAATACTCTTCAACTTTTTAAAAAGTGGATAGACAACTTCTTTAAAAATAATAATATCCTCAGTATGGATTGACAAATTAAACAGATATACATAAGGCAACAAATTTTTCCATGTAAGGGGAAATAAGGAATTTAGCTGGTGTAAATATTTGCTAAAGCATAGATGGGACTTGCTACTTCAAGGTAACAGGCTTTAGCATGGACAGTGGTAAATTGCCCAAGATCAAAGTCAGAAGCAGAATAAAATTTCTGATCTACAGTCTGTTTTCTTTCTCTTATATGCATTGAAACTTCGAAAACTAAAATTTCAGACTAAGGAGGAAACCCCAATGGCATGCTTCAGCCCAATACTGAAGATGCTTTAGGACTTGTGTAGTATTTTTTACTCTGAGTATCTGAGAAGAAAAATAGGAGTTAAAGTATTTGTGATTGGGCAAGGATATATATCATTTAAGAATTTTTTTTTTTCTAGTTGGTTCCTCAAGATCCTAAATATGTTTTTCTAAGGTCATGTTCTTTGGAGCTAAGGAAAAATGTTAGAAGTCATAAGCTAGAGTGATAAAGTCAGGAGTCCATGGGATGAGCCTACATATATTTGCTAAGTAATGTGTGCTATGAGAAAGGCATAATAGTGAGAAAGTTGTATGCCATTGCACAAGAAAAATAGATGGAGAGGGTTGAATGTGGTGTAGAGGAATTTTTGAGATGAAGTGCACTGTCTGTGACTCAATTGCTAAAACTGATCTGGCATCACGTGATAAACTAGCATCTTTTCAGTGATGTAGTTGGGTTCTACATCTTGGTATTCATGCATGGTTAAATAATATATCCCACTCAGCATCCTTTTCTTGAGCAGGAATCAGAACATTTCAGTGAGTGAGGTAAAGCTAGTCTGTTACCTGTTCTGTAAATAAAGTTTCATTGAAATAAAGTTATACGATTAGTCATCGTGCTGCTATTGCACTGCCGCACCAGAGTTGAGTAGTTACAACAGAGACTGTATTGCCTTCAAAGTCTAAAATATTTTCTGTATGCACCTTTACATAAAAAATATTCTGACCCTACAACCCAGATGTAGAGAATTCTGGTCTGATGAATACGCTTCATTTTTCCAAAACTACTTTAGGAAGTAGAAGTAGTTTTACTTGGGATCGATCAATGGGTGATTTTCTCAGAGCTAGGAATCAAATGCTTGTGTGAAATTATACTCTGGTATACCTTCATGCAGGAATATGAATGCTTTCTAAAGAATATTTAGATGTGTGCTGCTGAGAAATACAGCATACTGTGATGTTTGCCAGCTGAGCTCTTTCATTACAAGCCTTTTAAAGAGATGGCTGGTTAAATGGGATACTTTTTCACACAAATTGATCTGTATATTCAAATGAATAAAATTGCTAGTAAGCTTAAATGTACATGGACAGTACAAAAAGGCTTTAATTGTAAAGGAACAGAAGCAGGTAAGAGGAATTTACAACCAGGACATGGAACATTAGAACAGAGCCATGATCATTTTTCCAGAAAGATACATATTGTGTTAATTTTTTAATTTCTCCTCTAGCAGATTCACAGCCCTGAGACATTTTCTGCCAAGACAATAACCTCACATATAAGATAATGAATAGTGGATGCTGCTGATTATATGAGGGTTTTTTGTTATACTAAGTATTCACATGCCAACTTACCATTACAGCAAAAATACTGTAATTTCTCATTAGAGCCAGGGCTAATAAGCTTGTTTTTCAAACCCTTCAGAGTGTGCTTTATAAGTGTGTGAGGAGATAAAGTAAAATTGCTAATTTAGTCATTTCACTTTAGAGAATCATAGATCAAAACTCTCAAATGAAGGAAAGAGAAGGTTTCTTTGGACCTCAACTACCATATTCTTTCTCTCCTTTTTTTTTACTATTAAAATTATTAGAGCGATAGTCTAAATTGACTACATTTACTTTCATACCATCTATTCCCCATTAACTTTACTCTTTATAAACTTGCTTATATATACAATCAGCTTGCAAGAACTAGTCTCTTGATAATAACCAGTAATTAACCACTCCTCAATTCATTATTGGCTTTCAGAAATAACACGATGCATGTTTTTCTCAGGAAATTACTTTTTCTTCCCTCAGTGATCTCTTCCTACTTCTATCTGGGAGTCTATCCTCACCATTTTTTCTTTCATCAAATATTTCATCTACTGCCTTCCACCACCATGGTAATGACTGCTTTATAGTTCACCAAGCATTGTATTCTAATGTCTACCAATTGTATTCAAGTAGAATCATATGACAGTGATAGCATCCTCTCTCTCTTATTTCTCTATTCTAATAGATGCTGAACCCTGTAGCTCAAGTGTCAATTCACTCTTCACTTCTTTTTTTTCCTCTACACTATGACTAAGGCTATGACACCACTTCCAGTACTGGTGAAGATCTTGAATATTTTACCTTTATGGAGTTTATAATCTATTGAATGGAAGAAAGAGAATACCAAAAAATGTGAATTATATAGCCTTTTAGAAGCACAAGCAGTATTTATTAAAATATTGTGTTTTTAAAAAAATTCAGGTTATGGGAAGGTGGTCATGATGGCGATCTGAAGGAAGAAACTTGCAAGGCTACCCACAGTGCCACCCTGTGGGTGGAGGAGGAACTGCAGCCTGGTTGCTGATTGTGGGCCAGAGAAGTGTGGCCTTTATTGTTCAGAGCTGGGACACTGGCGGAAGGCTTACCACACAAACTCCAACCTGAACTCTTGGGTCCCAATGCAGGATCCACCTAAAAACATCAACAAATCCAACCAGTGGTGATACCACATATCTCAAGAACTCCTAGTGTTCAAAGAACATCTACGCTCCTCTAATGCAAGTCACCCAACAGAATGCCATCACTGCAGGGAAACCTAGTCCTCAAAAATATAAACAGAATTCCAAACATAATGAAGACACAGAGAAATATATGTAAAACAGTGGATTCAATTAAAACTTAAGGGGAAAATTTTAATACAACAGACATATGAAAACTACCTGAGGATAAATTTCAGGCAACAGTGATAAAAAAGTACTCTTGGAAATCAAGAAAACAACAGAGGACGAGAAAGAGAACAACAAAAAGAGAGAGACAAAATGAAGCAAGATATTAAAGAAATGAAGAACAAATAGTTGAATTAAAGAACTCAACAAAGGGACTCAAGAGTAAGATGGGTGAAGACTCCAAAGGAATCAGTGAGATAGAGGATAGGACAGAGGAATGCACTCAGGCAGACCAGCAAAGCGAGAAGAGAATGAAAAGAAATGAAAAAAGCATTCATGACCTATGGGATAACATCAAAAGGAACAACATTCACATCATATGGGTCCCAGGAAAGGATAGAGATGAGGGGGCAGAAACAGTATTTGAAGAAATAATAGCTGAGACCTTCCCTAACCTGAAGAAATGAAGTCCTCTAGACTCAGGAACCTCAGAGAGTTCCTAATAAAAGAAACCCACAGACACCTACACCTAGACACATTGCCATCAATATGTCAAAAATACGAGATGAAGAAATAATCTTAAAAGCAGCTGGAGAAACATGAGTCATGTACAAAGTAGTCCCCATAAGATTGTCAGAAGATTTCTCAAGTGACAATCTACATGCCAGAGGGAATGGCACGATATATTCAAAAGGCTGAAAGAAAAGGAGTTTCAACCTAGGATATTACACACTGTGAGGTTATCGTTCAGACCTGAAAGAATGAAAAAAAGCTTTCATAATAAGAAAAAAAGTTAAAGGAATTCATCACAACAAAACCAACTCTACAAAAAACACTAAAGGATGCTATATAAGGTATAAAGAAATCTCACTTAAAAACAGTAAGACAGCAAATATAAAAGTCAGGAGGAGGAGAGGAGAATAAAAATGTGGATGGTTAGAATGAGTATTTACTGATCTGCTCTCAAATAAAGATAGGAATTAAACATAGAATTATTAATGCTAACTTCAGGGTAATATCAAAATACATATCTAGGGGAAAAACAATGAAGAAAACAAAAAGGGAAACCAATCAAAACATAACTACATCCAACCCACTTAAGAAGAGAAAGAGAATAATAACAGACATTAGAACTCTTGTGAGGTGTGAAATGTTCATAGACTGAGATGCAATTTTAATATCCTAAAATTAATATAGCATTGTAAACAAAAGAAATTTTAAAATTATTATTTTTAAAAAATTTAATAAGAGAAAAATAGCAGGTTATGCTCTCTGCCTTATTTTCTCCTGCCTATAAACTTTCTTAGAGATTATCTGTCCAGTGTTCTCAAAATCTGATCCTCCAGGACCTGCTGAGTTGACTGTGATCTTATGTTTCTGCTCCTTGAAAAAAGTTAATGGGCCAGGATTGTGTATGAGCCAAATGGATTTAATCTAGCAAGACGTGGGATCAAAAATCAGAGATTCTGATTAGATATAACGTGATGCTTCTGTAAGCTATATGCAAAGAGAAGCAGAGAATGAAGTGGAAACTCAAAGAAATGTGTAGATATGACCCCAGAGTGCAAATGTGGTTCTTTGTGAGAGCTAATTGCACTTTCTTCTCTTAAATTCCACAAGGAATTCCTTTCTTTCAATAAATTATCTTTTTTATTATGATTCCTTGAATATAGTTCTATTATTTATAAATAAATTACATTTAAAGAAGATTTTATGATTTATTTCAAGAGATAAAGACCTTCACAACTGTATGATATGGCACTGCTCAATCAAAATGATTCCTGTCCAGCTTATCCAAACCATATATCCTGACTGATGTCATTCCGGAGCCCTGGACATAATTAGGTCAATGGCGCAAGCTATCTGCTCTCTATGCACAATACGACCACCAACACTTGTAGAAATTACTAAATTAGTTAAATATTTTGAGAAATCAACTATATCCTGGGATATTGTGGTAAGTGAAAGTTAGAAATTTGTTCTTCCAAATCAACATGGCTTCCTGGAGGTAGGATTACCAGGATCAGTGTATAAAATGGAAGGGTAGAAGGGTAGAGTTTGGGAAAGAAAGGTCATCCTAAATTCAGGTTTGAGTATTAAGAGATGTTTAAGTGAGTTTTACTGAACACTGTTTAACCTCAGGTTTTGATTGCTCATAAATGAGTGAGTAAAAGCAAAGAAGGTAGATATGAGGTCTTTATGACAACCCTGACAAAGTGTTTTGTAGGAAAATTTTTATTCTAAATATTGAGGCTGTGAAAAACTAGTGAAAAGTTCATCATAGCAGCAATGGGATTGTATGGGCATAGGGAAATACTTATGGAACAAAGAAAGAAGTCCAGTCACACATCATTGGAGTCTTGGCTAGGTTTGTGGCTGTGAAAAAAGAGAAAGAAAAGCTATGTTGAGACAAGTAAGGAATATTTAGCAACAGTATAAGACTAAAAGATAGTGAGTGAATACATTTACTCTTTGAGACTTGAATCGCACAAATAACTACCAATTATTTCCCCAAGTTCTTCAAGAGAGGAGTTGTTCCAGTAGAATGCTTGGAAACTTAACAAGTTCATTAATAGTATGTGTACAGCATATTTAACCAGCAGTAAAAGACAGAAGTTTCCAATCATCCCTCTACATATCATTAGGTCTGTGCCAATGTAGAAAGAAAGATGAAAGAAATGGAACAAATTGAAAAATATCTAGGGAGGTCACTTTTCTAAGTAACCAAACTTGGATGAGTTGTATTTTTTATAAGTGAGGGCAAGAACAGTCTTATCCTGACCAAAACAAAATAAAATGAAAACAATTTCCATTGACATGAGATAGTGTGTAAATACAAGGACAAAGATTTCTTGACTGTTGACATATTTTTGAACATTTGCAAAAATCAGAGTGATAATTTAGCTGAATTTATTCTTTTTGTGGCCTGATAAAAAGTTACTTCTTAGAAATCTATCAAAACTCAATCTTAAGAGAGTTGTCAATGAACTATTTTCCAACACATGCTTAATTTAGAACTAATTTTAAATGTCTGTTTTTCAAATTCAATATGAAAATATTCATAGGGTGCTTCCTATATAGTAGGGAATATGTTAAAACCCAAATATAATTGTGAATAAAATAGATATGATCCTTGCTTTCATGAGTTTTTAGTATACGAGGTAAAACTGATATTAAACAAATACACAGAGTATATAATAACACACTGTATATGATATTTTAAAGTAATAACTGTCAAAGTATATAATAAAATGCAAGAGCAATAATAATAAAGTGCTATGAGAAAGTATAAAGCATAGGGAATTTAGATTTGGAGGTTCCAGAGTATGAAAGGGAAACATTTGAGCTGAGATTAATTAGATGAAAAAAAGGGTTTACTAAGTAGAGTAGAGGGAGACAGGTAAAGAATAAGAGTAAAAGAATGTTTTTCATTCACTAGAAAGAATATTGAAAGTTGTACTATGGCAGCCCTCACCCTGCCCTCTCCAACTTTATTGATGTATGATTGACAAATGAAATGCTAAGAGTTAATGTATACATCATGGTGACTTGATATATGCATACTTTGTGAAAGGGTTTCCTTCATTAGTTAATTAAAACATCCATAACTTTATGCTTGTACATATATATGTGTTTATATATGAGAACATTTAAGTGTCGCTCTCAACAAATTTTGATTATATAATGCAGTTTTTGCCAGTGTTGATTTGTCATTGCCAGAACCATATTTTACATTAGAACCCCAGACCTTATTCATCTTGTGGCTGGAGGCGTGTATCTTTTACGCACCTCTCCTTATTCCTCCTGTCAACCCGAACCCTAGCAACTACCATTCTTTTGTGTTTCTAAGAGTGTGACGCATATTTTGCTTTGCTTTTTGATTTTTAGATTCCTCATATACATGATACCATGAAGTATTTGCCTTTGTCTAGCTTTTTTCACTTACATATTGTCTTCCCATTTCATTCAGTGTCACAATGGCAAGACTTGCTTATTTTTTGCTGGCAGAATAATATTCTGTGGTATATTATGTATTGTTGGAGAGGATGTGGAAATAAAGGAGTACCCCAATGGCGGGAATGTAAATTAGGGCAACCTCTTTAGAAAACTTTGAAAATTGCTAAAAAAAAAATAAATGTGGCTCTACCATTCAATTCAGCAATCCCACTTCTAGGCACAGACCCAGAGACCACGAAAACTCTAATCAGAAAAATTTTCTGTACCCCCATGTTCATGGAAGTCCAATTTTCAAGACATGGAGACAGCCTAAATGTCCATCCACAGATGGCTGAGTAAAGAGGAGGCCGTCTCTATGCACAGTGGAATTCTCTGCAGCTGTTACAAAAGATCACACTGTTCCCTTTGCAGTTGTGCTCTGAGTGGAACTAGAGGGGATCATGTTAAGCGAAATAAGTAAGAAAGAAAGAGAAGTACAGGGTAGCTTCACTCACATGTGGACTAGAAAGAAACAAAACAAATAAACAACAAAAACATCTGAACAAAAGTCACAGGCTATAAGACCATGGCTCCCAGGTCGGGGAAGCGGGGAGGCAAGGAACGGGGAACAAGGGCAGTAAAGGATGCTAGAACACTGGTGATGGGTGTGGTGTGACCTATACTGTGACAAGGTTTGATTTTAATATCCTAAATGTTAGCAAAAGAAATAAGACTTTTAATATTTCATTAGAATATTTTCTTTATTATATGAATCTATATAATTTTTTTAAAAAAGGAAACAAAAATCTTAGCTCAAACCAAAACCACTCCTTCACCCTTTCCTACTTTTTCAGTCTTTTTTCCAAAACCGGTCACTTTCAAATGACTAGACTTGTGAACATTTTTTGTCTCCATATTTCTTAGCACTAGTCCCCACATGAATGCATCCTAACCAGAGGCCTTTATACTGTATTTTCATATCAACCCCATAAACACTAGTAGAATATTTCCTTTATCTGTGCATTCACAACAGGGATCATGTTGCCCTCCAGAGGATGAAAATGGTTTTTGGTAGGAGTGGTAAAATTTCTTTGCTATTACAATAATCTGTGCCTCTGGAAAGCTTAACTCTACCAAACAGAATCTTGATACTTAGGAGTTTTTTTCTCCTGTTGGTTTTGCGTGGCTATCATGTGATCAGCATTGACATCAGATTAATGAAGATATCCAAAATGTATAAAAGATGAGTGGTGAAAACTGTGGTATGTGGCTTCTTTTATTCAGTTGTTTGCGCTACTTCAATCAGAAATATAATCACAATAAGATAGGATAATTTCACTCTCATGTGTAATATAATGAAATGAAACAAATAAATAGATAAAGCTCAGTAAAAACGCTCAGAACAGAAGACAATGATTGCCAGTGGATTGCTGGGGAGAAAAGAGGGGAAAAGATGGTGGTAAAGGACACTGGAACTCTGGTGGAGGGTGGGTATGAGATATAGATTGAGCTACAATGTCAATATTCAAAAATGAATGTAACCTTGTGACCAAAAGATGTAATAAATATCAATAATTGAAAAATAAAACAATATTTAGTAGCATGCCCTCATTTTACCATAGAGAGAGACAGAGAGAGACAGAGAGAGAGAAATAATGCATGTGTGTGTGTGTATGTGTGTGTAAGGCAAATTGTAAGAGGTGGCCTGTTCATGTCTATTGGCTACCATTTGCTCCTTCATAGATGCTGTTGATGTTTGATCCTGTGTTTTTACGTGTTACTTGGACTTTGAGAACTAAATAAAAATAGTATATATTGTACTATTCAAATGCAAAAAAGTTATTCAACCCATCATTATGTCACGTGCTGAAAAGAAAAAAATGTCAAGATTTCAAATCAACTTCTAGCAGTTATTTTTTCATATCAAGGAAAAGTTAAAAGTTCACTAAAAATAAATTTTAAATAATTTCATTCTTTTTATTATATTTCTAAGTGTATTAATAGGTAATATTTATTGCTCTGTATTATATACACTGCTTGCATAGTCATTTTAGATTTACTTTATATAAATAAATAGTATTAAATTTTACTTATAATCATGCATTTATAAAGTTAAATTACATGCCAATATTTCTTCATTTTTTTAACTTTTTGCCTTTAAAGAGTTAGCTATCCTGAACCCTGCATTAAACAAAAATAATAAACTTAATATTTTTTCTTTTTACGTATAAATCACCAGGTCTACATATAATATATAAATAGGTATACATTATATTTTGGGCATTAAGATTTTATTGGAGGGGTAAGTATTAGGAAAAATTTCTAGATAGCCTTTTGGGGAGTAATCATGAAAAAAGCAGTTGGGAAATTGATTTAAACTACCAAAATGTATTTTAAAATAGCTAAGAAAATAGTTTTTTTTATGGCTACATATTTATCATTTCTGATGTTCCTTATCCCATATCAGATGTGTTTTTCCAAGCCTAGAATCTTCTACTGGGAGAAGGAGGGAGGTGGGTACTTATCTGGAGCAGTGACTGGGTACCTGGAGGCCTTTGTAGCTCTTTCTGCTCCTGGAAACTATTCTTCTATCTGCTTTGTTTTCCAAAAGTTTTTGAAATATCATTTCTACTGAGATCTGCTCTATTCCTCTTGTCCTTTTGGTTTTACAACATTTCATTTCTTCCCTGATCTAATGGGAGATTGATGAGCTAAATTCAGATGGCCAGTTGCTATGTTCAATAGAAATTCATGTAGCCTTTTAAACGGGAACACATTTAATCTCTTGACCATACTCATTTAACCAGATACTTTGCCCATTCTCCTCCTCCATCTTAACTTTAACATATATAAATCCTTTCAAATTTTTATTACAAAGTCTGTTTTCCAATCTGTTTTGATCTCTGATATAAAGAATAGAATTTATGAGAATGTGGGGGAAACATCTGTAGTCAGTCTGAAGTTGAAATTGCCTCAGAAATTACTGTAATAAAGAAGTATTTTGTTATTGTTTCTCTTCTGGCTGACATTTAGAGATTAACATGTGCTTTCACTCCACTGCAAACTGGGGAGATATGTCAGAGGAGGCAAGAATGAGTCAGGAAACTGCGATAATTTTATTATTCTACAGTGATTATATAGTTGAAAGAAACCATGCTTGAATAAAAGTGCTTTTTCTGCTCTTGAGTGATATTAGAGGAAATCAGTAGGGAAAAGCAATTGCACAACAGGTTGGGGAGATGAGTAATACCAGGCAGGTGCCAGATCACCCAGGAAAACTTTTCAGATGGTATAGTCATGATACCTTCATAACCCTATCTTCAGCAAAGGAGATCTAAAAATTCCTTTCCTTAACACCATGGAATATGCATAAGTATATTTTTGTTAGTTCATTGGCTTAATCTTCTCTCCTTAGGTAAATCAAAACAGTTTATTTGAACAAAAACAGTGGTCTCCTATGTTTAGATGTATGGAAGATATCAAAGATACAGCCCATTATAGGATTTTCAGTTTAATATCCAATCTACTCTTTTTCTTAAACCACTTTATTGAAGTATGATTGACACATAAAAAAGTTGTATATATTTAATGTATACAGCTTGATGAGTTTAGAGGTAAGCGTATATCATGAAACTACTGCTATAATCTCTGCCATAGGTATGCATCACCTCAAAATACTCCTCATTATTATTATTACTATTATTATCATTATTATTATTTGTGACAAGGTCACTTAACCTGAGATTTGTCCTCTTAGCAAAATTCTAAGTAGACAACACAGTACTGTCAACTATAGGTGCCATGCAGTACAGTATGTCTCTAGGATTTCTTCATTTTGCATAACTAAAACTTTGTATTCATTGACTATTACCTTCACATATTTTATTTAATATAGTTCATGTTGCTCATATTTCAATATTGTAAATTATCTCATTACTATCTTTTCTTTTTCTTTTTTTCTCTCCAGTACAAAATCCAACCCAAGATGAAATCTTTAATTTAGTTATCATGTCTATCTTCTTTAATATAAAGTAGATTGCTAAATTTTCATTATAATCTGTGATACTGAGAATTTTGAAGAATAAATGCAAATTAAAAATATTATTTACTATGGGTTTGTCTGAGAGTATCATACCTGGAGAAAACAATTGATTTTTAAATATCAAACCACCATTGCATTTGAGAATAAGTACATATGGGGGTGATCTGGATTTGGTTTACTAACATATATTTGGAATATTTATGTTTATGAGAAAAAGTGATTTATAATTTTCTTGAAATATATTTGTCAAATGTTAAGACTGAGATTGTGTTGGCAATATTAACTAAGTTATTTCTTCTTTATATTATGGAAAAGTTTAAGATTGATGCTAACTTTTATTATAAATACAAAATGGCACTGAGTTTCTGAGGGTTAATGGATTTAATAATATATAAAATCAGTTTAATAGAAACTACTATACAGATATTTCTTTTCTTCTGCCGTTTAAAATTTTTTCTAGGAGTTTGTCTATTTTATTTTTGGCATAAGGGCATTTAAAATATGTTTTCATGGTGTTTGTATATTGTGTAACCTCTATTATTTCTGATATTAAAATTTTTATTACTATTCTCTGTCTTGATTATGTAAGGTTTCTCAATTGCATTAGTTTTTTCAAAATTCCAGTATTTGGTCTTATTGATTTTTCTCTTTAGCATATTGTTTTCTGTTTTATTAACTTCTGCTTTTATTTTTTTATTTTCATTTTATTTAGTTTGGATTTAACTGTCGTTTTTAAAAAATTTCATGTTTATATCATTTGTTTTCATCTCTTCACCATTTATACACATATTTAAGGTTTTATAATTTTCTTTAAGTATTGCTTTAGTCTTATTCTACAAGATTAGATATGTTGCTTTCATTTCTGAAGTTAAAATATTATCTAATTTCCAGTTTCCTCTACAATTCATAGTTAATTTAGAAGTGCATCATTTCATTTATAAATATTTTGGAATATGCATATATAGCTAATTTCCACTATTATTGAGCATATATTCATATATTTCAGTTACTTTGAACACTTTATGCCTATATATGGCCAAAATACAATAATTTACAAGCATTGTAAATATTTCAGCTGCTCTTCAAAAGTATATTCAAATGTTTTATAGTCTTTTATCTAATTCCATTAGGTCAAATTTATTCATCATTCAAATCTTACACATCTTTACTGATATTTGCTTGATTATTCTATTAGTTACTACTGAGAAGTACATATAAATCTTCCAATATCTTTGTGAATTTTCTCTTTCTACTTTTACTTTCATTATTTTTGGAGACCATTATTTATATAGGTGCTTTTTCCTTTAAAATTATTACTTCTTCCTGATACATTGACTCTTGTCATCCATGGAATGACATTTTTTATCTTTTTTGATTCTTCTTTTATTCTTTAATTATTTTTTAGATATATCTTATTCTATTCATTTACTTTATGCTTTTTATGTTCTCATGTTTAAATTCTATTGTTTAAAATAGCATAATTATTTGATTTTATTCAATTTGACAATCTTTATGGTTTAATTAGACTTTTGTATCTAACTTATGTCTAATATAATTACTAATAATGTGTTAGATTAATTCTACAATTTTACTCTTTTTTTATTGGTATTATCTATTTTTTTCCTTCTTTTGAATGGGTCCAATGTTCTTAAGATTCTGGTTTTTTTTTTAATATTTGTTTTATTTTCATACTAATCTTTTAATGGTAACCCAAGATTACAAAATGCATTTTGACTAATTATAGTTTAATATGATTTGGTATTTTAGCACGTTTTCTTTTATTTTACTTTTATATGTATTTTAAATCTGACATAAAGTTGCTATTGTTATTGATTTAGAAATTCCATATTGATTTTTCACATACATTTACCCACTTCATTCTTTTCTATTCCTTCCTGCTTTTTTACTTACTAAATAATTTTTTTTTCTGATTTTTTTCAGCTGATGTTCTATAATCTGTAAATTCCCTATTTTTATGGGCTTTAAATAGTCTTTTGGAATATATTTTAGCTGGGTATAAAATTCTAGGTTAGCAGTTATTCTCTTTGGGGCTTCTGTAATTTCAGTGATATGTTAGCTATGTGTTTTATTTTTCTTTCTTTGAAGGTAATGTTTATTGCTTTCTTTGTACATTTTTAATATTTTTTTTTTGTCTAGCTCTATTTTCTTATTGGAACTCAGAGTTTCTTGAGGTTGTAGTTTCATTAACTTAATGTCTTTTATTCACATGTGACATTCTCCACAATTGTGTTTTCCATTATTGATTCTGTTCCATTCTATTTTTGTTTCCTTTCTGTAATCCTAATTAAATGTACCCTAGATCTAATAACATCTTATAATCAATGGTAGAACCATGTTTCTGTTATTAATCATTGTTTCTCTATTTTTTAAATTTGGATATTTTTTATTCAGTTTATGAATTTTTCTATTCTTTTTTCATAAATCCAGAGTCTTTCACAAATCTCTATTTGAGTTTTTTGAGACATATTGAATCATATTCATTTTAAAGTCACTGTCTAATAATTATAATATTTGAACCATTAGTGAGCTTATTTCTAATATCTATTTTCTCCTTTTGCTGGACAGTTGATTCTGTCTATTTTCTTATTTGGTAACTTAAAAAAAAATCAAATGCTAGCTATTGTGTAGGAAGAATCATATATGCACCTAATGAAATCATTTTCCTCCAGATACATCTTTTTCTGCCATATGTATTTGTGTTAGTGAGATTATTTTGATCCATCCAGTGATTGAAATTTTTTGAGCTGCATTTCAGTGTCTCTTTTATTGTTCTGGTTAAGACTTTCAGTCTCAGTTGAAAGCTTTTCTTTCTCAGAACTTTAAATTTATTGTTGTCCTTGAACTCTGCTTGTATCCCCACAACTGTGAGACTTGCAAATATTCTTTTTAGCTTTTTGATATACTTACGGCCTTGTGTTTGACTTCTCCAACTTTTGCCATGAACACTCTAGAATTGAGGGACTATCTAAAGACAGAAAGCTGAACCAAATAATAGGCTCACGCGTTTGTGGTCTTCTTTTCTTTTTCTAGCCCTTGAGTTCTGCCTTTCTTGACTTTCTGGATTTTGTCTCCCTAGCACTCACCTTAGGAAAGAAGAAAGCTCTTATCTGCTACTTTGTGTTAGGTCTCTAGTCCACTTCATTCATCTATCAGGAAATTCCGTAAAAAGGAAAGTAGCAGAGAATTTGCCTTACCACGAAGAATTTTCTTTTTCTCAGATTTTTTGTTTCTAGCATATCTTTTGCCTTGTTTATTCTTTTTAGATTTTACTTTTGAAGTTGACTTTCTAAGAGGATTGGTATAATAGGAAGAAATCCAACAGAGAATCAAAAGTCAAACATGGTTCAGGCATTAAAGCTGCAGCTGCAGCACAGTCTACATAAAGCTAAGGACCTGGGTTCATGACCACGAGGCTGAGTGAACAACCAAAATTAATAAGTAGATAAATAAATAAATAAATGTGCCTTCTTCCTCTTTCATCCTACCTGCCTGACTGACAATTTGTCTTCATTACTGTCTGCTTCTTCTTAAAAGAAATATAAGGCAAACATGAACAATTTCTCATTGGAATGCTAACTCTGTGTGCTGTAGAAATTTGGAAAGCCATAACAAGAAAAAAGAAAACAACTATTCACAATCTTTTTCTTTACCATCTTCACCTTGTTAATTCTGAGTCATCTTTCTGTTTTTAGCCTCAACTAAGTTCTCCAGAAAGTATAATCCGTCCTCATTTTGTCGTTGGATCTGACTCCTGGGGAAGTATTCTCAATGCCCAAGTTGCCAAATAGTACACGAATTCTGTCCATGAAAGCTGTCTACTCTATGAACACCTCATGGAAAGAGTCAGTCAGCTTTAAACTCTTTTCCAATCAGAGAACACGACATCTTCCTGATGAGGTGATTTGTGTGCTAGGTGAAGTCCTTCTGTCTGTCTTCTTGATTAAGGTTTAAGGGTTCTACACTCCAGCTCACCTTTGACAACCTCAAGAAAATGCGGCAGAGCAGAGAGTAGAGCTCAACCCAGGAACCAGTTTCTTGGCTTGTTGAGAGAAGGAATTCAAGGACAAGTCAGAAAAAAAGCTACAGTATAGAAAAAGATACATTATCAAAGTGAGGAAAGTACATGTATGGGAAGGGTGTTACAGATATGCTCCAAAAAAGGCACACAAGAATCTAAAGATATATAGTGCCTTTTTGGAGTGATTGCATCATTAATATTAAATATTAATTATTTAATATTCATTTGTACCCAAGGAAGGGGGTTGGATTACCGTGGTAGAGGGAAGACCTTTCCTTCTTTATAGGATCTTGCATTTACATCCTCATACAGTTTTCTTCAGAAGTGTGATAGCCCCCAAAGGTGTAGAGTTTCTAGTATGTTAATTTATGAAGGAGATGAAAATGAGCATATAATGAGGTTTGAGGTCACTTGAGGTCAACTCTAGGGCAGTTCAGTTGCCATATTGGTTCTGTTGCAGGAGACAGGTTGCCAGGCAGAGTTACTGTTCTCATATTTTTGGTGGAATATCTTCTCAGTTGCTTGTTAATTCTCTTATAGCTGGCTAACCTGCTTAAATTTATTTTGAATTAATGCTTTGTTCTTTTATTTATACTTTTTCTGTGTTATTAGACACTTATTTTTGTGTTTCTTGATTAGCATTTGTCTCTCTTATTAGATTATGAGTTCCAGTATGGCAAGGTCCATATCTGTTCATCTCTGTGGACATCGTATCTATCGCTGTCAAGAACATAGCAGATGTTTGATATTTATAAAATGTGCCTTCTACCAGTATTTCTTCTTTATTTGCATGTATGTATATATTCTCAATTAATATTCTATTCTATGTTATCTTTATTACATATTTTGTTTTTTACCTATTTTAAAATTTATTTGACAGTTTATCATAAATTCTTATCTTTAAGAAAATTTTTTCAGTCATCAATTATTTGACCTTGGAATTTCAATCAGTATTTTTAAGTCTCAGTTTCCTCATTTGTAAAGTAGGAGATTAATGATTGCTCACTCATTCTGCTGGTTGGTATAAGTAAATGAGACCATTGTTCTACAAGGAAGTTGTGGCATAAAAGATATTGGAGTTGAAATAGTTAATGCCTTAACATGGTATAATCCTTGTTGCTTGATGGAAGACTATGCCAAGCATAATTGCATTGTATGATGGGAGAACATTCACCTCAGCTCTCTATGAAGAGGTAAGTCTTTTCATTGCCACTTTGGAGAAGCTCTTCACTTATAGAATATTTACATCATGGCAAAAGGATGAGAATCAAAGAGCTACTGGTAAGAAAACAACATAGAGCTAAAATAAGATGTGGTTATTTTTGTTACAGAAAAGTAAGCAATTACCTTTTTGTAGAACACTTTGGGAGGCAAACACATCTGCAGAAATACAATAAATACTCAGTTGCTTCTAAGTAAGTGATGAATAAAAATAAAAAATTGCAGTTATTAATAAGGGTTGAGAGGAAAAAGAGCTCTCCCATCTTAAAAGACTTGAAGCACTCCATGATACAAAAAGTGAAACCCAGATGAGACCAGATCATTGTTTTTTAAGTATCAGGATTCAATAGGTGATATGAATTCCTCATCTGTGTGTACATTGATAGTTTAGCCAATTCTTTCATCACATTAATTTTTCTTTTGGTTATGCATATGAGTGCATTATCATTGTTGAATATTGTTTTAATAATTTCTAAAAATATTGGTGTCCGTGATAAATTTTTTCTAAAATTTGTTTCCTTGAGATTAAATTAAAATCTTCAAGTATTTCTACACAAAATACTTAGATGAACAGATCATTACATTCAAAGTTTTGGTAGCCAAAGTTTGCAAATGTAGGTGACAATACCATCTATAGAATGCTTTTCCATAGGTTCATTCTTCTCGGTGAACTTCATATTATTTCTTTTGAAGGAGAAAAGTGGATAGCATTATGTAATTGCAAGACAATACTGATATCCTTCAGAGTAGTTAGATTCCTCATCTCAATAATAGAAATTCCACTTTCCCATAGTGTTCAGGGAAAGAGCCTAGCATTTTCCCATGAGTGCAATTTTGTTAAGTTTCTGTTGCTGGAAATACGTTGTTGCATAACTTTGGGAACTAGAATTGTTTCATCAGAGAATTTGACAATAAATCTATATCCCAAATGCTTAGTCTTTTAAATTCTATCTGGCAAATTTATTTAATCAACACAGTGAGAAAATAGAGATTTGGTCTAGAGCTTAATTGGAGTAGGACTGAGTGTAGGAGGCAGAAGAAGCTGAAACATTCATTAGTCCGTGGTTTCTCCAATTTTATAAATGATTATTAGTGACTCACGAAGTAATCACCTACCTCCTCCATACCATTCATGGAAACAGAATTACAGAAAATCTCCTACTTGGAGATTGCTGTACTAAGGTGATTCCATTTGTCAAAGAGCCCAAGGGAACACAATTATTTACTTCATTAACTACTAGTTAAATCAAATCAGCTGATTACCATAAGAAATCAAGAAAGTTATGAGGAACAGAGTTTGCCAAAGTGGTAAAAAATGAAGCTATATTTACCATGCCGAATTATTCAAAACTCAGGATTGACAATTTATTACTACTTATTGTTATAATAATTCCTCACTGATGGAATCCTATATATTTTCATTAGGGATGATTGGGGGTTTATTCATTTAAGATGGGATTTGGAAAGCTAAATAGCAGTCAAGGATAATAGTTTTGAAATTCCAAGTCCTCTACTGCCGTATTTTTATTGATAAATAATAAATGCCATTGTATCATATTTTAATTATCAGTGGGAAGGATGTAGAGGCAGGTCTTATCACACATGAAGCAGATTAGTAAAACCCTTAGACCACTGGAACAAAAAGAGGAAATGAATAGTTCGGTGAAATAAAGTTCAGAGGAGTAAGTGAACCAGGGTGTCTTTTCACAAAGGCGTGAAGCCTTTTTGTGGAATCCACAAGCTTTTGTGTGAGGAGATACAGAGATAAGAAAATGTTGAGAAAACTGATGGAACACAAGAGGCTTTAACTAGATTCTCTGACAGGGAACACATCCTTTCATTGTGGATATATCATCATAAAGCCTCGAAAGGTCAAACAGAAAGATGGATTCAAGGTGAATACCAGTATGGATGTTACTATCTATGTGAGACAGAGCACATCACAACGGCGGCTCACAGGGATAAAATTAGTTGGAATCATGGCCCTGCTCAGCAGCTCTACATGTACCTGAATGAATTTCGAAATTGAGAAGTAGAATAGAAACTCTATAAAAGGACAATTACAGTCTTGACAGGGATTTTAAATTTTGAGTCGACTCACATTTACCTTGAACAATAATATTAAGTGGAAAGTTTAAGATGTTTTGCTTTAATCATTGAATTAAGGGACAGAAAATACAACTCTACTGGGGCACAGACAGAGGGAGGGGACACCTCCTACATGCATTCAGCAAAAATAAAGTTACATTTTCGAGGTTAGCTGATTTCTGACAGGTAAATTTCCATTCCTCTCTAATCAGCACAATTCTGTAAAAAGAATATTTCCTTATCTATGAGTAAATTTTTTTCAAAGATTTCTCCCTATTTATTGAAAACAATAATTTAGAAATTTTATTCTCACTTTCCTAGTCAAGATTTTTCTTTAATATTGATCTCATATTTGCAAAAGGCTTGAGCAATCCCATGTTTATGTTTTCAGTCACTTCAGAGCGGTTTATCTCATCTGACTTTCTACTTCGCTTTTATACCAATAGATTCTACAATGAATTCTTTTGAATCTAACAGAGATTCTTCTGACTCATAACTTTGATGTAACTTTTTTCTTCTTTTATCTAAACCAGTGTGTCCAGTCAACAGTTTCTTTCAATTCAAACTTCATGGTGTCTTTTATATCTCTTTTTAAAAATTCATTTTATTTTTGTCATTTTTGAAAAGTTATTATGTTTTGACGATAACGTGTTTTGAGGTATACTAATAGTATTTTTACATTTGCATATAGTACAGTAAATTTACTAATATTCACCCCACCCTTTTTATTTCTTTGATTTACAGTTAATTCCCTTCCTTCCATTTCCCTACCCATCTCCCATCGCTTTGGTACCCCCTGTTTTGCCTTTTCATCTCACCACTCGAGAGTCCATAGTTGTTGGGAGTAGCGCTCTCTCTCGCTTGCTCTCTCTCTCTCTCTCTCTCTCTCTCACACACACACACACACACACACACACACACACACACACACACACACATTTTAGTGTTGTTTAATTTATGACCTTCATTCATTTTCTCTTTACACATCATATGAGTGCTATCATATCTTTTAATTCCTTTCAATTCCTTCTGTCTCAACGATAATCCAACTCCCTTTCACAAAGAATCACCCTTTGAAAAAAACAACAGCTCCAGCTTACCACCTGATTGCTCCACTTTTAGCCTGTGATCTTCCTTCATCCTTCTAAAAATAACATTGTTACTTTCCTGGTGACCTCCCTTTGCATCACAGAATACTCTGCTCTTAATACACAATGATTCTATTACAGTAGCTTTCATTGAATCTAAGTGTTCATCTTGGCAGTCACCATCTTCCATCAGTCAATTAGTTGTTTTTAACAGCGCATTGTAATTCTTTCCTACTACAAAGTGCTTTTTTTATCACAAGCAAGTTGTCTTTTTATTGTATTCACCAATATCCCACCTACGGGTTAATTTTTCTATCCTTCGTTACCCTTTTCCTAAAGTTCTCTCATGAAAAGCCTTTATTTTCTCAGCTAAAGTCTACCTCTTCTCCTAAGATTTACAGATTGTTCCACCCCATAGGAAGTCCTTCCAACTCAGTATATCTACAGCACTATAATCTGTAAAATGTAATTTGATACTCTTGTCCATTATTTTTCTCATATATCAAACTAGATTGTAAAATACTTAACAAATTTCAGAACTTTTTAAAACTTTTCTTAAAACAGTATAATCTTGGGCATAAGTGTTAATATTTTAGAAAATGTATTGAGAAAGCACATATATATATGTGAGTGTGTGTATATATATATGTATATATCCATTAAGCAAATTATATTGCTTTGGCTTTTTGTAATAAATGATTTAAAAATGTTATTGAAGGAATGTCTTAAAAATTATATAAGTTTAAGGTATACAAATCACTAATAAGTTTAAGGTGTATGACTCAACATCTGTATATAGCATATTAAAATTATCACCAACAGTTAAATAGACATTTGAGAAATAAAATTTTGTTCTTTTACATATATATCATTCATTGAAACTGGCCTTCTTCCCATCAGTCTAAAGTGATACAATTACATGAAAATGGACACTTTCAAAAAGAACTACCTAAGCATAGCATATGCTATGTGTTGTAACTAAGTAGTTTTATATATGTTTTTATTCTGTTTTAATCAATATGCTTGATATTTCATTGGAAAATAAAATTCTGACCTATCACCAACCTATCAACCATTCCTTTACTTATTTTACAGTGAAGAATATGGTTTTGACTGGTTTATTCACTCATTTATTCAGCAAATGTAAATCAGACACCTGTTTTATGTCAAGCAAGAGTCTAAGATTTAGTTCTGTGGAAATGTAGATATGATTCCTTCTTTCACAAAACTTAGAGTCTTTCAAGAAGATAAGCAATAAACGATAATGATAAACAATTAAAATACTGTGGAGGTGGTGGAACAGTGTAGGTAGGAGGGCAAGGTTTAGAATTAATCTACTAGGATTTGATACTGGACTAGCTCAGGACTTTATAGCTCTGTGATATTGGCAAGTTTCTTAACCTTACAAAGTATCAGTTTCTTCGTATATAAACTTGGAATAAATTTAGTCATCTTGAGAATCCAATGAAAGTGCAAATTGCTGGAACTTAAGAGGGTCATTTAAAGTACTAACAGTTAATATGCTTAGAAGAATTTAGAATTTTACTGTTACAATAGTTCTTAGTGTAATTAAGGAGAATTGCAGGATAGTAATGCAGGGGCAGAGTATAGAATGAGGTGGGTTCTACTTATGAAAAAAAGAGTGATCTAAAACTAAAGGTGAAGAATTGGATAGACATTTCTCCAAAGAAAACACAATGATGGTCCACAGGCACATGAAAAGATGTTCCTCCTAGCCTGTAATTAAGAAAATTCAAATCAAAGTAGTGAGATATCACCTTACACCTGAGAGATTAGCTATTATCCAGAAGTCTGGATACAACAAATGTTGGTAAGGATGCAGAGAAAAGGGAACACTTTCACACTGTTGGTGGGAGTCAAATTACTGCAACCCTTATGGAAAATAGTATGGAGTTATCTCAAAATACTGATTATGGAAATCCCATATGATCCTGTCATCATACTTTTGGGTACTTACCCAAAATATACAAAAACAGTAATATAACAGAGATGTGCCCACCTCCATGTTTATTACAGCATTATTTACAATAGTCAAGAATATATGTGTGTGTGTGTTTGTATATGTATACATATATATATAATATAATGGAATACTACCCAACCTTTAGCAAAGATAAAATCCTCTCATTTGAATCAACATGAGTAGAACTAGAGAGGATTATACTAAGTGAAATGAATCAAAAGAAGAAAGATGGATTCTGGATAATCTCACTCATACATGGAACATGAGACAAATCAAAGGAACAGACTAAGCAAAAACCAATCCTTAAACATGGAATAGAACTGAGGTTACCAGTAGGGAACAGGGTAGGGATGAGAGCAAGTGGTGGCATCATCCAATGGAAAATAGTGAAACATTCTTGGTAATTTGGTGGTGGGTGGGGTGGATTGAACATATTTGAGGAATGGGGAACCAGCACGTATGGGTTCATATGATCTTGTAAAGCAAGTACACCATAATAATTAATAAATTTCAATAAAAAGAAGACAAAAACTACCTTAGATGGTGAGATAAGAGGTTGCATCAAGCCTCAGTGGAAAATAAAATTTTATAGGGGGCAAGAATTATGGAATTCAAGAAAAAGGAATGGAGTCAGGTCTGCAGGAGAGGGAGGAGAAAGACAATTTCTATTTCCCACCTGTAGTAAACATGGCAAGTAGCAACTGCGACTGGGAATGAAGGTTTACTCAGGACAGGAGATCAAGAGAGTGGTATGGCCATAAAAAGACTTGTTTAAAGTGAAATATATTTTTCCTACAACATACAAAGGACAAATCTTGAGTACAGTATGTCAATGAGTAATGGAGCAGGAAGCTGCTAGTCTTCAGGCAAACAACTAGACCATGCATCTTTAAAAATATGTATGATTGGATGATTTATGTTGACACATCTTATAATTTTGAGTACAGTGTTTTTCTCTTATTTCATGGCATTACAGACAATACAGATAACTATTCACTTAGTAATCCATTATGTAAACAACTCTTATTATTGATCTAAGTTTTGTAGAGCTGCTTCATGATAATGCATAAAAAGTAGAATTTCTTCAATTTATGTTTTTTACAGTTTTTCTTGATTTATAAAGTTCTTAGGAAATAATGAGACTTGTAACTGAATTAGACATGACCATTATTTAGTACCTCTCTTATCTAGAGTGTGGGTGTAGCAACTGGATGTGTGGCCTGCCATATCCCCTTGACTTATCTCTGTACTTCAAATTCAATTTAATAAAGTCTCTTAGACTCTCTGTAGTCTCTGAGGACTCTTTAATGACCTTGGTAAAAATCTTAGCCTATGTGAAAATCAAGCCAGAAATGCCAAAGAGTTAATTTGACTGGAATAGACCTCAACTTTGACTTGGGGAACTGGGAAACTGGTAAAAAGATATTCTTACTTTCTCTTACGCTTCTTGGAAAAATTCTAAGATGTGTTCTACACTGTCTACTAGTAATTTTAAATGACATTTCACCCACATTGCTAACAGGGTGATTATCTACATGGTAATGACTTTATTTGCTTCCTTGTCCCATTTCCTACTGTCCTCCCAATGCTTCTTGGAACCAACTCCAGGTAAATGACATTCACTCATCTCCTTGTCTTGGGATCTACTTCTGAGAACACATCATCTAAAATAACAGAGGAGTAAATGCTATAGAAAAGATATTCTTGAATTCACCATACAAAAAATAAAATCTTTACAATAAAGATGTGAAAACAACATTGTAAACATGAATATTCTAAACCAAGAATTTGGCTCCATGGTCTCTCCTTTTATAATTCCATTTTCATCCTTTTAAAATAACAATAAAACAGCAAAAACAAAAATTTGTAGAATTGCCTAAATTATATAACTTCAAAAAATAATAATTTTATTATTTTTTCTTTTGTTTTCAAAGCCTTATTCATTTTAAGATGTTGGGATCATTTCTGAGTTAATGGGTATTATACATCATACCTGCCACCAGAATTCTAGTGTCCGTCACCATCACCTGTTCCCTCTCCCCTTTCCTCTCCACTCCCACCTCCATGACAGCCAACATCTTTTAGCCTGTGGCGCTTTGCTGGGTTTTAGCTGTTTACTTGTTTAATTTCACTGTATTCCACATATAAGTGAAACCATCTTTTATTTCTCTGTTCCTGCCAACTTATTTTGCTTAACGTGATCCCCTACATTTCCATCCAGATTGTCGCAAAGGGCACAATTTACTTTTTGTTAGTAGCTGCATAGAATTCCACTGAGTATATACACCACGGCTTCTTTATCCAGCCATCCGTTGATGGACATTTAGGCTATTTTCGTGTCTTGGCTATTGTGAACTGTGCTGCTAGGAGCATAGAGGTCCAGATATTTTTCCAGATTAGGGATTTTGTATTCTCTGAGTATATATTTAGGAGTGGGATTGCTGGATCAAATGGTAGTTCCATTTTTTTTTTTTTTTTTGAGGAGTCTCCATATTTTTTTCCAGAGAGATTGTACTAATTTACATTCCCACTAACAGTGAAGGAGGGTTCCTTTTACTCCACATCCCCTCCAACATTTGTTATTTTTCGACTTTGGGATATAGGCCATTCTCAACAGTGACATGTAATATCTCATTATGGATTTTATTTGCATTTCTCTGATGATGAGTGATGTAGAACATTTTTTTCATTTCTGTGTTTCTTCTTTGAGTAGGTGTCTGTTCAGCCCTTCTGTCCATTTTTTGAGTTGGTTGCTAAACTTTTGTTGAGGTGTGTGAGCTGTTTGTATATTTTGGTGATTAAGCGCTTATCTGATATTTGTTGTATGAATGTTTTCTCAAATTCAGTGGGTTGCCTTTTTGTTTTAATGGTAGTTCCTTTCACTGTGCAGAAGCATTTTAGTTTGATGTAGTCCCAGTTATCTAGTTTTACTTTGGTTACTTGGGCCGTAGCTGTTCTTTCCCCAAAGATGTCTTGGAGGTTGAGGTTCTAGAGTGTTTTACCCACATTTTCTTCCAAGTATTTTATATTCTGGGGGTCTTACTTTCAGGTCTTTGATCAATTTTGAGTTAACTTTTGCAAATGGTGCTAATGAATAATCTAGTTTCTTTTCTTTCTTTTTTTTCTCTTTGTAAATGTCTATCTAGTTTTCCCAGAACCATTTTGTTTTCTTGCATTTTAAGCTTCTGGCTCTTTGTTAAAGATTAACTACCCATAGAGGCATGATTTTATTTCTGGGCTCTCAATTTTATTTCACTGATCAAAAATGTGTCTGTTTACCAATATCATACTGTTTTAATGATGATCACTTTGTAGTATAACCTGAAATTAGGAAGGGTAATTTCTCCACCAATCATTTTGTTTCTGGGATATCTTTGGTGATCGAGGTCTTTTGTTGTACAAGTAAACGTCAGTATTGTTTGCTCTAGTTCCTTTAAAAATATCTTTGGCATTTTGATGGGAATTGCATTATATCTGTATATTGTAATGGGTAGGATTGCCATTTTATTTAAGCTAATTATTCCAATCCATGAGTACGGAGTATTCATCCATCTTTTGGTGCTCACAGGTAGATCCTTGTCTTGTACACACATGCAGTTTCTATAGCTCCTTTATTTAATTGGTCCTGTTTGTGCTCCCTCCTGGCTCTTTGGTCAGGGACTAAGATTGCTTTTTTATCTCTCTGTGCTTCTTTACAGACTGAAGTGAGGGGATTGTTCTCCCTAATACCTGGTCTCTATAGCCAGGTCTGGAAACTCCCAGGCAGGTCTCTATGCTCTACACATTTTTTGAAATGTCCTCTAGTGATGCTTGCAGCTGCCCTGATGAGGAACATGTTCAAAATCAGTTCCTGTAAACTCCATTGATCCCCTGGGGTTGGTACTCACTCAGAACTTGTCTCAAGTGCATGGGGCCAGAGCTGGAAGGTAGGTCTTTATCTTGCAACCTCCTGCAGTTTCTTTTAGTCCTTTGTGTGATTGGGCTGTTCTACTACCCTGGCTCCAAGGCCAGGGAGCAAGATTACCTTTTGATCTGTGTGTGCTCATTTAAAGCCTGGGGTGGTGGAATTGTTCTCCCTTACCTCTGTTCTCTGGAACCTTGCCTGGAATCTACCAGGTAGAACCCTGTGCTTTACTAGACACTGTTTTGAAATGTCCTCTAGTGCTGCTTATAGCTCCTCCATTCCTAAATCATAAAATCATACCTGCCAGATCATCTTCTGAAAATTCTGTTAATTTTCATGATATCGTTATGGTGCACCATAAGGTAAACAAATTCTGATGATAGGTTATACCACTGTAACAATTTTAAAGAAGAAAAGAGAGAAGCTGAATTTCTTGGCCATCGTAATAATACATTCTTAAGGCTGAATATAACTTCAGCAGTGAGATTCCAAAGAACAAGCTCATGAAAACTATACTCTGAACACTATTAGCCAGTTGCTGCCTTGGAATCTCTCCTTAGGTGTCCCCAAAGTCAGATTACCACTGATCCAACATATCCAACATATTCAAAATAAAATATGATTTTTCTCTCCAAAGATGATCCTCTTCTACATACTATATTTCAGCTAATATAACAACACTCAATCAGTACACACAAGAAGGCATGTGAATACTACATTATATTCTTAACTTTCTTAGATCTTTGATCTTTGAAGAGTGTTGCATTTTTATGAAATACTTTTTATGCATTAATGAAAAGATAGCATGGTTCTCTCTTTTATTCTGTTAAAATGGCAAATCACATTGTGATTTTTTTTTTTTTGAATGTTAAACTAATCTTGTACTCCTAGGATAAATTGTACTCGGTCATAGTTTATTTCCCTTTTCATGTGTTGCTGTATTTATTTGTTAATATTTTAATGATTATTTTGTATCTTTTTATTAGTGCCTGTGATTTTATTTTATTATAATAAATTTTCTATGTTGGTATCATGTGAATGCTGACCTTGTAAAATGAATTGGGAAGTATTGCCTCCTTACCTACTTTTCGGAAAGAGTTTGTAATATTAGCATTGTATCTTTCTAAAAATTTAATCAAATTCACTAATGAAGTTATCTGAGCCTTGAGAATGTTTTTTGTGGGTAAGCTTTTAGTGAATAATACAATTTCTGAAGCTTAATTTTCAAAGAGATTAATTTACTGAGAGGTTTTTTTTTTTAATCATCAGTTATTGAATTCTCTCAAATGTGTTTTCATCTGTTGAGGTCATCCTATATTTTTCTGAAATAGGAAAAATTACATTGATTTTTTTTTAATATTATGTTACTCTTGGAGACGGGGAATAAATCCACTCTGGCTATGATGAATTTTTTAACTATTTTTTAATTATATTTTGTTAATTAGTTCTTCATTTTTGCTCATGAGAGAGATTAGCCTATAGTCTTCTTTTTTTCAGATAATGTCTTCAATTGGACTCATTATCAAGATTGTGGTAACTTTCTAAAGTGAGTAGAGAAGCATTCCTTTTAAGTAAGTTTATTTTTGCCTTTGGATCATGGTTAAGGAAGAACAGATCACCCTATGATATTAACCAGGGTCATCCTCCTTGGCATTCCATGGACTTCAAGTTTTGTCTCTCCCCTGCCCCTTCTGTAAATAGCGACAAGTTTCTCAAGCTCTTTTGCTGCTTTCCTCTTGGCTTCTATGCCTCTTGCTATCTAAGTCATTAGGTCTTTCCATTAAAAGGCCACTGCTTATAAATCAACAAATGCCTCAACTGGATCTTTTCTGCTCCTTCTTTCTCTCTGGGGTCTTGGTCTTTCACGTCCTCACTGATGTCTTCACACAGATGTCTTTGGAATTGCATTGACTACTGTAAATTGTCTTGCTGGAGCAGAGAATGTCCATAATCATCTACAGGTGCAAACAATTTGGTGACACCACTTAGTGCAGTATCAGCTGAATCAGACTGATGAGTCACAGATAACATAGGATTAAGAAACCTCCACTCAAGTGTTTTTGAGATGCTCGGGAGCCTCTCAACCAGGCTTAAGCAGTCTGACCTTGGGGTTCTTTTTTGTGACAGAAAGAAAGTCGTATATGTTTAGGCCACTGTGCTTGGATACATAGTCCCAGCAGTTCAATTCAATTTCTACTTGATTCAGAAGTGAATAGTATAAATTTATTGAATGAAGACTAAGTTAATGGCTCTACGTATCATCTTTTAAAATGTAAACTTGGGATACATAAAAGCAAGTACATCTTTACAATCTGAGGAGTACAGTCATGCACTGCATGTTGAATTTCAGTCACTGACACACTGGCTGTAGATGGTGGTCCTCAAATGTCTATTGCCTAGATTTGGCATAGTCATGCTAACATCATAGAGTTTGACACCAGCAGCAACCTCATGTCTGGTGCTTACTGCAGCTCTTGATAATAGCATTGCTTCTTGTGCTTGATTTAATCTCCGGTAGTTTATTCATCCTGGCCCCTAAGAGTGCAGAGTCCATTGTTAATATTGTGTTCACACAATGGCAGAATCACCTAACTGCACACTTCTCAGAATGTATCCCTGTCCTTTCACAACACATGACAGTAAATCTGTTAAACCATGGCTAGAGGTATCACAGTAAACTTAAACTAGACTCAGAAAGAGCTTAAGTTTAAACAATAATGCCTGAGAGCAGTTAAGAATTAATACAATGATGTTTATGTCTTAACCTTTAGACATAATGTGGGTAACCCTATCCTTCCGTTTGTTCTTACATACTAGATAAAATATTAGGCTGCTTAGGCTATAGAAAGATTCTTCTGTTTTAAAGAAATTAATTCAGGGTTGGCTGTTTCGTTTTTCCATTTTTTTAAATTGAGCTTTGGTATATAGCTCTTCAGATAGTTCCCTCTACCCATTTATACTATGATTATGGAGAGCTGTCCAAGCTAATGTAAAAACCCACACATTTCCATTTTATGTATCAGTATGACAGTTCTTTTTACGGATAGACCTTCATATATTTAAAAGTCTACCTGCTGCTGACATGTGTGCACCATATTTTCCTTCACATTTTCTGTTTTGTTTCTGGGTGAATAAACTATTGCTAAATATTTGTATTAGCATCTTTATTGTGTCATTGTGTTATACTTATGTACTTTATCTAGGATTTATTGTAGTGAAGGCTAAGCAAAACAGTTTCAACTTTATATATTCTAAGGTTATAACTGGTTTTCCAATGCTACTAACTGAAATGGCTATTTTTTCAGTTTTTTTTAAGGAGCTATTTATAAGTAGTTTTCCACTCATTATTTTTCATGTTATTAAAATAATAATAAAATTCTAAATACTTGCGAAACTTAAAAAAATTGAAAATACATTCATATTTGTGCAGTACATTCATGCATATATGCACACATACATAATTACACTTATTTATACACACATATTACATGTATTCAGCTGCATGTGTGTGTGAACACATACATACATATATTGATATATATTTATATTTATATATATCAATATATGTATGCATGTATCCATTCTGTACTTTACTTTTTTGTAGTGAAACACCTTGCATTTTAAAACTCTGATTTTGAGAGGCACAGAAAAGGATTTTGTTTTATCCATAATAGTTCTGCTATAACCTCTGGAAGGTTATAGAGAAGAATATAGTGAAGGGTAAGATAAATTAGAAATTTTCGAGATTAATTACATATCTATATATTCATAAATTGTTTTCATAGCTCAATTTATCTCAGTCTCTGCTTTATTTGAACTCTTCTGTGATGATGAACTGAACTTCCACATGTGAGGAAGGAATATATTTTATCTGAGAGTCAAGAGACATACTGAATAGAAACATATATAGTGATCATTCTTGATTCAGTTCGTAAAGCAGATAAGCTTATCTGAGACTGAACCCACAGTATGGATAAAATGACTAACTTATAAGAGTACCTGCAAGGAAACTGACAAAGAATGTGTTTAGAAAAGCAGAAAACATACAGGGCTGCACAACTTCTGATGTATTAGGTATAGGCTCCTCTTAAATAGAGAAGATGGAATGTCCTAAATAAGTGAAGCTGGCCTTGAATTGATTCTGTTGTATGTGCAGAGCTGGTCTCTTTCTCAACTTGAAGTCAACAGCTTTTAACGAGGGACTAATGTTCCAGAATATATGATAATAGGCATTTAATGCATGGCTCTGGTTTTTACAGCATCCTGCTCTATTTAGCAGAGCTGATCATATAATCCAGAATGGAAAATGTCCACTCCCACTCATACCCCTGGCTTAGGAGTAAAACTAATAGAAAGGCCACCAACATAGGCATTAGGTTATCTGAGAACTTGCATATATTGCATAACCTTATGAATCCCAACTTCCTGTTCTTTAAAATTAGCTAGAAAGTTTGGGTGGTTTCTAAGAACTTTTTGAGCTTTGTCTGCCCATCAACGGCCCCCAAACTCATGATTCCACTCAGTAAACACTCTTTATACATTTAATTTTGCTGTTATATTCTAGTTGCTGAGATGAAAACATAGAAGATATTGTCTCTGCCTTTTCAGAGTTGTGATAGATTGTATTGTTGGTTAGCAAATATCTATTGTCCCCTCAAAGACTTTGTGCAAAAGGGGTGCTTCCCTTTTCCATTTGTATTGGACCTGGTCAGTGGAATGTGAGCTGGCTTGAAGTACACAGGTTTTACGTGTCTTGGTAAAATCTGACTTGGCTTCTTGCTTTCCTGGCATCTATTATAAAAAAAACCCACCATCTTGCCCCAGAAAGACAGCACGTGAACTTGAGCCCAGATGACCCCAGGAGAGTCTAGCCAAGCTGTAGTCAACACTCAGACCTATGAATAAGAAGCAAATATCTGCTGTTGTAAGCCTACATAAATGCTGATATTGTGTGTGTGTTTTGCTGCAGCAAAATTGTAGTTTATAATTTGCTAGAGAAGAAATAACGTCTTCCTACAAATAATCTTACTGTAATGTGCAAAGATTACATATTTAAAGCCTTTAAAGGTGCTAATATTGACAGGATTACTGCTGCATTATTTTATTTCATTCCAGAATCATGCTATGAGATTATTATTTCCACATTATAGCTGAAGAATTTGAAAGGTAGAAAGGATTCATTACTTGTCTCAGATAACCCAATTAGAATGGATAGAGCTATGATTCAAATTTAGGACCTCTGAATCTTTAATCCAAACTCTTTGTACATCGTATATGTTGCTCTTCTTAAACTATGGTTTAAGTATTTGATTATTGTGTATTCAATCAGAACTTTACATGAAAATTTTTAGAGGAACTGCCAATGGCTAATTTAGATCAAAACATATTTATTTTAAAAAAGGTTGAGTAGCTCAAATAAGTAATGGATAGACCAAAAAGGCAGTTTGACAGCAGTCAATAAAGGTATTTCAAATCGCTCCACGATCATAATGTTTCTACCAGGCACCAAATTAGTAGGTTGGCCACTGGTGCCTTTGGTGATTATGCTGTTATCTCGAGTTGCAAGCACACTGCACTTGAAAACTTGATCTTGTTATGTCCAGTCCTGCCACCACTATGAGACAGAATTTTCTATAATATTCTCTTTGTGTCTCTTGTTCCAGAAGCTAAGTCTGGATGAGTGCTGAAATCTAGGTTAAGAATGTTGGTCCTAGGATCAGCTTTATGCAGACAATAAGGAATCTCTCCTGAACAAGAAAAGGTGCCTCCTAGTAGTGATCTAAAATATTGTCAAAAAATGCTTAGAAAAACACGAAATGTAAGTATTTTTTCAAATGTCTTGAAGATACAATGCAGGACAGACTACCCTGTGGATGCCTTCCTTCCCTTCAGGGCCACTAGGTAGCTCAGGACTCTCTCTGGGCTGGAGTCAGTGCAACAAGGCTGAGTATGAGAGATGAATTTCATCTGCAGTTAGAAAAATGGGGCAATGGTGCATCAACTCTAAGACAGAAGATGAACTTGGGAAACAAAGCAATTGTCTAAAGGTGTTAAATTAAAAGGAAGAATCAGGAAGCAAAATCTGTATCTTAAGTAAATCTTAAGACAAAAGCTTTTATATTATGACAGCTTCTCTAGAAGCCTGAGTATGTGTGTGCATGTGTGTGTGTGCCATTTCACACCCTCAAAGAGATTTGTTAAGATAATATGTAAATATAGATATATAATATGCAAATACATATACATAAGACAATTTAAGGGTGGTTTTCAAATATCCTTATGCATAAGGACTTTCAAACTCAGTCCTCTTTATGTGTTGTAAATGGACATTCTAAAGTATTGGAAAACATGAACATAAGATATTCAAAGAAGCATATTCATTCCCTTGGCTGACAGGATTCTGGAATAGGAAAACTCATAAAATGAATTCAAATATAGTTACATGCTGAGAATCATATGTAGTTATTTTTAAGCTTAAGATTTTGAAAGATTACTTGCTGCAGTTTTCTTCATTTATCTTGTGTTGAATTTCCCTTCTCTGGTTGGTAAAAATTCAGCACTCTTGCCTGTGTGAGCTCTATCGAAAGTACCCCCTAATCCTGGTGGTGGTTTTTTAGTTGGCCTGGTATAGTTTCTTCACAAATATTAGCTAATCAATACTCAGCTGCAGACTAGAGGAGCAGCTTCTAGAGAATACTCTTTCTCTTGCAATTCTCTCCTCATTGGGACATTGTCTTGTGAGCTCTATCTGCCTTGGCATCTCTGGAAGCCCAACCAACACCCTTTCCTCAACCCAGGGAGACCATCCCAGGTTCCACTTGAGTTTTCTTCTCTGTCTAGAGACCTAGAAATTTGTCAGGCCCAGCTTATTTGTTTTCCTTCTCTCAGTAATCACTGTCCTGTGCTGCCTGGTGGCTAATGTCTGAAAAACTATTACCCTTAAAAAAAATTACTTTGCATAGTCTCTCATTTCTTCTTGGCACAAAGCATAATATCATTGTAATTGTATGAATAATCTGTGCTATTGTTTTTAACAACAACAATAACAAAACAACAAAAAGTGTATTTCAAACAAATGTCACTGTTATTGTTTCTCCAAAGCAGTAATTAGACCAACAGTGCTTCTTGAGACCATTTAGAATTGTGAAGACATTGTATGCAGCAGGGAAAAAAATGTAATTGATGATTATGCCCAAAAGGAAATATGTAATTTAGGATTTGATAACATTTTCTATTCTCTAAATATAGAACACCCCAACCTTCAAAACACACACTCTTAAAAGTTGCAAATATGAGCAAATTTCACATGTTGGCTTTATTTCGAAAATGTTTCTAGGAAACTTTTGTGTATGAAAGTCTCTGCACATGAAATATGTACTATGCAGAATAGAAAGAATGACCCTATGATTTCTATTTTTCTCTCAACCAGTAAAAGTTTCTGAAGATGTACTCAAATCTAGACGCTTCATTTTTTAAATTTAATTATATTACTTTTAGATTCTATCACCCACCTCATTGGTAGCTATACAGTGATGAATACAATGAATTGATTATTCATGGCATCTCTAGACTTATTTGAACCATCGTCTGATGGATCAGACTGTTACTGTGCATTTTAGCTCAGTATGAAAATTAAGAATTTTCCTTTAGTAAGGAAATCAAAACATAATATTGGGAAAGACTTTGGTCATTTTGATGATTTTAAATCTTTAAGAATGTTTGAATAACAACTGCCATCCAGAGAGAAAGATACCTGGGGACAATCGGTGGCTAGTCCTCTCAAGGGTTTCTATAATTTTTGCCACGTTGAGTCTCTGTGACAGCATCTCTGTATCCCGGAATAATTATACAAGTGATTAGACAGGTAGAGAAATATAAATCACTTCACATTTTGCAGGCAATTGGGGAAGACTTAGAGCTTTACTACACAGCTACAGCTGTTCATGTCCCCAGGCTGTCTATACCATCCTTCCAAAGAAGGGATGTTGTGAGGGGTCAACCAAAAAATTACTTTTAACAAAGGTTACGTATCTCTAATTTCTAAAGGGCCACTTTCATTATTTCATACTCTTGGTAGAAGGGACGTTGCATACTTTTGAATGTAAGTAGCAGAACAAAGGGCTCATGTAAAGGAAACTACAAGAATGTCTCATGAAGCCACTGAGTCATGACACCGGCGCACATCTCCACCTGTCTGTCTACACAGGCATTCTTGTGCTGCCACTGACTGGCTTGCCCTGCACATGGCCTCTAGAAGGGAGACAGCATGCCACAGCTTACTTTGTATGCTACAAGTCTCTCAAAGTCAAAGGAAAATCGAGGGTTCTAATTATGAAATGCCAAATGACAGAATATGCGTGTCCAGCTTTGTCAACAGTTTACTCGGGGTCCAATGGGGGATTGCACCACGGTAAAGTGCCCATCCTTATTATCTGCAGAGAGAGCAATTCACAGAGAAGGGAAAGGTCACTGTGAAGAGATAACTAAATTGAGATGTTTTAACAGGCAAGTTAAAGGGGGGTTATATTATCAATTTGAAGTCACCCATTTATATGCCAATTTTTCATTTTTCATTATTTAATCTTTTTCTCTGATAGTTATTATGTTTTTTTAAATAAACAAGTCAACACTGCTGCATAAAAACATTTTAATCAAATCTTAACCTTCATAGACACAAATATTTTTACATAAATGTTAACAACTTTCTATAAAGCACTGTTTCCACTAAATCGTAAGACTGGATGTGACATTCGAAAACTGAAGAAAAACACCAGGGGATGTTCCTTACAAGCAAAAATTAATTACTTCTAGGGTGTTTCTGTCACTCAGACTATTGAGATGCTGGCATTTGAACCATGTAAGGCTCAAGGAACAGGATTCATGACCCAGGGACACGGTGAAAAACTAAAATAGACAGCTAAATAAAGATTCTTCCCTGCCTCCCTCCCTCCCTCCCTTCCTCCTCAGTCTTTCCCCTCCTTCCTCTCATCCTTAAAAATGCTTCTTACTTCTCTTAAAAAATTACTTACTTTAATCCCTTTGATAATTCTATAATAACATGTCAGTGGTATCATTCAAATATTGATTTGAAGTTCTTATTAATATATTATAATAAAAGGACAGATGAAACAAGTTTGCAGATCATATTTTTGCATTGCTGCACAGAGCCTAAAAACTCAAAAAAGGACAGCAAGTCAAATTTTCTAAATTCCTTTATTCTACGTCAATGGAAAGAAGGATGCTCTGCTGGTTGCTATTAATATTTTGTTGTTGTTATTCAAACCTCTGCATTGCAGTGGTTTCATGATTTTGGTTAACATTTTTATTGAACATATGAATCAATCACATTCAAATGAAAATGGGAAAGTTATAGATACTATCCAAGGAAAGACTTTAAATTGGAAGGCAGACCAGCCAAGCCCTTTCTAAATGCTAGACACTGGGGTCCAGTCATTTAAATGCTCTGCTGTTACAATTTTGAATTAGGCTACTGAAACTGGATGGTTGTTGTGAGGATTATTTAAGATAATGTCAAAGTGTTTTCTAACATTAAACTAAAGTATAATTCAGTAACTGAAAGGAACCTAAACTCTATCCAAAGCCTTTATGGGATATTTATTGTTCTAATGGACTTGAAAAAGTTACTCAACTCAAAACTCATTAAACCAAACCATTGATAAAATAGTTGAAACGATACGAATCCAACCTTACCTTTTATTAATAGATAAAACACAAAATGAAAGTGTTTAATTGCCCAAGATTGAGTTAAATTTATGACTTCTTTTACTTTTCTGTTCCTTGGTATGTGGATGGATTTCTAGAATCTCTAAGGTTTATTCCATCATCAGTGTTCAACAGTGATATCTGGGCTTTTAACAATTGACTCTTCATTTTAAAACCAATTTTTTTCAGGTCCAATTCTTTACCTCCACAGTTTTCCCAATTTTGAGTGCTTAAAATTATAGGAAATCTTTTGTTTTCTGAGATAATAGCACTATTCTCTTAAAATTAGATTTAAACAGTTTCCAGCACACTACCACCTCACATAAAACCTGCGAACTTGTTGACACAACCATTGAGAATCTAAATTACCAATTGCTTACAGTGGGTGTTTAACTATAATTTTAGGAAGATTAAGTTTCTGTTTCCTAATTAGTTCATTTCATCAGTCTGAGGCTGCACTGAAGAAAAAAATAAAGAATCTGAAGATGAACTTTTCCAGTTTCCTAAAATCTCCCATGTGTCCTACCTATTAAGAATAGGGACACCATCAGTTCTCAGCAGGGGCGCAGTTGGCATTATGAGATGACAGTTATTCATTAAGCCAGAATGTCTTGGATGTGTTGAGGGTTGTTTGGCATTTCTGGACTGCACTTAACTAAATGCCTGGGGCTGTCCCCCATCATAATGACAATCAAAAACCTCCTCCACACATTTCCAAATGTCCTCTCAGGAAAAATCCACCTAAGCTGAAAACCCAGACCTCTGAGGAAGAAAAACTCATTTAAAAAAACTATCTGTTTTTATTACCCACATGGACAATGTTTTTAGGTTATTCACAAGTTAACAGCCAAAGATTTCTATAAGTTTAATTTTTTGGAGGTATTTTAAGCTAACATTTATTTTTTATTCTATCACAAGTTTAATATAAGCTCTAAAACTCGAGTTGAATATCTTTCAAATTCAGAGTTTGGGCAAATGAAGTGGTTGCCAAATATAAACTGAACTAGCACAAACACCAAAACAGCTTGATGACTCAGCTACATAATTTTCTTTAAGAAAAAGAGCCACTACAAATATTTGAGAACTTGACTTTCAAACACATATGACCAAAACTCTCAATCAGTGCTTTCAGAATTCCCTGTTAAGGTAATTCAGAATTGTTCAGTAAAACAAAACAAGCCGCCCCCCCCACCCCCCACATTTCTAGTTTTAAGTATCGATTTTAAGATGAGCAATGTGAATAAGGAGACAGAATAAATAAATAGAAATACTATGTTAGATTTGGCAAGATTACACTTCAATGAGTAATGACAAGCTATGACACAAAGGTTGACTTTCCAGTTTTGTTAATAAAATTTCTGTCTACCTCACATAGACCTTGTTAACTAGTAATCACTTATTATAAATAATACTATATGTTACTGCACTATAAAATGTAGTCTGTAAAATGTAATTATTGCCTTCATAAATTTTATCTAGAACTAATTTTTTTTAAAAAGTATCATTCCAAAAAGTACAAACTTCACGTATATGGTCACCAACAAAAGAAAGAGAATAATAAAAAATTAGAAAACTTACCATTTATCTCTAACCTGTAGTACTACCAAATACTTCAGCATAATTTCATACTCTTTATAGATTCTCCCCAAGATACTCAATATATATTAAGATATTTAAGCCAGAAGCATTTCTCTTCAAAATATTTCTAGCTTTTAAGACTTAGTTTCAGAATAAAATTTAATAAATGTTAAGTTGAAAATAAAAATAAGAGTGAGTTTTAGAAGAATTTCTAACCTGATTTAAAATGTCTGCATTTTAAAGTTTTCTTTTAAAGTGAAATTGGCAATATATACAGAGCTTCAACTATGTTCTACTTTTCCCTCCCACAGTTTTTTTTTTTTTTTAAACAAATACAAATTAAATACAAAATAATTCTTCATTTCAATTTTTAGAAATCATGAGTTCAGGAAAGAACACTGCCATTAAGTCCAAACATTTAAAACATATCTTACAATTAAATTCTTCAAAGAGCAAAAACCATTATTTTTATTTTTTTAAATTGTTTAATGGTGACTAATCAATCAAAAAATTATTAACATCTCTTATTTAATTTTTAATAAACATTTTTTAAAGTAATATTATAGGAAGTGGTGAGTTTTCCTGTTTTCAAAATACTTTTGAAATTCTATGTTTTTGACAGGATTTTGGAATATTCAGAAATTCAATTAAAAATAGCCCATTGAATGAAGTATACTAAATGCTACAGTATTTAGCTGTAAGCATAAACAAGACATTCTTTTGGGGAGTGAGAAGAACTACTGGCAAAAATAAATCTGTAAATAAATGATAAGTGAGCAAGCAAATTCTGTCTCCCTCTCCCTCCCTCCCTGCCTTCCTTCTTCCCGGCCTCCCTCCTTCCAAAATCCACTTTTTCTGAAGTATGTTTCACACAACTGGAATTGAAGAACTAAGGTGGGCAGGGAGAGAGGAGAAAATACAGCTGAAAATAAAGAGGGATAAAATTATAGCAGACAATTTAGAAAGTCTATAGTCATCTTCTGAGGTGGTAGAAACTGCTTGAAGTGATTTAGAAAGGCACAGCGGTTCAGGTTTGTATTATATTGTGAAGAGCAGGGAGTAATTGACCACCTGGAACCAATTTGCCTTCCCATTGCAGGTTCTGCTTCCTGCGGCATCTCCACAGGAAGGGCCTCCTCTAATATTTCACTCTCTTGGAGAACTTCCAGGCACACACAGTTAGCAGAACGTTTGCGTTTAGGGGATGATTTTTAAAACAAACAGGCATTTTTCTCACTGAACTCATTTTTCAATGTTGGGATGAAATTCAGCCTTTTCTAGTGTTTTTATTCTTAGCAATCACCAAAAAAATTAGAAGGCATACTTTCATTTAGGAAAATTGAGAAATTTTACTTGCCTATCTTGGTGACTTACTTGGTCTTGACAGAACTTCATACAGCACTGCTATTTGGAGTCAATCTGAAAAATAGGCATTTCACTGCTATGAAAAGATTCGTTTAAGGCGAGCTCCAACCAAAATTTGCCTCTGCGCTGTCTCATCTTTCATCACCATAATTCCTCCCGGATATTTTTCTACCTCCTAGACTGCTCAGTTGTTTCTCTCCAAACATTGTCTAGTCATTTTGAGCTTGGGCAATACCTTGAGTGTATACTGTCCTTAGTTTTACAACTTACAAAGATCTGAACAAATATAAATGCTTTCTTATTTTGTTCCTCTATCATAAAATATTCACTCTTAATGGTTTTGTATTCAGGCTACTTAATATTAACTAAAGCTGCTAAAGTGGTCCTTTGGAGGCCAGTGTGTTGATGTAGCCCCCTCTCAGGTAACATTCCTGTGTTTTAACAGAGCTCACCAGGAGTCAGAACACATAAACTCAAACACAGATGGGAATCCTCTATGCCCATTATCATGCCACAAATTCATGCCATTGTTCTTAGCAAAGTCTAACAGAAACCATGTAAATGGTTTTATTATCCATCCCATTACTGTAAAACAGCATGAATCACCTTTGTCTTCAGATTTACGGTTGTGAAGTTATCGGGTAGGGGCTCAGCAAAAGCAGTTAGAGCAACGAAAGGCAGATTCTTCATTTCTCTTTCACAACTTGAACCGAAATCAAGTGGTTGGAAGCCAATTTTGAATCTGAAAAAGATAATGTTTCCTATATCCTGCTATTATTTTTCTCCCCAGCATGTGCTCAATAAAGATAAGTCCTGTGAATAATTATCTGACTGCAAAAACCATTAGGCCAGAATCCAGTGATGTACCACAGCTGTGCTATGGACCAGATAATAAAGGAAGAGTAGTGCTCAAGTCTTTTCACATCATCTATCTGCACCATGACTAGTACAGTGGAGAGAAGACAAGACCCAGAGTGAGGGAGTCAAAAATTTTCAGTGTAGGCCATGAAACATGAGAGACATGAAAGCCAGTCTGTTATCTAAGAGTTAAGAGAATTGTTCTAGGTTATATATCTCCTAAAACATAAAGATTAGGATAGTTCCATTTTTCAGTCTCTCTTCATGTGGAAGGGATTCAACCAAGATGTTCCAGCTAACTTTGGCATCAATGATAAAGTCAAGGTGCTGGATGAGCTTGACAATTCAAAACAATATACTCCTGAAGTTCTTTATCTGGAAGTGATCATGGTAGGTTAAACCAAACCTACTTCTTAGAACATGTGCCATTCTCTCCTAGAAAGGGCAAGGAGTTGGAAATTTTTGCCTTGTCTTGTAATGTTTTATTTATTTAATTAATGGCTTTCTTCTCATTAGGCTGGCTGCCACCACCAAATGGAGATTTCTCTCCCTATTAAAGAAATGAATCTAGGTTTTTCGCTAACACGCTCTAATTTTTTTAAATGCTGTCTTGAAGACATGAATTTAAGGTACATTAGAAGCAGAGAAAAAAATCAGCAAATCCCATGGAAAGGAGTGCATGAATAAGCTCAAAGGTTTAAACCTCCATGATTAGATTTACTCCAACAATATTTATGTCTGGAAGTCAGAATCAGGATACTTTTGAAATGTCTAGGTGTTTTCTTCATAATTAGGTCAAAAGAGATAAACCTACTCACCGGTAGTCTATTTTTAAAATAAGCTATCCCCACCTAGACACAAAGCATATGAGAAAGTTGTCTTGAATGATCCACAAATGGTGCACTTCTGGCTAAAATCACCACAGTTGATGACACAGGAGAACTATGCAATTGAATCAGACTTGAACTTGAAGAAGATAAAATCTTAAAAGATAATAAAATTAAGTTATGTTAGCCCATTTAATTTGGGATAGCTTTTTGGCAGCAATAAATAACAGAAATAATTCCTTATTTAAAGAGTATATAAACTCCATCTTCATAAATGAAATTCTTTTCTTATCTCTTACTCTTATCCCTGGTTAGAAAGATTTATTAGTACTGATCAATTTCAAGCTTTGTTATGTTAAAAATTGGCCTGTGATGTCAACATTCAGAAAAACTGAAGTATATTTTATAGAAAGGAAGCTCATTTTAATGGGATTCAGGATCTATAAATTATAGTGTCAATTTGTTTCCCCATAAATGTAACCTTACTTTTTATAGCAAAGTCAATTGAATCAGTAAAAATTTGCTGAACACAGGTGTATGTGTTTGGCAAAAACATGAATGATTGTCACTTGTAGATTGAGTATTGTTATTTCCTTTCTTTCTCCCTTTACTAATCCCCGATTTGCTATTGTAATTTTCACTTCAAATACCTGATACTCTTATGCGTAAATTCTTTTAGGAAACCTTTATTAAGTAATTTCTTATGTATTCCCAATAGAATCCTACACATTGGTAAAGAAGCCATGATGAGAAAGAGATAAACATGTACTGCAAAGAGCATATCCTCCTCTTAGAAGGACAAATGTATTCATCAACAGGGCCCATATAGTAATAGTAAGCATTAAAATAGAAGTAAATACGAAAGAGAATTGGAACTTAAATATGAGAAAATAGAAGAAGGCAAAGTTATAGAGAAGATGAAATTGAATCTTAAGAGGTACATTTTGCAGACAAAGAAATGATTGAGGGCATTTCAGGCAGAGAAAATAACATCAGCAAAAGCATGAAAAAGGCAAAAATTGCAAAACTCATCAAAGTAATCCCAAAGGATTGACAGGGGAGAGCCAGGAATTACAGGAGATAAAAAATGGGTTATGGTAAAAGTGGTTGTGGGGCATAGAATGAAGAAATTTTATGCCATGAATTTATAATCAATTGGCCTTCACCCAGTGCTCTTACGGGGAATATAAGGAGGTATCATTCTTCATCACTATCCACAGCTGATTAAACCAGAAATGGATATCTGACCCAAAGTCAGTCCATCAGTTGGCTTGTGACTAAAGAAATTCTCTATTTCCGACATTGGCTTAAAAGATATGATCAGTGATTATGCCTAGCCATACAATATTGTACACTAGATCAAATGGTCATGTAGATGTGGGGTCATCTCTGAGCCACATGCTAGCTAACACAACAAGGAAACAGAGGGCTATAAAGCTTGCAGAATTTATGTGTAAGAAGTAGAGATTTCATGCTGAGAGAAACATAATGGAGGGGCATGCAATCTGTGTGAAAGACATAGAGAATATAAAAGACATAGAGACCCATGGAAAGAGTCATGGGAAGAAAATAATTTTGAAAGGAGGGTAAGATCTGACAATTAAGCTAAACGTAGTAGTGACATCAGTCAAAGACTTGTTTTTGCCCATGGTATTTGACAGTTATGACTGATCTCGGACAGAATACAGGAATACACTTTCAGGGAACATGTGACCAGAGTCCGGCTCTATCATTAGGGATTCTGAATCTACATTGAGGTCTATGAAATAAAGCAAATGGCTTATGATAGATACTGATGACTCGTTCTATCACCTAGTGAGGCCAAGGGACAAGATTGCAAGGAGGAAGGGGTTTCAAACATCATCAAATAGGCCACCTCTCTCTAAGTATATCAAAGTGGGGTCATCTTCCCTTTCACTCAATTACACCGAATTCTTTTGAATTATGTTGCCCTCTCTTTATCAAGAACCATAACTAACACGGGTAATGTTCTATGGACTTCACTAATATATAACTCAGCAAGTACCCACTGCATGCAGTCTGACTACAGTTCATATATTGATAAACTGAGACAAGACTTCAAAAATTTTACTTTTTAAAGAAATTTGTGTAGCCTGGGGTCATGGAGAGTTGGAGTAAAGTGAGCTATTTTACCTTATGATTTTTCTACCACTGGGATCCTTAGAATGTGACTATGCTCCATATAGGCTATGACCACAGACTTAATAGAACAAATGTTAAAACTAAGATTTATTTTCATCTTGCTTACATGCAGTTGATGCCTTATCCACAGAATTCCTTGACTTTTCCTTATCTGGTGATATTGTTTCCCAACAAGAACAGGAAGAGTGGATGTGACAAGGATTCTATAGGAGCATCAGTTATCCTAAGGCTCACCCTATTGGTCTAGTGGTTTAGTACACTGGACATAGTCCACATAAATCCCAAATTCCCCAGTTCAAGACACCGGGCCAGGGGAAGCAACCAATGTGAGTGACTGACTTAATACAAATGAAGTGCTTCTTCTTCTTCTGTCTTCATTCCTGACTAGACCTCTTCTTTTCTTTTTTATTTTTAAGGATACCAAACCATTTGAGAACCACTGCTCATTACAATATCATATTCACATTAGTTCCTATAAAGGACCTCAGACCTAAATCTTTTAGAAAAATAACTCTTGCACACACACACACACACACACACACACACACACACACACACAATTCTTCCAAACTTCCAACAAAATCAGTGTTTATTAGATCTTAATAATTTAGCTCATGTCACTTTAAACAATAATACAGGTGATGAAGAGCAAATTTGGAGGCTCTATTATAGCACAATTTAAAAATCTGGATTTAAAACAATTACATCTGTAGTCTGTTTTATAGCAATACTTCTTTTGTATTATAGCTGTTCTTTATTTTACTCTTAAATCAACTATCGGTCCTCACCAAGGCTTTCTCACTTTCCTTCCCACCTTTCCTCTCTCAATAGTTTTCTCAGTGTTTGCTTTAAATTGAAGGAACCTTGCATCATAGCATTGTATGTAGGCATCATTGTAAATCAACATCTGTATAAAATACACTATGTTTCCCACCAACCATCCAATTCTATCCTTTATCATATAATTAAGATTCTTGCCTGATTATGATTTTATGCTTGCCCTTGATTTGCCTATCCTGCTCCTTTCCCTTCTGGTATATGACATACATTTGCAAATGCAAATCAACTCATATGCTGTTGGTAATTGGGGAGTGATATCAGCATAACATAGAAAATAAATTGTACCAAACATGATTTTTCCCAGTGTGTTCGCCATTTGAAGTGATCAAGAGCCAACCTTTTTACAATTAATGAAAATAAAACTTTAATGATATTTGAAAATCTCTGAAAAGAACTGCTGAAAATCCTCCAACATATCTTCCTTTAGTGCAAAAAAGTGAGTGGTTAGTGGTCTAAAGACCTGCTATACTACCCATCATGTAAACTTCCCCAAGAAATTGGAAATGCAGATTAAGAATCTGGGAAGACATTTTCCTGCAGCAAAACAAGACAATAACAAAAGAATAAACTTCTGGATCACATTTTAATTTTGGCTATAACTGTCCTATATCCAAGAAATCATTGTTAAAGATCTACCTCTCCAAGGAGCTGTCACCAGGGTTTGCAACATTAAAAGCAGACTAACTCAGGTATCTGGGGCGAAGTTCCAGTGGAGAGTTATCTGTTAATATCTTCAGCTTTCTCACAGTGCTTAATGCCCTGGTGAAAAAGTGCCATAGGACTTGAGGGATTTGGTTCCTAAACTTGTTTTTTCCCCACGAGAACTGTTATCTTAGTGAGTGCTTTTCAAAAAGTGAGGACCTCACACATAAGGGCATGGCAGGAACACCTGTGCCTGGTACCTAGTGGAGGACAATAGTGGACTGTCAGTGGTGAACTTAATGCAGTGGGCAATATGTCTGATTTGTACTGCAAACCTATGCACTGTTCTAATTAATATTTATTCAAGAACATTTAAAGCAAAGACATACAAAATGTCAGACACTTTTCTAAATATTTTACATATGTTATCTCACCTAATTAGCACAGTAAGTGAACTTGGTTCTCTTACTATCCCATCTTTAACAATGAGGAAACAGAGATCCAGAAAGAGCAAATGGGAAACAGAGGACTTAGTGTTTTATGTGGATGTGCATCTAGTTGGGTGGGAAAGGGGCGTCCTTTATGTTATACCCCAGGCGAGCTGTCTTAAAGGTGAGTTTGGTGGGAACTAAGATTCTGTTCAAATGAGGCTTTTCTGTAGAAGGCAGTGATTAACCTTACAGATAAAACTTTCCAGGCTTTGCCACAAATGTTTAAAAGGGTAGTAAACTTCCCTTTAACTCAGTGAGGCACATATTACTCTTTTTAAGCTTTAAATCAAGTTGTCAATAGATCCTCCATGTGTGGTAGACTGCAATTATGCACAGGTTCTAACCACAAAAACTGCTCACTTGGAGTGGATTAATTATACCACCTATTGTTTTTTCTTCCTTCCTAAGGGCATAGGGAAAATCCCCCCATCCCACTGAGGTTCTTCCTGGGCTGATGAGCTAACAAATTAAAGTCAGACAGATTAGTAGCAGAAAAGAATACAATTGAATTACATAAGGATGGAGTATTTACATGACTGCAAATTCTAAAGCAAATGAGACAGAGTGTGGGTTCTGGACTCTCAAAGAATCCATGATAAAGTTAGGCAAGTGAGCAAGCAAAGATTTAATTAGAGGGTAAAGGAATGGAGGTGACCAAGGGAGGACCAGACCCTGTGGGTTCAGGGTCACTCCACATATCAGACAGATGTAGCAAGTAAGCAAGTTGAGACTCATTAGTGGGGAGCAGAGAGAAGATGGAGCCAGTCAAGGGAGGCTAAGACCCCGTTTACCTTGCCAGCGGCCTGGGTTTTTAAGGAAAAACCCACATGGTGAGGAAGGGGAATAGAGAGAGGGGGTCAGTAGACCAGGTTCCAGTTCCTGATTGGGCAAGGTGACATTGTCCTTTGAAGTTATTGGTGGTCTTCTTCAACTGGTGTCATTCCTTTGTTTCTTAGTGGAGGATCTGTCCTGGTCATGTATTACACATCTCACATGTGAAACTCATCCATCGGCTTTCCTTATCGATCTGGATACATCCACAACTGGGTGCTGGGGCCAGAGGTGGTTCACTGTCCTGATATCTGAACTTTAATCCCTGGTCTAAGGCTTGCTCTTGTGGGGGTTCTGACACTGAGCACCTAATGTCTCATGCTAAGGAATGAGATAGGGAACTGTAATGTCGGGGAGAGACTAAGGTGTCTTCTTAAGAGGGGTGATTTCATGTGATAAAACTGTCTCTAACTGTGCCCTGCCAGGGGATAGGTGTCTCTGATAAAAAGGCTGTTTCTGGATGCCACTCTATAGCTAGGTAATCTTAATTCTTTAAGGTAATGTTGACAGTTTCTCTGAGTAAAGACTCACAGAGCCTTGATTAAGCTTTACCTCCATATACCAAGGTGACCTGTATTTAAAAAAGCCTATTATGGACATCTTGGAAAAAGTCTATTTGAACAATCCCTCCCTGCTCTCCAAGCCCCTCTCCTTCCTTCCCTCCTCTCTTTCCACCCTTCCTTCTTTCCTTCCCTTTCTCCTTCTTTCCCTTTCTCCTCCCTTCCTTTCTTCCTTTTTCCAGATTGAGTTAGCAACTAAGATTAACTCAGCACAAAATCAGGCCATGCTGCTTATATATAGGCTTCTAAATTCATTGCTTACTTCTCCACCTATGAAATGCTGCCTATAGAGAAATTCTTGTAAACAATGATTTAATCAGAATCAAAATGAAATGTTAATGATAAAAGGCCCACCCATCCTGTGAACTGCTTTAGGCACTGACTTTAGGCTCTCACAGTGTAGGAGGTGACCTTTAGCCCCCTGAAGCTTCTCTGTGGATCTGAAGATTAGCAAACCCATTCCTGATTTAGAAGAGTTTACAGTGCCCAACACTTGCAGGAGTTTGCCTTACCACTTGCTAATGCTGGGGCTCTGCAAGGAAGGCATTTCATCATTTAATTAATGTTCTCTTTGAAATTTCACGAAGAAGGAAGAATTATAAAATGGAGAAAATGATGCTGGCAAACGTATAAGGGAAGGAAAATGTGACCTTGCCATTTATAATTCTGTCTTCCATTCTTTGTAACAAAAATGCTTTTCTGATTTTTTATGTTCACATTATCTTTTTGGTGCCAAGTACCTGAGGCTTAGTTATAGTTCCTCTTTTGAGAACACATTTCAATTGCAAAGCACTCCAGAAGATGCAGATTAGCATTTAAGGAAGTGAGGGCAAAGGACTGATGCAGGGAAAGGGAGCTGACACAAGCTGATGAGATGCTGGGTCCCTCCAGAAAGAATTCATGGGGAGTCTTTGACCAGAAACACACAGCAAGTTTATTAAAAGCAGAAACAGATAGTTGAGGTGGCTTGCAGAGCTGGAAAGGTTACATCAAGAGAATACACACATTGTTGCTTGGGGCCTGTGCTGCCTGCCTCTCTCTCACAGGCAAGAAGGATTCTGCTTGTATATGAGGGTTAAGGATTTGGGGCATGTCCAGGTTACCAGTGAGTATCTAGGGGCATGTCCTAGACGTAGGTTGCTAAGGTGAGTGCCCCCCTGGGGTCTTTTTCAGGTTCTGTCAGATAGTTTTCTACTCATACATCTGCATACTGTCCTGTAGATTCTAAGCTATGCTGTCCCTGCATCAAGAACTATGCCAATCTTGTCACCTAAAGTGCTTGTTCAAAACAAAGTAAAAAAACAAAAACAATGTGAAATCTCAGGTTTAAGACCAATTTCCTGAATTAGGATATTTGGTGGTAGGGGTTAAGTTGCTACACTTTTAACAAGGTCCCTCTAGCTTTTAAACACTAAAGTTTAGTATGTACAAAATTTCCATCATTGACGTAGAAAAGTTCAGACGGTTCCCTATAGTTGTAGTTATAGTCAGCTAGGCACAACAGCCATTGATTGATTGATTGATTGATTGATTGATTACAACAGAATACAGTTTGTTGGTTTGGTTTGGTTTGTTTTTTTAACAGATTGGACAGACATTGTTTCTTCATCCAAATCGAGTCAAGAGAATTAATAATCGACTTCATCAGTGGAAAACTCAGGACCAACATAATAAATTAAAATCCACTTGTGTAAACAACCTCAGAAGTCTTATTTGACTGCAAAATGGCTTTTAAAATACCACCTACGCCAAGGTTGCCAATATAATTGAATTTATTTATGAGCTTAAAAATAAACTTAAAACACCACTACATTCAAGCTAATAGCTATATTTAGGTTTACCCTAAAAATCTGTAGCTGCAAATATTGATAACTTCAAGTCACCCAGTGTTACAGCTCTCTTTACCTACAAAAGTCAAGCATGTGCTCTTTTAGAAGTAGTGAAGGCAGTTTTATTATGCACAGACTCAGGGAGTTTTCTACGTGAGTCTGAGCGGACAAGGGAGTGGGGAATGCACTTACATAAGGTTAGAAAGAGTGCAGGAGAGGGGAGGTGTGAATTAGAACAGGAATTGCAAGCAGAACCCAAGTTAGTTATCTGTAAATTCTTCACATGGGCAATACACAGGATTCAGTTTACTAAACACGTAGTTGCAAAATGCACATAGGCTTCATTCTCAGGTAATAAAGAAAAGTCCTTTATCTGGCTGGTAACTTATTCAACTGTCCAGCAACATTCCAGCAGCCCAGACTGCAAGGCGCCTGATAGCTTGATGAGTTTTACAGCTGGCTCACAGCAACTAGAAGCTGGGGGTGTGGTTTTTCTTCTACGTCAGGACCTATATATTGCTAAATCTAAGAGACCTTTCAGTATCTAATAGCTTGATTTCTCAGCAGTCATTTGACATTGTTGACTACTCCTTGAGATAGTTTCTCCCCTGGCCTTCTGTGATTCCACACCGTATAAGTGAGGGTAATGCTTCTGCTGCGTGGGTAAGCCCCCAAATTTTTGTGACTTAGCATAAAAGAAGCTAATTTTTCACTTATATCTAATCATGTTTTCTGCCTGGAGATGAACTGTTTCTCGATTCCCCTGCAGGGAGACAGAGTCATTACATGGAGTGTGGGGGGAAAAGACCTGCTCACCGCTTCCAGCAGCCATGAAGCAAAGCCATAAAAACATCCTGTGACCTGAGCTTGCTGGAATGTTGCCAGTAGACGAAGAACTTCCAGTGTTTGAAACCCCCTCCCCTAATTTACAACCCTGTCTTCCCACGTTTGCTGTAGCCTGTATAGGTGTGCTCTAACCAGAAGCCTGTGCTCAGCTCTCTGTGGAAGAATCCCAGCTGAGACCGCGTGTGTAATAAATCTGCCTAAAATACTTCTAAAAGAGTGCCTGCTTGGTTTATCCCGGAAAGCCGTAACAGGAGAAGAGAGATATTATGGGAAACTTTTATGCTTCAGTTTTGAAAGTGGCCTTCATTTTTGTTCCCATTCTACTAGGTAGAGTTCAATCATATGGAAATACCAACTTACCTGCAGGCTAGGATAACCAATCTAGAAGAAGAAGAAGCACACTGATGCTCAGATGACAACCTCTGCAAAGCACTGCTGGTGTTTTCCTACCCTTGACATGCTTTCCCTTACATTCAGGTGTGTCTCTGAGTTCTATAATCAATTCTAGCATGTTGATTTTCTTTATAACTCTGTTCTAAGTCTGCTATGCATTGTGGTCTCCAATCTTTCCTTGACCAATCTTATTGTTTTTTGACTTAAGTGTACATCTCTAGCCCAAGGAGCCCCCAAAGTTGAGTCCAATTGCTACTCAATATCTCAAAGTCTCCTCAACCTCAAAAGTAGGAAAGTGAACTCGTCAGCTACATCCTGAATCTCTTCTCCTTCCAGCCTTCCCCAACACATTCATGGCATTCATCTCCACAAAATTATTCCAAACAGAGGTTTGGGAGTGTTCCCTGACTTCCTTATTCTCCCCCTTATCTTCCAACCAGTCATTAAGTCCCCACGGTTCTCGTTGCTAACCACCTCTTAAACCTACTCATTAAAGATCTCCATCTTTAATATCCTAAAAAGTCATCATCTCGTTCCTCCTTCCTGGTTTCTACCACAGTCTTGATTGCCTCATTCTACTCTTCACACTTCTACCAAGTAATTTTTATAAATCTAAATTGCGCTCAGATCTTTTCTTCGCTTTAAATCTTTCAAAGACTTCCCTGTATCATCATAGTCCAAGTATTTTAACATGGTTTACAGTGTCCTTCATTAATCAGTCCCTCTCTCCCCCTTAGCTTTTAGCTCCTTCCTCCTCACTATTTCCCTGGAACACAGAGTATTCTCTTGGTTATTTCGTGAAGTATGCCACTCTTTTTCTGCTGGATCATGTGACTCCCTTTACTTAGAATGCTTTCTTCTGATCTCTTTGAAAGTCTAAATCAAATCTATTTTTTAAGTTCTCAGTTTAAATGTCACTTCCTTTTGGAAATCTATAAAAGTTTCTTAGTTTAGATTAGAAGGCCTGCTTATGCTCCTGTGACCCCTTAGATTTTATTTTGTTTCTGAAATGGACACTGAGTCAACTATAATCTATATACTCATTAACATTGTTTAGCTCTAACAGCTCTAATTGCTCAGGGGAAGTTATTTTCAGCATTCAACTTCCAAAATCAACATGGGAACAGACAGGCAAGGAGGATGGAGACTTAACAGGATGGAACAACAAAAGATGATAGAATTTCTTTTGGAACCAGAGGCTTTTAGAAGTAAATGGAGAAATCTCAGACTGTCCCTTTTCCTATCTCACCTGGAACCACCTGCAGCAGAGATGGCCTGTTTTTGAAGTTTAATGGCATTCCCTTTATCAATAGCCATTCCTCAGACTAAATGAGGGGTATAAATTTAGTGATCTCATAGCAATCAGAGCAGCCCTCTCTGCCTATGAGACTCTATCTCCTGCTTTTGCATACTGAACTCCATTTTCTCTAATAAACATGTAAAATTTTACTCTAATGCGAATTCTTGAATTATTCACCACCAAACCCCATCATTATCAAAGCAATCATTAGCTGTTTAACTATAGAATAATACTTTTTATTTTCATCTCTAATATAGCCAAACTGTTTTAACCTTAACTTATGTTTTTTTTAACTCCTTACTTTAACCACTTGATAAAAATGTTGTTTTTAAGAGAATGCAAAGATTTCTTGGAGACACAGCAATTAGAGGCATTCTGATCTGTTACATACCACTACAAACCCCTCTCAGTGGCCTTTAGTTCCCTAGAACAAAAATCACTGCCTAAGAACCAAAGTTGTAAGGAGAAAATTACCTGGCACATATTCAGAGGTGAGGGTTCCCGTAACCAGATGATCTGGTTGTGACACCTCCTTAACCATAGATGGACAGATGAATTAAATTGATCAGAGAAGAATTTCTTTGTTCACCTCTACTTCTTAACCCTTTAAAATCTCACCTTGACCCCCAGCTGGGAGAGAGAGCTGAGAATTTGGACTCTCCTATCTCTTTACCTGTCAAAGTGCAATAGTTTTTTCTTTCTTCAAAAACCCATGCTATAATATTGGTTCTTATGCACAGCCAGCATGAGCCCATTGCTTAATAACATTTCTTGGTTAAAATATTTATTTACCCTATTATTTTCCATGAAAGCAGTAGCTGTATCTATTGTATTTCTACTGTGTCTCCAAGGTTCTTATTGAATACATAGGAATTTGTTGATGAATGAAATTATAAACTAAGAAACGAGCAATTACTACCATATTTCTGCATGTTCTTTGATACATGAGGTTGCTCATGTGTCACAGATAATTCTCTGTGAAATGATTCTCTATAAGCCCAATCTCTAATGGCATCTTGCACAGCACCTCCAAGTACCTTCACTGATGGGAAGAACAGGATAACTCTAATTTCACAAGCACTTTTTCATTCCCATTATGATAAGCCTCCTCAAAGAACTCAGGCAATGTTAGGGAGTGATTTCCATAACACCTCCTGGAAGAATACAATAAAGACAGTAAGAGAGACATCTGCATTGTTTATGCCCCCACTAGATTTTTTTTTTTTTTTTTGAGTTGTAAATTACTTGACAACAGCTGAGCAAGGGAGAAGGGAGTGATATTCTATTTGAAAAAAATGAGATTTAAATATAACGACCAATTCAGTGCTTTCAAATCTTCCTGCTAAATTATAGTATTTTTTTGTGACATAGAATTGGTAATTATAATACGAATTAGGGACATCATATATTGAGTACCTCCATAAAGTAAGTAAAGACAATTTAAAAAACACCATTTGACTTTGGAAAACATAAAATGTATAACCTGTGTGGATATTGGTTTATGCCACTCTGATCCTCCTTTGGCATAGAAAGATTTATTCCCTCAGCTCTGGAGACCTGTCTGCCCTCTTCAAGATTGCTTTAACTGAATGAAATAGCTAACTTTGTCCAAAGTCACAAAGAATATAAGGACTCCTAGCTAAATTGGGAGCTTCCATTGGGGTTATGAGAGATCTTGTTTTGAATGATTCACTACCTCCCCTCCTTCTCCAATACTAATTTCTTCTCTCTTCTCACTACTGATCCTAGCAACCCTCCCTAATAAACTTCCTACATTTAATGTCCATCTCTGATTCTACAATATAATTCCTCTGTATGAGACTGGAAATAAGAGTCTCAGCTAAGAATTTCCTTACTCTGTTACCAACGAATTCTGGATGATATAGATCGGAAATGGTTTGCAGAGTAGTAAGGGAATAAGATTGGATTTGGGGATGGAGGTGGGAAATGGAATACGAGACAGAGACAGAGGACCGATGGACTCCTAGAAGCTTTTGCTTCAGTTAGGTAGGCTTATTTTACCTTCTTAGGTTATCTCTGAGTTTTGTTATGAGAAGACCCCTCTCTTTCTCTGACCTGTAAAGATCTTTGAGGTTGTTCCTACAATTATGCTTTTGTGTTATACTTTATACTGCTAGTTTCCTGCTCTGTGGTAAGTAGCTTATCATTCAAGACTTTTAGATTAGAATCCAGGTATTGTATCTTGTCATTCCAACAGTTTTTAACTCAGTTTCATAGGTGTCTTAATAGTTTAATATCAATAAATTGTTATTGGATAAGGCTTTACTATCTACTAGTCATGCCTCAATCAGTTTATTCCTCATTTTGACACTTTCGTATGCAACTCTCTTTGGTATTCATTTTTTTTTTAACTATGTTACAAAACCATATTTTAAACCTGGGTAAACATAATAATTTCTCTTACTATACTTCTTTCTTTACTGGCATGTCTGAACATAGCAATGCCCATTGTAATACAAAACTGATTCCAGTTAAAGTTGAGAACTCAGTATATTCCAGGGACTTGGAAATACTTTAAAAAAATAAAATGCTTTGAAGATCTTGTGAAAAAAAAATCTGCCCAAAGTGTTTTTTTTCCTATCTCATGCTTAAATTCTTTGAAAACTGGCACTCCATTTAAAGATTAATTAGACCAATCTTTTCTTTTCTTTCTTTTTTTTTTTTTTTTTTTGAAGGAAAGGTGTAGGCAGTAATGAAAGTGAGTAGGCAGGTAGCGGAGGAAGAAACATTCATTTGTTTGTTTTTCTGTTGGTTTATATTTAGTTGTTTTTCTTGGTTGTTCTCCCTGGCTCCAGAATGTAAACTGGGGTCATTGCAATGTATGTGGACTTCCATACACCAGAAATGGCAGACCTAATGGCTACTCCGAGCCATGCCAGGCCAGTCATTCTTAATTAGGATAACTAATCATTAACAAAAATGTATGCCTTATACAAGTAACAAGATGTTAAGTGCATGTGGTGTCAGTTTTTAGCTCTGAGTGCTAGTGATAAGACCAGATCTTGTAGGAGAAGGATGTTCATGCCAGTTTGCTGAATCTTTTTTGACATTTCAGTTAACATTCTCTGTTTTTATTGTGATTGGAAATACTGTTAGTTTATTAATGAAAGAATGACTTAGTTTCCCATTCATTTAAATGGAGAGGGACTGTCAAGAGACCACAAACCATATTCAAATAGGAAGAAAGAACATAATTACATTAACACAAAGCTTGTAGAGAGACTGATGATGAAGGGAATTGTAAATCTTCAAATATAAGAACAGATGAAATTTCAAAGATGGCATCTATGGGGAATGGGCACTGAGATGCTGCAGAGGAAAAAAACAAACAGTTTTTCAGAGCCAACAAATAGAGGAAATGGAGGAAAGGATTAGTGATATAGGGGATAATAAAGCAGAAAGGAGCCAAGAAGAAGAAGAAGAAGAAAGAGAAATGAAATGCAAAAAAAAAGTGAAGAAATACCCAGAGAACTATCATACACCATCAGGAAAGGCAACATTAGAATTAGAATACTGGGTATCCAGAAGGTGAAGAGAAAAAGAGAGGAGCAGAGAATATCTTCAAGGCAATAATGGCAGAAAACTTCTCATATCTAGAATAAGTAATGAACATAAAGCTCAATGAAGCAAACAGAACACCCAATTATATAAATCCTAAAAAAAAAACTACACCAAAACACATAATTGTGAAACTATTAAAAATCCAAGACAAAGAAACAATTCTAAAGATAGCCAGGGAAAAACAAGCAGAAAACATATCAAGGCACTCCTATCAGATGACTTCAGATTTCTCAGCAGAAACTCTACAGGGAAGAAGAGAATGGAATGATGTCTTCAAAATACTTAAGGATAAAAAATGCCAGCCAAGAATACTATATCCTGCAAAACTCTCTTTCAAATTTGAAGGAGAAATTAAGGTTTTTCCCAATAAACAAAAGCTAAGAGAGTTTGTAACCACAAGACCTCCTCCACAAGAAATGTTAAAAGAGGCCCTATTAGCTAAACCAAAGAGGAAAAACTTCACAAAAATATAACAAAGAGCTCAACATAACCAGAAAATGAAAATCAAAATGGCAGCAGCAAGTTCTCAAATGTCAACAATTTCTATAAATGTAAATGAATCAAACTTGATAATCAAAAATCTTAATGCTAAATGCATTAAGAAACATAACCCAACTCTATGTTGTCTACATGAAATTCATCTAAGGTCGAGAGACAAGCAACGACTTAAAGTAGATGGATGGAAAATGGTACTTCAAGCTAATAATCCAAAAGCGCAAGAACAGATACACTCATATCAGATAGGGTAGTCTTTCAACCAAAGAAAATTTAAAAAGATAAATATGAACATTATATTATAAAGGGATCAATACAACAAAAAGACTTAACACTTTTTAGCATTTATGTACCCAATAAAGGAGCACCCAAATATATCAAGCAATTATTAACGGATCTAAATAAGGATATTGACAGCAGCACAATAATAATAGGGGACTTTAATACTCCTCTTTCAGTAAAAGATCATCCAGACAGAAAATCAACAAAGAAACAAGATCTTTGAATGACAGAATAGAAGAACTGGACCTAATAGACATATATAGAATTCTTCACACAAAAACTATAGACTACACATTCTTCTCCATACTCATGGAACATTCTCAAGTATAAACCATATGTTGGCACACAAAACAAGTCTCAGTACATTTTCAAAGACTGAGATCATATCTGGTATCTTTTCAGATCACAATGACATCAAACTAGAGATCAGCCAAAAGGAAAAAGAGAAGAAAACTGCAAAAGAGTTGAGATTCAACAACATTGTTGAGCAACCAATAGATAAAAGAGGAAATTAAGGAAGAAATTAAAAAGTATCTAGAATCAATGAAATTGAAGAAACAGCATAGCAGAATCTCTGATATGCGTCAAAAACAGTAATAAAGGGAAATTTATAGAAGTACAATCTTACCTCAGAAAAAGAAAAGAATCACAAATAAAAAACCTAAGCCATCACCTAAAGTAACTAGAAAAAGCAGAAAAACTGAAGCCTAACTCCAACAGAAGGAAATAAATAATAAAAACTAGGTCAGAAATCAATGAAATACACATCAGAAAGATTATTCAAAAAATCAATGAATCCCAAAGTTGATTTTTTTGAAAAAATAAACAAAATAGACAGAGCATTAGCCAGAATCACAAAAAAGAGGAGAGAGAAAAACACAAATAAATAGAATAAAAAATGAAAAAGGAATAATCACAGAAATACAGAGGACTATAAGCGAGTACTACGTACAACTATATGGCAACAAACAATAACTTAGAAGAAATGGACACATTTCTGGAAAGGTACAATATCCCAAAACTAAACAGAGAAGAACTAGAAACCATGAACAGATCAATCACAAGCAAGGAAATTGAAACAGAGATCAAAAACTTTCCCCAAAACAAAACCCTTGGACCAGACAGTTTCACCAAAAAATTCTGCAAAGCACTCATAAAAGAATTAGTTCCAATCCTCCTTAAATTCATAGAATTAAACCGTTCAAAAATATAGAAGAGGGAAGACTTCCAAACACTTTTTATGATGCCAATATTATGCTGATCCCAAAACCAGAGAAAGGGTGCACCAAAAAAGGAAACTATAAACTGATATCCTTAATGAATACTGATGCAAAACTTTCCGATAAAATACTAGCAAATCAAATTAACAATATATAGAAAGAATCATATACCATGATCAAGTGGAATTTATTCCAAGGATGCAGAGATGTTTCAAAATACACAAATCAATAAATGGGATACACTACATCAATAAAAAACGGACAAAAACCACATGACCATCTCAAAAGATGCAGAAAACGTATTTAATATTCAACACTCTTTTATATCAAAAACTCTCCAAAAACAGGTATAGAAGGAATTTAATTCAAATTATTAAGGCTCTATATGACAAGCCCATAGCCAACATTGTACTCAATGGAGAAAAACTTAATATTTCCCCTAAGATCAGGGTGGAGACAAGGATGTCCAATCTCACCATTACTATTCAGTATAGTGCTAGATATCCTGGCAAATGTAATCAGACAAGAAAAAGATATAAAAAGTATCCAAATAGGGAAAGAAGAAGTGAAACTATCACTTTTCGCAGATGACATGATAATATACATAGAGAACCCCAAAGAATCAAGTAAAAAGCTGCGAGAATAATAAACAAATGCAGTAAAGTGGCAGGCTACGAAATTATTATTAAAAAATCTGTTGCATTTTTGTATGCCAGCAATGAAAATACAGAAAGAGAACTGAAGAAAACAACATCATTTACAATTGCACCAAAAAAATTAAATATCTTGGAATAAACCTAACCAAAGAGGTGAAGGACCTATACTATGAGAACTATACGACACTACTAAAAGAAATAGATGATACAAAGAAATGGAAAGATATTCCATGCTCATGGATCAGAAGAATCAACATAATCAAAATGGTCATACTGCCTAATGCAATGTATAAATTCAATGCTATCCCCATCAAAATTCCAGACATTCTTCAAAGACATAGAACACAAAATAATGAAATTTATCTCTAACAGCAAACAATCCAGGACAGCAAAAACAATCCTCAAGAAAATAACCAACAATGGAGGAGTCATACTTCCTGACTTCAAACTCTACTGCAAAGCAGTAATAATTTAAAACAGCATGGTTCTGGCATAAAAACAGAAAGACAGATCAATGGAATAGAACTGATAGGCCAGAAATAAATCCACATATATATGGAACCTAATTTTTGACGAAAGAGTCCAAAACTTACAATGGAGCAAAGACAACCTCTTTAATAAATGGTGCTGGGGGAACTGGTCAGTCACACAAAAAAGGCTGAAACTAGACCATTACCTAACATCATACACAAAAATTAACTCAAAATGGATTAAAAATCTAGACATAAGATCAGAAACATCAAACACATGGAAGAGAATGGAGGCAAAACATTATTAGACACAGACTTAAGAGACATTTGGCAACTCAATTACCATTGCAAGGCAAACCAAATCCAAAATAAACAAGTGTGACTACATAAAACTAAAAAGTTTCTACTCAGCAAAAGAAACTCACATAAAAACAAAAAGGCATCCAACTGAATGGGGAAAGATACTTGCCTCTCACACCTCAGAAAAGGGCTTAATATTGAGCATACTCAAAAAATTGAACAACAAAAATATAAGCAATCCAATAAAAAAGTGGGCTGATGACCTTAATAGACATCTCTCCAAGGAAGACATGCAAATGGCCAATAGGTTCATGAAAATATGCTCTATGTCTCTTGTCATCAGGGAAATGCAAATCAAAATGACAATGAGATATCACCTCATGCTAATAAAAATGATTATTATCTAAAAAAATGGAAAAAATAAGTGCTGGAGAGGATGTGGAGAAAAGGGAACTCTAATTTCCTGTTGATGGGAATGGAAAGTGGGGCAGTCATCCTAGAAAGCAGTATGGACAGTCCTCAAAGAATTGAGAGTGGAAATTCCATATGATCCAGTTGTTCTTCTACTGGGCATTTACCCCAATGACACAAAAACGCTTATCTGAAGAGATATATGCACCCCATGTTCATTGCAGCACAATTCACAATAGCTAAGAGATGGAAATATCTAAATGCCCATCAACAGAGGAGGAGATAAAGAAGATGTGGTACAAATACCCTGTGAAATTCTATGCAGCCATCAGAAGGGGAGAGATCCTGCCATTTCAGCAACACAGATGGACTTGGAGAGAATTATGCTTAGCAAGATAAACCAGAAGGAGAAGGACAGACATCATATGATAGTACTCACATGAATGGTAAAGAGAAAACAAACAAATGTTATAAATTAAACGACATCAAAAAGGGGGTGGGGAGAGACAGAGGTGGGGGGAGGACACTACTCCAAGCAATTATGGACTCTTGAGAGACTAAAAGGTATATCAGGGGTTACCAAAATGATGAGGCAGGGGTGGGGGAAGTGGGATAAAAGGAATTAACTGTAAATGAAGGGAGGAAAAAAAAGGGGGGGTTATTAATAAATTTACTATGATATCTGTAAATGTAAAAATACCACTATGTATACCTCAAAACAAGTCATTGTCAAAATGCAATATCCCTTCAATAATAATAAAAAATAAAATAAAATAAAAATAATTATTATACTGACTTTGGGGAGAAATGTCTTACTCCCTTAAAGATGAAATCTGTATTTGTTTTTCTTAGATGAAGACAAAAAATACAATGTGTATGAAGACATAATCCAATTATAATTATTATTGATCATATCCTAAGAGAGAAAGCAGCAGATGTAGAATCTACAAGGAAAGGAAGGCAGACAGACCCTGATGGCTCAGGCGTTAGGCCCGTGGCTGGGGCACAGTCCACTTACAGCCCAAGGACCCAGGTTCATGGCCCAGGACTGAGGGGAAAAACTAAAATAAACAACCAACTTAAAAAAATGCTTTTTTTTCCTCTTAATTCCTGCCTGCCTATCTTCCTCTTTAAAAATAAACAAAAAGAAGACAAAAGGCAGTGTTTAACACCTCTAGAACATTAGAGATCTATTACTGAAAAAAAAAAAAAAGATACATGAAGTGTGGATCTGAAAAAAATCTCTCCATTAAGAACACGGAACTGGCAAGAGGAACTTAAATAAGAAATGTGTTTCATTTCAGTGTTGACCGAGTCCCCATTATGTGTGTTCCTGGCATTTGTATGGTTTGTACCAGGAAGAGTCAAGAGTGGAGGATATGAATGGATGTAAGCATGATGTCACTACCCTAAAGCAAGTGTTGACCTCAGAGTGGACAGAGGGGCCAATACAATTCTGGAAACTGCAAACTATGCACAAGAGAAGTGAAGCCATTTTTCACTCTGGGCTTTCGAAAGTTTACTTCAGGGTATTTCTTAGGGAAAAATACCATTCCATTGCTCTACTGAGTTATGTTTTCCAAATAATCTGCATTAAAATTTTCTTGTGTTTATGTAGATTTCCCAAAGGCAGTATAATTTATTTTCTTACTGACAGCAGGTTTACCAAAACCATCTACTGTGCACACAACTTAATCCACCCACAAAGGAGACTGCACTTAGAATTATGTCCTAATGAAAATGAAACTTCCATTTTCTGCATTTATTTATATCATGTGGTGAAAATCACCCCACACTTCTCTCCAGTGTTTTTATACCTGTATCAGAGTCCCTGAAGATCTGAGTTTTCAAAGCATTTTTGAGCAAGAGGAGAAGAGTTATGGGAAGGGCAGGAGGTGTGTCGATGTGGGGCAAATGAGTTCAAGGTGCCAGCACCTCAGTGGAGGCAGAGGAGCAAGTGTGGGGTTTGCATAGGTTAATTTTCTGTGATCTGTTCTTTCTGATTAAAACAAATCTTTGAAGAGGAGAAGATGATGGCTATTAGATTTAGCTTTTGTTCTTTTCTTTTTGAGACTGTTTTATAATGGTTTTCCACACTCAGGAGTCAGTATGGACAAGGAGTAGAGGCTTTGGATGCACGCAGACTTGGGTCTGGATTCTGACTCTGTCACTTACTAGCTTTTATAAAAATTGATTGTCTAACATTAACTAATTTAGCACTCATAAATAGACGTGTGTTTCATTCTTGAGATCTGTATATACAAAGGAAGCAGCAGCCTAGCAACTATATTTGGAAGGGAGAGGTGGGCTAATAAATTAAAAGGGATCAACAGTCTGTCAGTAAACTTAGTGTATATTAGGTCCCCTAGAAGATTGTGGAGGTGGCTGGGGGGACACTTCCTGGTCTGACAAGCATGGGAAGAAAGACCCAGAAACAGTCTGAGTACCCAAAAGATTTATTGGAAGTTCGCAGTGAGCTGATGAACTAAAGAAATGCACCAGTTCTTAGACCTGGAACTGGTAAGGTTTTCTAGAGGGTCTACTCTGGGTGCAGACATGTAGACCCTCACACATGAGTCTCTGTCTCTTCAGGTGTAAGTGCAGCTCTGTATGACGGGATACAAATCATTAACAATGGAATGCAGGGGTCAGGATGTTCAGCTAGACTGAATGGTACCATTGTCAGCTGGAATGCTGAAGTCAGGCTGGGGTGACCTCTCAGCCACCAGGGCCAGGTTGGAAGACAAAGGCACATATTTTACCTTAGTGAAAGATGGCATTTTTAATGCAAAAAAAATGACATCTGTCTGACTATCCTAACAGTGTATTATTATATGGCTGTTGATTTATGATGATATATATCTTAAACCTATATAACGCTAGGATGCAATGTTCCTTCAATAAACTTTTAAAAAGAAATATATTTATTTATAGTCTGAATTGTTTTTGTGAATATGGTTAGGTCTCACTTGGCTTTGATTGGTTTGGTGGGCGGCGAGAGAGTATCCTTCTGCTAAGGGAGACTAATTTTAGGACTCAAATATCAGTGATTTAATATTTCATCACAATTCCTGTATTATTTCTTTCTAAAATGCAATGTCATTTAATAAGCAGATCCTATAAAACCTATGATTATATTAAGAAATGACTTTTCAGAGACTTTATAAAACTGTGCAACTGGACTATTTAATGGCTGCAAATTGCTAGTGGGTGTGGGAATGGGTCAGTTTGAAGAGGAGGAAATGAGATGGAAGTCTACCAGCAGCCCAGGGCAAGAGTCATTGCTGTAAATAACGATTCGATCTAACTGCTCTCCAAGTAGACTAAAGCAAAAAAGAAAAGACAGTGAGATATGAGGTAAACCTAGTAAGGAAGAAGTAGTCGTTCCTGACAATAAACTCAACAAGAAACTTACAATATACAGCTTTATTTAAGAGACAGATGTTGAGAATAAGGGGAAATTTCCAATACAGTGGTTCAAACAAATAAACAGCTATTTCTCACTCTTGCATAAGAAAGTTAGGTCAAACACAGGAAATGGTAAGCTTCTGGGGAAAACCTTTATGGTGTCTCCAAGGACCCAGGATCCTATTTTCCAACCCATAATCCTCAAAATTTGTGATTTCTATCTTCAGAGTTTCTTTTAATCCAAAATGTTTGCTGGAGTATCTGCCATCACATCTGAGTTTCAGGCTGTCAGCAGGAAGGAGTGAGTCCTCAAAGTTATTTGTTTCTTTCCATTTAAGGAAACCTTACAGAAGTCTCACACAACACTTCTGCATCTGTTTTATTGGCTAGAATTTTCTCGCATGCCACATCATGTGAAGATATAGGGTTGGATGGGAAATACGATCTTATTCTGGGTATTAATATACACTAAAGTTTTTGATACGCAACTGGTAGTTTCTGCCAAAAATAGATAGCAACAAATGGTCAATGTTGCTTTTACAGAAAATGCTAATGTGGCTTTTATAGAGATGTGTTGTCAGGCACAGGGAACAAAGTCTTAGGACCACAAAATTTTTGTGCATCTATCTATGCATCGCATTAGCCCTTGTCTCAGGACTTTCTCCGAGAGAAATAAATGCTGATGCTTCCAGGAAGTAATAACATATTTAAAATATTGGTTCTAGTTCAATGATTATTTCTCTAGGAACTAATTGACTTAAAAAAATTCTTCTAAGGAAAACAGAAATCTAATGCCTATTTAGGAAGTTTAATCCAAGCATAGTCTTTCTTACACTCTTTTGACCTCCAAAAAGCCAATATATACGCAAAAAATTGCCCTACGGTTCTGTAATAACTTAATTGTGGAGAAAGTGCTTTGTTCAAAGCAAATATTTATGCAATCTGGATGTTTGTTGTTTGCGGGTCTGAAAAAGATTGATTTGAGCCCCACGCCCGAAATTGTGGAAGACTGGAACTCTTTCCAAGATTGCTAGGAGGAAAATCTCCAGAGGGACATCTGTGTTCTCATTGTCACCTCTGACTTGAGACACCTGCTTCTACTAGTTGGATTTTTTTTTTAATACAATGACTTGCTGTCTTGCTCATGTTGTTCCTCTTTCATAGTGCGTTGACCCTGGGGTGAGTTTTGGATCTTTATTTCCCGCATACACAAAAATTGCAATTCTCCAAATATTAACCAGCAAAAATAAACACTCCCATATAAGTTAGTTTTGTGTGAGCAGAAGATTTTCCTGAAGTATATCAGAATACATATATTTCACAAACACACAAATTCAAAGTAAACATTGCACGTCTTTGAGATGACAGGTCCTTAAGCCATGACGCCACTAGTGATATATGTTTGGCAGCTTCTTTCCCATTTCAATTCCCTCTCATCCCCTCTCAGTCTCATATAACTTTGCGGAATTCTCTACTCTCAAACACAGAATAACAAAACTCTTCAGTCCTTAGACTCAAAGCTACTTTTGCATGTTCAAGTTCCATTGAACTGCACAGCTAGATGACTGTAGTGATTGTATACACAGCAGGTTTTGTGCAAAACACATCGCATCTGCTTTGGCTACCTTTGGTCCAGGTTTGGTTTTAGGATTGTAGAAATCAAAATGTGAGATTTTGTGAGACTGAAATGAGAGAATGAGAGGAAAAGGGTCATCACAGAAACCAAATCTATCCGATTTAATATTAGGTCTTATTATTAAAGTAACAATCTTCAACTGATACTGCTTTTCTCATTGAGAAACAATGTTGAGTCTTTCTAATCTTCTGGTGCAAAATAGTTTTAATTTAAATACAGAGGCCTCCAGAATCTACATTTAGGGAATGAGTCTCAGACAGGTATGAAGGCCAACTCTTCTCAGGATAAGTTGGTTCTTGGGGTGATTGCATAGGAACACCAGGATGCTTTTTCACAATTTGGTGGTGAAATGCAACAATTCTTCATTCAAGATTTGAGCACGTGAGCACCGAATAGTAGGTAGTTAGCTACTTTATCAGGAAGAACATGTGATGACTATCTTTACGAATATTGAACAGCTGAGAGGGCTGGTTAATGATAATGTAGTTTGAATGTCACAAAAGGAAAAGGAAAATGTAAGAATAATCAACATCTTGGACATCTCTACCAGTTTGTAGCCTCTTTCTGCGTACTCTAGCCACTTACTCCATTTATTTCTTTCCAACCTGCCATCATCTTCCACTTTTAAATTCTGCCTCCTTAGATCCCTTGCTTTTATTGATCATTTGAGAAATTACAGTGTTCTAGCTCTCCTTTGAATTTAATATATATATTTAATAAAAAAACCCTTTGAAAGCAGATTGAATGTTTTCTTTGTAAACAAAGCAATTCTTAAATCTTTCTTAACTTAAGAATTTACCCTCAAATGATTTTCCTTTTAAGAAACAAATTCTTAAAATGATTTTTTTCATGCTGGTAGAAATGTTTCTCCTTCTGGAGAAATGTACTGCTCCCTCCCTATATTTTCTCAAGTTATCTAACAAACATTTCTTGGAGACTTACATGTCACCCACAGAGACAGACGCTGTACATTAAGTAGGATTTGTCTCCCTTTCTCAAGAAGCATGTTGGAGAGACAAGACAGAAAAAATGCAATATGTAATTTAAATCAGAATTCGAGACAGTCTCTAGAAACTTCTTACTATAAGTTCTGTTAAGAGTTTTAAAGGTAAAATACACTAGACCCTATTTAGTGATACAATTTTATTGTCCTTAATTTCTTAGCAGCAGACTAAATTCTAATAAAGACATCTTCCAATGTTCCTTTAAAGGAAAACAGGAAGAAAATCCATTTTCTTCTAGAATGAGATCTGAAACGGTGATGCATTCATGAATTCTATTAAGCATTGATACAGTCTCTTTCCAGAATATTATTACAATAGATTTACTCCATATTCTAAATTCACTATCTCTGGCACTAACTCAAAATAATGAGCCACTTTTCTTTTTTTAAAAAAGCACTTAGTTTCTGAACTATAAGACTAAAATTTCACTTAAAATGTCATTTCACAGTAATAGTTACATTCCTGGACTCAATCAGGCAAACATAGTATTATTCTCTACAAAAGGAATGTCAGGTAGGAAAAATCAGCAGCTACTTTTTAAATGTAAGAAGGGAAAGAAATATATTCTTTAGTTAGTTACTTGTTGCCTGGGGTGGGGAGTAAATTATGCTGTCTTTAGATGTGTTCAACCAGAAAGAAGAGAGAACATCTTTCCTTACTCATCCTGGAGACAGGTGAGAGATGCTGACCACCTTTAGATTCAAGACATGTGTGTTTCTATGTCATCTATGCACCTGGGACACTCATGGATCCATAACCTCATCTGAGATCACAGGTCGCTATGGGAAAGAGCCAGATAAGTTTTGATTAACTTTCAAATGCTTTCCATATGCCCACTTGCATTTTAATATATTTTATAAGAATAATTTATTTACATATGGAGAGCAGATACACGAGTGCAAAAGTTAATGTTCTATATCACATGTAGTTTCTCAAAATATTGTTCCCTCGCTTAGCTAATGAAGGTAGTCTCCCAGAGAATTTGAACCATCTTGAGCATGAGGAGAGAAAGAATGGAGATTGTAGGATGGAAGACCTTGAGAAAGATGGTGCTACAAAAAGGAAATGAATGAAGAAGAGAATGCTGACCTGACCAGAGAGAGGAAATAATGAAATTTTAGGACCTCTGATTTAGAGGAGCACTCTATCAATGAAGAGACTTGAAACCACGTAGGAATTAGTAGGCCTGAAAGTTCCAATCTCAGGAATACCTGCATGGATTGTGTGTGTATTTAAATATGTAATATGTGAACATTTCAAATGTTTAAAAGGTTCACAAAGACATAGAGTGAAACATTTTCGATAATCACTTCCTCTGAGTCACCCTGATCACAATCTTGGAAACAACTGATATTACCAGTTTTTGGTATCTTTTCAGATATACATGTATATATGTATATATATATATATTATATATAGTCTCTCTCCATAAATATATGCTGGCATATATATATAGAGAGAGAGAAACAATGTTTATTCTCTTCTTTAGTCAATATGATAGGAGGGCTTTTGATTTTGAATCTTCTTATTGATTTTGCTTATTATTTAAGTCATCAGAAACTTTTCTACTTCCTATGTATTAAAAAGCAAGTTCAAGATCTTTAGAGTAAGTTAGAAGTTCAAGTATTTTTCCTGAGAGATAGAAAAGAAAACTCAGAAATAATTTCCTGAAAACTGAGGAATACATGCAACTATTTCGATAAAGGTCACTATTAGAAATCTGTAGTTATTTTTATTATAGAATATATAAGAGCACCATGGCTGTCATAACAAAATATGGTTATTTTATTAGATATGCACTAAAATAAGAGCCACAACTGAATGGCAATATGACCTAAACAAAGGAGGAACATTCTTCTGAACTTTTAGATTATAGGTTAGGTAAGTTTTTCAAGAATTATTGTGTAATATTCCTTTGATGAATTTCAGGAAATTAATTTTGAAGTTATGTCCAGAGAGATGACTTGAATTCAGTTCTTATTTCTATAGCCATAGTATGACTTGTTATATTACCTCTTTAAATTCCAATTCCTGGAAGCTGAAAACTGCTTTATTTATCCTTGTCTTTCTGATTTGACCTCTTACTGAGAACCTGGTAGACATTTTACAAATATGTATTGAATGAATGAGTAAATGGGTACATTTATAAGCAACAAATCCAAACAAACCGTAGTTTAATATTTGTACTTTTTAACATACTTCCATTTGAGTTTTGATGAAAATTTTTAAAAAAGCAAAAAAAAAAAAAAAAAAAAGGTGCAGTCTTTAATACTGCTTTAGCAATTTTCCACCAAATACAAGGTAAAATTTTTCTATCAGTTTTGCTAGATTAAGAAGTTAATGAAGAAGAATTAATGAGCCTTTAAATTCTTTCTTCAGCTGATCTGCCTTCTTTTACAAAAGGGCAAATGAACATCTGTGTGTCTGGAACAAAAGACAAATTAAAAATAAGAGATTAATTAAGCATTTACTCATAACACTTTTAAACACAAATTGTAGTTCTATCGACATCGTAAAATCAATCATTTGGGGGATTTTGATTTTTACTGATAAATTTACCTAAAACAGACATAGTCTGAACAATTAGAATATCAAGCAAAGAACACAGGCTTTGTCATTTCCGTATTATATTGCTGCATATAAATAAATAACAAGCTTTACACAGTTTTGTTATCAGGAGCCTTTACATTTGACATTTAGCAAGCCAGAAAGTGAACGGCTTTAAAAACTTGAAAAACCAATTCATCACGATGTGTGACATTTGGAAACTGATATTATCATCTTCAATTTAAAATTTAGAATGTATAAAATGCAGTCACTGACTACAACCCAGCAAACAGAGGGTCTTCCTGAAATGTCTGTACTCCTCTGGGAAACAACATTCAGTCCCAAAAAGCAGGTAGCTTTGAATTTGAATGTTTATTCCACTTCACCTCACCCCTAAATTTGACAAAATAATGATTGTGTACCTTCTTCTGCAAGCAAAATAGTTTAGACATTCAACATTTTATATGGAGGGACTTACAAATTTACCATATGACATTTTCATCATGATGAAAAGACTTTCCTTTAACATTTATCACGTGATGTTTGTTGATCATTTTCTTGCTTTCTTATCAAAGTATGAAAGTACATGAAAACATGTGCAGAGCTCCTCTGAGGGTTCTGCTGAGGGGATTCATGGTGCTGTGGTGAGCCTGTGTGTAAGGCTTTCTAGCCTAGAGTTTCCTCTCTGGTAAGAGCTGCAGCAGAATATACACCAATGGAGAAATTCTTCAGGAACAACAGTCAACAAAAGTCACAGAAGGTGCCCTTTAAGGCTTCAGGGTCTTGATGATCTCCTTGGTCCCAAACCTGACCCTCCACTGTCCCTTCCTTCAGGAAATCAGCACTGAGGTGGAGAAAAGGACTCCAATTATTTTAGGCTCACTATTTTTTATCTGACATCAACAATTTTGCTGCTCTCCTAAAATTGGCTTGCTGTGTGTACTGTGCTCAGTTATTTTGTAGTTACTCTTAGAGCTGCAAAGCCAGCTATTCCCTTTCTTCCTTCCTTACAAATGCTTCCAGAAAAAAGCACCCAGTGATTTGTACAATTCACAAAAGCAAGCATGGCTCCAGGGCAGATTGAGAAAAACTCATATTCTCTCTAACATTACCCAGAAGTGCCTATTCATCTACCTTATGGCAGAGGCACAGGTTTCATAGCTGCTCTGTGATCTAATTCAGAAGGGAGATAGCTGCTGCATCTTCAACTGATATATAAAAATAGCTGGTTGCACCAGACACCATCTGACGTCAATGGAATCATTAAAAAGCAGTGACCAGTCTGCAGAATGTCTCCATGGAAGCGATTGCAGCCCAATGTGCAGATGCTTGAATCTTGTCACTTTTTTCTCTCACCAGACAGCCATCTTTTCCTATTGTCAAGTAATTTCCATTCTCCATTTAGCTACTATGTGGTTAAAGCCACATAGTTTTATACTAGACATGGTTTTGCACTACACTACAATGCATAATCCTTTGAAAACGTCAGATACTCATGAGAAGGGTTCATATCTTGTGGACATAGTGAGAATGAACAGTTGAGGACCTTTGGAAATTCCTAAGAATAACCCTAAATTAATTTATGCTTTAGATTTGTTCTTACTGTATTAGTTTCCAACCACAGGATTTTGTCCTGAAACTTCTAGTGGCTGATATAGCCACTGGCAGTTAGTTACTTTAATTAAGTTGGCTGCTTTATGATATGGTGTACCTTACAAATTCTTTCCCAGAGATGGAGCTCATATCCGAAACCAGAGGTGAATATTAAAAGGCAAGCTGGGGTCAGGCTCTGGAGTTTGCCAATCTGCCATCAAGTAAAACGCTCCACTACCCTTCTCTCCAACAATGGAGTCCTTTCCTTATTCCTTACTATCAGCTAAATTCTGCTCAGCAGACCTTGAAGTCTTTGCCCAACAACTCTGGCATCAAATATCTTTCCCATTCCTAATCAAACTCTAATCCACATACACTGTTTTAGTTCAGACCTTCATCAAAGTCTCCAGTTTCTTCACTCTCACAGAAGAGAGCTCTCCTTACCGCTCATATCTCATATCTCCCTTTTATCTTCAGCACACTCCAGTGAAATTCTTTAAAAGTGTCAATCTAAGCATGCCCTGGTGGAGTAGTGGTTGCTAGGTCAGTTACCTCTGAAGGTGCACAGGGCACATACCCTTAGGTTCACTTCCCCGGTCCAGGGAGAAACAACCGGTGTGAACAACTGAGTATGAAAAATATAATGCCTCTTCCTCTCCTCTCTTCCTGCCTATCTACTGACCTTCATTCCCGCCTGTGCCTCTACTTTAAAGAAAAAAGTATCAATCTAAGTTTTGAAACTTTCTTACAAACATCAGTGTCTCCCTGTATGAGAGTTCTTCTCCAGGAATGGCTGTTAACTAGATCAACTCATCAATATGCTAGTCAGAAATCTACTAAGCAAAACCTTTGTTTCTCCAGGCTTTCAGACCCTTGACTTGACTCTACCTTTCTTTTATGTTTCCCACCCATTTCTGCAACTATTCGTGTTGTGATAATCTTGAATTTATTTATAGCAGTCACCCCTCACACTTAACAGATATTTCTTTCTAATTGTTGAGCAGATACTCTTAAAAAAAAAAAAGTAATAATCTATGACTAAATAGTTACTATGCTCAACTAGTATCCATACCTAGTTCTTATACTAGAACTTGGCATAGTACACAAAACTTTACTCTGCCCTTGTACAGAACCAGTTCCCGCTCTACACTGTATTTAACCACTGAACTCACCACATTGGTTCGATCTTCCATTCTTTTGCCGTGCTATGTCTTATGCTTCTAAAATCTTTCCTCCAATGTCCATTTGGTATATTCATCCTTTAATATCTATTTAAATGTCATTACTCCCAACCAATTTAATTGATTCTATCAACAGGTTCCCATGGAAATATATGTTTATTTCCAATACTTAAGTGTTACAACTATTTAATGATCATCTATTTTTTTTCCCTAAAACCTGAATTTCCACAATGAAAGAAACTAGTATTTTGTTCTTCTTTTTATCCTCAGATAGAGATACAACACAGAGCATGTTAAATGGTTCCTCAACAAATGTTGGCTGAACAAATAACATGTACCATATGTTTGAAAATGTCTTGAATTTTTCACTTGTACTACCTACTAATTAAACATCTTTAATAAAGGAATCATTACCTTTGAGAAATCATAGGCATGGTGTATAACAAGTATTTGAAGTCCTGTAGATCAGTGTTGAGAATTTATGGTTTATGATATGATTTCTTTATGATATTAGCCTCTGTGATATTAATCTGTGAAATTTTCATGTGTGAATATATCCTTTCATATTTAAAGATTCAGTCTTACTACACATTAGGGCAATGAAGTTTTCATCAATGTTGTTTCCACATCTTCATTTCCATTTATTGATAGCTCATATCCTATTTCAATAGAACTGAAACAGAAAGAGGTCAATTAGATGATGAATGATTAAGGTTGCCTAGGGGAGTTAATTTGAGGAACCACATGGAGGAATACTTGTCACAAGGAATATCCAATTCAATACAGTAGTTCCCCCTTATCTGTGTTCTAAGACTCCAGTGAATGTCTAAAGCCATGTGTAGTATGGCCCTACACATACTATATTTTTCCTATACATCTATACCTACTTAAAAGCTTAATTTATCAATTAGGCACAGTAATATATTAGCAATTATAACAATAATAAATAAATAAATATTAAAGTGAAATAGCAGGTAAGGTAGGATTCCTGTATATTTTTTTGTTATGTCTGTCTTTCTATAATTATCAACACAAACTTGGTAATTGAGAAGGAGCCTTGTTTTAATTCATGTCTTTTCCCAGATAGCTATGAAGATGTGTATCTTCAATATTTCATCTTCAGCAAATCATCCAGAAGCCTACTCAAGATTTCTGCACATTACACAAGTATCTAAAATTCATTGTATCCAAAGGTTGAACCGATCATCTGTCTTTCCAAAAGTGTGACTCCTCAGATCTCTTCCATTTTCATAATTAGCACAATGAGTTCTAAATTATCTCAAGCTAGAAACATGAACTATATCAAATTTAAGAGCTTCCACACAGTGAAAGTTACTCTCATGAAACCAAAAAAAATCCTACTAAATGGGAGAAGATATTTGCACATCATAATCTAACAAAGGGGTTAATATCCAAAATATATAAAGAACTCATACAACCCAGCAACAGAAAAACAAATAAAAATGGGAAGATCTGAGTAGACACTTCTCAAAAAAAGACGTATGAATAGACTAAAGGCACATGAATTCTTGCAAAATATTTTTATCTGATACTTCCAATTTATTCTCCATAGCATCCTGGAAAAATATTTAACAATCAGAAATGATTGTTTTTATCACTTGCGTCAAATTATTTAATGGCATCAGATTGCCTTTGAAATACAGTTGGGAATCCTTCTCACAATCCACAAGTTCTTACATAACCTCTTTAACTCTATTTCAAGCTCCTCCCTTGAAGCAATTGTTGAACTGTTGAACTGTTTTATGCATGCCTCTGCAAGATATCCTGAGGCAGAAGTTCTCTCAAGATAACAGAACTAGAGCAGATAACAAAAGACTGCAGCGGAGCTTCTAAATGTCCAACCTTTAAATAATCAAATGTTTCTGATAACAGCTAATGTTTGCAGCCCTCCCTCACTTTGCAACATTCTTATTGTCTCATTATAACCCAACCCTATAAAATAAATCAAGGAGTCAGGATGGGTGTCACTGCTGCTCAGACAGAGAGCGTGTCCCACCTGGCCCCGCTTTTCTAGATGTGAATTGCCTGTCTGTCTTTCTTTAGGCTCCTGTTGCCTCCCCTGGGGAACTCTTTCATCAGCCCTTCAGTTTGTCGCAGCAACCCTCATCAATATTCATGAGTCTTAGAGAAATTCTTTCTGCTATCTCAACATCCCATGCCTCCACTTAATGCTGCTTTCCATACTCTCCCTGAAACGTCGTCCTTCTTTACCTAGCCAGCACCAACTTATCTTTTAGAGATCAATTAAAGCATCACTCCTTGTATAAGCTTGCTATGACCCCCCAGATAAGTCAGGCAATTCTTTAATACACTCACTTTTAACTATTTCCTTTCTCTTCATATATCAGACCACATTTGTGACTATGTAATTATTTGTTTAATAATTGTTTTCAGTTTTCTCTGTTATCATGTACATTTTTTCCAAGAATATTTATATTTTATTGACCTCTGTATCTCTATGATTTAGAGTACTGAAACATTTTTCCATTGAAATATTAATTCACTGAATGCATAAATGTCTCTTTCTTATGACAGTTCACTATTCATTAAGATTCTGAAATTTTAATTCAAGCTTTGGTATACAATTAACATCTCTAGAGCTGAGCTGTAAAAACAGGTGAAACATTGGAATCCATATTACATGTCTTGGCAAAATTGCCTTCTTTTTAACTGCCTTGGTGATCAGCTATTCACACTTAAAAAACAACATGTACAGGAAGACAGGAGGTTCTATTAAGGGCTTTCCAAGATTTGAAGAGGTCTTGTGATTCTGAAGTTGTATTACTTAATTGCCTAGATTGGCATATGATTGAGAAGTCCAACTTTGTCCCTTTGTTTAACTGCTTCAGAAATATGTGTTTCTATCTTGTTGGCAAGGCACAGTTTGTAGCTAATCACTGAGAACCACTGAGCAGCTGTCAATGGAAAATACAGAGCAATCAAGTTAAGTCAATAAGGATGGCTAGGAGCAATTGCAGGAAGAGGTGACATAGTTAGACTTCAAATTGTCTGGCCTATTTCAGGCCGCTTGGAATGTGATTTTGGTTTAAATACATTTATCATAACCTTGTTGTTATTGGCATTTTATGACTCTTGGGACTGGAACAGACTCTTCTTTCTTATATTTTAGTGCAAAGAATATGAGTTTTCGAGTCAGGCAGACCTGCTTTGAAATCCTACTTACAAATTTTGCAATGCATTTGAACTTTATTATCCTTTGAGAAGTCCTGCTTCTTCCACTTTATGGCTGTCAATATTCAAATAATTAGCATGTATGAAATAACTGGAAGATAACAGAAGCTGAATAGATCTTAGCTTTCTCTTGCCATGCAACATTCCTTGATTGTCCCTTTCTTTATCTTTGCCTTAATTCTCTTTTTCTTTCTGGTCTGTGAGGTGCTTGGTGACTTGTATTTAACTTTCAGGATACTAACTGAGTAGAATATTAAATCGCATTTCTCTAGAATTCTTGAATTTACGGAAATTTAAACTTCCTTAAACACATTAGTAATGAGTGAAAAATTCTACTTCTCTATTTTTACTGTAGAAGTTGTTTCCATTGACTGAAGAGGATAGAACCTTAAATATTTTATATGTCTATAGTTAGTATTAACTGGATATTAGGAGTTTAGATTAGCTGTGCTCATCTAGAATCTTATTGATTTGGTATAATGGCATAATTGTTGTAAAGTGAGAGGTAAATGTGAGAGAGAAAGGGACAATTATAAAAGAGACAATTTTAATGTAACTTAGTGAAAAATCATGCAATCTGTAGTAAAACAATATAGGTAAAAATCATCCTTTGATCATTAGGTATGTAAACTTAAATAAGACATGTAACTCTCTGAACCTTAGTTCCTTTTCTGATACTTTTGGGTTATGAATTTATTAGCATTAAATGAGCTAATGCGTGCATAAAGTTTGTTTTAAGAGGAAAGGAATTCCAAATTTTGTAATTTTTTTTTCATGAGAAAGCAAGGATCTACAAGAAATTGTCTTTGTTTCACACATGCAAAATAGGAACATACTACGTATCTGGGGGAAGATATAATGAAGAGTGGCCAAAATAGAGGGAGAGGCAGAACGTCACTATTTGTTCAATTATAAGAATTTCCTGGTATAGAAATTCTAACTCATACTTCTTATGCCTTGGAATGAAAGAAGAGAACTTGGATTCATGCTGCATCTCTGAAATATCTAGAATCCCTGGATGCCTAACAGAGCAAAGCTTTTTCCCTTGTAGGCATCCCAGGAAGAAAAGAAACTCTTCCCAAACTCTCACTCACAGAACTGCTCTGGTGTTTATTGGACCATTATATTTGTATTCACTACATATTCCTATCCTCTTTCACTTTCCTTATATGAGCTTCTAATATATCATAAAATTACTTGTTTTGCTTACTTTCGGTCTCACTCTTTAGACTTAAAGCTCTAGGACAGCTGTGATTTGTGTCTGCTTTGTTCATTACTGTGTGCCCACTTAATACCTAGTATACATTCAATAAATATTTGATAAATTATATATAAATATTCTTGAAATACTGTGATTGCACTATACATTTGAATTAAATATATGGAGCATTCTAATCAATTCATTGATCATGTGGGGGTGTTTTTGTTAAGTGATCAAATATTTTAAGCATTAAAAGATAGGGTAGAGTATCTTCTAGGTGGATTCTAAAGAAAATTACTGAAAGGTGACTTCTTAATGTCCACCAATTGATAGGGTGTTTGTTTGCACAGCACCTTTATTCTTCTAAATTATTTTCTTAATAATTTCCTTTATTGATCTGTTCCATTAAATCTCCATGGAAATAATCACAAAGGTTGGTAACAAATGCATTCTTTGTTATGCCCACTTCCAGATTTTAACAACGGATCCCTATGGATCAGCCAATGAAAAGAGAAGCAGGCTGATGAACACCGGGTTCTGAGCAAACTAGAGTGGGGAAGCAAGGAGGTGAAGGAAAAATATGATTGAAGTTATTTCCTATACACATACATGATAAGTATCATACATTATTATGTATGTTATTAAAAATGATCATTACTGATCTGTTTTATCTAGTCTAACTCTACAAAAGCAATAATGTTCTCTGCTATTATTGTTGAAAGGCAGGGGAGCAACAGTACAATTGTTTCATAATTTTGTTCTTATCATTAGTATTATTTTCTTTAAGGGTTTTTTGAAGACCTAATCACTGGATCACTGACCTAGGCATGCCAGCTCCAATATTCTGGTTTAATTATTTATTTTCTTGTAGATCCTTGACTTTATTAAACTTCAAGTCGTGGTTTTTTTGCGCACCCTGGTGGAGCAGTGGTTGGGTCAATTGTCTTCAAAGGAGCAAGTCACATACCAATCAGTGTGAACATCTAAATAAAAATAAAATAAAAAATGCTTCTTCTTCCTCCTCTCTCTTCATTCCTGTCTGCATGTTTCCTTTAAAAAATCTTGATTTCTTCAAGTGAAGAAAATGGAGATGAGAATACTTAAATCCCAAAGTAAATATTTGACAACTTTAGTCGATATAAAGTACTCATACATAAAATATGTTTAATTTAGCTTAGATCTTCCTTGGTGCTTATATTTATCAAGAAATGGAAATTCTATAAAAAGTTAGAAGAGCATAAATTTAGGAAGTAGATATAATTTTAGACTTTAAATTAAAAATAATTCTAATGATAATTTCAATTTTATTTCTACTAAAGATAAAAAGTTCTATGATAAGCTAAGCATTGAAGATCCTTAAGTTAAAGGGCTAACAAACAAGACAGATCGGATATAGATGAATTTGACCTCCAGTATGATGGTGTTAATGCAGCACAAGTATAATTTAGAGAAATTCTATTTTCTTACTAATAGCAGTCATGGATATCTCATTAAACAAAGGGAGTCTCCCCAAACTTAGCAGTCTAGAATATTTTATCAAGAAAAGGAGAGATAGTTCAGTTCTGTTTGCAAACTAAGGGAATTGATGTGCTGATGTACCAGTTATCAGTTTCCAACTCCAACACTTCATTGCCTGTCTAGTGAAAGCATAGATAAACCTTTCAATTTTTTTTTTTTTCCAACAGTCACTATGTTCAGCTTTAGAAGTAGAGGATATGGGAGGGAAACTAGAGGAGGAAAGCATTGCTTTTTTCCTTCTCCCTGTTCATTCTTCTTGCTTCTGCAACATGGTTCCTCTGGTGCTGGGTTCCTGCAGTGCAAAATATCTCCAGTGCTCATCTCTTGACATGTATGGTGTCCAGAAGCACACACTGACCAGCAGCTCTGCCAAGAAACCCTGGAGTGACCATGCAGCACAGACTCTCTGGTGGGGTCATTCCTGTCCACAAATTCCCCTGCACCCATTGTAACAACATACAATGAGTTCTGACGCATATGTCACTCTTGATGGCTGTCTCCAGACAGCAGATTGCCATCAAGTTCCCAGGGCCAGCACCTCAGCAGCTCCTCAATGAGATCTAGATCTTGCCCTGGAAGAACTCTTTTTTGAATGTTCTTATCTCAGTCCTAGGGGTAGAGACTGCTCTTGATTTTGCTTTTCCTGTATTATTCAGAGTTCTAGTTCTCCTTACTTTGTATTAGTCTGTGTTCACTACTTTAATCTGTTATAGTTAATATTTATATTAAACTTTCTCTATTAAAATACTGGACGGTTTCTTCTTGTTTGATCCTGATGGATAGATACAGCAGAGTTTATTATTATCTATATGGGGCCACAAGACAACTAATTTGTTCTGCCTGGAAGTCCTTCTGCAAACTTCATGACACAAATCTTGTCAAAGTGCAACACTTCTGAAAATGGTGCATAATACAGGATGAAAGATTATTGTACACTCTTTGAGAAGAATATGCTAGAACATTATTTTTAGATGTGAGAATGTTGTTTGTGGTGTTTAAATTTTATGTTTCTTTGTTGTATTGTCAGTTTGTAAGAAAAATATGTACCAAATGGGTTTTCACATACTAGGAATTTGAATTTTGGTTTATTAAATACACTGGACAACTCATTATCTCTAGGCGAATCTATCAAAAGAAAGAGCATATCGATATTGATATTATTTTTAAGCACACAGTGACTATTTCAGTATTTCTTTAAGATGTGTACAAATTGGTATTGGGTTGAAAGTGCTCACTAGACTCTCAGAATGTTCTAGTTTGGAAATAGGGTCTTTACAGACGTAATTAGTGAAGATGAAGTCATTCTGGAGATGAAGTCATTCTGGTTTAAGGTGGGTTCTAAATTCAATAAGTGGTATTTTTACATGAAAAAAGATAGAAGCAGAGATTGGAGTGATTCCTTCATATTCATCCATAAGCCAAGAAATGCCAATAAATTCCTGAAAATACCATAAACTAGGAGAGAAACATGAAATGTTTTTTCCTCAGTCTTCAGAAATAACAAACTCTGATAGGATCTTGATTTTAGACTTCCCGTGTCCAGAGAATAAATTTCTGTGGTTATAAGCCATTCAGTTTGTAACAAAAAACTGTAGTAGTAGGAATTGTAGTAGGAACTGGAAATTCACTGATAAAGAAGACAAAAATCATTCTTGTCTCATGGGCTGGTGATCATTTTTTATATTTTCAGTGTTAATTTGAAAGCTTAATTTTACAAGGTATTATATTTTGGCAACACCGTAAGAAATTGTAGCTGCTGAACTGACTGCCAAAATTTAGAAATGTGGCCACATGGAGAATCTTATTAAATGGATGCATTGAATAAGTTTTAATTTAAACTATTAATAAGTAATCTTAAAGAGGAAATTATATGGTGCACCTTACACACACACACACACACACACACACACACACACACACACACACACACACATCCCTTTATCTAGCTCCTTAATTCTCTGTTTCAGGAATCAAGTAGATTAGATTCAGCCAATGATTTTAACAGTGACCCCAAGAAGTAAACTAATGAATTCTGAATCTCCCACAATTAGCAATGATTAAGGAGCAATGATTTGGTTCTTCAAAGGCTGTAATTTTTTACATTATAGGACCATTATTTTGACTACATTCCCACCTTCTGGAAATGGTCTCAGAAGAATTTTCCGTCATTACCCCCACAGTAAGAATTTGATCACGCATCTTATTCAGAGTAAACAACACACCTAACATTCTCTCTCCGACATCTAACGCATCTTAGGGATATATAATAAATACACTTTTACCTTTTTTTCTCCTTTTTTTAATATGAACCACTGGCTTGATTTTTTATATTCTCTGTGGTGCTTTAGTATATTGTTTATTTTAACGAAGATCTACTTTATTGTATGCTTATTTTCAGGGAGGTAGATTTTTAGTTGTCAGTTCTGACATCTCAATTGCTTCTGGAATAAATAATACTTTAAAACAAACTATTTCTCAGATGACAAAAATCTAACATGAGATACACCCTGGTGGTTCAAGTGTTAAGTCTTGGCCTGAAGTGCAGTCCACATATAAGCAAGTACCTGATTCAAGGCCCAGGATGCTGAAAAACAGCTAAATAAATAAAGTGTTTCTTCCTCCCCTCCCTTCCTGTCAGTTGCCTGCCTTCCTCAAAACAGCAAAAACAAAGAAAATCCTAACATTAAGGAAGTATTAATTCAAAAATTATTCTGGTGTGCCCTGGTGGAGTAGCTGTTAGCTCAATCGCCTCCTGAGGAAAAAGCCACATACCTCTGAGGTCGAGTCCTGGACTCAGGGGAACACAGTATGAACAACTAAGTGAAAAATAAAAAGTGCTTCTTCCTCCTCTCTCTTCTTGTCTGCCTGCCTACTACAGCCTTCATTCCTGCCTGCACCTTTCCTTTTAAAAAAAATGATTCTGAAGAAAGGTATATATTGGTGTTTTCTCTAATATTTTTTGCAAGTCTTCTGTATATGTGTAAACTTACTGAAAATACAAAATGAAAAAAATATGATGCCAAAGCATAAAAGTTAAATGCCCACTTAGTGTTAGTTTTTACTTTCTCATCTCTTCTAGGGCACAGGATCAAAGGAAAAGCAACCAAGGCTGCCTGATGAGTCTTCAAAGGCAGTGCCTATACCTGGAATGATTTCAGAGGTGATAGAAAAGTCTTCGTAGAGGACATTTGTCTCTGTGCTCCATTATAACCTTCTCACTGTTGCTAGTAGCAGAGCTTCAATGTTCTTTTAAATCACCATCTCCCCATCTTCAGTTCACCTCATGTGTGCAGTATTTGAATGAGAAACTAACCTCCGGCTCAACTCAGACTGATGAGACTCAATTCTGTTTCTCAGTTGAAAGACTGGGGAAAAGAAGTACTCCTATCATTTGCACTCATGGAAAAGCCCCACTTAGATATAGCCAGTGCTAGAGAACGTAAACCTGAGATGGAGAAAATCAAGTCCCGATGATGTTGTTTGAGGTTCCAGATCTAGCTGTTGCTTTCAAAGTTTCCATTCATCTGAGAACAACCTTCTTTTTTCTATTTTTCTTGGCTTAAATTAATTTGAGGTGGATTTCTATCACTTATGAACTGAGAAGGTAAAAATTAGCTTGGGCTGAAAAAAGCAAAATCTATCTGACCTAAATGGCTGGAATAATAGGAAAGTCAGCTCTACAAAGTTCACAGGAAGCACTTTCTCCCAAGAACACACCTCAGCTATCAAGTGTCATCATAAGCCCTTTCTTGAGCGACAATGGCTATTTGAATGAAGCATCCTTGTGCTGCAGGATTGAAGTCACTTTGATACAGGAAATTTCCCACCTAGCATTAGAGGTAAGGGTTAAGAGCTTCTGCAGACAACATTCTACAGTATCTTACTTTTGTAGGACTGCGAGGAAGAGGGCATAGATTCTACTTCCACTTTCCAGACCAGACTTGTGACACAGACCTAGCTTACATTGAACTTATCAAAATAGTGTTGTGTTTGCACCTCATCTAACACCACCTTTGCCTAGAACTCTTTAGTAACTAAGAATTTCTTTGTTAGGTGAGATGATTCATGTTTCCTCTTCTGTGTGGTCTCTCTCATTGTGATGGGCAAATACACCTGATTTCAACAGACCAGAGTAGTTGCTGGTGGTTTTAGATTGACTACACTTTGGGAAACAAAAGCGTCTCAGATTTTATAGCCTTTGTTCTTATAATAATTCCTGCCCTCAAACTGATTTTATAATGAAAGAATTGATCACTTATTTCCCTCCCCCTAGCCCCTGCCAAGTAAATCTATGGGAAAATCAAGACTTGGGAGCAATTGTTTTAAAGTTGAATGCCAGAATCTACTACCCAAAGTGGGGTGACTAACCCACCAATAGCATCATCAGTATCATTGGGGTGTTTGTGAGACAGGTAGAGTCTGAGGCTCATCCCTGGCTTGCAGAATCAGTATCTACATTTTGTCAAGATCCTAGTATGCATGACAAACCTGAGAAACATTGCTCCAGGGAGTTCTAGTGGCTTCCATAGGGTGCTCCAGGAAAACTCCTATGTGAGGAAGGAGGAAACAAAGCCATTGGCCTCTCACTTACGAAAGCCACTCTGTTTTGTATTTTCCTGTGATTCCAACTATTTAGTTTACATAGATTTTACTTTTCACTGCAAACTAAATTTTATCTTCTCAATTCATAAGTGATAGAAGTCCAACTCAAATTAATTTAAGCCAAGAAAAAAAGAGAGATTCACAAACCTTTTGAAAATTATCTCGTGAAATGACCCACCAAGACCAAGCCAGTTTTACCAAAAACTTTAACATGCTGTAGTTTCCTTTCAGATTCATTATCATAGGTATTAAAAACCAAGGAAAATGAGAATCACTTTCTGCAAATCTTCCCAATTTTCTTTACATGCATCCATCTGAATTTTTTTTTATACTCCCCTATTTCCTTTCCCACTCCGGAACAAGCAGACATTCCTTTGAAGACAAAGTGACAGTGTCCTTCCACACACCTGGGCCTGTGGCACTGTGTCTCAGCTGCTGCAGCACAAAATTGTCCCCATTTTATTAATAATGCCTTTTACTCTAGAACGGAAACGATAAAAGGATGAGGATAGTTTTCAGACTAATTGAAACTGTGATATACTTTTCTGTAAATGGTTCTTTAAAGTGAAAAATATTTGGAAACTGCTGCCCTAAGCCCTATTATTGCTTCATTGTGAATAAGCGTCTTAGGGAATAGGTTTGCTTGCAGATGATTGAAGGAAGAATCCTACTTAGGATAAGCTGAGAAACTGCACACACAGTCTCCTCCCCACTTTTGTCATTTCTCTATTTGTATGGCGATGGCTGCTGGCAGGGACTGCTGTTTCTTTGAGGCCACATGCATCTGGGGTCTTAGAATGCCTCTAAATAACAGAATCGGGAGGATAGGCCCACTTGTGTAAGAACTAAGAAAATTCCTAGGATCATTTCTTGAAGGAAAGCCAGGAAGAAGATTTGATGAGGATGAAAGACTCTGAAAGGAGTAGTGATTTGAGAGAGAACAGCATGGTGGGTGGTACTGAAGTTAGTTTATTGTCCCAAGAACATAGATGAAAGAAGGAGAAAAAAGGAAGAACTGTATCTAAAAATTGAATGAGATTTTTGCCCTTGATCTTGGGCAGTTACTGGGACACAAGAGAACTTCTGTTAGAAAGAGAACCATTTCCTTATCTACCTTCACATGCCACTCACTTCTTTGGTCCCTGAGGACTTTGCCTTAGCAGAGATGCTTAGCTGGGGATAAGCAGTGCCAGCTGGACAGACTCCTGGGTCTGGTGCAGACAGGGCAAAGACTGGAGACCCCAGCAGGTATCCAGATAAGAAATCCACAAGATCCAGTAGCCAGAGGCCACATAGTGTTTTATGAAGCACACAGTGAATGCCCTTTGAGACTTAGGAAAGTGTGGAGGAAGAAACAGTCTTTCAGAAGGGTGTGTGAGCAGAGATCTTGTGTGAAGCAGGAGACTGAAATTTTAGTTAATATGTACAAGCAATTTTACTTCTAACAACTGGCAGGTGAGGAATGGGAAAATGGGAAAACAGATTTTGTTGAAGCTCAACATGTAATACACTCTTGAACTCTTTTCAGCTCCTTTTAAATACATATTTTACAAGGAATGTTCCCCTGGGTACATATTCTTTGCAAAGATTTAGAGTCAACTTTGCGGCTAAGAGACAGGGTTTTTCTGTGCACAGTGAGAATGCCATGTGGTGTATTTGCCCTGAAATTCTCCCAATGCTCTCAGTATCTCTTCCAAGCATTTAGATTTTGACGAGACTGCTACATACTATTTTGAACCTTCATTACCACTTATCAGGGCTCAGCAGGGTCATGTCCCTAAGCAAGCTCTTGTACAACGTTCCATGGTGTCACAACCAGTCACATTTTCATTGTTTCCAAATGTGTTTTAATAACTGCCATGCCCTGAGTACACAGGACTGGTTAAAATGTGCCTCTTCTCTTCAAGGTTTAAATCAAAGATTCCCAACAGTATAGTCCACTGAGCAAGGGCTGTTGGTCCTAAATGAATATTTTCTGCCTTTCCCCTCCAAAGAGAAACCAGTGTACAGACATTTTTTTTTTTTTCTCCAATGAAAGAGTTACAATTTAATAATAACGGAGCAGTTGTGTTGAGGAAAAATATGTTTTTTCTTAATCATTTGTCAGCAAAACCCCAGGAGGTCAAACATACATTTCTATGAGGGAAATGTCTGAGCAGAAAAGACATTCTGCCAAGAAGGGCTTCAGGAACTATCAGCATTAGTACTTCTGCTACCCACCTCTCCTTGTGACTGAGGGCCCTAAATCCCACTTTCTACAATATACTGTGGTTTTAATATGGTTTGTTTTTGCCTAATAGCTCCAGATGGTTCCAGGAATGTTTCTGTCTGATGAACTGAAGGAAAACCTGAGAGGAAGCGCCCATTACAATTAAGTTCACTTCTTGCTTCTTAACTCCAGTGTGGCCATCATTATGCCTTACTTCCCAGGACATGTACTGAACCACATGTTGAGAGCCGGTGTTGAAACCTTCTATTACACTCCAGCATTACTTTGCACTTCAAAAGAAACATAACCTCCAATTCCAGATGATGTTTTCAGGTTTTGAGTGACCCTGTGTGGAGCAGATACTTTTTACCTTTGTGGGGTCTACTATATGGCTTTTCCTGTCAAGAAGACACAGATTCATCTGAAACTCTGGAGGTGAGGGAGGGATGCGAAAGAATGGAGGCCCTGCTTTTACTGCTTTAGAGCAAAGAGAGAGCTTGTGTATGGTATCTTGGATACAGTGGCAGGCATTGTGGTAGGGAGAGGGGGATCCACTTTTCATTAAGTGTGCTCATGACAGACCGAGTTCCCCTTACACTTACTGTAAAAATTGTCCCTTTCTTTAGAGGCTTCCAGAAATAATTGTGTTCAAACAATTTTACTAACTGAGGATATTACTTTGAAAGATCGTTGAGAATAAATTTGTATTTATTTGTTGGTTTGTTTAGAAGACCAAGTGACACCACCAGTTAGCACTAGGAGAAACTAACTTCATCCATTTTCCTAAAAGATACTTTAGAAATATTTTGTAATGCTTCGCAAGGAGGCTACCACATAGCAATGATTGCTGAATAACTGAACTATGGTCCTGTTGAAACTATAGCAATGTGAAGGACAAAGACGTAATTACATGGATTATTAGTTGCAATACGTACGTTTCATACATGTAGAAATCAATGCAGCATTAGAAATAGAACTCCTCTAGTGTCCTGAATCTACTACTCTAGAAAACAAGTAGAACCTTTTGGGGGACTTATATCCACATTCAACCTCCTAAAATATCTTGGGCCACACTTTTTGGGGGAGTAGCTGATTGACTTTATAATGTTATCATAAGGTTTAAATTTTGCTTTAAGGCTGCTTTGAACCCAAAACATGGGGTTTACTTGGTAAAATATGAAGGCAGTTTCATTTCTGAAATAGTGCTTCATACATTTGTCATAGCAAAGGCTCAGTAAAAGCAGATTTCCCTCATCCTAAGCTTTTAACCCCAAGACAACACTTTACAATCTTAATGCAATAATGTAATATTAATACAATAATGCTATATTGATGGAGCCCTTCTTGGTGGTGATATCAGAAGCTCAGAGTATCACAGTTTGGAGAAACCTAACGTACATGCAGTGAAAGCAGTCACAGCAATGCCTTTATCAGTGCAGACTATGTTCTTTCACAGAAGATACTCTCACATCATGAGTCATACTTTTTTACAAAACAGAATAAATAATATTTTCTGATGCACCGAGTCATGTCTATTTAAGAGTTCCACTTTGGGGCTTATGATGAAACAGTGATGAATATTTAAAAAAAAAAAAAAAAAAAAAAAGATATCTGGTACCAGGACTTTATTAGGCATCTCACTGGTTACAAAGAAACTTCTTTTACATTAAGAACACAATCATACCAAAAAAATTCACATTTGCCAAACAGCACTGTAGGCATGTATTTTCTTTATACCACATTTATTAAAGTATCAATGACCAGATCCTAAAAAGAGAAGGCACAGATCTGTCTCCCTCTGGTGAATTTCTGATGCTTGATGAAGGAAATGTCACCAGCTCTGAAAATTCTCATCCTTTAGAAATGAAGCAAATCAACATAAATGCAGGCAAGCAGGGGCCATGAGGGGAAAATGATATATTAAGGGATTTTCTTATCACTTACAGACAGTTCAAGAAAGAAGGTAGGTATCCCAATATCTTCCAACACTCCATCTACATTCAAACTATGTCAAAGATTCACGGTTGGAAACAAGAGTACCTGAAATATCTATTTCAGGAAATCCACTGTGGTTCAAACTGCTCTACAAACTGGCTTTAGATCCCTCTGTTCTTACTCTGAAGTGTCTTGGGTTTCCAGTTCCTCCGAAAAAGTTCTGGTTGTTATTTGTTTTGGCAAGTCTCTCTGTCAGGTGCCAGCTTCAATATCAAGGTCTGCACTCTATCCCCTTCTGGCTTCTAACTCTCTTTACTCCAGAATCCTAAGGAGGCACCAGCAGGGCTGTATCTATACCTCAGTCTCTTCTCTCTTCTCCTGACAGTCAAGTTCTTTTTAATGTCAATCTTCCTATGATTCCATAGGTGACCACTTCTAATGGGATAAAAAGTAATTTATGATAACATGTTAAGGAGAAGATTAAGGGATCATTTTGTTACTGCTCTGAAAGAAAAAGGAATAAAATTTTAAGAGGCCCTCATACTCCTTTATAAGGAGCTATCACTTTCCAGGGTCACTATAAATGTGTGGGTGTGTTTTCGGTTGTTGGAATTACTCGGGAATGGTACTTAAAGGTTAACTGGGGTTACTCTGGACCTCATTTCACAACAGGCCAGTGAAGGGAAATTTGAATGTGGTAACATTAATCTTATAAAGGTCCTTGCTTGATTATTTTTCATCTATATTTGAACTGTCCCTCCTAAAATGTTTGCAGGAATTGGCATGAACCTTCATTTTTCTTTATGCAGGGTATCAGGACTGTAGGATCAACGTAAGAGCATGAGAGAAGGTTGGGCCTTACCTTGTATAAGTAGCTACTTGAAAATGGCAGATGGGGGGATGCATTGATTCGCTTGATTGGAAATATTACAGGACACATCTAATGAAATTTGAGTTTCAGATAAGCAATGAATAATTTTTTACTATGTCTCAGGAAATATTTGGGAAATGCTTCTGCTAAAGATATTTATTGTTTGTCTAAAATTCAAATTTCTCTGGTTGTTTTGTATGTTATCTGGCAACCCTAAATATGGAAAGTAAATGAGAATGGAAAAAGAGGAAATGGAAAACTTGATTAATATTCCATACACAGATTCCAGGCTCAAAGATTAGAGCCTTTGTTTCCAGCATGACAACCTGTGCAGATTCTTGAATTACTCATGATTTTCTCCTGCTGGACTGCACAGAGGCCGACAGCACAGTGCACGAGTGCTGTACGCTTGTTTTCGGGGAGGGAAGGGAACTAAGTTGAAACCACCTAATGTTGACGGAGCTTAAGCAGCTCTGATAGAGCTAAGGAAGCTTGTCTTACTTGAAGATCCAATTTTTTTAAAAGTATTCATTTGGACAAATAATTTTCATGGAAAACTTATAAGCAAAATGAACACCATGTTAAGAATGATAGCTTTGGGGGTAAACTGATTCTACTGCTGGTGGAAATTTTGAATTTAGTCTCTTTGTAAGATAAGAAAGTTCATAAATCAATTTATGAAAATTTTTGAAAAGCATGGATGCCCAGAAAGCTGGGTTATTTGCTTGTGGGGCTCAGATAAGCTGTGAAGCACAGTCATCATATGATGTTTTTAAAGGTCAATTTTTAGCAAAAACATAATTTCTCCCTAAATTTAATCATAAATTACAGCAACAAAAATGGCAATGAATTAAGGCTCTTCTCGATGTGCCCATTTTCTTTAGGATAAGTTTGACCTTTGTTAAAATACAATATATTTATACACACATACCACATACAAGCACATACTTTTGACTCATACAAATATACATGTAGGACTAATCCCTACAAAAGAGTATCACAAATGAAATAAAATTTACACAGTTTTCAACAGACACTCAACACAGTTTACAAATTCTACAGAATATTTTATCGTTGTCATTGGGAAAACAAACAATTTAGAGCATTATTTCAAACCGTGTGTAACACAGGAGCTACCGATAAGTTATGGCAAAGATAGCATTCACACCACTGGGTCACTGAAATCTCACTGAAAAGACTAAAGTACTGTAAAATAAAATACTTTTAAAAACCTTGTTTCGCATATCCTGAGGGACACTGCATTGTTTTCTATGAGCAATTCAAATGCAAGCACTGTACCTATGGAGCTCTCATTTGGACAAGTGGCCAAAGATTCAAGGATTGTGTAATTGGATCTGTGAAACTGTAAAGCTGAAAAATTCTTGAAAACATGGATTTCCTGAGACTATCAACTTTCCAGTCTAGAATCCTAACCGGGGAGAACCTGAACAGGCAACCTGGTTAAAACATGCCAGAACCTCAAAGAACTTAAAACCACTTTAGGTGAAGATGCATGTTTATTTTTAATTTATAGTCACGCTCAATATTGAGTGTTCAACTTCAAGTGTGACTGACAATGTAGTTAGACTCTAACTTCTTGGCATTTCTTATTTATGTTTATCTCATTTCATGAGAATTCTAGTGATTTTTCTCTTAAACACTTAATATTTGAACTATATCTACGCCTGGTAATGTAGAATGTATTAATTTGAATAGTTAAAATGACAATAGAATCAGATTGAGTGGCTAGAAAGTAGTTTCAAAATGATGAATAATACAGGTATGCCAGAGTTGCATGCCGTGTGTGTGTATGTGTTTGTATGTGTAAGCACATACAGGCACATACATGCCAAGCACTTTATGCTCCAATACATTCACTGTTAAGTGGTGCTCCATGAAAAGTGAGTTTTCCTAGTATGGCTGAAAGCGAATATTGAGGTCATCAAATAGAATCTCCTAAGGCTTTTGTAAGATGCCTCCTCATTCTCTGCATTCATATGATCATTTAGTAATAAGGGAGACATAAATAGTGGCAGGAGTATTTACCACATTGGTCTTTCAAAATTACAGACAGGAAACCAAAAAATGATACTCTTTGAATATTTTCTCTCATCTCATCTACTCTTTTGATTTCCTGCTGTAGATAGGGCAGAAGTTGAATTTTGTTTGTTTCTTTTTTTTTTTTTTTTTTTTTGCCTTACAGGACTTGTGATATAAAGTCTTAAGAAACAAGCAAAATAAATTCACCAAGATGTATCTCCTAGCATCTTGGGGTCTGTTTGTAGCCCTTGTGATTCAAGCTCTCTGTAAAGACAGTGCCCAGCTAAGACAAAAGAGCATATAGCCTGAGGGTTCAGTTCTGACTACATGACAATGGTCCTCACCCCTACTCCTTTTCTTTTTAAGGCCCACAGCTCCCTAAGTGTGCTCTATGGTAGGGCCAATGGACAGAAGACAATCAAAGGCACCTTCTTTCCATTCCCCTTGCCAAGGAATCCCTCTTTGTGAACTTTCCCTTTAGCTGGAGGATCTGTGGTTCACCTCTACCTGTTCCCTCTTGTAGGAATTAAGGCAAGTCCATTTGCTCTCAGTGCTGCTACATAGGTATTGTAGGTCCACAGAAGAAGCCATAACAATTACCTGAAAGTACCTTTAATTAAACAAAGTTTCTGTGTGCATATTGTGAACAACAATTAAAAGCATTCTTCAGTTAAGAAACTGCACAATCCATTGCTTCAGCATGTTTGTTTTTTTCCAGCACCCAAATGACAAATATGATCAAACTGATTCTAAGCAAACATTATAAGAAAGCATCTAAGTTCAAGAATATACAACATAATTAAACCTCTATATTTTATTCATTTTGATCAATATGCTAAATGATCTATTTTCTATAATATTTATAAATTAAATTCTTGTGTCATTGCAAGTGTGCTTGACTAAAGATCCTCCTGAGGGGTGAATAATGAATAGTCAGAAAGAAAAATCTGCCTTCAAGCAAATTTACTGGACATAAATTTCAAAAATCAATAGGTCTTTAAAAAGGACCAATATTTAATTACACATCAAGAGCAGGTGAAATAGAAAGAATAATAATGTAAAGAGAAGAAAAGTGGAAAGAAAACTGTATTTTTAGGTAATTGAATCCTAAGTTAATATATTTTTACAAAAATATTTGAATAAGATTGGCTACTCTCCTTTCAAAGTTCTTACCACTCTTGAATATATATTAAGAGTTTTAATCTTAAGTTTAAACTATTTACTATTTTCAATGATCTCATTTAAAGGAATGGAGACGATGTCTGTCCATATCTGTGTATGTTTGCATGAATTCATATCTGTCTGCCTGCACAGGAGTTGGTACATATTGTTATGGTGAGGCATACACACTACCGGAATGTAAATCATATCTACTGTGTGTATGATTTGTTATTTGTTCTACACACACATACATGCTTCTCATAAACATTCTCTTCAGTATAAACAATTTCTATTCCCTTCCTGCAATTGTTAATAAATATATTTTCCAATAGCGAATCTTCAAAATCTTATAATCACCTCTTTCTTATTTATAATCTTGACATACATAACCTTGGTATCAACTCCCATTTCTATGCCTAAGAGGTTAAACCACATATCCTACATTTAGATTAATTAAAAGTAATTGTAAGGAGTTGAGAAAATTTTTATAGGTTTTCATAAATGCCTCATATTCCATTGAGGCACCAAGGTAAGAGTTACTGAGCTCTTTTAAAATTATCTTAAGAGTTGTCAAATTTCACAAAGACACTGAGGAAGAAACAACATTTTTAGCTGTGTTATCATTTTTCTTCCTTGTCGGCCTGGACTATCAAATCTTTCTGTGAAACTTCTGCCTCTGTCTCAGTCTGAACCCTGGGGAAGGATGGAACACAGAAATCATTTTGTGTGTCTTATTAGAAAGTGCCAATTTTCAGTAAGTCTGCCTAAGTCATGTGTATTTAAGAGTCTCAAAGACATTCTCTTTTTTTCTTCATGTAAAAACTTGAATCAAAGCTTTTTGAAACACATCCCTTAAGATCTGGGATTCAGAATTACATATTTGGTTTCCTCAATTTTATATGAAAGCTTGCATAAACTTTAATTTCTTTTTCCTCCCTTTCTTTTTTAAACCCAGAGAATAGTTAGGACAACATTGATGAGTTATTTTAATAGGTTTTTTTATTTTAACACGCTTGCCATAATTTTTTCATGTACTGGGCATTTGCAGGTAAATATTACTTAAGATATTTCTTAATTAATGGCATCATTCTTGTCTCCCACCTCCATTTTCACCATGTAATTGGCACTAAAGTTCTGCCCAAAATGTTTTCACTCTATATTTATAGCTGCCTTAAACAGAAATACTGTGAAATATTTATTTTCATATAACACAAAAATCACTGAATACGGCTTCCAATTGTATTGATGCAGGGAAACAGATTTGATGTATCATATCTATGACCAAAAATTAGCAATGGCCCAATTGCAGATGACTACAGAGTATTATACCACATCCCACAAAACAAATAAATTTCAGCACAGCAATGCAATACATGTTATGTTGGGCACTGTTTGAATCCCACAGAGCATCTGACTAAAAACAAGCAAGCGAGAGAGGGAATGGAAAAGTTCAGTTAGAGGTTACAGACAGTGTAGAAGCCCTAGTTGAAATCAGAAACACAATCAAGTAAACACTCATGAGTATTACGTTACAAAGACTAATTTTGAGAAACAAAATTCACTGGTCATTTTTTTATCCCTAATACTAGCAGTAGCAGTAGATTTTGCTCACCAAATGGGAAATGAAATATTTATAGTAACGCAGAGCATGATAATAATCACTGAAGAAATGGTTTCCCCCTTTTCCCACCCACAATCACCCTAATCCCCTCAGAGACTCAGTGGAATAGGAATATCAGACTGTTTATTGATAAATTGCTAATACAATGAGTCTTCTCTAGCACATTCATGAGCACTTCAAATGGGACTATCAAGTGTTGGCTTCTCCTTCATCAAAGACATAGTTGAGCTTTATGACAGTGCTGATGAAATCACCGAGTTCTACAAAGTCGGCAGTGACAATATTGATGCCACTCTCTCCTGGTTTCTGCGTGCGGACCCACTGCATCATGGCTGGAAGAGCTCTGAGAAAGGAAAGAAAAAGGGAAGTTACAGAAGTCAATATATTGGTTTTCAAGTTTACAATTTACAGGCTTTCTTTTAGTTTTCTGACTTATTAAAATAAATGTCCCAATTTTATGTAGAAAATGGAGGGAAAAAAGCCAAATGGGCAAGGTAAATTCTTAACCTGTGAAGAGACCCTGCAGTAGTATTTAGTGTTGTTCACTCTATTCATTTATATGGAACCCTTTACCTTTGGAAATCTCTTATTTTGTGAGAATTTATAGTAAAAATTCTTAACTAAGAAAGCATGTATTTTGGTTTGGCATGATGTGATTTCAAACTCTCTGAAGCCAGGGGATGGTGAGGTCAGAGATGAGTATATTCATTTAACCAACATTTATGATGGACCCATTACTTTAAAAAAATGTGCTTGATATTGTAAGTAAACATAACAGCAAAAATACCTGCATTCAAAGAGTTCATGATTTGGAGGTGGGAGGTAGGTAAAAGAGAGCATGTTAATATGGTATGATCAGTGCTCATCCATTTAAACACATTTGCTGAATACCTATTATTACTTAATAATAGGTATTCCAATCACCAGTGAAGGCACTGGGAAGATATTAGTGAAGAAAACTGATAATAATATCCACCTGCATGGTGCTTACATTCTATAAGGGTAGACCACTAATAATAATCATAAGGAAATCCAATCATTTGATAGCTGGGAATGTATTCAATAAATATGGAGCAAAGAAAGGAGGATTAGAATTAGGAATGTGCAGGAGAGGGATGGTACAGAGTGTTACTTAAAATAGGGTGGTTTAGTAGGCTTTATTGTAAAAGAGGCATTTCTGCAAAGGTTGAAGAAGGAAGTTACTTAAGTGGATATCTAGGGGAAACTTTTAGCTACTGCCATGGCCTTAAAGGGGTAGCATACTAAATCTTGGAAAAAGAAAGGGGCGAAAGATGATGTCAGGGATAATGAGGAATGAGGGCAGAGGCTGTGAGGGCATTGTAGGCTATTATAAGGGCCATGAGGTTTACTCTGAGTGCAAGAGGAGTCTTTGCACTCTTTAGCATGAGTGGTGGGAGAAAAATTTCAACATAAAAGCTGATCAATTTATATCCAGTTCCTCCTTCACCATATAAATTGATCCCTTTTACCTTATATATACATGGTGATTTATAGTGATGCACACCTTAAACCAATATAATATTAGGATGCAATGTTCCGTCAACAAAATTAATGTTAAATAGTTGATCCAATGTTGTGAGAGCATAATCACTTAAACTAACCTGGGAAATCAGGTAAAACTTTTCAGAAAAATGCTCCCTGAATGTTGATGGATTAGAAGTTTTAGTTTGGTAAAGGTGGGCATGGGGGAAGGAGGACAATAAAATGAATTTTCAGGCAGAAGAGATATCATGTCTTCATTCATTGATGGAAGTATGATGTGTGTTTAGGAGGAGGGGTTACAGACAAACAGATACAGGGAATGTCAATAAAGATGTTCAATATCCAAAGACAGCATATTGAAGTGAAATTTACTATGTTGTGAGGGAGAAGGAAGGGAGGTTTTTATAGAAAAAGGAAAATAAACTCAGGTCTGAGAGATGACAATGCATCACAAAGAAAATGTGAGTTGACAAATGTGGACATTAAATTCTTGGATAAGACAGAGAGTGATGGAAAGAGAAAAAGGAGGGAGAAAAGAGAGAAAGAAGAAAAAGAAAAAATGATGCGATTCAGAATTTCAAAGAAGTTATATCACAATATTAAGGAAGTCTTGAAAAATGTGGGAGAGAGAAGAAGGAACTAGATGATAGAGAACATTCGGAAATATAGAACGACTGAGAGCTATTTACCAATGGAATAATAATAGATTTGTGATTTGAAGATACGTATTTGCCTTTAGCGTAGACGAATGGGAGAGATCAAGACTAGAAGCAGAAATAACTATTATTTGATGAAGTTGATGAAGTAATTCAGACCAGAGATAATAGTAGCCTAAGTAGTAGACTTTATTGTAAAAGGGGTAGTTCTACTTAATTGCACTGCATCTCTCTCTCTCTCTCTCTCTCTCTCTCTCTCTCTCTCTCTCTCTATATATATATATATATATATACACACATATACACATATTCACACATACACACATACGTACATATAATATAAACATATATATATAACATATAATACATTTTAAAGGAAAGGTGCAGGAATGAATGAAGGGAATGAAGGATAGCAGGGGCAAGCAGGTAGGAAGAGAGGAGGAGGAAGAAGCATTTATATTTATTTTCATTTAGTTATTCATCTTGGTTGCTCTTCATCACCAGGAAACCAAAGTTGGGTCCTGGGGATGTAGGTGACCTGTGTTTTAGCTGGAAGCAGCTGATCAAATCAATACTCCACCAGGGTACACCAATACATCATTTTGAAAGGAACTAAGGCAATAAAATGGCATTTGACTAATGTGGGATATGAAGTAGATGGAGAAGGAGAAAGACCATTAATGATGTCTAGATGTCTAGCAATATTCTGGCATATGGGCGCATCATTCAACAATCTTGGAAAGATAGGATTGACTTTGTGGTAAAAGTGCTAAATCCAATTTGAACCATGTTGATTATTAGGTGACTTCAGAACACATGAGTTGAGATCTCAGTTGGTGATTTTAAATACAGCCCTGGATACAGAACTGGTCAGGAGTCATCACATAGAGAAAATATTGCTATGAGACTGGAAAAAATTACCTGGGAAAATTTGTAGAGTTCAAGAGAGAAAATTTGAAGATCATCAGCATTCTAGGGATGAGAAACAAAGTTGATCCAATAAAAGAGAAAGAGAAGTATGGCATAGAAGTAGAAACATAATCCAGACTATACAGTACCATGAAATCTAGAGAAAAAAAGGAATCTATGTTCCTTTTGGAACACAAGTTAAGGCAAGGGAAGAATACACGTGCATTTTTCCAGAGCTCAGAAAATGTATCTTGTCTAAACAAACTCAGCCATCCAACAAAATAGAGTCAATTGCCTTGAACTACATTAATCCCACGGGTAATACCTTAAATTCTGATTTTTGTTTTTCAGTACATTTATCTCAAACACTGATAGAGGATGACCCAGTTGCTTCTAAAAGAGCATAAATGGAGCTAAAAAGAACCCCTGCATTAGAAAATAGACAGGTAGTCAGAGAAAACTGGAAAAGAATTCAATCCTAAATGAAAAATCTGTACCACTAGAGCACAGACACAGATATATTCAAGTTCATTAGAAAGACAGATGCAGTATGTGCAGTCACTCAGGTTTGAGTTCCATCACTTCTGGACTTCCTAGAGCAGAGTCAGTGCATTTCCTGGGAAGAATGGTTGTTTAACAGATATATTCACCTTGAGAGATAAGAAGTAGAGTGGATAAAAGGGAGGGAGGGAGTCGATGCTGATTTATATTCAACTAAGCAAATGGTTAATAAAATCCCTGAAATAATAGGTCAGAGAAGGTTTTTCAGCAAAAAAAAAATAAAAATAAAAAATCCCCCTCTTAGAACAATGATCATCACAGAAACAGCTCCTCAGATGCCCTCTAGTACACTAAGATTAAAATTCCTGGGCCTGAATTTAGACAACTAATTGTTATTTCCATGGGGAGAAGTTAAGAGAAACACAAGAGTGTTCTCTGTTTATCAAAGAGATAACTTTGAGGAATGATCTTTAGGAACAGCATGTAGTCCTCAGATGAAATATAGTCCTCAGATGAAATATGAATTTCACATTTTAATTCTTCTGAGTCATAGGAACATATCTATTTTTCTCATTCAAATATATTTTCTTAAATTCAGTAGGGCACCAAAGGCAAAACAAGCAATAACACTCTGTTGAATCGCAAATAGTCTTCAATAGAATTATGTTAAAGACTCAATATACTGAATTAAAACTAGCAAATGCTACTCAAATTATGTTATTTAGAGTAGTACTTCTTAACTTTTTTTCATTATTGCCCTCTTTTAAAATATTTTCTACTCCCCTATGAAATGTTAATACATACACTGTGTATCTGTTTATGTGCTATTTGTATAGCTATACTTTATACATAAAAAGGAATAAATTTTTGTTTGCCCTACCAAGAACCAATTTTTGTCCCCTTGGAGGCAATAGCAATGCTGAGAATGCATGATTCACACTTCACTGGAAAGTTCTGATTACAATTAGTGTTGGATAGGTAATTAAGAATAATTTAAAAACATACTCTAGTGGTAACAAAATATTGGTTCAATATAACAATTTTCTTGGTACCAGACAAACTTGAATTTAAAAAAGTTACTAATTAATTGATCCATCCATCAAGGATGTATTGCACACCTGTGGAAGACAGTGTTCTAGTTTTGACTCCCTGGAACAGTCTGGAGTTCAGAGCTTTCTCATCTCTCTCAGAGAGATGGTGTACAGTCTTGCCCCCACACTCCCTTTTGTGCCTTTTCTACTCTACGGTTAGAACATGATTTCTGTCATTTGCGTGCATTATTTCTCTACATGAACTGCCAAGTTTTCTCTCATCTACAAGTGAGCAGTGTGTACAAATCTCTCCATACCTCTCGCATATGTCTGCCACACACATTCTTTTTCAGCATTACTTGTAGAATTACTTCAACAAAGTAATTTTAAAATATTCCAATGATACTAAAATGTTTGTATTTTCCCCCCAAACATGTCCATGGTTTCATACTTCTATTTTCAGACGTATTTCTTCGATATGAAATACCAATCCTTCTTCCAATACCCTTCTTGGTCTGACGAATCTCTGCTTACTCTTCAGGATTTGACCCAGGCATTATCTTAATCCTTCCCATCCAAGTCTGGATGAAGAACCCCTTTAGTGTTTGTTCCATAAGCATAGAACTGTGATTTTGCAGTGCATACAGCATTGAGATTGTTCATTTCCATATCTATTCCTGTCAGTGCCTGCACACTTAAAATAATCAGAATCATCAACTTATCCCCTCTACCTGCCACAGTCCCTAAAATCCAAGAGAAAGACAACACATTTGCTGAGTTCAAACATTGAACTAGAAATCTGGGTTTCAAATGTTTCAAAGTCTAATATAAGCAGAATGAATGCGAACCAACCGTGATGATACAATACTACATAACAGAGGTGGCATACGAGTCTACAGGGGAATAGTAAATGAAACCGTTATTTCACTTGGGAGAAATTAAGGAGTAATTTAAGGAACACACTCCAAAACAGGTGACATCTGAGCTTAGTCATGCCTAGATACTCTTTAGATAAAGAAGGAAGGACAGAACATGCAAAAACATATGAGCTGTGTGGAGTTTCAGAACTTACTGATGATGCATAATTGAACATTTGTTTATTTTAGCCATTGCCTCCCTATTTCTTCCTCCCCCAGTCCCTGACAACTACCAATGGACATGTAGCCTCTGTAAGTTTAACTATTTTTAATAAGTGAGATCATACACTATTTGTCTATCTGGATTTATTTTACTAGAAATGTCTTCCTAATGATACTGTAATATATACTAAAATTGCTAAGAGGGTAGATTCTGTGCTGAGTATTCTTAACATACACACAATGAAGATGAATAGATGATGATGATGATGATGATGATGATGGTGATGGTGATGGTGATGATGATGGGACAGGAGGAAACTTTGGAAGGTGATGAATGGACAATGTTTATGGTTTGATGGTGGTGATAGTTTCACGGTTATATAATCATCCCCAAATACACTGAGCGTATCTGTTACATATTTACAGCTTGCTATTTGTTAATCATACCTAAGTAAAGCAGTTTAACAACAAATAAAAAGCATGTGGAATGAAAGGAATGACACAATTAGGCATGCTAAAGTGACCAGAGAGTATGGACTGAGTTGGAATGAGGACAGGAGGGGGACTGACTGAAGTAGTGAACAAACAAGAAGGTACTTTGGCTAGACAGTTAAGGATTTTCTTTGACAGACCATGGAGTCTGCTTCATTCTCTGTGCACTTAAGAGTTAGTCATTGATTCTGTTCAATTAAAGAGCTCTTTGATTCTTCTATGCAAAGAAGAATCTAATATTCTATACAGAGTCTACCATCCAATGACACTAAAACTTGTATTCTCTTGGCCTATAAGTGATCATTGTCTTTTGTCTTTCTCTGAAAGTTTTCAGGTTGCTGTAAGATCCTAAAAAGTTCATTCATTCAGTCATTCGCTCACATTATCTCCACTCTAATAGTCAAAGTTTTTATCAGAAATTTAAGTAGCATTCACTAGCATTATAAAGAAAAGTCTAAGTAAAGTTATATAATCTGAAGAGATTACTAAATTTCCTTTGAATTTGTATATTCCTATCTAGTGTCATTTATGGTATGATCTCCTTTGACTTAGGAAGATGTGATTATACAATTATTCAATGCTGCCTTATAAATGCCCTCCTTATCTCTGAATCTCTCTTTTTCATTAGATGCTAGATTTATAGAGTGGATTAAGCCGGTTTACTTGCCAGCCCTCACTGACTGCCAGAACTACTTCAAATAAGATAAATAAACATTTAAATAAAATCAGAGCACCAGTGTCAAATTTGGAGCCAGACTCTTTCCACTCATGTCTCAGCACAAGCATTCATGATGTGCAAGTTAGTTATTGTTCTATGTCTGTTCACCATATATATAGATAAAATGGGCATAACAACAGAGATTGAATTAATGCATGTAATAAGTTTGATGAGTGCTAGGTCTCTGTATGTGGTATAGCATTAAATATCCACGGAGTGACAGTCTGTGTAATGCTTTGCTCCAGAAGCTGCAGTCTTAGAAAAGGAAGACATCAGGGAATTGTGAGTACATCAACCAGTTCTAATACAGCTGACATAAATAAATGAGCCTGTGGGATTTTTTTTCCAACTTTCACAACTCCAGTCAATGATAAACATGAAGGGAGGATGTGCTGGTTGCATCCTGGAGATGAGACTTTGGGGAAGTGTCCTTGGAAGGACATTGCTTCTTGGGCACATCACTGGGGCAAACATCTGAGTCTATTTTTCCCATCTAGATTCTAAATTAAAAGGGTCAAAGAGCAAATCTGAATCAAAATTTGGACTGTGAAGCCTCAAAGCCCTGTCGGGCATGTGGTACTCTCCTGAGGAAAGGCCTCTTCAAATAGCATGCTTCTTAGAAGAAAAAACAGGCAAGTCTACAGGAATTAGAAACCTCCCTCCTCCAAAAAGTCACAGGAGCAAAGAGATGTAAGAGACAGACTCTTCTGATGTGCTGGCTTTGAGAATAGGTTTGGAAAAGATTTGAATAAAAAGATTTAGAAGTCGGAAGAGTTGAGTTCATTAGTCCTCAGGGTGCTGACCTTGACTGATTAATTCATGTCAATTTCCTGCTCAGAATACTTCAGTCACATCCCCCTGTGTTTAGGATGCAGATAAAAATCCGTAACTGGCCTATGGTTCCTGAGCAATGTCTGCTAGTACTCTGCTACTTTCATTTCTGGTCCTTCGCTTCACTGAATTCTAGCCATGGTCTCTGACTGGTTTATCTGCATTAGTCGCATTTATTCAGAGAACCTTGTAAACGCTGTTTTATAGTTGTTTGCTTTTTTTTTTTTTTAAGCCAAGACTCTTCTTTTTCCTGACCCTTTACTTGGTCAATTTATTCATCTTTCAAATGACATAGTCTAAAAGTCATTTCTTCAAAAGCCTCATCAGAATTATAATTATATTTATGTGTTTGGTCAACACTGCCTTCCCAACTAGACAGAAATCTTCTGAGGACAACACGACCTGTTTTGTGCCCACAATACTTAACACAGTGCTTGACATGTCCCCAGAGAGGTGACTACAGCCCTCTTGAGTCTTCCTGTGACCCGTACTATATACTTTCAAAACGAAATCACTGCAGTTATGTAAGTTGAAAACAGAAAATAGATAAAAGTACAATTAAACATAGAGTGCATCTGAATTTTTCCATCTGTGGCTGTGGAAAGGACAAAATCCATCTGTCCTTGACTTTTCCCAGTTCTCTGCTCAAAGCAAATTCCAACTCCCTTTGTAACTTATGGGAATAGAATAGGACTGTTGGTGGTAAAATGACTGTCTTGATGTTGATTTACAGTCAACACCTTAACATTTTATAATGTTTGATGCAGTGCTCCATCAATAAAATTTAAAGTAATGAAAAATACATAAATGACATCTGCTCAACAAATATTTGAAACACCTCTTATGTGCTAAATATTCTTCTGTGTGCTACAACTCACAGAGATGGGTATTTAGAAATTTCAGTTTGGGTCCTGACTATAGTAATGCTTTATTTATAATCCTTCATACATTATGCAAACTCTGTGAGTCTGAGTTTTTTCTCATTGTAAAATTAGCAATAGTAATACTTGGAAGCAGGCACTCACACACAGGGCCTGGCATCTGTGGATCTGCTATTCAAATACAGGTCCACAGTTGTTCATAAATGACTCGGCCACAGTCATGAGTGCACATGTGTTCTAGGAGTCTCAGGTTAAGGACACAAGAACTTTGTCACACCAGGAAGACCAGACACAGGGACTGACCAACCTTCATAGTCACCATAACTATCCTAGGTGACTTGTGTTCTCGCGGGGACACATTCCCTATCCTCAGGCGCATACAGGAGCAATCTCACTTCTTCCATCACAGGCAGACTGTTAGTGCAGTTTATTTTTGTGTTTGTTTATCAAAAAGTAATGTAGTCAAAGCAAAGCAAAAGATGCCATCAGTTTCCACTGATGATGGCAACAGTAGCCCATTTTTATTTGTGGCTTAGAAGAAAACCACTAAAAATCCATTTTCAATTAAAATAAGATCATATAAATGACAAGAAAAATGATGTTTGTTGTTTATAGAATGTACTGTGTCCTCAGGCTCATCATTCTCTCTCAGCCAATGTTCCCGAATAAGCCATACTCTCTGCCAGGAGACAAAATGTGAGCTGGGTCAGCCCTCACAGGGGTTCTCCTGCTGTGCAGAGATTGTTCTGTCTGCTAATTTTCTGCGGGAGTCAGGGAGGAAAGAAATCTTTACAAATTCTAAACAAAAAGACCCTTCAGTATATTAATATGTTTTATATTGCCAGGAGGCAGACAATGGATTTTCTTTCAAGGATGGAGTCTCAATATTTCCAAGTGGATCAAGAGTCCTCACTTCACAGTTTCTTCCTTGATACCAAATAGCCCCTCACTCACCACAAATGTTCAAGGAATTTGGGGACACAAAGCTCAGAAGCAATTTACCTTATTCAAAGTATATAGTTTCTGCTGCCCCTCCTTTCTCTTCTTTGGAAAGATTTCTATTTTGCAAAGAACGTGCTGCTACTGAATATGTATGGAAGAAATCTTAACATTTATGATTTTGCTGGGAACCACCATCTCAAGGCCTATCTATGTTTACCCTTGGCCCTCACTGGGATCCTGAAACTAGGGATAGCAAAGGCAGTAATGGTGAGAAAGCTTACAAATCAGTCACCATGAATTGTGGTCATAAGAGTTCATTGAAACAGCACTTTTATTTAGAATCAGTTGGATCATTTTATTAATTCAGCTTTAGAACTGACTGCCTATTACTTTTTGGAAGTTTTAATGAAATTGCATGCTTTTAATTTTAACAAATGGGAAATGAATTATTGCTATGCTATTGCTTACAAGTTCTCTTATTACAGAATAAGAGAAGGGCTCTATGAGGAAAAATAGTGTAAAAAGTTCTTAATATTGAAACTCTGGAAACTCTTGGTCTCCATCACAGTCTATAATTCCTTCCTACAGTGACAAATATTTCTTTATGTAGTAGTTGGTGGGGTTGATACGAGATAAGTTGGGCATGGTCCTGGCCTTACTGATGAGATGAATTCTGGAATTACCTGACCTACTGCAAGTAGAAATCTCTTAATTCCTCTCAATAACCTTGTTTGGATATATTGGTAATAGATGGTTCATCGAGCCTTTTTATTTATTTGTTTTTTTGCCTCGAGAACTAGCTATTTGGCATACACTCCAATTCCAATGGAAATATTCCACGAACTCTTACAAACCCATGAGACCCAATAAAAACTATTCTCCAAGGGCTAATAAGTTAAGCATTTATCCAGTTTTAATGGTTGACCTACAATCAATACAGGGGCAATAGAAAGGGCAAGAGCTTTATAATCAGACCAAACCTTATAAGAGTTATTAATAATGTATGTCTTTGGGAAAATCGCTTAATCTACCTAAGGTCCATTTTCTTCATTCCAAAATGGTGATAGTAATGGTATATGCTTCATGAGTTTTTTTTTGCACAAAGGAAACAAAACAATGTAATATAGACAGAATAACACAGAGGTTAAGACAGAGGACTCTGGAGCACAATGTCTGAAATCAAATCCTGGCCCTCAATTCATCCTGGTGTTACTTTAGTCAAGAACTTCACTCCCCTAGTTTCAGTTTTCAAACTTGTGAAACAGAATAAAAAGAGTGAATTGGTGTAAATACTAAATGATATAATAACATGTATATAAAATTTAACACAATTCCTGAGAGGTCTCAACAAATGTCAGTTACTACTCTCATTTCAGTATTAATGCTTTAAATATTAAATACATAATAGACCGTAAGTAAATGTGAGTTATATACCTTTGTCCTAGAATCAAGGATATTTAAGGCAAATGAATGGAAAATATACTCTGTGTATAGATGATACGTAGTGATTGCTGTGATTGGATACTTTCTTCCAGATTGAGGGTACTGTAGTCGTCCCAGCTGGTAGGAAAGTTACTGTCAGCTCCCAGCTAAGTTTCTGTCCAAGAATTTCCCTCAGATAGACAGCTACCTCACCCAAACTCATATATATTTTTTTGAGAGAAAACTGCAGTCAATGGTTGATCTTTCGAGAGAAATGTATAATGGCACTTGCCCCAAGATGGAACAACTCTGAAGGTTCATTCCGGCTCTAGAGCTTGCTGTGGGCACGGCTGAGGCCTTTGTTGTGATAACAACACAGTCCAACTTATCCTTCTACCTAACTGTTCCCTGCCCTCTCCCATAAGTGTTGATTACAAGGGAATCAGGAACCAAATGTCTACACACAAATCTTTACATCTTAGACTCTGTTTCTTGGGAAATACAACCTACAAGGCTCTGATTTAGAATGCCAAAAAATTCTGTGATTAGTAGACTGTCTTCTTCAACCTCTGATTGGAATCAAAAGCAGCCTATGGCAATTTTAATGAGATAGAGAAATTAAAACCACATTTCCACTTCCAAAATGCAAATAGAGTAGATCTTCAGCTCTTATGAGAGTTTTTTGGAGGCTAAGGGTAGAGGTGCCAGCAGGAAGGGAATCACCTAAGAAAAATTCAATTTATTTTTAGTGCCATGAATGAAAAGACTCACGTGGGTATGTCTACTTCCTCTGAGAAGCAGATAGACCGAAGCATAAACTGGAGTATGTAGAAACAGTGACCATTTAATATTACATATAGTCCTCTATCAGGATTTAGTTCTGGATACCATTAAGTTACGAATAATGTGCCAGAGGTTCGTAAAGTCCAAACTTGCTTCTAAAGAAAACATTTCTTATGTCTTTCTTATGGAAGGCTCTTTCACTTCAAATTGTCCAGCAGAAACCGGGGGCATTTATTTCTGTGTGCAGTACTTTGTGCAACTCCATGTCCCTGACATGTTCATTCAAAGATGAATGTATGTTTAATAGCATCCAAATTAGATGTTCATTTTTTTTAATTTGAATTCAGAAATTGCTCATTCCTTAGAGAAAATGCTAACGGGAGGAGTGAACACAAACAGCATTTAATTTGATCATAATATCCCAGGTGCTAATGTGTTTGTGTGTCTGTGGACCCATGTAATCATAGATAGTTATCAAGAGTGATTTTTTTTGGCCTTTTCTCTTTTAATCAGTGACAACTTCAGGTGCAAAAGGTAGAGGAATATGTCATCTGTTCTGCAAAAGAATGATCTTCATCATGCTGCTAATTCTCTAATTTCTCCCTGACAGCCATCTTACAAAGTCAGAATCTTTTAGTAGTACCAAAAGAGAGCAAAAATTTAACTCAATTAGCCTGAAAAAAGCATATTTCTCATTGTTTTATCAGTTGATTATCCCTTTGGGAAACCAACTTACCTGACACTTTTAAAATTGTTCACTTCGGCATTATCTGACACCATGGAAAATTCCTAAGAATTTAATAATGTACAATAAATATTGCCAAATCTTATAGGTACCCTCAATGTGTCTAATCTATTAAATTATCCTCTCTCTTCCTTATATATTTCCTCCTTGCTACATTTAAAAAAGAGTCAGGGGATATCAGGTTTAAAAATATCCTTAAGACATTTATTAACACATTTATAAATGATGACCATTTTGGTACAACAATATTGCTTGGGATATGCTTAATGAAATACTGATATTCTTAAGACAAATAATCACTTTTACAAATAGATTGGAGAAATGCTGAAGCCTCTGATATTCACAATACAGATGGTAGAATATTAAGCACATAATATATAAGGGCATTGAATATTATTAGAACAACTTAACAACTTATTTCCCTGTTTTAGAACTGGCGTTTCCCAAATTTCTTGAACTTAAGAATAGCTCCATACAGAAACATGTATAGATTCATGCACACACTACATGCACACTCACATACACCTTTTACTTTTCCCTAAAACCACCAATGGACATCAAGTGAATCTAATGTTCTCTGCTGTCTTTTTAATTCTTTATTATCAAATTTTGTTGTTGGGAAAACATTAATGGTTCAATATGTGCCATAGTAATTCTAGGGTAATAGTCATTCTACAAAGTAGTGGAACTGGAGCTGTGTTAGTCTTAGGTTATAATTAAGTCAATGGAAGAGAGAACCCAGAAAAACCATACAGTAGAAGTCATTACTCTTGGAAAATTTGAGTGCTATGTAACTGGTAACGCATTACCCATTCGCTGATGATGAGACTCAAAAAGGTGTTTGCGGAATGAATGAGGAGTTGAACCCATTTATACACTTCCTGCAAGAAAATTATGGTTCCACATGGGAACCCCAAATTAGACCATATAATCCTTTACGCTTCAAAATATAGTAAAAAATGGGACTTAAAAAGGAAGGGCATCTGTTCTGGAATAATTGCAACAAAGCTTCTTTTCCAAGGGCTCAACTCTGTCATATGTTTCAGGTACTTGAAATTCTCATGACTTCTGGAACCAAACCCTCCCATCTTTGCATTGCTACCATTATTATAAGATTCTTTCTGATCAACTCCTAGAAGATTACCCACCCTTCTAAGGTTCATCCTAAACAGGTTTATTTCTCTATCAACATTATATTCTTTAAATCATTTGGGACTCTCCTACCTCATTATTTATAACCTCTTTCTCCATCATAGACATCCTACTTCCTTTCCTTAGATAATTGAGTTTGGAACCTACTTATTGTTCTTGTCATTCTCTTATGATACTCCACTTTGTATATGCTTCCTCCAAAAGAGGTGTCTCTGGAAAAATGCAGCTTTCTGATGTGTGTGGAGTATGCTGGTTCCCTTATCATGACTAAAAGTGATTTTGACTATTTCTCTATTAGTGTTGTCCAGTGGTTCCATCATCACTTGGCTGGGAGTCCTCAGCAGATTCTTTTGAAGGAAGCAGGAAGGTACTAGGTATTAGTGGAGGGGAAGAATCTCTTCTAGAAGAGTTAACATGAGCTTGCTGCTCTCCATATTCTTTCTCTTGAGTTCAGGGAGACTCCCCTCTGCTTCCAAAGAAGATATTAAACCTGCAGGATCTGACATCCCACCAGAATTAAGAAAAGGCCTCAAGATTGGTATCAGGCTGGATGGCGGTAAAGACTGAGTGTGAGAAGATGAGAAATAGACACATTTCAATTTTCTATGATGGCACTACAGTAATAATGGTATTTTCAAGGAATGTTAGTCATCCAGGTACATCTCCTCTGGTTTGCTTAAAGTTAAGATGTTAACAGATAGGGAGAAATTTGTAAGTAAGCATAAGTTTTCAAAAACTAGAATCACACATGTATGTGAAGGGATGGCCATGACAATGAGCTGCCTACCTGGTGGAGTCTGCACTTAATGGAGACAGAAGTGGGATTTAGCAAGGTGACATCATAACAAGAATGCCTCCCTTCCTCAGGGCTGGTGCTTACTTTAGCTTTAATTAAGTCATTAATTAACTAGCTATTGATTCTAAGAGCTATCGAACACACACTGTGTTTTATGAAAGAGGAGCTTTTATTAGCAACTATGTCTGGTTGAATTTTAGGGAAACAGTTGAAAATGTGGTCCTAATATTTTCTACATTTTTTTCTTAATGAAAATCTTTCTTCACATGAATCTACAATGCTATAAAAATGCTCCCAAGAAAACTGAAATAAAATGCTCCCTCATGACAGCCCATACCCAGTCCTGGGTTAATCTCAGGTGTGCAGGGATAAGTCTTGAAAACGAAGTTGTTGAAGGAGTCAGACAGGCTGGAATAGAAGAAAAGACACCAGGCATAGAAGGGGCCAGGGGAGGGCCCTGGAGGGCAGGGAGGGCATATGGAAAGATGTTGAAAATTTAGAAAAATGGCTTTTCGGGGGTGTGCGGGCATGTGTGTATGTGCATGTGTGTTCTGGAATCTTAATTGACTTTGAAAATTCTGTAGAACTACACTTGCAATTGCGTTAACTATATGTTTTTATGCAAATGCTGCTTTTCTGGGTTTCTCCATTAGCAGTAGCTCTATGAGACATTGAAGAAACAATTCCATTCAAGGAACGCAGCGACCACTGTGCACCAGTCTGCTGTGTCTTGATGACCTTGCTTATAATAGAATTTTGAGCTTGACTGCATATAGTGTTCCTGAAAGCAGAAAGGAGATACTGTGAAATAACCTAGTGAAGTAACTAATATACTGAACTATCCGAATTATCCTAAAGGCAACAAAAATATGTATGCAATTGATACAGCATATTGACTAACCTAATCAATTAGAATAGAACAATGATAAATATCCCATCCATTCTTCGACACTACGCATGAGAAAGTTTTCTTTCAAACAACCTAAGTCCAGATTTGAAAAGGAACCCACAAAAGAAAAGTCAGTGGAGAGCTAGACAGAGGCAGTGATGGGCACTATCATCCCCACTTGTCAATTTTACCTGGTCTGCCCCAGGACAGAAGGGCCAGAGAAGAATCTTACTGTTTCAGAGGGACAGCATTATTTTCTAGTGAACGAATTAATAACTATTTTTCAACCAAAAACTGAAATCAGCAGGAAAGAACCTAAGGAATATTGCTGCCGATTTTCTTAGGAACTCATGTCCCACTGGATGTCATTAAATGGAAATCCTTTGAAAATATCTTCAAATGTGTGACTTTTTCAGCTACTAATAATAGAATGGATTTTTATATCAGGTATGGTATTCAGTCCCATTTTAGGGGATAAAAAGGATATGATATGTAAAAAAAAAAAAAATACACAGAAACTTTAGTTAATATCCTTAGTGCTTATCAGAAAGGAAGAGGGAAGGGAGGCAGGTCAGTTGGACCAAAGGGGTCAACAATATGTTGAAGAAGAAAATCGGACTTTTAGTAGTGAACTTAATGCAGTCTATTTAGATGTTGATTCATACTGATATATACCTGAGACATAAATGTTAGAATGCAGCATTACTTCAACAAAAAAAGTTATCTACCAAAAGAGTTTCTAGTTTAAACCAGAAAACCTGAACATATACTTAGAAAATGGCCCTAATTTCACCATCTATGTATTAGTTAGATGTTAGGGACTGTCCACCAAAATCCTTAAGAGAATACTTGGGTCCCAAAGACTTGAACCAAAGAAGTTTGATGATGAAGATAAAGATTCAAAAACTTGGTATGATTGAGCAAATAAAATAAGATGCTCAGAAGCTTTGTAAGTTAGTGTGGTTATTCTTCAGCTTCTATATGTCATTCTCCTTCTCTGCTCCAATACCAGTAGTCAACAGTAACTCTTGTGGCAAAAATTTCAAAATAGAAGCAAAACACCCAATGCAGCATAAAAATAAATGTAAATAGAAAGGGAGATGATTCATTAAAAAATCCAAATACATAAAAAATATGAAATGTATTTAGTTATTTCAATAAGTTGACATCCTTGTGCCTCCTCTTCTTTTGTATTTTATCTAAGATACATTTCTGAACAAAAGAATAATGGCAGATTATCCTACCATTCTATTTTAGAGCTGGATGGGCCTTAGAAGTCTACACATTCTCAAAACTGAAAAAATGAGCAACTTCAGAAATGTACTTGCCTGAATTTGAGTACAGAGCATAGATTTCCTTATCATCAGAAACCTGTAAAAGTTTAGTTAAATGAGCTCATTATATTGACACACCTCTGCTGTCAAAGTTGCTTCAGTTTCACACAAGCATAGGATGCTCAGTGCTAAAATGAGAAAACCCTACCTTTCCTGCCCTGCCTGTGTTTTTACCCACTTACTAGACTTTTACAGTTATGAGTATGTGGAAATCACTTTATACCATACAATGATATTAAAAAATTAGACTAAAGATACAAAAGCATGCTTTTCCTTCAAAGGGAGGAGCTAGTCTTTATTACACAATCTGGAGATTTTTGTTTACTTGAAATCTAGTTATTTTGCCTCAAAAATCCTTTATAGAAACAGAAAAAATTCCAAGCCAAAACACAATTACTTCCAAGTAGTCAATGAATATTTTCAAAATTAATCACTCTTGGGCAAAAGGAATATTAAATGGTTTATATGCAAAATAAGTGCCCTCCTTTTGGCTATTTTAGCCATTTATTTGAAATGGCAAATTCAATTCAAAAGTCAAAATTTTCAATACCAGTAGGTGGTTCAACCTTATACTATCACAAAAATCACTAAATGCAGTTTGTATCGACATACTGAACATTGGATTGAAAAAATTTAAAACCATAACACATGTTTAGACTGCGAATATTTTTAGTTACAATGAAAATCCAATTTTCTTAAACCTGAGAAAATAATGACATCAGCTAGTAAACGCTACATTTTTCTGATCTTAATGAAAATGTTTTTCAATGTCATGTTACAGTTATATTAAAACATTTTCCCCTAAAGTCCAAAGACGTATTTTCTGCACACAAGGCAAACATTTCTATGAATTGTGTTATTTACTTGCTTAAGCTGAATTATGTTACTCATTTGTTTGGAAAGAAAAATTCTTCTTTATACCTCAGGCATTTATTTCAACTTCACATAAGTAAGAAAAAACTACATGACATTTTTATTTTTGCCATCTTATATTTGCTCTAAGTTTTAAATGACATCTGTGACTCTCCATTCATCATAAAACATCATCGTGGACTGAAGAAATAATCTTTTAAAATTAGTGCTCTGAATTAATGGGCATGTTTAAAAGGAATGATTTCAGATGGACTTCTAAAACATGAATAATAAATTGGTCATAAAGGACAAGCATTAAACTGTCACTTAGAACCATCTCCATGAACAAAGGAAAAAAGAAAAGAAAGGTAATCTTCCAATATTTTACTGACATATTCGACCAAAAAAATAAGCACCAAGTCAGCCATTCAGAAATGCCAATTATTTTTAGAAAGAGTTATCTCAATAATTAAGGTTTCAGATTTCTACAGCTCTTATTCAAATAAAAGGTAGGACTTTTCATACTTTTTTGTAGCTTCCTTTTACATAGTAAAATGAAAATATAAACTCGGCATAATCATACTATCAATTGAAGAAATATTTGATCTAAAATGGACACCTATTTCTATTTTGCCACTTAACGAAACAGCTATTTTTGTTATAAGTTTATGTTTACATATCTATAATTAATTTGCTTCTCTAACATATTACTTTGGTTGACATATTACTTTATTTAATCCTAATAATAACTAAATGATCATTGTTCACCTGCATCATTGATAAGAAAATAAAGGCTTAGAAAGTTAAGTATTGTGCTTAGATTGTACAGGTAATTCAGTGTAGAGCAAGAATTCAAAGCCAGGTCTGATTCAAAACAAAATCCTTTACCCATAATTTATTTTACACCTTAAAAAATTTATAACAGATTATTTACAGTACGCATTCTAAAATTAAAAGCACTATAAACTTATTTTATTGAAGGAACGTTACATCATAAAATTATCTAGGCTGCAATCACTCATCATAGTAAATGAACATCTGCATTTATTACCAACAATTTTAAGTTTATCTTAATTCATCAGTCTTCCTAGAAATCGCTTTAGATAAGATATATTCATGTAACTGATATCTGTGACTCATCAATTAATAAAAGATTATCTTTATAAAAGAAATTATCGTTGATTACTAAAACTTAAAATTTCTAGGTCCCTACTGGAAATGTTTCAGCTTAAGTCTGTGACCATATGGGATACCATTTAGGGAAAAGCTTCTTATTTCAAGTAAAGTAAGTAATTTTTTTTAATAAACAGTAATTCTCTTCATATGATTGACAATTATATTTGTGTGCATTAAATCACTATGGATTAAATCAATATGAAATCATTCATTCATTCAGTACGCATATTTGCTCATCTATTCTGTACTCTAGGCATTGGAGAGTTAAAGGTGAATAAAATCAACTTATTCCTTGCTCTCACACAGCTTGCAATTCAGTGATGTGTGTGTATAGACAATAATAAGGTAGTAATTAAATAAAACTCTAATCACGAACTGTGATGACAGATCTGGGAAATTAAATGATTCTGTATAACATATAAAAGGGTAACATTACTCCAGTTGGAGTAGTCGGTACATCAACTTTGGGCACCTTCTCTTGCACAAATAGTTAATGATCAAGTAAGTCATCATTTGTTTTGTGTTCAAATGAGATTATCTTGGCAGATGATTGGGTTTTCTCTGAGATTCTCCAAATTATATCTTGGCTAAACTTAACCAGACAAGATTAAAAAACATAAAAAGCATGAATGAAGTTCAGAGAATAGACCCTCTGGTTGGACAGATGTGGAAACTGAACTTGAGGAAAGGAATAGCATATCCTTGTTTTCACTCAGTGACTGAGATAAAAGCAGATCCCACAATGCTAAAATTCTCTCTGGAGTGTGTCCCTCTCATCCATGCCACTCTGGGTCTGGTTTAGCTGTTATCTACTCTGATGTATTAAAACAATAACTAGAATAAGCAATATGATGAAAGCCTAGAGAAGGACAACATTCATAAAATGACTATTGTTTTCTGAATACCACCGATCATTCAGCACAGGTCTGAACCGCTGGGAAAAAAAAAAAAAATGCTTATGCATACAAATACTTTGGTAAGTTTCAATTACTCAATATGTTTCCTCCTTTCTCTAAATTGTGTGTGTGTGCTGGAATATATATATATATATATATATGTATATATATATATATATTCAGGCTTAAGGGCACTAATCTTCATAGAATTTGACTCTTTTGCTAAGATCAAAATTGGTATTAATTCATAACCAGCTCCATATTCAAAGTGTGCTATATACTTACTTTATCCAAACAGATATTCTTAATAGATTCGATGTTTTAGAAAAATTTTAAGTTTACAAAAAAATTAGCACAGAAAGTACAGAGTTCCCATATAACCCTCTCTTTCACATTCCTCACAGTTTCTCCTATTATTAAAACCTTACATTTGTGTAGTATATTTATTATAATTGATAAGTCAACATTGATACATTATCTGAAATCCTTAGTTTACATAAGGATTCATTCTTTGTGTTGTACAGTATGGACCTTGACCAATGCATAATGTCTTGAATCCACCATTACAGTGTCATATTTTCACTGCCCTAAAAATATTTCATGTTCCACCAATTCAACCCAACCTCTCATAAACTCTTGGTAACCACTGATCTTTTATTATCCCTATAGTGGGGGGGTGTGTGTGTATGTGCGTGTGTGTGTGGTAAAATATGCATAACATAAAATTTACAGTTTTAACCCTTTTAAGTGTACAGGTCAGTGGGTGTTATGTATTTTCACATAGTTGTGCAACTATCACCACTATACCATTCTCCAGTTTTGCCTTTTCCTGAATGTCATATTATTAGAATTATACAATCTGTAGGCATTTTGGACTGACTTTTTCAATGTATCAATATACATTTAATTTTTTCTATGTATGTTTTTAGCTCATTTTTTTAATCACTGAATATTATTTGCTTGTATAGATATAAGATAGCTTGCTTATTTATGCAGGTCTTTGTGTAGATAGCATAAGTTTTCGACTAATTTTGGTAAATACCAAATAATAAGATTACTGGATCATAAGGAAATATTAGGCTTAGCTTTATAAGAACTTGCCAAATTGTCTTCCTAATTAGTGATTCCATTTTGTATCCCCACCAGGAATGAATGAGCATTTCTGTTGCTCCACATTCAGTGAAACATTTGGTATTGTCAGTGTTTCATTGCTTTGATAAATGGATATTTGAGAACATCTCAAATTAAAATGTTGAAAAGTTGCCTCAGCACATTTTAAAAAGCTTCATATATTAAACTTGTTCATTACTGGCAAAGCTTGCCATTCAGGAGAGTTGGTCTGTTATGGATATTTATTAGATCAGTGTCATAGGTCTTCAGCTACCTTTCATTCCAAAGCAAAGTGATTGAGCTCTCCTCTGAACACTTACAGCACATTTCATATTTATATAACTTGTTTATCACACTACATAGAACAATGTTTTGCTGTGCTAGCCTTTCTCACTAGACTTTGAGGCCTTCATACTAGGAAACGTGATAAATCTTGGTCTAAATTCCTGCAGTTCACACAGAATCCCTCTTTGTTAGCTATCAGTCTAGAGTTGTTCCTGATTATGAAGATTTTAGTAGAGGTCATCTGAGACCAACTCAGATTCATTCAGGCCTTCAGCTTCACTATCTTCTCTCTCACAGTTTTTGCTCTGGATTTCAGTTGTCCAGGCTTTCCCTAATCTAACCAAAAAGAAGCACTATTACTCAAAGTATCACCAAGTAGGGGAGAGAGGAAAAAAGGAAGGAAAAACTAAATAGTTCACAAAGGGTTAACATTTCCATTAAAAAATGAAAGTAGCTAGTTCTAACACTTGTTGCCTTTGTTTCTCCACCCCTTCTTGTGGTGAGGACACCGGTATCTCTGGTCCATCCATGAGACTTCAGTGAAAGTGGCCAATCCTGCCAAGGCTTCTCAGTGTTCCTCCAAAGCACCAAGTGAAAATGGTTAGTTGAAGATATTTTAGCCCCAGAGTTTATCTGAAGAAACAAATACATTTTCAAGTGATTATTTAACACATGATGGAATTCTCCATTGTAAAGTGTTTATTTGTGAGGTAAGTTAATAGTATTAGTTTTGTTTCCTAAATGACTTGAGGGAGCAGCTATGTTGGGTGTTATTTTCAAAACAAAGGCATGATTACTTATGTGATATTAAGGTCTAATGGAGGCTCCAAGTGGACCCCAAGATACCGTTATCTTAAAATACAAGTAATAGGATGACAAAAAAGTGATATGAGAGAGTTGAGAAATCGTATCAAGAAACTAATTTTCATTACCTTTATATCTGATGTCATTAAGAATGAGAAGAGGGTTTCAGTTGGTCTGGGAAATTGGAGAAAAAGATCCCAACCATTCCGGATAGTTGTTTGCAATGTCAGCATTGACTATTGTAGTTTAATTAATTAATAAGACAATGTAGTTGCTGCAAATATGAGAAAAGTTTTCCCAACTTGAAAACCTTTTTCTTACAGAAATGCTATAAATGTCATATAAATGTAATTACTTAGAACTAGAACAAATTACTGGTGTTTCTGATTATTTTGTTCTAAATCACAAAAGCACTGGGTTAGAAGTGATGTCAAATAAGTTCAGTACTTGGCAATCTCTAAAATTTAGACTGACTAGGTAAAAAAAAAAAGTGGGGGGATGGGGGACATCAGGAGACCTGCAGTTGATCTCTTCTTGATAAAGAAGAGAGACTGTTAAACTTCCTGGGAATGAGAACAAGTGTAGAAATACTGAACTCAGGAAATAAGCTGAATAGTGAAAGAAGCAGGGTTTTAACAAGGTCAAATCATGCATCCACCTAGTTCTTATTCAGAATCTGAATCTAAATGATTATAACATGATTTGTTAATGTTTTCTATGATCTAATGACAATATCAGTCAACAGATAATGACTTTAGTACAACAATATTAGAAAGATTCTAGATATTTATATCTTATCAGTTCTGCGTACACAAGGAGAAAACCCTTAGTTCTAGTCAGTGGTTAAGTGACTAGAAAATTTTTTTCTTCTTTGTTTTCTTTTCCCAAAGCAAGATTTACTTTTCTTAAAGGAAGGCTGAGCTCACTAGCAGTGTTAGGATACTAAACAAAACTTTGAAATCAAAGGAGCCATCAGAAGTTCAAATGTCATATCGATCATCAAACAGTTCCTAAGGAAGGCTGTCATTCTCTGGGAAATGACTTCTTCCAAATTCAGAGGTATCAAGTACTCTCTTGCTGGGAAAAGTGGATGGAGTTCTTAACCTTCTGCCGCAGTGTGTTAAAAGGACACCATTTTTAAGAAATCAGCATGTCTTTAAAACTGTAACAATTAGAGCACATCCCACTATAAGTGGGGTGTGGAGCTAGAGGTAAGTTGTCGTCAAAAGCATCTCACACTTTCCCAAGGTGAAATGGTCCAAGGTTCTAAAGAAGTGGTTCTGTACTTCAAAGATTTAAATGGTATTTTTAAATGCTAGAATTTGTTGCTGTATACTTGAGGGGATTAAAAGATTTAAAGCCTTAAGCAACTGAGTAATTATTACAGCATAATCATATGTATCAGTCTCTATAAATCATCCTATAGTTGCAAAGGACTAACTCCTTGCTTGTTCTTTTGCACTGTGCTTACTCTATTTAGTGCCTTGATTGCACCCAAGCACATCTAAGAAATGTTCTATCTAGAGTGTTCCAGAAAATATGTTGGTTTTATATTTTTCTTAAAGCTTTGCAACATTTTGTTGTAAAAAGGAAACAAAACCATATCCAGCTCTGTGTTGCCCAATCTATGTAGGTGAGTTAATATTTGTCTACAGATGACTTTAAGGGATCAGTGGCTGAGGTTGATAAAGAGCCCAGTCATCTCCAGCGCCAGAAGTTTCACTGTCTCCAACTCATAAAATACCATAATCTTCAGACAGCCCCTCCCTGTCCAATCTTTTGAGCTTCTGAGTAGAATAAAAGACAGAGGAAGGAGGAATGGCCTCGGTGCCCTGTCTGCTAGCTTTATTTGAGGCATCTCATCTCATCTTTTCCCACTCTCAGACTGGAATTTCAACCACTGGAATTTCCCCTAGCTCTCAAGATTTTGGACTCAGACTTAATCACACCACCCCGAGAGTCTCTAGCTTGTAGTTGATAGAGTGTGGAGCTCCTCAGCCTCCAATTACTCATAATAAATAATTAATACATAAATAAATAAACATTTTAACTTCAAGGTCAAATCGTTTTCTTCTGGCCAGAGTATCTGCCTATGTATACCTTTTATTCTTCATGCAGTAAACCTCACGGGCAGTCTGCTTTCTTTCTTTTCACAACAAAGTCTAAATAATATACATAATAATATACATTGATCAAAATGTGACAGCTCATTGTGGTGTTTTGCAACATGCGAATACCCTTGTCTGAAAATACTCAAGGTCATTTCCACAGTGAGAATCTTAGAAATGACTGGACTAGAAACACCGTATGCCTGGCCTGGGTTTTCCTCCACTGCCTTCTCTTTAAGAGCCCAAACATCTCATTCTTTTAGTTTCTCCTCTGTTGACTAATGGAAAATGAAGGAGATGTGTTTGATTTCAGCCAAATCTATAGCTGACTTCATAAGGCAGGTACTGGAAAAGCTCTTATAGCTGCCCAAGCCCACACCTCAGCATTCCTTGTCTCCCCTTTAGAGTCTCTCTTCACTTTTTCCATCTTCTCCACTGGGAGTTGTAAGAGTGGGGAAAATAATTTTAGGATATTCGATCTTACCCACATTATGGACAGGATTCTATGAATTCTCATGGGACTCTTCTCAGTGCTTAGTCACATTCTAAGATATCACTTCTCTTGACAGAGAGACTGTCAAGGAATCAGAGAACTAGGTAAATAAATACAAATATCCTATTTCTTAAACCATGCTTAAAGGAACACAATAAGAGTGATCTGAACATACAATATCGATCAGAAAAATCGGGTGCAATCTTGTCCAAGGTAAAAAATTACCCGATCACCATTTTAGAAGACAGTATGAGGAAAGTCTTGCAGAGATCTATGAAGTATAGCAATTTCAGTCAATGTTATTTTTCCCAGAAAAGTGCCTCTTAAAATTTGATAAATATACTGTACGAACAAATCAAGATCTCTAATTTGTTATTTAAATCCCTTTAAAAATCTTGTTTGTTTGTTTTGAATTTAGGACTTCTAGCTAGTTTTGATGTCTTTATGCCTTTATTAGCACCTTGAAGTGAAAAGCTCTGCAAATGATTGATTCCTGTTCTTCTATGGGCAATTCACCGGATTATACTTATAATTCTGTTTGTTGCTAGCATTGGAAAATTTTAAATTAGATGATTTTGTATTCCAGAAACTATCAAAGAAATCCTAAAATAATTTTGCTGAGGTGAGCTTGCTCTGACTATTGGGATTCTGGGACTTTTAAGAAAACACAAAATCAGAGTAAATACTCAGATTCATTAGACTGTCAGATAAGTACTTTCATTGGACCATATGTTTTCCCACATATCATTCTCTACAGCTTGTTATTTTTCATCAGTGTGACTTTATTAGTATCACACTAATATCTATTTATTTCTTTTCATCAAAGCATGAGCTTCAGGCTTGAGAGGATCCTGTTTACTTTAACCCATTGTTAAGTTCCCATAGCCTGGCAGGAGTTCTGAGCACACAATAGACTTCAATATGTACAAGTGAAAAGAGGTTTTTATTTCTCTTTCTAATGAGTTTCTTGTAGAACAGACCCTAACACATTATTTCAGTGATGAGAAGAGACTTATTGAGGAAAGTAACCACTGGACCCGGTAGTCCAAGAACTTGTATTTTGAGACCATCCCTGCTAAATTACCCTTTGACTTATGGTCCTACATTTTCATATCCTTAAAATGAAGTTGCTATAAGAAAGCAATTAGTAATTTCTTCCTGTTCAAATTCTGGCATCTCACTGCTATTAGTGGAGTAGATCTTTTACTCATTGATTCAGTGAATAAGTAATATGAATGATTCTACTACTACCTATTCCACTTTAAGGATTAAACAGATCTTGGTGTTAAGATGTTAATTCTAGTCTATATTATTTTTCAATTAAATCATATCACTCAGCTTCTGGTTTTACTTTGCTACTGTGAAACATGTAAGAAGCAGAGATATAAGCACTCCCACATGTATTGAAGCACTATTTATAATAGCCACGAACTGGAAATTACCTTAGTGCCCAACCTATCATCAGATGAATGGATAAAGAGGATGTAGTATATATGTATATATATATATATATATATATATATATATATATACATATACACACAATGGAATACTACACAGCCCTTAGAAATGATAAAATCCTGTCATTTGAATCAGTATGTATGGAACTAGAGGGGATAATGAAAAGTGAAATTAGTTAAAAGAAGAAAAATGAATACCACATGATCTCACTTATAGGTGGCACATGAAAAGATAAAGCAAAGTAACAGACTAAACAGAACAAACCCTTGGACACTGACAATAGAACTTAGGCCACCAGTAGGGAGGGGATGGGTTTGGGGACAAGTGGTAGCAGGATCTAATGGATAACAGTTAAAAACTCTTGGTAATTTGGTGGTGAGCAGGATGCATTGACATGTATTTAAGGAATGAAACATGTGAGAAATAAGATATTTAATTTTTGAAAGAACATTTGAAAACAAGAAGCAAAATAATTGCAGCATTCCGGCATGGTAAGTACTTATTTTCATGAAGACTGGTATACTTCAGAGCTAGGTCGCTTTTGCCTAAGTTATCTATTGTAACATTAGGTTATGTAGGCTTAACAGGGCTAGCAACAGCCTATTTCTAAGAATGGCCAGATTCTGAGAATTTAATCGATGAAATTGGCTGATGATAAAAACCAGCCACAATGTGGATTGTAATCACTGATAAATTCTCTCTACACATATATGAATTTAAATATACAAAACAAATACCAATGCCTCTTTTGTTAATTAAAAGGCTTAGTACACAAGAAACCCACCACATCTTCCTACTTTAAACTTCTGATCACTTCACCTGGCCCTATTGTAGAGGCATTTAGGTTCAAGACCCATTAAGCACCTTTTTGCATCTTTAACATGAACATTTGTGCCTATTTTATACCTCAGACAATTTGCATATCATTTTCCTTCTGCCTCAAAAGTTCTTTCTCCCCAGATCCATCTGGCAAACTTCTACGCATTCTAATTCTCAGATTAGAAATCACTTTCTCTGCGAAGTTTTCCTGGAAATCTCTGAGTTCATGAGGGCAGAGGTAATTATTTATTTTAAGTGGAAACATCTAGCAAATGCTGGCAAAAGCATGTATTGGAGGTATGAATTGATGATAATTAGCCCAGACTTAAATCTCTGCCTGTTTTTCTTAATGTACTCGGTTAGAGAAAAGGTAGCAGTCTATTATACAAACCACCTTTCTCTATTTTGAATTCTACACTTGTAATGCAAAATTCTAAAACCACTCAGCTGTCTTTGAGTTATTTAACCAAAAACCAAACATGCATCTGAACAATTCTTGATAGTTGAGAAATATTTTGTTTAGAGAGTTTAAAATGAGACAAATTTTTTTTAACAAGTCATTCTTTTGGAGGCATGGATTTTTTTTTTTTTTTTAATTTCAGGTAATTTTCAAGGAGAATTCTAAAGGAGCAATGTTAATTTTGGGGAAAAGGTCCTTCCTGTCATCATTACCTACGGTATACATACCAGGGTTGGACCTATTGTAGGATAATCCTGTTAGTGAAAATTTTAAAAACTAAAAATGATTTTAAAGACAACACATATCAGGTCTAAGAAGACTTACTAGAGGTATTGCATGTTTATGATGGCACAGTGAACTCTTGATCAACTAAAGCACTGTGTACTGGAACTGTCAGTCAAATCACTATTTTGAGCTCTGAGCTTTCAAGAGAAAAATCCAAATATAAGAAATTGAATTAAATCAAGAGTTTTTTGTAAGTAGCCTTTACTAGATATGGAGTAAGATCAGTACATATCTAGTTCACATATACGATTGTCATTTATTTATTCAGCAAATATTTATTGAGCATTTAGTATATGTGAGCCACTGTTCTAGGTACTAGAGACTTAGAAATGAGCAAAAGAGTTGAAAATCCATTCCTTTATGGAGGCTTAATTTTAAAACAAAAGGAACACAGATAATATACACATTATCATATAAAATATAGTATGAAAATATTCTACAAAACCATTCACAAGGTAAACACTTATTCAAGATTCTTATGCTTCCAAGTTTAAGATTTAGGAGTAAAGGGATTGTTAGGGGCACTTTTTTACTCGATTCTAGCAATATTTTATTTATCTGCTATATTGATGACTCCAAATTACCTACTTAATTACCTCCTCTTTCACCAGAATTCAAACTTCCTCCATGGAAGGAATACATTTCTTTTATCTTTACATCTGCAGTGGCTAGAAAATTCATGTGTACTTTCTTCTTGAAATCCCCTCCATTGACTTCAGGAAGCCATGCCCCTTAAGGTATTTTCTTCCAACCTTTGGGTTTTTCTCCACTTTTTTTTTTTTTTTTTTGCAACCACTTTTCTTCTTCCTAAATCTAAAATGTTGGTGATGGTCAGAGTTCATTCCACTTTTTTTGAATTTCCGTTTCCACTCTCAGTGACCTCATTATTCCCATAGCTTTAATTCTCATTTGTATGACAGTAACTTCCCAAAATACTTTTGCATCCTGGACTTCTCTCCAGAGCTCTATACCCTTCCACCCAGGCTGCCTCATGAGCATTAGGGATTGGATGTCTTTCAAACCTCTCAAGGTCCGATATGTGAAGAAAACTATCATCTTTTCCCCATAGCCTGCTCTACATCCAATGTTTCCAACCTCAGTGAACGGCATCATGAGTGACTCTGGTCAGAAAGTTGTGTGCTTATTTTGACTTCTCCAACAACTTCCCTCTCTTCTTTCAATGACAAGTCAGTGCTCAACTCCTATAACTTCTACCTCACTAACAACAACAATCTCTGTCCCTCTCTTTTAATCTCTACTACCCCATTAAATTTGTCCATGGTATCTAAATGACTACTATAGCTTCATTTAGCAACAAATCTTTATTAACTACCTATTATACATAGCTCCTGGGGAGCAAACATAGTTTCTAATTTATGGGGATTTTGGGCTAGTAACTCCTCTTTGGTGTTCTTGCCTATGGTATTGTCCTACTTGAATCCATCTATTGTAGAGTGATTTGCCTAAATCTAAATCTGATCATATTAATTCCCTGCATAAAACTCTTTAATAAGTCAAGAACACCCTAAAATTTCTTAGCATGAAATACAAGGAAGACTCTGAATGTTTTCCTTTCTCTAAACTTATCTCTTGCTCTTATCTCAAAATTCTGATAAAGCTTACAGAATTACTCCGATTTCCCTAAAGAACCATATACTTCCTATTACCTCCAAATACATGTTCTATATGTCTAAAGAGAAAATTCCCAACAGAATAAAGACAGACACATAATACCAAGGTCCTGAGACTCAAGCTGTGTACATTTTTACTTCAAGAAAAAACATCCCTCCCTTCTGCAAACACAGGCTGGGCACCAGGCATCGGCCTACTAAAAGTGTAGAAGCAGGCAGTTTCTCAAATCAATGACAGACAGAAAATAACGGTGGCTTTCTAGATTCTTCTATCTTTGCCTGCCATATTTTAAAATACCCAGAACTACGAAGAGCCACATGGGCACCTGGAGCAACAGCCTTCTACCCAGAACAGGGATGATGCATTCCAGAACACTTGACAGCTTGCACAATTATCTTTCCAGCAATACAGCACTTGTCTGAAATAATGACATCACAATCCACATCTGCTTCAACCTCTGCTCTGCTTCCGCCTTTTTAATTTGTTTTATTAATGTACCATTGGTTTACAATACTATTTTCATTTAAAGAGAATGGATTCACTCTTCAATCAATGTGAGATTGACTGCTTATAAACACTTCATCTAAGATCCTTTCTTGCCACTTCTGAAAAACACATCAATATCATCTAGAGGAGCTGGAAGACTGGACCTAGGGATTTCTGATTAACTGTTTTTTACTTACTTAAAGAAAATTAGTATATTTGACTTGTTTTCATTGCCAAATGATGTTTTCCTCCCCAACTATGCTTCCCTAACCACAAGCATATGCTACATCTAAGACATGGAGAGTGGACATGCGGGAGGGTTGGTCAGGCTGAAGTTTGCATTGGCATAGTTGAAGACATTATTAGAAGAAGAAGAAAGTACTTTTCCGCTTACCACATTTCAAGGTTTATTTCTCCACTAGTGTATCTTTTTCTTTTGGACATTAAATGATTTTCTTTGGCTTTAATTTTTAATTTGTATGAAACGACTTTTTGCAAAACCAGGCAATTGAACTTTACTGTCCAATCAATTCTTCAAAAAACAAAAACAAAACAAAAGCTCAGCATCTGATGTCCCTAATAAAAATATAACACTGATTCCCATTACCAAGAGGTGGTCTTGTGTTTGTGAAGGAAAAACTGAATGTAATTACAAAAGATTCTGATTCTAGGTAAAAATTAGCAAGATAATTTTGGGCAAGTCATTTCAGGTGTGTGGATCTAAGACCTAAGAACTGAGGTATCATCAACTGCTCAAATTCTATTATTATTAACTAACTTTTGAGTCATTCCTTCATAAACGAAAATATAACACTTCTTATACTGGGGACATCAACAATTCCCAAACTATGTGGATCCCTGTTTTGAAAAATGAAACTGGCCCCTCATTTTAATACAGTTGGTGAGTGGATCTGAAAGACATGCTATGAACCCTTCCTGAAGTCTTCTGGGAAGTGACCCCAAGAGAGGAAGAATCCTTTTCCTTCACTGATGAGATCAAAGTGAGAAAGGCTTATTCTGCAGGCCACCTGGAAAGGGTCTCATGGTGGTTTTATAAGCTACCTGGGGGGCAGGGAAAGATGTGTTTGGATATGGAAAGCTCGCACATGTAAGGGACCCACTTTTAGCTGCTGAAATCAGTTACACAATTACCTCCAGTGACTCCAAGTTGTGACCAAGGCTGACAGAGATTCTGGTAGCAATTCAACAAACCAGTAATAGTTTTTTATAATAACTATGTATATGCAGACACACTTGACCTCAACCTGAGATGGACACACGCTTACTTCCAACAGAGTCTGCTGGGTTGATTAATATATTTAGATAATGGAAATGTGACAACCACATCTTTCTCAAAAGGACAGTGCCTTGTCAACACTATTCAGCTAGCCCAGTATCTCAAGAGCTACTAAAGGACGGGTACTTAAACTATTTGCTAATTATGTTTAATCTTTGCTTCCTAGTATAAACCAACATAGATGTCAGAAAAATACTAGAGATTGACTTTTAAAAAATAGCACAATCAATTAAAATTTTGTTAATGTCAGAACTTAAGGCAACATTAGTAAATTATGAATTTGTCAGATATTAACTGATTTCTCAACACATGTACGACTTGGTTTCTATTTGGTATGTGTAGCTCAAATTTTATTATCTTTTATCCTGATGTCTGACATCTAAAACTAGTTAGAAAAGATATACTAGCTATGACAAGTCATTTTTAGGAGCTAGAAAACCGAAAAGATGGTGCTCCTTGCCTTTAACGAACATATGGTAGAGTCAGTCAGTGGTTCTCAAACTGGACCCAAGATCCTGGGATCCTTACTCACAGCAAAGGCCTTCAGAGAAAGGGGCATTAAGCACATGTACAAATCCACTGGTAATTCTGATACACAGAATTCCTGCAATAACTTTAGTTCTAAAAAGAATCAGATTAAAATTGATAAACACAAAACATTCTATAACATTAGATTTAGAGAAAAACAAAACCTTAGATAGCTGTTGCAATGTGACTATTAGTGCATGAAATTGTTGTGTGTGTTCAAAAAACTAAAAGACAACCTACTAACTGGGAGAAGGTATTTTCATTCTGTATTTCTCACAAGGGTTTAATATCCTAAATAAACAAAGAACTCATAAAAGTCAATAACAGGAAAACAGCAAAATCAAAAACTGGAAAGAGAACTGGAGAGACATTTTTCTGAAGAGGAAATACAGATGGCCAACAGGCACATGAAAAAATGTTCCTACTTACTACCAGGGAAACACAAATCAAAACAAAAATGAGATAGAATCTTACACCTGAGAGACCAACTATTATCCAAAAGTCTGGAAACAACAAATGCTGGTAAGGATGTGGAGAAAAGGCAACACTTTTACACTGTTTGAGGGAGTGCAAATTGGTACAACCCCTATGGAAAACAATATGGACTGTCCTGAAAAAGTTGAAGATGGAAATCCCATATGATCCTACCATCCCATGTCTGGGTATTTACCCTCAAAGATATAAAACAAACACTAATTCACAGAGATTTATGCACCCCCATGTATATTGTAGCCCTATTTACAATAGCTAAGAACTGGAAACTACCTAAGTGTCCAATGTCAGATGAATGGATCAAGAAGATATGGGACATGTACACAATGGAATACTGTACAGCCCTTAGAAGAGATGAAACCCTGCTATTTGAATCAACATGGTCACAGCTAGACAGGATTATGCTAAGTGAAACAAATCAAAAGAAGAAAGACAGACATCAGATGACTGCACTCATAGGTGGCATGTGAATAGACAAAACAAAGGAACAGATGAAACAAAGCCTACACTTGGACACTTGCAACAGAACTGAGGTTACCAAAAGGGAATTGGGGGTGGGGGCAAATGATGGCAGAGGCCTCTGGACAGTGGGGAAGAACACTTGGCAATTTGGTGGAGGGCAGGGTGTGTTGTTATCTCTGAGGAGAGGGAAAACTGCACATATGGGGAACCTATACATAAGAGTTTATTTCAATTTGTAAAACAAAGTGACTGCAATAAAACACACAAAAAAAGTTAAAGAAAAAATAGACGGAATGCATACCAGGTAACACATGGGCCCCACTGAGTTTGGTAAATTGGGATCAGAGAGTGAATCTAATTTTTTGAGTGAGTCAGCCTCCCACCATCTCTGCTCCCCTGCATAATGTCACCCCAGACACAGGCCATGAACATATGCTCACAGCACTGAGCCTTGTAACTTGCCCTGGGAGCAGAAAGGGATGGTGTCTTGAGTTCATTCCCCAGAAGCAAAAAAAAGAGAAGAAAAAAATAAAGTAAACATAGTCTCAATAATTAAATCACTTCCTAGTAGATTCTCAAAGAGGATTATACATTCTTTTAATTTAGCATAGTGCAATTGAAAGTCTTTATAAAAATGTATTGTTCATATTAATAATGAAAGTCAACATTTATTGATCACTATGCACTAGGCACTTAGCTAAACATCCTGTGTGATTATCACATTTATGCATTACAATAGCTTTATGGGACAGGAGGATTTTTATTTCCATTTTCAGACCAGGAACTAAAGCTCAGAGAGTTTAAGGAACTTACTTACAATCACAAAATGGCAAGTAGCAGAGTCAGGACAAGCATAACTTCTGTGTCCAGAATGAATGAGCTACTTATAGTATACTGGCAACATGAACAAGATGTCCAAAGAAATGAACAACATAATCCACTCAATCATTTCTAGGATAGAGGAGAAAGAGAGGAATGAAGAAATGAATGGACAGCTTGCTTTGCCATCCTCCACTGGAAGCTACATTTCACAGCTATCAGTCTCTAGCTTGACAAATCACTACTATAATTATTAATAAAAATACATGATTCCAAAATAATATAATTAAAACAATATTCCACCTAACTGACAATTTTAATCCTGAACTATACAATTGCAATAAAAAAAACTCTTGAATAATCAATGCTCTCACCAGTGGAAGTTAAAAACTAGAGATGGAGGTAGCTGCTCTTTGGCCAAACCACCAAACAGAATACCAGACTGATTTTTTTGTTGGCATTATCCAGGAAGATAACCTGAAAATAGACTGCCTTTTATTCTATCGCTGTAACTTTGGGAATTTAAAAATACTCTGCATAAAAATCAGTGAAACTCCTTGGAAATCATTTTCACATGTTGGAGAAAGAAAGCAACTCATCGGCCATGACTTTTAAGTTTGTCCTTTCCAATCCCTGAATTGGAAGTAGACATAAACATTTTCTTTTCTTATTTTGCAGTGGTTGGTAAATAAATATGTGATACTTTGATATTGCTATTTTTGGTTGATGTGAAAGGAATCATATAATTTCAGAACTTAATCAGAAACAACTCAAAAGGTGGAAATGTATAGGAGGTAAGAGAATAAAAAGTACAGACTCTAAAACCAGACAGACATGTTTGCATCTCAGCTCCCCCATAGATGTTGTGCAAAGCTGGGTGAGTTGGTTTAATTTGCTAAGCCTCATTCTTGCCATATGAAAAATGAAAATAAAAATATCTGTATCATTACAGCTTTTAAGAGGTATCAAATGAGAATATATATGTCTATTGTATCATTCAAAATATATTACTCTTCATTCAATTCCTTCATCTTATAACAAGCATGTCGAAGTCAGAAAATGACACCCTGAAAGTCATATACACTTGAACCTAGGTTGACGGATGTTAATCACATTTTTTCCAAAAGTACTGTAATTTAAATAACAATGGATGTATTAGTTAAGTTTTAAATGTAAACATTTTACTTCAATTTTCATTGTATTTTCCTAGGATACAGCAACTCTGATCATTCAAGCTTAATTAAAGTTCATTATAACCCTGGATAGTCCAGGAAGAAATAGAAGATAATTCAGTTGGTTGATGATCATTCTTTAATAATGAACTGCCAGTAACAGGCATGTTTCTCCATAGTTGGTGGCCATATCTAGCTGGGCATTATTTCCTATTTTGATTATGATTCAAATTAAACTAATAGTTAACATGTAGATACCATATGACTAGGTTTCCCTTTAAACATGGTAATGACTATGTCCTTAGGAATTGCCACTGTTACCATGGAATCAGAGTATTGTTACTAGAACAAGGAACAAAAGCTGATTAATATCTTCACTTAGTGAGATAAGGGACTGAAGGCAGATGAAATTAAATGACTTCCTCCAGCTTACACAGTAAGTAATTGGCGGTTCTGCATTGAGAGACCAAGTAAATACTTGCTTCTGATTTATCATAGCACTTACCACACTATGCTGGAATCAACTGTTTATGAATATGCCTCCTCACTAGAAACTAATCACCTTGAGGACCAGGCACTAACTATATTGCAGTCATTCTGAAGCACAAGCGTTTAGTACAGACTCAGTAATGTTCTGTAAATATCGATTGCTTGATCCAAGTAATGCAAATAATAATAAATATATTTAAAGAGACATAGTTTTCAAGATATTTTCTTATGCATTATCTTATTCTATGAGATATGAATAAAGTAGTGCAATCTTTATTTTTATAACCAGTACCCCAAAACTTAGAAGCTAAAAGTGAGCTATCATTCAGATGTTACCCTGGGGTGATTATAGTTCACTTCTCCCATCAGTGGTGGATGACTCAAAATCCTTTGATGACTCCCCTATTGAAATTGCCTTCAGAACATATTCATGAGGCAGATAAGAAAAACTGACTTCATTATTTTTCCACTTGGCTTTTGACTCCAAACAGCATCCATTAGCTTTGTTCAGCCACCGTATTCACTAAACATGGTCCTGAATAAGTTTAGGTTGTTCAAGAAAAAATTCACTTTGAAAGAACAAACCACCTCTCCCCACCCAAGCTATTCTTAAATTGCTTCAGCATCTCTTGAATAGATGAATGAATTCCCATAGTGTCAGCTGACACTGGAAATATTTAAGTTTGGGCACATTCATTTAAACAGAAGACAAACCACATAACTAAATATTTTATGTGTCCCTAGTCCCTGGGCAGTGGGTATCATCTGTTTAACAAGTAAAGAAATTAAGCTCCAGGAAAAGAGACTGTCACAATATCTCTAGCGCAATGACTCTGCTGGGTCGTTGGCTTTGAAACAAGGGGTATTTTTCACACAGCCAGCCAGGTGAGGGAGATATTTGGCCAAGTCTGGAGATAGTTGTGACTGTCACAACTGGGGGAAAGCAAAGTGCTACTGAAGTCTAGTGGAAGATGCCAGGGCTGCTCCCGGACCTACAATACACAGGCCAGCTCTCCACACAAAGAATTATCCTGTCGAAAAAGTCAATCATGCTGCGGCTGAGAAATGCTGTTCGAAGCTGAGCATTCTGAATCCCAGTCTTCTAGGAGTCTTCAATAGCATCAGTGTTAATATCCAGTGTCCTCATGTTTCCATAAGCATAAACACACACATGTCACACATTTTTCTGTGACAATGAAAGTACATTTTCCCCATACTATTCTGCCAATTGAAAATCTCCCCTTGCCTTCGGTTGCTTTGCTAAAGGGAACTACATTGTCACAGAGGTTGCCTGGAGATGCATTTGGCTTCTCAAAAGTCTAATTGGCAGGAAAATTAAAGCAACTTAGAATGTGTGCGCTCTTTCAGGAGATGTGCTATTCCCATCCTATATTATTAGAACTCAGAGACAGCTGGGGCCAGACAACTGGGACTTCTTCACTATCATTTTTGCAAATTGCTATAAAATGGTCCATTCTTACTGCAAAACTGAAAGGAAGAGACGAGAAAACCGTGCAAAGGCCAACCACACTAGTCAAAAGGTTACTTCTCGGTTGTGGTTCAGATGTTCCAAAGGGGGGGCTCCCTTGTGGTTGATCATTCAGTAAGTGAAGGAATGTACTTTATTTGACATGCACTTTTGATCATAAAGGGATATATCTGAATATATACACTGTTCAGGGAAGAGTGTGAAGTCTGAAAGCTTATTTTTCTACTTCATTTTTTAAAAATAAAATAGGTAACATGTAATTATCAATTTCTCTTAGGGAACTTGCTAAATTTTGTGGTCAGTTAAGAACTGTTTCACATATGGTTTTGCTTTACCATCCATCTCTCACAAAGAGCTCTCATATCAATAAGCAAACAAATGTTGAATGTCTATGGCTGGATCCTTCAAACCTTTGCAAACTCCGACTTACTAGTCTAGTTTGAACATTGTCTGGAAAGGTTCCCAAAACCAAGCATAATTTTATACTTTATAAAGGATACTTTTTACCATTTTCAATAGTCAACAATGGGACAACCACAAAAATAGAACACATTTGAGTAGAGAAAAATAAGTCTGGTCCTGATATTTGAGAGTAACATTACAATGTTTTGGGGAAAGGTAAAAAGAAAAGGCAGGAAAAGGCAGTATATTATTGTTCTGCAGTATTAGAGAGGTCAGTTTGTCATTTTTCCTTCCTTTGAGCCCCTATGACATACATAATCCAAAGGTCAAAATGTGGAGTACTCATATGCAATCTCTGTCTTGTACTGTTCTCTAATTGTGTTTCATATAAATCTCACATTCCAAAGAGATTACCCTGAAACCCAAGGACAAGGAGTATGAGTAACATTTTATAATATACCACCCTGGGTTTCTCCTGTTTCCGCTCCAAGCCCTTAGCATGATCTTAATTAGCTCTGGTTGGTGGAGTGTCTGGCTCACCCAAAATGGATGGATTCTTTAATGGGGACCCTGAGAAAAACTACTCTGGTCCAGTTTAAAAAGAGAAATTATTCCACCACAACTACCTCCAGTGTTGAGTGAGGTGAGAATATATCTTCCTGCAGCTTGTAGAGTACTGCAAACTAATATGTTATTAACAAATAGGAATAAAATATAAATAATACAAATTAAAATGATGCAAAGTCATAGCAAAAATAGCATCTTAGTCACCAAGTGAGATATATTACTTTCTCCCCTCTATCCCACCATATTTAAATTCTGTCTGAATTTTTAGCAAGATTTGTCGAATGAAAAGGCCCTAATTATTACAGAGGCAAACCAAGCAATGTTAGGAGAGGAATAGAAACCAAAACCAAACCAAAACAAAACAGAAAACCTTTCACAATTACACTGCCAAAGACATTCTTCAAGAAAAACACTAAGAAAAATATGAAGTTTGGAACAAGCCAAAAGAATATGAATATATGTTGTGGGATAATCATGAAACTAGGTGAGAAAGTACCATACTGGGTAGGTGAGCACTTTTTCTCTCAATGAGCAGGAAGGACAGACTGCCTATGAAGCTTTTATACTTCATGAGCAGGAGTAAAGCAATGTGCTCTCACAGGGGCTGAGAGAAAAGGAGATTTCTACTTATTTTCATTCCTTCTCTCTCATCCTTTCACAGATACACACACACATTTTCAGTCGAAAGCTGACCACCTTGTACTAGTTGGAGCAGGAAATAGAATGAAAGAAACAGGTTGCATATGCACAGCCCATCTTATAGAGGCATCAAAAGATCACTGATGTGGTTCATGGCCTTTCAGTCTTTATCACATATAAGAGTCTCTGGAATACCCTGTTTGGGATCTGATTGGACACTGGGCGAAATGTAAGCACACAGTGGCAACGAGTTGTATGTGAGCGTAAAGGTATAGTAGTCTTCTGTCATAGAAGTCTATGTAGAAATGCATGTGACAGTCTGCTCTACTCTGGAATGGCAATGAGTTGAATTCCTTAACTTTTTAACTGATCACCAGCAAATGTAAAGCTGACATAAGAATAAAACTAAGTTGCCAGCCTATTTTCTAGCAATAGCTATATCATATCTCCCCTGATCCTTATCTACTACCAGACTGAACTTAGAGCTATACACAGAACCAAGTCTCTATAATACTTATTACAAGTATTTCTTTTGGAGATATAGGTATTTTAAATTACATCCTTGAAAAATGAACCAAAAAAATTGGAAAGATGTATGTCCATGAATAACTTTTTAGAGCATTGTGTTGTATATGTTCCTGACTGGCTCATTTCTGAACCTGAATCATATTGGTGGTTGCTTTTTTGTTTCGTATTCAGATAGGCAGTAGCTACATGATGAGTTTGCTTAGTTTTATATTGGCCAATTCTCACATACATTTCCGAAGGGCAGTCTGTGCTTTTAGCATTCACTAATGAAATCACACATTAGTCTCACTGCTGTATAACGCTCCTTCAAGAGAGGATGTCACAGCTCCAGAAACGACTTGTAAGTTTCTTTTCTTTTAACAGCTGAGGCCACAGGGAAATAAGTGATGAGGGGGTGGGAAGAAGGAATACTTTAAAGCTGAAATTCAAGCTATACTGGTGATTTCTGCAAAAAAAAAAAAAAAAAAAAAAAATCATTTATGACAAGCAAATCTCTAGCTATTCTCATCTAATTATTTTTAGTACTTTAAAATAAGTTAATTAGCAGTAGGCTACAATCCCAGACACACAGAGCTAGAGCCAGAGATTTGTGCTCTACACAAAAAAGGCAAATATTAGTATCTGCAGTCGAGGTATGTAGTATTTTCTTCTAAAATCCTCCAAGGCCAGATATTCTGAGTAAATGTCATATTTTCAGGTTTTTTATTATTGTTATTTTATTGAAAATATTATGGAAGAAAACATTTTAGCAATTGAATGTGATGAGTTAAAAGCTGAAGTCATCACTTAATGTGGTTGTAAATAAGTCACTGGAGATTTATGTAATAATTTTGTTGGATAGGGTACACTTAATATAACTCTTTGCTCTTTTATCCTTTGACAGAGAGGATTGGCTTCTATCACTTCACTTAAAAAAGCATTTATACTTATCAGAGTCACCCTAGGCAATCAGTAGATCAGTTACCCAAAGCTATGTCTACCAAGTATAGTCAATTAGCCTCCGGGCAGCCATTCAAACAAGGCTAAAATAAGTATGCCTCCTGTTAAAAAGGCAAGAAAATAAAATAATTGACAATTGGTCATTCTGCCTCCACTTCTTGTGTCCTGAATCATCTGTGAAATATTGGGAAGGAAGCTGAAATGCTCACAAATATGAAAGAGACCCTTGAACAAAGAACTGTGTCCCCACTTCTTTCACTCTTCTTCAACCCTTTCAGTCTCCACCACCTAGGATTCCTTATACTTCTCAATCAGTTCCAACCCTTGCCAACGAGACAGGCAGAAACTTAAGTCCACAGAGAAAGAATGTCACGCTGACAGCCAATATGGCTCAATGTCAACTAGTAGTCAAACCCCGCGCTAGGGTGTCGCCAGCTCTTTGATTTGCCTCATTATCAAAATGGTCCGGTTTTCTGCATAGACAACCTCAACTATTACCGTGAGAAAAATAACAGCAAAGAAAAAGCACATGGAAAGTCTAACTCACACCAGAGACTTTCAATGCAAGCAGAAATAGCACTATTTCTTCTTTTACATTGCACTGAAAAAGGAGACAAAAAGAAAGGAAAGGAAAAGAAAAGAAACCCCGACACCTGGAAGCTAGCCTGACACTCACAACTAGACCGTATTATTCTCATGCTGGGCATAAACAATATACCAGAATGTCAGCCTCAGACAAAATTATTCAAGATCATGAGGAAATGAGATTTTAAAGACACTAAATAAACAACTACCTCCCTAGATTAAAATGAATAATTATCACTTCTTTACCACTTACCATTTATCATCTCTCTAACCCCAAAGATAAGATTTATTGAAATATTTAATCGTAGAATTGTCTTTATTTTCTGGCAGCACCCAATCTAGAGAAAACAACTGTCCTAAGACCTTCCTCCAAGTCACCCGATTTACATCCAAATTCTATAAGAAGTCCTATCTCACACGCTTTCACTGGAATGTCTCATGGTTCCCCATGGAGTGTGCTCTCCCTTGTTGCAAGAAGTAAACCCATTGTGTTCCACTCCTTGTGTGCCTGATGATCTGCTACTAAAGGACAATCACAGCATGCCTATGCTCCTATCCCCCAGTTTTAAATAGAAAGATCTCCCTAGATGAAACTGTTCCTTCTCGAATGAGTTTTCAGCTCAATGGACTTCCAATTCACTGGCAGAAGCTAAAAAGAAATAGCTCACCCAAAGCGCTTGTCCTCATGATTTCAGAGTATAACCCAAATCATCAGAATGGATCCATTTTCGCCTCTTAAATCAGATCGCTCTTACCTGCTCATCTACTGACAATTCATATCATGGTTCATTTTAAATTACAAACAAGCATCCTTATTCCCTCAGCTGCTGACTAATGTACCCCAACTATGTGTGCCATCTTCTAAAAGACTAAATGTCTATAATGCTTGGACATTTGGCCTTTATTCCCTTTACTCACACCACCCCCATCAGCTCAAATGCTCTCAGCTTTTTGTGAGTGCCAGTCACAAAGTAGGCTAGTTCCTTTTCAGACAGTAAACTCAATTTGCCCAGCAATTCCATATAAGAAAACTGACTTCCAGAGACGTTTACTAAAGTGGGTGCACTTCTATCCTATGCCGTGCTTTTTAGAAAAACACATGCTTTCTCTCCCCCTCCCCTCCAACCAGGCATTAAATGAGCTTCTAACTTCCCATGAAATTCACTCTAGACACAGATAATGAAAGTGTCTGCCTATATTGAACTGTGCTTTAATCTATAACATCAGCAGAATGAAGGAAAGAGAGCTTTTATGCGTACTCCTATTTCAAAAATTCTTGGGTCAAAAGTTGTTAAAACAGAGAGTTTCAGACAGCCTCCCTCCTGCCACATCACAGCAGGGCTCAGGCTGAAATCACTCTTCTGTCACATGGACTCATGGTTGGAAGTCATTACAGAATCTTCTTTTTCACTGTTTGAAATCAGATCTGGGAGCCAGTGGGGTTGCAAAGTACTGTAATGTTGATTGGTTTCGCTGGGAGACACTGAGTCTGGAAGTTACTAAGGATTCTTCCATGGGAATTTGCTTTATCTGGGGAACAAAGAATCCCTCCCAGGAGCTTTGCCAGGGCTTCTGCAGCACGATTATCGTAGAATGGAATGCTGTGAAGTGGAAGAGAAGATGCCAAAAGCAGAGGACTATTTTTTAGAAATCAATGATAGAAAGCCCTAAGCGACAAAACAAGGCAATTTAAACTTAAATCCGGCAGAACTACATGAGCCTAAGGGTGGAGATGAGGGGGGTCAAGAAATTTGGGGGTTGACTTGCATTCTTTAGATTTCTTAAGACCAAGTAAATCTGTTGGTGGGATGGTTGAAGGCCAGTTTGTCTGCAGACAGGAGCCGTGCTACTCAAAATGGGGCTCACCTGGAGTCTGTTAAAATGAAAGATTTTGAGTGACAGGCTCTGCGGAAGTGCGCTGAGATTTGAATTTTAACAAATTCTATGAAAAGGACTGCTTTCTGAAGCTCCCTTCTGATTTACAAGCCAAATTTCTCTCTCCAGTGATTTGAAAGACCCTGGTTCTGACATGAGCTTAGCCCTGGTCCACAACCACCTGAACAAATTATTTAGCTTTCCTGGAATTTTTGTTGCTGTTATTTTTTTAAGAGAGAAAGGAAGGGAGAGGAGAAAGAAGCATTATTTTTTTCTTGAAGGAAGGAAGCAGAACAAGAGGAGTCATACTGATTGATTGATCGATCGATTGGTTAGTTTATTTATATTGTTTTCCCTGGCCCTGGGTCTTGATCCCTGGTCTTTGGGGTTTACATGTTCCATGCCCCAGTCACCCAGATAGCCTCGGAGTCATCAGAGTGTGCCAGCTTCTCTGACTTTCAGTTTCTTAAAATGCAAGTTGGGAATACTGCCTGTTGAGTAAATGAGGCCTCCAATAACCTTAGACTGCTGAAATGAGTCTTATGATGAAAATATGTAAACCATTATTATTCTAAAGATGGATTTTCATAGCCTCATTGTTACTCTTTCTTCTATCTAGCCTGAGAAGATAACTTTCCTTTTCCTGAAGAGACCATCATGATTGCATGGACCCATGTGGAGACTTGGCCTGAAGGTGGGTGGAGGGGAAGGACAAAGCCAGAGAGCTGCTCTTTGTGATATGGATGCTTTCATGTCACCCTATAACTGCCTTTAAATCCTTCCGCTCGTGAGGCTCCCCCTGGCAAATGCAGCAGATAAACAACTTCCCAGAAACTAGCGTAACACTTGCTGGGCGCTGGCCTGAACTGGGCAGCACAAATGTGAGTTGTTATTTTGAGCTGGGATATGTCCCTATCAAAGGGGAAAAATAGTCTGTTGTGTTCATGAAGCAGAAAGAACTCTGAAGAGCCTGGGGAAGATTGACCTTGCCCAAAAATCCATGACCCATTCTGAAACATGACATTTGACCCCTTCAGTCAAGGCTCCAGGCCACCATGGTATGCTACACACGGTGCTGAGAACTCACTTACCCTCCACACTGGTGCTTGTAGTCTAATGATCTCTGGCCCTCCCTGCCCTTCCTGTGCCTCCTCTGTCCTTATCCCTTCCTGAGATGTAGAGGAAAGAATTCTGCTGCCAAGTAGGAAGACCTGGATTTTAATCTCTTCTTTGCTGTGAGTTAGCTCTGTGATCCTGGGTAATTGTTCAGCATTCCCCTGAGCCTCAATTTCCTTACTAAATAGATAACAGATGGGCAAAAGTTATGAGGCAAGAATTGAGCTCAGCCACATCTATTCCTTTCTATTATTCTATGTCAGTGATTCCCTGCAGACCTCCATCCAAGCATTCTACCAGGTTTGCCTTCTTGAGACAAAGTCACACACTTCAGACCTGCTCTTCTCACAACCTTGTCTGCACCACCAGCAATATACTTATCTTTCCAAACCCCTAGACTCTGTCCTCCGAGATGAAAGACAGTATATTACATGCAACCACTGCTAGGAAATGTGAATTTTACATAATTTGAAGTAAGCATGGGAACCAGAAACACTCAAATCATAATCCTGGTGTTGTGAAATAATGTGGGATTTTTAAGCATGGTGTATTTCTCAGGCTCAGTTTTCCATCTCTAATGGATCTAATGATACCTACCTTGTAAAGTTGTTGGGTGGATTAAATGAATATAATTCATGTAAAACACTTAGCACAGTGAGTGGTTCAATAATAGCCTACCTGCTGGGTAAAATTAATGTTTATTAGCAACTAACCAAATCCTAAAAATTCTGCTTTACCTTCAAGATGATGACCATAATCATGAGGATAAATTGTCCAACTCTAAGGGATGTCATTCATCCAGAATGATACTGTGAATGGCGTCCCCATACTCTAAAGAGACAGTGCTGTCACTAGAGCTTAAATCACAGGATGTCAGCCTTCTTTAGCTTTCTCTCCTCCTACTACTTGCTGGCATTTAGTTTGTTCCCACCTTGGACTAATGAGCTCATCTTGAGTCTTTTTTGTCCTTATTTGATCTACATAATCTGTTCGGTGTCATCCCTTAAGGATTCAGTTCTGATTTCTTTCTTTCAATGTATTCCTAATACATACCTAACTAAGCTTAGCATTCACAGCTTACATTAACATCCTTCATACTCTTTCTCCCTTTGCGTTTCCTAGTTCCATAAACCATGTTCTTTTGCATTTCACTCTGTTGCAACCAACCCTGACTTCTGTTCAAGATTTGCTACCTCCATGCTTTACTCGTGGGATTCCTTCAGCCTAGGAAGCCACCCCACATACCTTTGTCTACCACAATCCTGTCCTGTCTTCAAAAATCCTCTCAGGTATCACTTTCTCTTAAATCATCATAATTTCTCTTAAATCATAAGGTTTCATCCAAATTCCTGATTTTCTTTCAATTTGTATTTAGATTATGTATGTTTTTGTCTTTTCAAACCTACTTGATGGGCATAATGTAATCTTACTAACTTTAGCATTTTCACTGCACTTAACACAGAGACCAAATCTTAGGAGCTACTCAAAACTTGAACCTAGTCCATATATACTACCAATTCCATCTGGGTTTTGCTGTATTTGAAATAAAAACAAGTTTTCTGTCATTTCCTGGGATTCTTATGGACAGCAGAAAAAAGCATGGAGTACAGGTGTTAAGAGCTAATTTCTGAGCTTACTTACTATAACACAGTGAATTAAATACAGTGCAGTGTCTAGAAAAGAATAGGCATCCACATTTGTTTGTTTTGTAAATAAATGTGCCAATGGAGTAAGCTGGATATAAAGCCTGAGTCCATCTTTTCTAAACTCTGTTATCTGGATAACTTGTTCAGCTTTTCAAACCTTTCCTTCATCTTTATGATGGAATGGCAACAGCAGTGCCAACTTTGGGGAAGATCTGTGACTATTATATTAAGCAATACATATAAAGCAGGTAACATAGTATCTGACAGAAAGCACTTACAATACCTCATTATGACTGTTATCATTACCACCTAAGTTGTTGGCTTGTATAGACATTGTCTAAATTAATTCAGCATCAATCTACTTGCAAAGATGCATCACTCCTTGAAAATTCTGACAGGTGGTCTGATTTTTTTAAGTAAAATCCTGTAATTTAGTGAACTTCCACACGTTAGGGAAGGACTTGACTCAAGTTGCACACCTTCTTTTTAAGAATGTGTGAATTCCGTGGGGGTGAGGTGCAAAAATTGGTGTTTGAAAAATAAATTAAAAATAGGTCTTTAAGAAATAAAAATCTGTGTCTTTTGGCAATGCTAAAATGTAGAAAACACATCTGCAGTATTTGGAAGCAGTGATCAGAATGAAAGTTATGGTACCTAATTCCAGGCTGAACGTCACTCACATCTTTCAACACTGTTTTCTAAGTGCATGTGCTCAAAATTTTGTTAGCCCAAATATTAGACATAATAAAAAAATGATACAGAATCTAGTCAAATGCAGATTTTAGAACCATAGAATTTAAGAACTGGAAAGGATCTTGGAGATGATCTAGTTCAAATTCCAAATTTTGTAGATGAAAATGTTTAAGATCCAGAGAGGCCTTAAAATTGTCTGTTTATTGGTGGCAAAGGAGTCTCTCAATATATCCTTTGGTGAAAACACAGGATTTTCTAAATGAGCAACTTGGCACAATAACCAGAGGAAAATGGCAGAAGTCTTCTGCACAGACTTCTCACCTGGTGAGGAAGGAAAGAGAAGCAGATTATGTTCAAGTGTTGTTTCAGTGATTCTTTCAGAGGTAAGTAAAGCACCATTATTGCAAGGCACTATCCAAGGGCTGACAATGACCTCCTACTGACTTAATTCAGAAAGTCAAAATATGTCAAAACAAAACACAACACCCTACTGAGAATAGTCTTTGCAATTGGTTTAAAAAACCTTTCTCATTCTTCCGAGACTAAACTCCACTGAGAAAGATTAAAGCTCAAATATCACAGTGCAGATACATTTGCAAATAGTTTGAAAATAATTTTCATAATCCAAGAGAGTTAGAAAGAGTTGATTCTATATTCTACTTTTTAAATTCTTTCCCTCTCTTCTTTTTCTCTTTTCATTGGTAAAGCTCTAGTGTTCCAGAAACACAAGCCAGAGGCAAGTTAGAAGTTCTGAATCAGAGCAGATGGTTGAGAGCAATTCTTAAAAATTAATTCCATGGGTTGTTAAAAAGTGCTATGTGAAAAAAAATGGAGATGCTTGAGAACATTCTATTAGTTAAATGTAAACAATTCTGCACTAAAATACTAGGTAATATATGCTAATGTCATTGTGACTCTTCTGACAAAGTAGTGCAATAATTCAATTTTCACTGCTTTCCTAACTTAGTTGATCTTTTATCCACAAAGTCTGCTTTAGCAATACTGTACTACAGCCTAAATAATCACGAGTCATTTTGGAATTTGATAAGTCCTAAACCACATGAAATGCCACAAAAGAGAAAATGAAATCCACTTATTCCTTGAGCAGATTTTTCTTTTTCACTTCACATTCCCTACACAACTAAAATCAAGGTATAGCTCTTGATCAAATGCAAAGCATGCACATTGTATGCAAACATTTTCTAAGGCATAAAACTGCGCGATAGATTGCAAAGCTGGGCCATGGAAAGACTCCTTTTGTATCTCCAGACACTACTCCCCACCTTTAGCAGGTCCTCAAGGCTTCCTACAATCTGAGAACTCTATAAGGTAAAGTTGAAAACATTTTTATGTGTGTATAACTACATTATTTTTAAATATGCAAGAGAGGTGGTAGGTTATTTGCCAGAACAATGAATGTTTGTAGAAGGTGCTTCTATTAAATACAAGTCTTCTTGTTTTGATGAATATTTTCAAGAAAAAAACTGAGTGCAGGAGAGAGGCAAATAATTTGATGACTATAAAGAAAAGTGCAATGATTCTAAGGCAATCCAGGGCTAGGGAGGAAAGAGATGAGAAAAGGAGAAAGGAAAAGCAGAAGATTCCATCAGAGGACATGAGGTTGGGTGAAAAAAAAACAAAACAGAGGAATAATCAGAGGAAGATATCCCAAGCAGGCAATTTGAAATTAAAGCCAAGTCTAATAGATGATTTTAAATTATCTGCATTATTATTATACTAAAGCCTCCCCTGTCTCTTTGAATCAATTATAAAGTCTAAATATCATTGTGAAAATTGAGCAAGAAATTCCATGACTCATTTATAAAAAGTAGGACATCGAAGGTCTATGGGGCAATCAATCCATAAAATGTAATCCAGATACAATGGCTCACACCTTAAGAATGTAAAGAGTCTAGATATTAGTAGAAATCTCAGAGAAGGTCTTGTATTTGCTTGAGTATTTTATTTAAATCTTAAACAGCAGAGAGATCCTGATTAGTATCTTTGTAACAGAAGGAAGTTGTGATGTCATATGGAAGAACTCTTAACTCCAATGGCTTGTGGCTTTCACTGGCCGCAAATGCTTAGCACTCCCAAATGAATTGGCCTTATATTTCTAGTCATCAGGCTGCTACATCTACTTTGATACCTTACTAACACTTTCAATTTAATATGACTCTTGATTGTATCTTCCTTACTTCCCAAATGCTTCTGTCTTTGTTTCTTGTCTCTGTGGAAAGTCTCCATCACTCATTCTGCTACTCACGAGGAAACGTTATCCTTAACCTATTTCCCCATTCACACCACATAGCTAAGCAGTCACCAAATTATCCTAAATCTGTTAAATGTGTTAGACGATCAGCCTCCCCATATTACTTTCATATTACTTTCCTCTTGGTCATCTTGTCTTTATCTACGAAGACCTTTAGCTCAAGCAAAACACTTAATGCTCTGTCTCCTTACCATAATTCAAAATATCATTTTGTGTCAAAGATAAATGTTTTGATAGGAATTGTATTTTTTCTTCAACGTTTAAACTATTCAATATTTTAACTCAAAAGAATTAATAGTAGATAAATTCCACAAGTTGTATTTCCCTCATGGGAAAGAGCTACAGAGATCTTTGGCAACTGCTCAAATTACACCTTGTAAGTAAACACCTCTCTACATTTATAGCTGAATATGAATGCCCACTCTCTGAAAGTCAGTCATTATCTATGGTATAGTGTGAAGGCATGGAATAAGGTTTGAGAACAACAAGATTTGAGATTTTGTTTTATAATTCATTGCATTAGGCAAACCATTTTCCTTAATTATTTTCTGTAAGACAATATCCATTTCTCAGGATTGTTACGCAGATTAAATGTAAATTAGGTAGGTAAAAAGACTGTAAACAGTAGAGAAAGGACTTTACAATATATAAGGTACAACATACATGTAAAAAGAAGTACTATTAACAAAGAACTAAACATGGAATCAAAACTCAAGGTGCTATGGTTTGATCTTTGTCCTATCAAAAGATAAATTGAAATTTTAACCCTCCCATACCCATTAGTAGTCCCTTATTTGGAAAAAGTGGTTTGCAGATGTAATCACGTTAAGATGAGACCTTGAGTGGACTCTAAACCAGTATGACTAGTGTCTTTATAAAAAGAAAACCCGGAGACACATGGGAAGAGTGCCCTGTGAACATGGAGGCAGAGACTGAAGTGACACATCTTTAAGCCAAGGAACACCATGATTGCCACTGTCACTAGAAGCTAGGAGAGAAGAAAAGATGTTCCCTCAGAGTTCTTGGAAGGAATAAACCCTGTTGACACTTGACTTTAGGCTTCTACCTTGTTAAACTGAGAAACAATCAATTTCTTTTGTTTTTAGTCAGTCAATTTGTTATGATAGCCCTAGGGAACAGAAAATATGAGTATGGATTTTAGCTCTTTCATTTACTAGGAATATGGGTTATTACCTAAATGTTTCCCCCAAAACCTTAAGGACACTGACCTTTCTGTGATGGTTTCTCTGAGGCCACTGGCCACCCCTTTGACCACAGTGCTCGCTTTGGGAGTCAGCACCACCTGAGATATAAAAAACGAGCCCTTCTTTCTTCGCTCAGTGATAGATGCCTGAAGAAACTGGATCAGTTTTTCTGGATCTGTAGTGTTGGCCCAGGGGGCTGGCATCATCTGCCCTGGCCAGAGAAAGGGCACTTCCAGAGCCACTGGACTGTGGTAGAAGACCAGCACTTGGTAGTCCTTCTCCCACAGATACTTTAGACTAACTTCCTGGGCAAAAATCGCTGGGCACATTTTATTTCCATAGATATCTTTCAGCATTTGGACCAGTTTTTCATGGTGATACTTCTGCATTCCATAAAAATGGTTGAAGTCCAAGAATACTACCTCCTTATGGTGATCTGTGAGGAATGCATTGATCTCCTCAAGGCCTTCGTTGACTTTGGCACTGAACAAACCATGAGCAAAGTAGAGCTCGTTGTCGGGGTCTCTGGGCTTGGTGGAAATTCGAAGATCGAAATAACGGATACCAGCTCCTAGCTGACCAGTGAAGTTCATCGTTTGAGTGGCTAACCACTTCCGCATCAGCTTTTTGGCCACAGTTCCAAACACAGAGACAAAATTCTGGACAGTTTCTGGCTGTTCAGGCCCTACTGGAGAGGCTTCGTCAATGTAGAAGCTGAAGGAATCATGAGATCCTGGAAGAATAAACAAAGTGAAGTGATTATATTTCAGTGCTGTGTCCTTCCCAACTACTCTCCCTCTTGTTGCATCCACATCTCTCCCTCAATGAGCCACAGGAAAGACTGAGCAATCTTCATCTGGTGCTTTCTCGTGTCTTAGGATGGGTCTTTTTATAACAGTATAGCATATAGAGAACATCAACAGAGCAAATTGATTGTAAAAATAAGAAAAAAACTTTTTGGGTCATTATATTTAAGTTCAATATTCTCCCTACTATTGCAAATGAACCCATTAAGACTGGCTTTTGATACAAGGTAGCATAAATTGCCATTCATGAAGTAGGACTTCCGAGGACTCACCAGTTCCCAAATACTTTTGTCTATAAGCTTTCCCCTTTCCTTCATGTGAGGTTATAAGCCTAAAGGGCTTCTTTCAATGAGCAAAGAAGCTTTTATCACAGTCACATAGGAGGTGTATGAATTGTTACTTCATACGATTTGGAAAGTCCAAGAGGTCACAGGGATATAAGAAGGGCGATCTAAGGCGAGAGAATGATACAGTGCTGATGCATTTACCATGATTCTTGATTTTGCATTTGGGCAATGGTGAACTTAGACGAGACCAAGCACCTTTTACACATTGAATAAACAATGTTTCTTGCACATTAACATAATTGACAGCATTTAAAACCTAAACAATAGACTATTTCCTCTCAATAATGAAGGCTCTCTTTGGAGTTGACTTGTAAATTTAAGAATTTATTCCTAAGAACGAGGGCAATCTAATTACTTACAAAGTACAGAGATAAAATAAATCCAGAAATGTAGCCTGTGTATGATTTGCCTGTATGCAAAATGCCATTTAAACTATTACCCAACGCAGGCGCTTGGGATGTATGCAGACTGCACTGGCCGGATGCTGTCAACTAATGTAAGCCACCAGGGCACACCAAAAAGAGAAAATATTCTGAAAACTACTTTGATACCTTGCAAATCATAACCTTTAAGACTTGGAGCAGATAACGCCCCAGAATTAGATTTTTTTTCAAACAATGAAAGCAACTCAAAATACAGAAATGTCATGTTTAATTTAATCCGGGACTGTCTGATCTAGTTATCTCTAGTAGACAACAGGAGAAGAAAATGTTAGTACTTTCTGAATAAGCAGAACTGGCAGTTTGGATCTGGCACTGGAAAATTTTAATAAGTTCTGAAATTGCTGTATATTGATCTATTAGTTGCTGTTCAGTCAGCTGCTAATATAAATGAAAAGGTTAAACTAGAGTATGTTTCAATATACTGAAAGCATGTGTTTAAAGAAAGAAAGATATGAGTTTCAGAAGCGTTAGAATTTAATGACCTGGGATTAAAATAGGTATTAATAAATGATTCAAACCCTCAAAATCAGAGTGAAAAAAGTCAATTTCCAGGCATGTGAAAGAAAAGTGGATGGAAGCAAGTGGTTGCTTTTGTAATTTAGTAAGAGAGTAATTGGAAACAAGTAGAAAGAGAGTTCAATATGACTAGATTTATTTTTCTAGAGTGAATGATTCTTTGTTTTCACTATGGCTTTAGGGATACTATTCTGTTACGTAGTTATACAGAAAATGAAAAAAATTAAGTCTAGGAAAGTCACAATTTCAAAAACCATATAAAGGACATTCTAGTTTATGGTTAACTTATGTGTTGACATTTAAGGAAATAGTTTATTAAGGCCAAAATAAAGTAAAATGAAAAACAGCTAACAGAAGAAACCACTGGTATCCCCATCAATATTGTTGCAAGAATATACTTCTGACACACATACATTTGGTGCAGAATGATGCACTAAGACTATATCATTAATACTTTCAATACTATTTGGAAGAAAGAATTAAATAATCAATGCAAAACACTATCTATGCATTTTGGGAGACAATGCATAATCTAATATTTGCCTATAAACAGAATATTTTTATGACTTAATTTCATTTGCAAGAGTACTTCTTCCCTAATTTCAACATTTCCACTAAACCATTAAGCTTTCTATTTGTTTAAAGTCAAAACAAAAATAGAGCAATACTTTAGAACCTTTCAATAATTGAGGGAAAAGAATATCTTCAGCTCTGTGTCTAAAATCTGGAAACCTTGCCAACAACAATCAAAGGAGTGCTAACCATTCTTTCTATGTTCATGGCTTCAGCCACAACCTTCCTGCCTTAGGTGGTCTGATTTTTTTCTTCTACCCTAACTCAGAATTTCTGGGCTCCCAACCTCTTTTCCTTCTCTTCTACAGCCCCAAATTTATACCTTGGACCCAATACTGAATATTGTTATTCTGATTCTGAAATGTGCTTCTCAGTTCAGGGTCTGATCCACCCTCTCTACTCAGACAAGAGTTGGAAACTCCCGTTAAAATTGATTAAGGTCAGGCCTATTGGCTCTGGTCTGAATAAGTGAATATAATGGAAGAGCCTATTTCATTTCATTTCTTATTAACAAACACTTTTATTAATTTCTCTTTAGTCTGCTCAATCATTCCTTCTACTCAACCACACTCCAACAATCCCTACATCATTGGCATTTACATTCATCTTTGATTGTGGGCTTAATCTACGACTTGCATCTTTTTTTAAAAAAAAGCTAATTTTATTGAAGAAACATTGCATTATAGTATTAAGGCTTAAGGTGTGCATCATTCTAAACCAACAGCTTCATTTAATACATTCAGTGTTACCACCACTTCAGATCTTCCTTCACAATATATGTGATTCCTTCTACACAATTTGCTCACACCTCTTCTGTTCTTATAACTGCTAACTTGATTTTACTGACTAAAAGATTATTTTTGTTTGACTTAGCTCATTCGTTTGCTTGGGCTCTAGATAATACATATGAGTGAAATCATATGATGTCTATCTTTGCATCTTTTTCCTTTTTGTTTATATCTCTAAGCACAATTCCCTCTAGGTCCATCCATGCAGATAACAGGGCTTCTCATATATTCTCATGTATTCTATTTTGTATATATACCACATCTTCTTTAGCCACTAGTCTGTCAGTGGGTACTTAGGTTATTTCCAGCTCTTGAATGTTGTAAATAATGCTGCAGTGAACATGGTAGTGACTTGTTTTTAATGCATCAAGTAACACAAGCATAATGCAACACCACTTCTGAGATTAGACGTAAAAAGATTGTGACTTTACGTTGCTACTCTCTCCCTTGCTGGCTTAAATGAAGTAAACCACCATGTTGGGGAGGCAAAGAACTGGGAATGACCTTCACTCAACAACCCTCAAGGAACTGAATTCTCTCAATAACCACAAAGGTTGGAAGCAGAGCCTAACTTGGTGAGAACTTGATTGCACCCTTGTGAAAGTCTCTGAAGCAAAAGAGACTCTTCTAAGCCTGTTCTGGGTTCCTGACCTGTAAGAAATATATGTTGTTTTAAGAGACTAAGTTAATTTATTAAGACCAATAGTTAACAAATACAGGCTATAATAATTGTTTGGAGTAAATGAGGGAATTAGCAATCTACATAATCAATGCTAATGTGGAACTTGAAATTTTAATTAAGAGAAATTAATTTAAATTTTTGAGCACATCTTCTATGCTTGAAACTATGTGTCAAGTAAGAGAAAGAACGAAAGAAAGCAAGTTGGTTTTTTAAACAAGTATTGATTACACAAAGGGTGTTATGTCATTCCATATACCAGATGCGAATTAGAATAATCTTCGATGTCATTTGGTGTAATCAACTGTCATGCAACATTCATTTTATTAACTCAATAAAGTAAAGAATATATGTGATCATCTCATTTTTATTGTCTCTAGGAATACTGAACTTAGCTTCTCATCATTTGGTGTAGTAGGAAGAATGCTAGGATGGCCTCTGAAACTTCCACCCCCTGTTTTAGATTTTACCTGTATAATCTCTTTCCATGGAGTGTAGTGAATATGGTGGATATCATTCTCTTGGTTATGTTATAGTACATGGAAAAGAATTTTTTTTTTCAGATGTAATGAAGATCCCTAATCAGCTGACTTTAAGTTAACCAAAGAGAGGCTATTTTGGGTGGCCTGTTTTAAGAAGATAAATTCTTATAAAGAGAAAACAAGCAGTAACAGATGCTCCCCTGGTGATCTTGAAAAAGCAAAAAAAGCAACATTGTAGAGAGGGCAGTTAAAAAGATTAGTAGTTAACCAAAGTAGTGAGAAAACTAAGCTGAAAACATCTAAACAATTGTCATTCATAGTAAAAAACAGTATCTCAATTTAGGCAGAGCCTTCTGAAAACTACAGCTGCCATTCACCTCTCTCCCAGAGCCTTTCCTGTTTGAGAAAAGACTAACCCTTAGCAACTAGAAATCAAATTTCAGCTGCTCATTAGGATTAAAAGAGCCCAAGAGAACTTTCCAAATTTTCCCACTGAAGTCCTAAACCACTGCATCCCCAAACCAACCCACAATTAAATAAGGCCATATTATTGGTCTTGAAAATGAGGCCATATTAATCCTACTTTAACGGAATTTTTTTTTTGTATTGCTTTAGCTTTTCTAGGTCTTTTGTATTTTCATATAAAATTTAGAATCAAGCTTTAGCAAAAGATTTCTGCTGTAATTTTAATTAGTAATACATTAAATCCATAAGTCAACCAGAGGTAACTGGTCTCTTAATATTATTGAGTCTTCTAAGACATGGTATATATCTTGGTTTACTTAGGTCTTTTCTCTCACCAATGTTTTATAGTTGTCAGTACAGGTATATATAAGTTTAGATACATTTATTCCCAAATATTTTCTGATTCTGGGTGTTTTTGTAAATGATATACTTTATTGTTTTAGTAGTTCATTGCTAGTCTATGAAAATATGATTGATTTTAATATTTTGACTCTGCATCTTGCTAGCTACTTTGTCGATTATTTAGGATTCTCTCTGTATAATCCTGTCAACTACATTTTTAGTTCTAATTCATATACCCTTTCCCCTTTTTTTGACTTACTGTAGTTAGCTAAACATTCAGTAAAATATTAAAGAGCAATGGTAAGATTGAATACCCTTGCCTTTCCTAATCTTAAAAGAAAAGCATTCAGTTCTACAAGATTACATATATTAGCATTAGTTTTTCACAGATACAATTTATTAGCTTGAGATATTCCTTTTCTATTCCTAGATGGTTGAGAGCTTTTATCATGAATAGATGTTGAATTTTGTCAAAAGCAATTTTGGAATCTATTGAAATAATCATATATACTTTCCCTCTAGTCTTATATGGCAAAATACAATAATTTTTTTAATGTAAAACTAATCTTGTATCACTGTAACAAGTCTCATTTTAATAAAGTATCCCTTTCCTATATTGTTGAGTTTGCTTTTATATTATTTTGTCAGTAATTTAAAAAAATACATATACTCATGTACTCTTCTTTGTGTGGTTTTAATATCTATGTAAACCCAACCACATAAAATGAGTTTAAAGAGTGCTCATTCCTTCTTGATTTTCCAAAAGATTTGGTGCAGGACAGGCATTATTTAACAGTTAAATGTTTGATTAAATAAACTACAGAAATCACCTAGCTTTAGAGTTTTATTGTAAGAAGGTGAATGAATTCAGTTTTTGTAATGAAACAACAATGTTCCATTTTGATTCTAATTACTAACACTTTCCATCAGTGTCTTTCCAACATTGTCTATAGAAACATTTTTGGGCAAACTTCTAGTTGGACTCTTATTTTAGCTCTAGTTCCACTTGAAATTTTACAAAATTAGAGATTTAATAAATACCAAATTAAATATATCAAGTCAATTTCATCTGTGAACCTTTAGACCAAAAAGGGTTAGGTGGCTGAGGTTTGCTTACCCATTAGGGTAATATCTACATATTGTCCTTAGCATTCAGGCTCTGACTCCATCAAAATAAGAACTTCTCCCTTTCTTGCCTCTGCAGAACACTGAGCTTGTTTGAAGAGTGAATGTACAGCATACGAATTTTTCCTCTCCTTGCCTATTCTATTCCTGTTTGGCACAGTGCTGAGGATTTCAAGACTCCTGCTTTCTGGCAACAGGTTTCCTGCATATTTGATATCTCGGTTCCTTTTGTGATAGTAAGACCAACACCACAGGAGCAGAAAGCATATGCACTTTCCATCTGTGAAGCAAAGGAAGACTGTTGAGTGAGAAACTGAACGAGTAGAACTGGTTTTTGGAAACCCTTTTCTAGGGTAGAAGACAGGCATTATTGCCATTTTCCATGAGAAGCACTGGTGTTCTAGGGAGAAGCTCGACTTCTGATTGACCTGATGATAGTCTGAATCCTAGTCTTCTTTTATGACCCACAAGCATTCCCTCCTCTGCAGAAAAGCCTTTTTTCACTCCTGTCCTCCTGTCCCTGGAATTCACAGTTCTGCTTTGCAGCTCCCCCTCATCAACTGGTAAATGTTATTAGATGTTGTGCTAACACTTGTCACATTCACTGAATTTTTTTCTGTCTTTAATCTTGCTCTCCACCTGCAACCCACATTATACAAACTTGATTTCAAGCTAGATTGTTAGCTTCCTAAAAGGAAAAAGAAACCTGTCTTATAATGCCCTGTGTCCACTACTGGTCTAGCTTGATTGATATAAAAATGGTTAGTTTAAGTCAATGGGTTAAATTATTCACATGTGACATGCTACTGTCATGAAATAATTACCTCTATTAATAATCATGTTACTAGATTAGGACATTATTGGCCTTCTCTTTATCATTTTCATTCAAATTTCTTAGAAACTTACTCTAAATAGCCTTTCTCTCCCACTAACTTTGGTTCCACATTTAGCTCACAATAATCAGGCCATCACTATTTCAACTTGTATCAAACCTCTGTGAAATGTCATAAGGACAACTAAACAAAAACCAACAGTCACTTCTCTAATTCTAAGCCCTAGCCCAGAGATTGGTAGGCACTCAGTGTTGTTGAATACACAAATACTTGGTCTTTCTGGATCGGTGTCATAGTTTATCTTGAATATTTTCTTCCTGTAGCTTTTGGGACATGACTCTTCCTAGGTGTTCTGCATTTTCTGTATTTATCCCTTCTCAATCTCCTTCACTTCCTCTTTCCACTCTTCAAATTCCTAAACGAAGCTGCTATCCAAAGTTCCAGTCAAGATTTCAATTTGCTCCATGCTTTTTCTGTGGGTCACCTCTTCAATTTCTGGGGCCTAATGTTCTATAATATATTTACCACTAATTGATAACCATCTAATCTGATCTACATTTCAGATACCCCCAACTCCATCTGCCTGCCAGGCAACTATATTTCATTGCTCATGGAAAACTTAAACTTCAAATGTCCCTGAAAGACTTTAATATCTTCCTCTTCAAACCTGCTCCTTTTCATGTGTTCCCTATTACACTTAATTCTTTTACTATCCTTCTAGCTCCTCCTTGGGTTTGTCTTCAATTCTTACCTGAAATAGCTTTCAGGTACTGTTCCTTTATCCTAGCTGCCACCATTCACCATCCTCTGCAGCATTTCCCTGACTCCACCTTTAGAATGGATTTAACCTTAGAGAAAAGAGCTATCACTGATTCCAGCCCAACACAATGTCATTGATCAATAAAGTTCTGTCACTCTCTGCCCCATTTTCATCATTAGGTATTTTGACTTGGTAACATAATTAGTATCCAACTCTTATCAGGGAAGTCTTTACTTTTATAATCTCCTCCAATCCCTAGGAGACTGAAACCCCATCCCTAAATACTAAATGTAATTTGAAGCTGGTTATCTGCAGAGTCTGTCTGCCTTTTGGTATTCTGTCAATAGCACTGCCTCCAGAGCGTCATTTAGCCAGTTCCATTCCCTGTGACCCTGTGCTAAATCCCTAAATGCATCTCTTTGTGGTCCCTGACCTTGAGAGATTACAGATTTGATGGATGATATCTAGGACTCTAACCTCAGCACATGATCCTCTCTGCAGTTAAGTCTGTTACTCCATTCCTGGTAGTATTTAAAATCCATGTTTGGTTTTTAACTATAATTAAGGAAAGTTTATGAAAACATCATTTATTCTCAAATCACTTTTACTTGACTTGGAAGTCAGTCAGTTCTTTCTGTAACTACATAACGCTCAATCTGACAGAAAAAGAAAATCTTCAAAATTAATTATTTGCCAAGCATATTATTAATCTCATTAATTCAACTCATAAGATATTTGGATTTTTTTTTTTTAAGACAAAGACCAAACCTTGAAGAATAAAGATCTCTCTTATTCAGTCCCATAATCTTGCTTCAGTCACCCAGCACATGATTAGTTCCTTGTGGACAAATTAAAAACCAAACATTTAAATGCAGAATGTCCATGGAATTTACTCTAAGACCTTGAGCAGTGTTTTTGCTGCAGTAGCTTCTGGAATTTTGCTGATAAACTTGCATTGAATCAAGTCACGATTAGGACAGGCAGAAGTAGAGACAATGAGTATAGTTACAAGGCAAGAGAAAATTAGAGGGGCATCTATATTAGAAATAAATACTCCCTAGGTTATATAATTACTGGTTCAGAGGTCCATTGATTTGTCTTGTCCAGAGTATATCTCTTTATTTTTTTTCAAGAGAAGAACTTCATTTTGAATTATTTGTTTGCATATGAATGGAATTAAAGTCCCTCAAGTTAAAAAACAACTAGATATTTATTTGTATTTTAAGGTGTGCTTCACTTGACATAATGTATAGAAACTGCATTTTCAAATATCCAATTAAACTTGACATATCTCACAGAATACTAAGATTAATCCTTCTGTGAAGGAAACATCAAAAGAGTCACGCAGTGATTTTTCTTTGGGTAAATCTGTGTCTCTCATTATATAAGGGCTTCCCCTTTCGCATATCTCAGGACTCTAAGCTGATGTAAAGGAGGTTGGTTTCTTTACTTCAGTCTTTTGATCTGGGGTTCCTGACTCTCCATGTGAAGGATCTCACTACGCTGGTGCCTCCAAAGAGTGAAGAAGCTCAGCGTTCACGTCACCATGTTTTCAGCAGGCTGCATCTTCCTTGACCCATAGATGAGCTAACAGTGAAGCCAGTAAGAGCAAGAATTCCAGATGAAGGGCAGAAAAGAGAGCCTGCTTCAAAGTATTTCTTCTGAGGACCAGCAATAGGGCTTTCAGAAAAATAATTAAAAGCGACCCCGCTCACCCAAAATAGAGACGTCCTAAGATACTGTCTAAACCAGCTCAGTCATGCCTTCTCTATTTCCACTGCAGTGTCTATCTAAGCCCTTCTCAGCAGAGTCAGATGGAGCCATGGAGGTTTCTCTGTGCACTGTGCTGCTAAACCAGCAGTAACCATATCACAACCTTCTGCACCTGGCAATGCCACACCGTAAGGGCAGCTTCCCAAAAGGATAAGGTCCTGGGACCAGGAAAACTCTATATTGGCATTATGAGGATTAAAGAGAAAAATCAATAGAACAGCAGTATTTGTCAGGTAATTAGAAAGAGCATTGGGTATTTACCCTAAAAACACAATAACACTCATCTGCATATCCACGTTCATTGCAGCATCATTTACAAAAGTCAAGAGTTGGAAACAGCCTAGTGCCCGTCAATAGATGAATGGATAAAGAAGATGTAGTGTGGATACATCACAGAATACTACACAACCCTACAAAAGATGAAATCCTGACAATTGAAGCAACATGGATGGAACTAGAGGTAGCTATGCTTAGTAATCTAAGCCAGAAGGAAAATGACAGACATCATATGATATCACTCCTATGTGGCTGGCATAGAGAAACACCAAGCAAAAACCAAACTAAATCAAACAAAAATAGACTTTTAACCAATGAACTAAATTACACTACATAGACTTTTGGCCAAAAAAAAACCCCAAACAAACAAGTCGTGGTAAGGAGAGGGTGAGCAGGGAAACGGAGCAGGAGGAATTAATCTCATAGTGAAGGAAAAGTTGAAATAGTGAACTTCACGTGTTATATGCAGATGTGGACTGACTACAGTACATACCTATACCTGTATAATGTTATAATGTAATGTTTCTTGAACAAAATTAATTTAAAATAAAAAAGAACAAGCATTAGCCCATCTGCTTTCTTCGAGCAGTGGTTCTTAGCCAACAGTGGGTGACTTTGACACAGGGGATGTTGTTACCATGTGCAGACATTGTGCAGTGTCATAGCTGAAGGGGACCACTAACTTGCTTCTAGTGAGAGGGGGCCAAACATTACACAATGCATGGGACAACCCCCACAACCAGGACTCATCTAACTCAAAATGTCAGTAGTAACAAGATTGAGAAAACCCACTCTTGTGGAAATCAGACAGTTCAAATAATTTCCACAGGTAAAAGTCAAGCACTTTGAATTGTCCTTCCATCCATAATACACCCATTTATCCACAGCTATAATTCACTGCTCACACACTTCCCAGGGTGCCATTCTATTTGGGAGCTGTTCTAAATACTCATAACTGGTAAATATCACATATGAGGTCTGATTTTGAGACTGAAATCTAACAAAATGTGTTATTTAGGCACCGAGTCTGCTAATTTCTTGATTTTTTTTTTACTGCAAAATTTCTTTCAATTGTTCTGACAAGCTCTGAAAATAATCTATAAACTTATGGGGCCAAAATTAAACCATGCAGATAGATATCTTAATTCACTGATCTCCCTTTTCAGTCCAGAAGCTTTTGTGTGGCACAAGTTTTATGGGAAAAAGATTTATTGAGCTTCTACTAAATGTATTAAGTAAGTCAAGCATCTGTTGTGTGCAAGACACTGTGAGAGAAGTTCTATATGTGGCTGAGAAGACGGGGAAGGTTGGCGAGATTTAAAATAATAGCACTTAATCAAGTAAAGGGAGGAAGGTGGGTTCCTTCTATCAATATTTTTTATACTTCATCACCTGCTCTGTGGTATTGACTTTGGTAGACTATTGAGTAGTTATTATATGGCATAAACGGGGACAGGGATATGGAAATCGATGAGTAAATATGTAAGACTATCTGAACCCTATCCTTGTGGAGTTCAATTCATAGTGGGAAGAAATGCACAAGAAAAAAGACCATTTTTTATCAAAGAGTGTGAAAAATGCTGTGATAAGCTAGAGGTAATAATTTTTGATAAAACAGTAGTTCAGTCTTGAGTTGGACATGATCTATAAAAAATTGATAATCAAAGCTAAAGGATAAGAACAACCCTTGAACACATGCAATCATGAAGACTACACATTTTCTATGTCAATGTGTATATGGATCACTTTTGGACCTTGTTAAAATCTAAGTCTGGGATGGGCATGAGATTCTGCATTTCTAACAAACTCCCAGGTTTTATCAATGCCATTCTTTTCAGGATCTTACTTCAAATAGCAAAATATTGCACTGCATCAGATACAATATCAGCATCTTCTTGCTCACCAACTACCCATTACACTTCCTCTCTCTTGGTTCCCTATGCTTTCTGTCCTTACACACACACACACACACACACACACACACACACACACACGCACATGCACACACACAGACATACTCACACTTCATTATTGATTGAATGCTTTGCTGTGTCATAAAGGAGAAAGCCTGATCTGATCCTTTATTTTATTTACTAATGAAAATTATGAATGCATTTTAAATTAAAACGTTTATTTTGATAGTTTTTCCGAGATCACATAGTTCTTAACACTCACATGAACTCTGGAAGCCAATCTTCGTATCTTAAATAATAAACCCAACACAAGTCCCTGACCTTAAAAACAAGGCAGAAACCGATGAGCATAAGGAAGACTCATTTCTCTTGTCCTTGAGGCTACCAAGCTACACTCTCTTTCAAATGTGTGCATTTCCAGATTTGTGATGACCACTCCACCAGATGCAGTGAGTCAGAAGAAAAATGATTCAAGGATGACTAAATAAGAAAGATGGGGGTGTGGTGAAGTCCATCAAAATATATATAGCAAAGATAAGTGAGAAAAATGGCATATTTTATTAACAATGTTGGCCTTGGATATTTTAGCAAAACGTAGAAAAGAACTCAAAAGAGACATGGCAGATAATGTTGGCAAATAATCTGGGAGAAAAACAAATCACACTCTTCCTGACACTCTATTCTGCCTCAACTCCCAAAGAAGGACAAGAGTGTCTGGATCTAAGACAAAGATTTACTAAAATTACTTTATCTAAAATGAAATAGAAGACACCCTGTTGTGCACAGTAGACTGCCTGGTCCTTCCCCAATTCACTGCCCTCCCCGCCAGCCCTGCAAGATGCTCCAAGAAATTGGAGGAAACTGGTCTCCTTGGAGCCTCGAATAGAACAAAACACAGGGTCCTACAGCCACTCAATATGGATCACCCTTTGCTCGCTGGACTCCAGCTACACCAGGCTTCTGCCTGCAAAATAAACACACTAGGCTCATTGCAATTTAACCCTTGTGCTTGAAATTCCCAGTGCCTACCATTCTCTACCCCGCTTGTCTGCACAGTTGGCATCTTTTTGTTCAAGTTTCATCTTAAATGTCATCTGCTTAAATAAACCTCCCTTTATCTAAAGTATCTAACTCATCCAACTTTCCTCGTTGCCTGCCAGTTTCTATCACAAGATCAGGTTTTATTTTCTACATAGTATCATCATATCACAAGCATCAAGTTCAATTTTATATAATTACTTATTTGCTTATTGTTTAGAATTTAAATTCTATGAGAATAAGAACATGATCTGTCTTGCTCACTACTGTATCCCCAGCAAAAGGAAAATTATTAATCTGTTGTATGAATATATTTTCATCTCTCTGAACCTCAGTATCCTTATCTGTAAAGGATAATGGATTGATACTATTAGCCACACATAAAGTTTATAAAATAAAATAAAGTATAAGTGCTAAACACAACCAGAGAAAATACTTGATAAATATTAGCTTTTATTGTCAATATTATTACTTCTACAAGATTAACTATGACCATGAAATATATGGCATATAGTAGGTTCTTATCAAACATTGGCTGAAAAAATGAGAAATGCACTGAAAGTTTACAAACACTTACGGCTACCCTAGTTCTTAGAAATACTCGTTGAAAGTACTGCCACAAAATGCAACTAACACTTCATCTGGGTATATACTTGAAGAACACAAAAACACGAATCAGAAGAGATATTGGCACCCTTATATTTTAGCAGCACAATTCACAGTAACTAGTACATAGGCACAGTCCTTATTCAGCTGATTGAATAAAAAACATATGGTATATATAGTCAATGGAATTCTACATGTATTCTAGAAGATTAGCAATGGTCTTTTACAATGACCTGGATGTAACTTGAGGTGATAATGCTTAAGTGAAATAAGTCAGAAAGAAATAGAAAAATAGTGAATGACTTCACTTATATATGGAATATAAAGAAGCAAAATGAATGAACTAATAAAACATAACAAAATCCTCAGGACTCTGAAATCAAGACTGTGGTTAACAAGTAAGGAGATAGGAATGGAGGAGGGAGTAGCTGAAGGAGTAAAGCCAATAGAGGTGATTGGCACTAGAACTCTGGTGGTGGGTGTGGTGTGATATATACATTGACTGAAGTGTGAATCTAGTCTTCTGAAACATATATAGCACTGTAAACAAGTGAGCATTAATAAAGAAAAAAAGTAAGAAAAGAAAATAGCACTACAGCATCTAGGAATGCTTTAGATAGATACATGCTCTGAAGTCCTCTCTCTCTGATTCCCTGGACCATGAGTTCCCTTTCCTGTACCAGATGCAACAATGCCAAGCTCCATCTCTGGAGGGCTCTACTACTCAAGTACACACTATTCCCAGTTCTCACCACAGTGTAGTTTCTGCTCCTGATATCCAGAGCCAGAACCTGTAGCTTTCCTACAACCCAGGCCTCCTATAGGGAGCTCAAGTGTAGGATGCCTTACATAATGACCATCTCTTCCCTCAGCAGTTTCACCCTCATAAGTATTGACAGCAGTCATTGAGATGAAAAGGAGATTCAGTCATATCAAGGTAATGCGCATCATAAGGGAAAGGAAAAAAGTTGAGAAGAGAGATGTGGTTGTCATATGATCAGCCCAGTCTCCCCCATTCCTCTTTAGGACATAGTTTACATGTTGAAGTCTTTTTAATTGATTTCCACTAAAGTCTCCCTGTAATGACGGACCCCAAATTTGGGGGTAGTATTGAATATCTGTAATCACCGGAGGAGCTCAGTTTACCAGGACAGATAGAATGAATGCCCTAGGGAAAGGGAGGAAGAAAATTAGATCAAACTAAAACCACTCAGTATTACAAAAGAAAAAAAAACCTATTTGTTTTCCTTCTAGAAAGAAAACAAATATGAAACATGGCAAATAAAAGTCCAAGTATTATAGATTTGAGATTCGAGAACCAGAAGGTCTCTGAAGCTAATTTAGCTTTGTTCTTGCATGTCTAGCATTATTGATTTTCCTTTAAAAATAATGAAAACCTGAAATAACACATCACCCTTCATCATGATTGTGCTACAGAAAGAACATCTCCTTGAAATATAAGCCTTTGATTCTATGATGCTGTCACAAAATACCACTTCTTGCCAACAGCTGGATCTTTTCTTATCAAAGAAGTGTTTTGAGATCTGGGAATTATTTATTTCCTTTGGTCTTCCTTAAAATTTCCTTTTCCTTTCTCCAGTCTTGAGAGCTGAGATGTTGATATATAAAGAACAACATATTTCCTCTTGCTTTCCAACCTCACAGCAGAGCTGGGATGGTAAGTAAAGACTAATCTGGGACATGCTTACATGATGATTTCTAAACACTAGAACATAGATGCCACTGCTGGAACTAAGGTAGATTCTGAATAGCATCACCTGAATGCTGCATAATATTTTGTTCCATTTTTGTTCCAAGAATATACAGACATATTACATGTGCTACAGACATTTCCAAACTATTCATCCAAAGCACATTTTATAATGAATTATCTTTGATTAAAAAATAGTTTTGGTTTATATATATATATATATATACATATATATAATTTTAATCATGTGGGAATATATATACATATGTATCTAATCTTTTCTTACTTTCAAATGAAAAATTCATGACTACCCTGAATTAAAAATGGATAATGGATACCGCTATTTTTGAAATGAAAAACATATGAAATGACTCTCAAAATGTATTAAACATCAATTTGGTAAGTATATATTGAGACCCTACTATGTGCCTTGCATTAGGCTAGTAATCATAGCTATAAAAAAGAAGACATCTATTCTCTGACATCGAGATCTTTCCTAGTCTCCTGTGCAGCAGAGGAAACTTTACAATGATGCCAACAGTCTCCTTCAGGGCTGGTGGTCCTGCTCTACACCATCGAGTGGAGGTTTGACCTCCACTTCCACAGACCATAAAACATATATTGTTTTAATTGGCTGCAAAGCAAATGTGATAACATTAAGTGATAGTTGTAAAATAAAGATAGGCAATCTTCCTATTCTAAGAGAGCTCTTCTGAAGAAAACAATTCATTACTCACAATTCCTTTGACTACATATCCATGGCCATTCATATTTTCTCTTGTTTGATCAATGTATACCAAACATGTTGAATTATAGCATTCATCTCCTCCATCGTATTACATATTCTTCAAACATTGTTGACATGATTGCATTCTATGCATATGATAACATATAATTTTATAATTCCTCCATCCATATGCACTTCTGAGTTATGTCTTGCTATTTTCTTTTAACAAAAATGCTCGATAACTCAGGAGTTCCATTTTGGGGGTGGCTTAACATATTCTTTCCACCTTCTCTACTTTATCACTTCTTCGGTCACTTCCAACAGTTGTGTAACTACCTGAAGAGAAGCAAAAGTTACTAAAAGCTGGCTCTGGAAGTCATGGGAGCTGAGCAGAGGAAATTAAACTAGAGTGGGTTCCTCCACTGATAATAACCTGATAATGACCTTATAATGACCCTCTTCCAACCATATACCTTTCTCAGTCTGCTCCCGGCTAGGACATAGGCACGTTTTCTTTTAACCTTGATGCCTCACATCTCTACTTCTTCACTTATTCCAGTCCTTTCTATTAATGGTTAGTCACTCAATACCTTACCTCAAAGATTTCTCTAATCCTAAAAGTTACTGATATCACCTGGAGCACACAGACACAAACACATTTCAAACAGTTGTATGACTTCTTAAGGAAATTCTTTGTTTTTGAATAGCCCTTTTATTGTTCCAATCTATTTGTGCTGTTTCCCAGTAGAAACTATTCAGACTGGATTTCAATTGTGGTTAAGCATGTACTCCGTGTTATTATACACATTCGGTCTCTTCAGGAAAAAAGAAATAATGAGAAGCAGAATGATCTCTCATGACAATGAGTCATTTTCTAATAATCCCAGGTTGAGATAAAAACAAAATCAAACCCAAAGTAATCATCATAAACTCAGCCATTTATTGTATTACATTTGTTAGAGTTTATGTTTAACTGGGGAATTAGCACTCGACTACCTGAGATGGTAAATAATTGAAAAACAAGCACCTCGTTCCAAGTTATTTATTCTTATACAAGTCAATCAAAAACTTTGCAAGTGAATGAGTTCAGGATTAGATTATGAAATTCACAAATGTGTGGAACATAAGGAAAGGACTGCTGCGAGCAGTCTTCATTTCAATGCGAGGACAAGGCAAAACAAGAGGAACTATTAGGGCCAATTTTTTTTTTTTTGACATCAAATCAGCAAATAATGAATACCTGTAGTGTGTCACATTGTTAAACATATGCTAAAGAGATGTAAATATACATAAGACAATCACTGGCTCTAATCAAATGTATGCTTTTAAAAAGAAAGGTACCTGCCCTTAAGGAATTTGAAATGACAAATTTTAGAGAATACTGCCAGAGACTATCAGTTTACATTTTATTATTCATTTCTAATAGGAAGCCTACTTGAATTGCAGCAGATTTAGATTGAATGAATTTACCTCTTGGGTCCGCATTTTTTCTGTTTTTATGATTAGTTTATGTAATGGTCATCTTGTCCAAGAAGAGCAAGTCTTGGGATCTCAGTGAAGTGTCTCATTTTGGTACTTTACAATATGGTAAACTAGATTTTTTTTAAAGGTCTGCTACTAAAGAAATACATAAAAAATGTTTTTGAAATATTTTATTTTAAAAATATACAGCTGAGCTAGACAGAAAACAGAGAAAATCTCCTAAGGTCAAATACAAATAGCAGATAGAATCCAGTCACCAGCAAGCCAGTCCCAAAACTCTGGATGTCATGACAGTATTGACTGATGCAAACATCCAGAGCTTTCAGGTTTTTATTAATACACAAGAGAAAGGCCTAGACCTTCAAAGTAGCTATTCGTATTAAAGCTAAGCTCCTTAGAGGACTATGGTATAATTAAAACTCTCAGTAAAACTGAGACTTTCCAAACCAAAAGGAGTTAGCAAAGCAATTTGGCTGTCTTGGTCTTGACTCTAGACTGCAAGGGAGAGAAGGAGTTACTTTAGTGGGAAAGAAGTAGCCAATTGGGGAAGAATATCTTGCATACTTTAATTTTACTGATAAGAGTTTATATTTTAACCTTTGTGATAGATGTGAGAATGATTATCATAATCTTTTTTTTTCCTTATAGGAACAAAAGCATGTTAGCAGTCAGGAAGGGAGGAGAAGAGAGGAGAAAAAAACATTTATTTAATTAGTTGTGCATATTGATTGCTTCCCACCTTGCAAACCTGGGTCCTTGGGCTTGCATGGATTATGCCACAGTCATAGACTTCACCTTGAATCACCAGGGCTCACCTTATTATCAGTGTATATTGCTTTAACACCTATGAATAAAGAAAAAGAAAGACTCCCTCTCTTGGGCATTTGCCCAGAGGATACAAAATCTCTAATCAGAAAAAAATGTCTGCTCCCTGATGTTCTCAGCAGCACAGGTTACAATAGGCAAGACATGGAGACACCATAAATGCCCATCAGCACAGGACTGGATAAGAAGCTGTAGTTATACACTCAATGGAATTCTATGCAGCTGGTAAAAATAATGAAATTGTGCTCTTTGCAAAAATCTGGATGGAATTGAAAGGGATCATGTTAAATGAAATAAGTCAGGAAGACTTATGAAAGAAATGCCAGATGGCTTTCATTCATATGTGGAATCTAATGAAATGAAACAAATAAACAAACCCCAGCAAAAACTCATAGGACACAAGATGATCCGCCAATGGGGTGGGCGTGGGAAGGGAAGGACAGAGGGGGAAAGGCGGTGGTAAATGACAATAGAATATGAGTCGATTATTAATTTCTTCTCTCTTTTTTTAAAGAGATAATATCCAAGGATATTCCACTAATTTCATTACCAAAATTAAAATCCATACTGTTAGGCTGGCCCAGAAGGACAAAAATGCGGCTCAGAAGGACAAAATGGCAGCCGTGCCCTGGAAAAGGTGGCTGACGTCAGACCAAGGAACCAAAACAGAGACCCAGGCCAAGGAGGACATCCGCATGGCAACCCGGGTCTGGGACAGTCACCAATGAAAAGCCGACACCTGGAGTTACAGAACCAATCCCCAATCGCCATGCATAAAGCCTGCGACATTTCTGCTTAAGAGCGCGCTTCCCTTCCCTCCCGTGCGACTTCCCTGGCCCAGTTCTGTGGACCAGAGAACCTCGCCCGGGTGCGCAAACCCCAATAAAGCCCTGGTTATTTGACTTTTTGTCTGACTGGCATTCTCTCCTCGCAAAGCCCGGAGAAAAAACCTTTCACATACTGATAGCAAATTCTTATATTGAGATCGTACAATATGCTACCATAATAAAAAAGCCTGTCAGATGCTAATAAAATAACTTGGGCACAGCTTTGCTGAGTAATTTGCTCATGTCTATTTGCTTGGATGCATAAACAGTTAATGAACTTCAGCTTATAGTACCTACTTAAAGTGGAGTTGTCCATTTGATTAGTCATTTTTATTAATATCATTATTTTCAGTTATGAAACCACCACTCAAAATGTGTCTCTTTTGTTCACAATACTACATTCATACAACACTGGAACTCTGATGGAGAGTATGGTCTGAAATATAGATTGAGATACATTGTCAATATTCAAAAATGAATTCCCCGTTATGATCAAAAGAGATAAAATAGCTTTAAAAAAGTAACTATGAAAATAAACTTTTAAAAAAGCAAAAAAAAGTCGCCTATAACAAAGAGAATAAAAGCATCCCTTTCAGATTACAAAAACATGTAAGATATAGCTAATTAAAAACAAGATTAAAACTCCAGCCTCCCAACTCCTAATCCATTAATTTTTCTATGTATACATATTTTTTTTTAAAAAAGAATGTTTCAAAAATTCCTAGAAGTTCTATGTTTTATTGTGGAATGTGGTTGAATTCAATCTAAAGAGTATCATTTCCAGGAGGCTCTCTCTAAGACTAACCAAATTTGTGTGGGATTTTAGGAATAGTTTCAAGACAGGCTTTCTCCTTGGTATAGCCTTCAGTACAACATTCATCTTGGATCTAGAATTTAAAAACCCAACAACAAATGGTCCATTGGAGCTGGGACAGAATTTATTAGCGGATCCATATGTTTCCTTTACCTATTTAGTTCACACTGACCTTGCCCATTTCTGAATTCTTAGAGTACTTGTTATGCATCCTAATTACTTGGATATTTAGTTCTATTCTGCACATCACAGTTACATAGATTATCTATTCAATAAGATCTGAAGCTCCCAAAGAAGAGATTTAATTTGTCCTATCAAGCAAATTTTGAGTTAAAAGAGATAGTATCTGCTTTAAGCTTTTCATATTAAATTTGAGGTAACTAGTCTTATGAAGTGACTTACCCAAACTCACACAGTGTATCTGCCAGAATAACAATCGAAAGCAGATGGCAGGATCCAATTAGGATAATTCAAGGAGAGATTGCTTATAATGGAACCATGTGGATGGGGTATAAAGAAATCCCAGATTATAATGTAGTGTCTCAAAGTTAAACACTTGAAGAAATTTTATGATTCCTAAGCAGCAAAGAATAAGGAGTGTTATAAGAAACTGACAGGAGAGGGCTGAAATAAAGCTGCCTTGAAAGGGACAAAGACCTTCAGTATAAGGACTCACTCACCCCCAAGCACACTGAGGACAGGATCTAGAAGCAACAGATACTCCAACACCATTTTCCTATATCCACTCAAGGCACCTACTGGCCAACACAATTGTAAGCTTAAGAACATAAAGGTTCATTAGTAAATTCTACTAGTCAGTCTTCTGGAGCCAACATCAAAGGAGAGTGCAGAGATCTAGAGAATAAAGAAATAATGTCTAGGACATATGGCTTTGGCTGCAACTGAGCTCTCAAACCTCTAGTCCACTATCAACCAGAACATAATTCTTCTCCTACTGCTCAAAATACTTAATGAATGGAGTTGAGTTTCACTGAAATAAATGGAAACTTCCCCCAAAAGATAGAAGCTCTGGGCACCAAATGCTGAGTCAGTGCCCCATAAGGGTGGGTCTCAGATAATCTCCTACTTTCAATATTAGAATCGGATCCAAGAGCTGTACTCAGAAGCAGATGGAAGTGCCCAGGGCCAAGTGAGTGGAATGTTCCAAACAACTTGATCCATTCAGCATCCTCTTTTGCTAATCAGTGACAACCCAGCATATGGCAGGCCGGACACTATGAAATGTGGGACTCTAGCCAAACACAGATCTGGTCTGGTTTAAAAAATACATGTTAGTTTTCAGAATTTGAAAGTTTATTGAAGTGTCTTTCCATGTCAGAAGATAACTGGAAGGGCAGAAAAAGTTCAAGAATTATCAGTGTCCTTTTGTCCACATCCAAGTTACCTTTCCTAGTCAGAGGAGAAACTAAACTCTAGAAGACAGGACTAGATACAAACATTTTTGTGGCTCTCCTAAGTTTCCATTTTATCAGAGTCTCGGAGATACCAGTTAACCCATAATAAACAAAAGACACTCCCCGGGGCCAATTATCAGACTGAGAACACCTGACAGGCATGGAGACATGGCAAGAAAAATGGCAGGCACACTTCGGTATGATATGGTAGATAAAATCTCTCTCTTTCCTTCCCAAATCTGTAGTTGACACTAATGGTGTCTTATTCCTTTAAGACATACCACTCTGGGCTACTATTATGATAATATGATGAAATAGCAAGTTGCACTTTATATACTATGGGGCTCTCTAGATGACAACTGGTACCCATTGTGGGCTGCCTAAGAGTCTCAGAAAGGAATGCTCATTCCTACTCTGTAGGATGGTCACTATTTTAGAAGATGGGTACCACTGCTAATGTCTATATTACAAAGAGAGTTTTCCCACTGCAGTTATGTGGATAAGGTGAAGGAACGTCTTCTCAGGACCTCCTGCTGAATTCCTGAGTCAATTTCCTTCTTTCCACAGAGGAACTAGGAGGCAAAGGGGATGTTGACACTTGGCTTGATACCAGGAGTGGAGTTCAGAGTATTGTTTGGATGAACTGTGAAAAGCAGCTCTCCCTTGTCTCTTGTTCTACATCATAAGACAAGAAGACAGAGCTGGTGACTGAAGAATCAGCAGGAGGGGGACAATCAGTCTCTGAGAAATACTTGGAGAAATCCCAGTGGAAGAAAAAGAAATTCTGGAACAGAATAACACATTAATATTAACTACTCTCTGATTAGCAGCTAATTGTTGCAAATGAGTTTACTGACCTTTTCTGTGACAATTAGGGAAGCACTGCCATTACAAAGCTGTCAGGCCATGGCCCAGATCTGTAATACACACACTTGTGATGACCGGACTTCTCCGTGGAGACCAGGGAGACTCGGGCAAGGTGACTGTGGGTGCTGAGGAAGGTAACCAGGGAAACTTGCCTACAGTAGGGCCTGATCTAGCTGAACAGACTGAGGAGGTTTTTGGAGATTAAGAACTATAAGATCAAGAACAGAAAATACCATCATGAGCTGCTTCATCTTACTATTTACGCCTCTATCTATGTGTTGGTTTTCGTAATTCACATGACAATTAAGGTATTTGAACTTAAAATTATATTGACTGATAGGACAACAAATGTAACTGCCTCTTCATTATTTGAGGAAAAAATTTCCGAAGAGTTTAGTCTTTTCAATAGCTGCAGTCTTTTCAAACTGCAGTATAGGAACATGGAATGGCATGTATTTGCAGGCCTTAAATTTTACAATATATTTGAAGGAAGAGATTATTTTCATCAAATGTGCCCACCATCACACATTAATGAGAAGACATTTGCTTTTGTTTTAAGATAAAGCATGAAGCTATAAAGACTTTCCACTGGAAAGTTATTTTGAATAACATACAGATATACACAAACATTGTTTGTGGACTGCTGTTCATACACAGCCATTGGAAGTACTTATGTGGAAAATCCTGAAAGGAATTCAGGTGGTATAGAACCCTATGTGGAAGCAGAGCACCTTTGGAAAGAGCTCATCAGGTCTTTACATAGAAGCTAAAGACGAAAAATAAATAAGTAAATAAACAGGATTTCATTGATTTTCTGGTAATGATTACTTAATATTAAGCATATGTCTAGAAATAGCCAAAAAATAACTCAAATATAAAGCTTAGTAATACTACTAATAATATATAACTTCACCCAAATGTTTTCCATCTCATAAATTAAGCTAGATTCGGGGTTACTAAAGTAGAAGTAATACCTAGTTTCCTTTTTCCTGCTATACTCCCTTACTCACATCTTCCAGTCCAGTTACCAGTTAAAACATATTTATTTATAAATTATCCTAACCATTGTTAATTCCAACAATGACAACCACTCTTCATTTTTGAAAGAATATGATCTCCAAATATTTTGTCATTTCCTACAATTCACAATGAAATGACCAACCTTTACACTCCAAAAAGGTCACAGTTTTCATCATAGAAAAAGTCACCTTGTTTGTGTAGAGCAGCAGAGTCAGGGAGAGGCCAAGATGGAGCCACAGGCAACAGGGTTATGGGTTATGCTATCTTGGAGGTGTGACTCACACCACCACCCTTGATTGACAGACAATGGGTGTTACTGTGTATAATTAGTTCTCTTTTCACTTGACGCAGTTTAAGAGAGACAAAAGTTGGAAGGTTGGTAGAAATGGAGGTGGGGAATAATCCGAGGGAAAATGCCCTCTGATGGGATTTCCAGGGAGAAGTATGCTCAAGATCTTTCATAAGCCTCCCTCAAATCAAATCAAACTCCTTACCCTAAGGAATTCCAGGATTCATTATAATAAAATGGGCCTCAAAAAATAGAAAAGCCTGTGTTCTATACTATACACTCGTTATTTAGAATAATTTCCTGGGAAGTTAGAATCAGTGACCTAGAAGATGATTGAAAATATTTCCTAGGACAGTATTTTCTGTTCAACAGATAGCATAAATTGCAAATTAGGCAAATCTCAGTGATGCCAACACATGGTTGGAGTTGTGGAAAATTGATAGATAGCATTTCACTCTATGTTTACCATGAAGCAATTTAGAAAATACTAAGACTGAACTTCCAGAGACCCAGAGCAAAGTCCTTTTAATTCTTTGAGTAATATAATCTGATTGTTTAATTAAATCACTCCATGTCAACAATCACACTGCAGAGAATGACATGCATTCTAGAATTAGACTGCCCAATTCTATTACTTCCTAGCTGTGTTTAAATTACTTAATCTCATTTTGCCTCAGTTACCTTAGCTCTGAAATGGGGAAAATATCATAAAACAACATTACTGAATGGGCAATTATGAGAATTGAAAAAGGTAGTCCATATAATACACTTAGCATAGTGCCTAAGTGCCAAAGAATTAACTATTATATGGTTATTATGAAGATTATTGTCAGAGAATTTTCTCTGAGCTTCCTTAACAAACTTCTTTAATAGCTAAATTCCAAGTTAGAGATATATGGTACTTACACTTCCTTTTTTCTCTTTGCTTTTGATAACTAATCTCCCTTTATTTTTCAACATGAATTAGTCTGTGTCAAAGTATTGTTGTTGCCATAATCTGCTCAAATATTTTCAAAAAGCATATGAGATATAAGTTTTAAGTAAAAATAAAGATTATGATTGTACTCAAATCAAGTATCTAAACTATGAGTTAAGTGGACTTCTTTTTACATCTGATTCCTAGTCAAAGAGAGAACACAACAGAATTTCTAGATATCTATTAATTAGAAGCTATATTGAAAGGGAATAGAAGAATACACATGCATGTTGCTAAATGTGATGTATTTGAAATGAATCTCATTATGTGTGTTTGACCCTTCCTCAGTTCAAGAGTACACGTCTTTTAGAATCAGACAGCAATTATGGAAATCTGAACTCAAATTATGCAACAATTCCAAAAATCTATTAGTGCAAATTCAGTGTTCTTCGCCCTCCAACATATCAACTTCAGGTGCCACATGAAACAAGAATATGATAATCACATTTTCTTCTAATCTGTAAAGAATAACAAGAAAATATGGGAAGGAATTAGACTGTTGGTGACTTTCTACCAAACTCCCTCCCCTGTTCCTCAGCAAAGAGGTTACCTCCCTCAGACTGGGCTTCTGCCAAGCCTGACATGCTTAGCAATCTAATTTCTCCTGCTTCTCTGATTCAAGTGACTCCTCCTAGACTCAGAAGAGATTTTATTTTTGCACAGTAGGCCAATTACAGACAATAGCCCATGGAACATAGACACAAGATGACACTATTTCTGCGCGTTTTGTCTTTCCTTCCCTCCTAATTTTGTCACGTCACCTCTCCCTTGTCATTGGTTGCTTTCACTATACTTTTTCTGGCAGCTTCTCTTTGCAATCGTGTGGCCACTTATTCCATGTCAGGTAATCAAACCCCACTATCCATACATTTCAGACTGGGCATGTTTTCCCTGCATAGAGTTCTTTCAGTTGAACCCTACCCATCAAGTCAATGCTTGATTCCCTTCTGTTCTTCCAAAGTGAACAGAATACCCTGCCAGGAACAATATCTGATCTCTGACTCCTAGAGAAGTTATTTCTGATAACATAACAAATGAAAGTATATGTTTAATATCAGAATTCCAAGCACTATAACAGAATGCATGAAATGCTTCCCTTTTATTTGTTTGGGCATCTCTCATAAAACTGTATTATCAAATTCCCATTGCTCAAATATTAATTCCTTTTTAATTGTGTTCTGGAACCTGTTCCTCTAATTAAAAGATAAAGATTTGAGGGTAAGTAGGAGCCATGAATTATATGTCTTTTAGTAACTTACAGAGTAATTACATTATTGATGGTCAGCAGATCTTAAAAAAACTAGTTGGCAGGAGCCAGAGGAATGAAAAATTTAAATATATGCACACTCTAATTTTAGCTGATTTTAACAAAAATTCAGATGCAAGTCAACTCAGGTGTCCTGAAAAGTGAGATCTCCTGTGCCAGTTACCCAATGGCAAGACAAATTTGATGTAATAGCATGCTTGTCTTCACATATTTGATATAATTTCAGCAATACTCACAAAGAGGTAATCTAGATTCTTCCAAGTGTATATTTTGTATATTTTTCTATATATATATATATATTTTAATGCACATAAAATTATCAACATTGCTTCAAGAGTTATTTATATATGTATTCTTTTAAACATGCATATTGCATCTTTACCCTTACTGTGTGTCTTTATAGATAAAGACATTATATATTTAAAGACTTTTAGAAGTCCTTACTTTGGTTAAGTATTTGAAATGTAGATTTAATCTGGTCCAAAATTAATCAACTTGCTTTTTCTTATAAATAACTTCTGTATCCTTGACTGTGCTTTTACATCCACTTTCAATTTTGTCAACCCAAAGTGGCTTTAAATCATGACCAAAATGTCCTAAGAAGCATGGTTTGAAGATCAGGGTGTGGAAGTGGCAGCAACATGAGGCAGGATTTAATCTGCCTTTTACCTAAATTTATAGGCTTGGGAAGCTTTACAACCAGCTGCTGCCTTCGTATATCTGGGTCATGTAAGTCTCACCCTTCCTCCTCCCCTTTCTGATCAAAAGTGCATTGGCCAATCTTGGGGTTTCATTCTTTCATATGAATTTTTGGAAACATTAGTCACATTCATTGAAAAAATTTACTGAGATGTTGATTGGGATTATATTACTTGATAGAACCGTTTGGGAGAATTGCCATCTTTATTATTTTGAACTCTTTCCATTTCCAGACATCATACTTATTTATTCAGGTCTTCTTTCATGTCCTTTAACAATGCTTTATAATAAGTTCATGATGCTTCTACACCTTTTTTTGCTCAACTAACTTCCAGGTATGTTATTGATTGGTTTATTCTAAGAGTAGCAGTTTTACTTCTCTCCAATCATGTGTTTTATTTTTATTTTTTTCTTAATAGCTAGTCTCCCAACACTGTGGTAGACAGCCAGACAGCAGAGATACTGGTGGACACCTATGTCTTGCTTCTGAAGTTAAAGAGAAAGAATCTCATTGCTGAATAGAATGCTAAGTTTAAATAATTGGTAGATACACATTTATCAGATTAAGTAATTTCCTTTCTATTCTTACTTGCTAAAAGGTATTTTTTTAAGTATGAATGAGTGTTGAATTTTATCAAATGCCTTTGCTGTATTTGTAGATTTTTTTCTTTTTAAATTTGTTAATGCAAATAGCAGTAACAGATTTTGTAGTTTAAAATATCCTTACACTCTTAGCACAGGCCTTATCTGACCTTAATTTATTATTTACTTTTTTTCTCTTTACCAGAACAGTTTAGTCTTATAGCAAATGAACACATTTAGTAACCTACTGTGGGGAGCATGGGAAGAGGGGGGGAAAAAGGTGGGGGGTGGGGGGGAAAACACTAATGAAATTAGCCTGTGTTACCTTAGCAACTATCTGGTGACTCTGAATTGCAAAAATTGATTAAACGTGAGTGTATACCAAATAATTTAAAGAAACTCTTGCAGACTTGTATGATCTAGGACTGGGATTTCTATGTCACTGAATTTGGGCTCCAAATCATCTTGAACAGGAAAATGTTAATATAATTTTAAATAATAAAAGGGGGTATAGTCTAGTTTATTGGGAGGAGGTGTTGGAAGTATGTGGGTGCTTTAGGAAACTAATACCTTTAAAAAGAGAAGCAGCAAATATAAGAAAGGAGGATGGAAAAAAGAGAAAAGGAAACAAGGAAGGAAGAAGCTCAGATCTGAAAATTTTCTGTCAAAGAACATCTCTTCACATCCAAATTGATCCAAAAATCTAGAAAAGTCATATGTGGAGTCATATAAGTTAGTTTTAACATATGTTTATGTTCTTAGTCATCACCAATTAGTTACAAGTATCATAATGTTAGAAAAATATTTAGCTGCTCATCAACTTTGTTGCCTCTGGAAATACTATTTAATATATCAGAGGAAAGCAAATACAAAGGGTGGAGTTTAAAGCCAAGTTGGCAAAGCACCTCCCAGTGTTCTAGAGAAAAAGAACAAACTCTAGACTGACTTTGAACCCTAGCTTTGCCACCTCCCTGTGCAGCCTTGAGCAAGTTACTTAGCTGCTGTGTGCCTTGGTCATTTCACATATCCTAGGAGCCATAGTGCTGCCTCACAGAGTGGTTATAAATAAATTAGTATTTGTAAAGCACCTTTAGTCATTCCTAATAGATAGCAAATGCTATCTAAATGCTTGTAAGGCAAGAAAATACATGTACCAATTTGCTTTCCATGAGAGGAATAAATCCAAGAAAAAAAATTTGATGAAGTGAGTCAAATGATTCCTTAGATTAGATTATAAAACCAAAATAGTGAAATCATAAAGAATTGGCCTCTCTATAATTTTCCAAGTTTCAATATGGAAACAGCATTAATTCAATTTTTTGAAAAGAGCTGCAACTTGAAGCAGCAAAAATTTTCCACATCTTATTTCCAATAACAGGACTTATTATGAGGCAGGAATATTTAGTAAAGACACAAAATGCATCACAAGCCTGTAGGGCGTCACTGCTCAGCGATTCGCCTGTTCACAATTCACTGAAAGAGTCTACAGGAAAATTCCTGGAGCTGGTATGTGTTCAGAGTCCAAGCAAAGTGCCTCTCTTATTCATTCAGAATCTTTTCCGAGTTCTCTCCAGGAGACCTTCTAGGGGACCTGAATCATGGTACTTGGAACTCACATAATTTGACACTATAAATTATCCAAATGTGTGTGTGGGTGGAAATGAAATATTTAAATTACAAAATGATAAAATATGCAAACTATAAAATTAAGAACATTAAAGAAAATAGAAAAGTTACCATAAAAGACAGAACACTGTGACACTTCAGAACTTTGTCCCCAAGTCCATCACAAAGTTTCCATCTGCCGCCTATCCACACTGGCTCCAGGAATAACTATTTCCCCCCTCAACTTTGCCTGCCCAGCTCTCGTTGTCCTCTAATATGGGTTTGACCAAACTATCTTCACTTGGAAATAAGTAAAAGCAGAATTCCCTACTGAGGAACTCATCATACTGCAGACAATTCCCTGGGCTGAAATCATTAGTCTACTTCCATATGGGAATTTATAAATGCCAAGACTTAGACTTAGATTACTTAAATTTTTCTTTTATTTAAAGACTGATCGTAGAATTCTTGGCCGAGTCTCTGGTTTGAGGAATTAGGAAAAATATTTATATTTTCTCCTGAGTATCTGAGAGAGACTGAGTATATAAAATTATCGATACTTTTTTTTAAAATAAAAGAAAAGGTACAGTCCAGAACAAAGGTGAATTAGCAGGCAGGGATAGAGAGGAGGAAGAAGCATTTTTATTTATTTTATTTAGTGCTGTTCAACCCTTTTATTCAGACTAAATGTGGCAAATTACATAAAAAGTCACAGAGAGGACCTGGTGTGTTATCAAATATGTGATGAAGAGTCAACTAAGGCATCTAAAACTTGTATTATAATGTTATCTCAATAAAAAAATAGACTGTTCTCTTACATAATCACAATGCAGTTATCACTCAGTAAATATGACCTTGATACAATTAAAAAAAAAAAACAAACCCACAGAGGGAGCTATTATTGACTTGGCTGTCTTGCTGAGATTTAGCTATAAATCTCTAATAGAAACAGGTTTTTAGCACTGCTGACATTTTGCTGTTAGGAATTCAGGAGGTGAATACAAAGTCATCACCTTCAACCATGTCCCGCCCTGAGACCAGATGGAGATGGGCCTGTGGGGCTTATTGTGTATAGAAGTGTCCAGGGAGCAAGGTGAGCAAAAGGGATCAGCCAGTCAAGTGGGGGAAGGTCATGCAGGCTACAGAAAGATGAAGCAGAGGTGAGGGAAACCCTCTGTCAGGACATAAGAGGGACTTCTCCAAACTACCCAGTGTCCGACCCACAGAAGACCCAGCTTCCCCTGATTTGCTGCCCTTGGGTGCTGTGAAATGGTTTCAGTTGATTTATTATCTGGAGCATTTTACAGCCCACCTTACCCGTAGCCTGAATAGTATTAAAATCCTTCTATTAGATAACTCAAAATAATGCAAATTTTAATGCAGAAATTATAATCCTCAGGCTGAACTAAAAGTCAAGATGTTTCTTTGTAAACGTGCTAATGGTGAAATTTTAGCAAGTTTGGCAAAGCTGAAAATCTCATTTCTTTGGCTACCACTGTTTTTCTGGTGGTCAGCAGGAGTTTGTCCAAAGGCTAAAGGAAAGTGAACAGAGACGAGAGGAGAGGGGAAGGAAGGGAGAGAGAAGATGAATTGACTTGAGGTTCTTTATTCCTCATTTATGTAATACAGTCTTGAAAATCTCAATGATAAACCACATGTTTGTTTTTCAATGTCCTCTCCTCCAGAAATCACATTAAAATGCTTCTTTCTAAAGGACAAGCTGCCAGAGAAAGGAAAAAGAAGTAAGAGAGACGAGCTCCACAAGGGAAGAGTATGTTTGTGAAGCCCAAGACCCAGCAGGATCTGCCACCGTCAGTGGAAGACTGGAATTTGCTGACTACATAATGGGAGAAGGAAGACGCTATTTATTTTAATAAAGAATACAAATAACATGAAAAATACAGTCAGCTAGTTGCTTTGCCCCAAATAGTTAACCATTATCCAATGACTTTTTTGAGATTCTCGTTGAATCTCAAATCTCACTGTTTACAAGTTGAATGGACAGATGAATTGTTTTTTCTGTAAAAAGACAAAACTGTCCACATCTCACTCTGCCTGTAGTTTTCTTTTAGCTGACTGTTTTCTCAAGTCACAAGGAGCTTGACTTATTCCCAAGGTCCCAGAGCAGCCATCTGGTGCTGATGGGGAGGGGGGAATATCATGCACCTGAAGCTGTTTAGTCATCCGAGTAGCAGAGCACAGCCTGCTCAGTCCTGTCAACCAGAGAGGACAGCTCTTCCCACTACATGGAAGAGGAGCACAGAGGTCACGCACATGGCATTAGTCTGCCTTCTCTGACACTGTGATTGTTCCTCTGTGGAGTCAGGCCAGGATGAGACTTTGCATTCTGTTACTTAACAACTGGGTCATCCTGAGCAATTCTTTGCTTCTCTGAGTCTCAGAACCTACACCCTCAATGAAAATAATCACACTAAACTCACTATCCGGTTAAATCCCAAATGCTCCTAATCTGAAAGATGGTCGTGTTTGTTCAATGAGACTATCTCTTTCCCTTATGTTCCCTTTCCCTTTAGTATGTGCCTAAGTAGCACTAAAGAAATGAATGATGTTGGCTCCTCCAAACCTCCCTCTTGTAAACTATCCCACGCAGTTGTTGCCAACGCATCCTTCTCCTCAGTCTCAAGATGGATGCAGCTCGGTTAATTTCTTGGTAACCTCTGAGAGCAATATTATATTTTTCCATGTTTGTTCAGACACAGGAGAAACAAGATCTAAGTTCTCCTTGCCTTAGTGTTTCCTTTATTACTGACTCACACAGATGGCAGCAGAAATCAGAAAATAAAAACGCTCATCCTAAGAACGATTAAGGTGGTGTGAATGCAATCCTACCATTTCAGTTGCTCTAATCAGCGTCCTCACGGTAGGGAGAGAAAATTGCTGTCACATCAAGTAATACATTAAAACCTCGTGAATCAGTTCTCTAATACACAGAAACAAAAACACAGAATGATTCCTCTACCTTGAGGTAGTATAATTTTTCCCCTTCCTCTCATCTTCCATCAAAAGCCTGGAGCGGGGGGAGGGACAAAGAATGGGTCACTCGTGTAGCTGTGATATGATATGATCTGATTGGAGCCACCAGGATGGCGCGTTTCAGCTTGGGTGACTCACACATTTCGAACACATTCAGTGCTAGCACCAGTCATTCAATCCTATCCAACTGCCCAGGGAAACAGCAGAGGATACTCACACAGCTGATAAAGAAAGATCTTGGGGGATTCTTGCAAAGCTGTGATCCCTTGTGGATCTTTTACATAGATTTGCTTACCTGCATTTGCCCTGGTGGCTGCTACCTAAGCTGCTATGTAATAAAGCACCCTGGATTTAATTTCTGTGTATGCTTTTAGACAAGTCAGTTGACCTCTCATTAATTTATTAATTGACTCAATGAATAGTAATTGAATCTCTTCTATGTACTTTGATTGCTAGGAATACGATGGTGAGCAAAAGCAGTATTAGACCCTCTCTTCATTACACAATGAACAGGCATTGATAATGTATAGTAGCAATTGGGACAATGACAAATAATACAAGGATCTGACCTTGCTAAGGAGGTCAGCAACTCTGGCTTGATGACCCAATTGCACCCTGGGTTTTCTTCTCCACTCCCTCCCCAGTTGCATGCCTTCTCGGGGAGGTACAATGAACATAGTGACCCTGTATCCAATCCTGTGATATGAAATCTTGTAAAAGCAGGACAAGAAAACGACAGATGGGATGATTTCAAAATCACCAAGAGTCTGATGTGTCCAGAGGTGAATCTTGAAATAAGCCCCGAAAAACGGGAAGAATTCTGATGCATGGAGAAAATAAGGTGAAAGGGGAAGAGGTGGGCATTGTGTAAAAAGTAGGAAACTGAAAGGGAGTCTGGTGCAAAGGGAGGGAAGGGGAGCAAAAGGATTAGACTCTTGAGGCCTCCTAGGGCTGAACCTGGAGCAGGTGTGAGCGAGCTCAGTGGAGGACACTGAGAAAGGAGGTAGACTAGCAAATGGTAAATTCCAATGTTGAAAATGAAAATAGTTTCATAGCTTTTTCCCCACCTCTTAATTTTAATGGCAGTAAGCACTCATCATAAAACATTTCCAGTAGCAGAAAAAGTATATGAAGAAAATTAAATTACACATGTTACTATTCAAATAGCTACCTATTAGCATTTTGGCACAAAGGATTTTAGATATTTTCTTTGCCTACAGATATGCATCCCCATGTTCAGTCAAAGGTACATGTAATTTTAAGTGAGGGGCTGAGAATACCATTATGCAAGCTGCATTTATCACTGTTTGATATGCCTGGGGCATGTCTCTAATTCAACAAGTGTACAACTTTGTCATCAGTTATAAGAAGATGGTGGATGTCACTGTATGATTGGTCTGAAACATATACATAAAGAGTCCCATGTTGATGGATATTACTTTCCAAGTTTTACTATTATAAGTCACCTTGTGGCAGACATTCTTTGAGAAGACAAAGTACACCAAAAAAAAAAGTATATATATATATATCTATATATCTATATATCTATATATATCTATATATATCTATATATATCTATATATATCTATATAGATATATAGATAGATAGATAGATATATCTATCTATATATATATATCTATCTATCTATCTATATAGATAGATAGATATATAGATATGTATCAGCCTGGTTTTGAAAGCCAGGATTAGTGTTATCAGCTGGCAACTGGGTTCATTGGGTACCACTACACGGGCACTGGGTGGTGGTGGCTGCGACCACAGGGATAGATGAGAAAGTACTGGGCTAAATGGCAAAGACTGTGAAAACTCAAAGTCTCAGTGCCTGAGAGATTGCAGAGAAGTCATCTGGCCCCTCTGAATCTGCATTTCCTCCAGTGGAAATGAGGTAGGAGGGGGAATAGCTATGTCCAGGTGGGGAAGACACTTTAGATTAAATAGCACTTCTCAAAATACTAATTCTGAGAAAAGGTACAGGTGCTCTACAAATTACATATTGATTCTGATGCAAAATAAGTTCCCAAACAGTAGATAGTTTGGGAAATAACATGAATGGGGAGTAGTTAAAGAAGCAAAGTTTTTTATTTGGAATTTAGCAGAGAGAGGAGACTCTCTCACACAAAGAAAAAGGGACCACCATTTAGCATCATACTATCCAGAATTTTCTGTGACCTTGTGGTCTCTGAAGTCACTATGTTACCCGCTGAATGGCATCTGTGCACCTGCCAGCCGAGCCTGCCCTATGGTTTCACTCACTTCTAACACACTGGTTGGAGGTTCTCATCGGTGAGAGGTCACTGAGGTATCCTCTGAGGACTATACTATTTTTCAAAGAACATTTGGAGCAGGAAAGATATTCAGGAAATCACACCAGGTAAGATATGCTGGCATCCATTAGATTTGGTTTAGTATACATTCTGACTGTATGCCTGATATATACAGCTAAAGGAAAGGTACAGGCAGGAATGAAGGTGAGCAGAGGCAGCCAGGCAGGAGAGAGGAGGAAGAAGCATTTATGTATTTATGTATGTATGTATGTATTTATTTATTTATTTATTTATTTATTTATTTATTTATTTATATTTAGTTGTTTATCCTGGTTGCCTGCTCCCTTACGTGTCTTTGGGATATATGTGGACCATACTCAGTGAACTTAACCACTAAGCCACCTAGGCACACCCTGATAATATTTTAAACATTACAATTGGTTACACTTTTGCATGTGAACCCTGAATGACACTCTAGTGATGATCTTATACAGCGCTTTCTAAGATCTATCACAGAACAGTTTAGCTGTGAGCGCCCATGAATTTGAAGCAATTTAACATTAAGAGAATGGAATTTGTTAAAAGACTGAGTTGGCTTCCTATCCTGGCTTTAGGTAGTTAAATTAGACACACACGTTCAGAGTTTGCTTCTTAAGATGTTCCATAAAGAGTTATTTGAAAAGTTCTTTTAAAATAACTATTTGAATAGCAGCAGCAGGAAATTTCTGCTAAGAAATTCCAGGAGTAGATGATTTTGACCTTCTGATACTATCCTAGCTGCCATGACAAGCAGTCATGAAGGTTTTTTTATTCATCATAACAAAAACTTTCCAAACACTAAACAGGTTCATCACAAAATGTGAACCAAATCCAGAACCTGCAGAGAGCAGAAAACAACTTCAGTATTTCTGTGGGGCTATAATGGAAAAAAGGTAAAAAGCTGCTTCAAAACAGATTTTTCAAAAAAACTCAAAATAATTCATCTGCAGAATTCAGTTAAAGTTCAGGTATTATATTTCATGGATTATGTACTTGTAGTACAATCAAGAGAAATGTCTGAAATTGAAAGGTTTCTCCCTTTGTTGTTTATTAACACCCATTTACTTAAGCATCAAATGGGCAAAGTTGGTCACAGATTTCCTGAGCATAGAAAGAGGAGTGATGAAATCTGACCTTATGATTGAAATGTTAACCACTTAGCCCATTTTCTCTTGAAAACCCTTTTGCATGTCTTCTTGTTTAGTGTTTATTTACTAAACTCATCCTAGTGGAAGCAGAAAGATACAATTACTTTAAAGGCCATCACCTTTGTCTTTGTGGAACTTTTATAACCTAAATACAATGACAAGACAACATGTATAAAACTAATAGAAGTCTCTTGGCTTCTCCCTGGAGACAGGTTCCCTCAGAAGAACATTGAGAGAGAGGCTATCAGAGATAAGGAACAACTCTTGGTCATAAAAGGAGACACTGGATTCCCATGATTTTTAGGAGAAGGGAATCTGAGCAGGACCAATGGATTCTGATGCATTTTTAAACAAGCTTTATTATAAATTCATATGAAGCACATCTAGGCCAATGTCTTTAATTAAGTTTCACACTATCACTGGTAGTCTTAATTAGAGATAAAAAGGGGTGACAAGCATATTTTTCGTACACCAATCATTTGTTTATTTGTCTGGAAATTAAATATTATATCCCCTTGACTACCAATCATTCTCTCTTTGGGGTTAAAATTTCTTCATACATGGCCAAGATTTCTCAAGAATTCTTAGGAGTACCAATTTTGCAACCATTTACATGAGGATAGCAAAGTTAGAATCAAAGGGAAGAAATCTTAGCGATAATACTTCCGGTGCCAGCAGAAACAGATGGGAGTCACATTTTGGTTGCGGTTAGAGGAGACCATGCAGTGCTTCTCATAAGCAGTAGCCATTCTCTTCCACCAGGGTCAGAGTATTAAATCTGTCTGCCAAGAGCAGCCTGTTTATCTATAATTGAACTGAATTGCTCCTGGTGAAATATAAGCCCAATCCTTCTTATTTTGTTCTCATTACTTAAACAAATGACTCAGGTCCTATAATACCAGTTAAGCTGCAATACCTGTTGGAAGGTTAATAATACATGAATTAATAAAATGTGACATAGCCAAAGATAATGATATTAGCAAAAATCAATAATCAAATGGCCAACTCCACTTTAAATAGGTTCTATAAGCTGAAGCTTGTTAACTATGAGTCAAAAGAAAGAGACAAGAGCAAATTTACTCATAGCAAAGCTGTGCCAAAGTTATTTTACTAGAATTTGATAGGTTTTCTTTTTTTTATTATGGTAGTATATTGTAAGTTCTATATAAGAATTTGCTATTAGTATGGATATTAATTTTGGTAATAAAATTAGTAGAATAACTTTGGGTATTTTATTTTAAAAAACAGAAAAGTAATAATTGACATATTCTTGAAGTGAAAGAAAAAGAGCTTTCCAATAAGCCTTTGTCACATAGATAGCAAGTAATGATGTGTAAATATATAACATGCTCTCTGTAGACAGAAAAAAAATCTCTGGGAAAAATTCTCCATTTACAAAATCTAAGTCCCAAACCCTGAAGACAAATCTGTTTCTTTATATGAATGTGCTGAACACAAGATATGAATGTGCTGAACACAGCTGACAAGGGGGAAGGTCAATGCTGATTTGTAACTTTGAGGCTACTGCCAGCTGAATTCATAACAGGACTGGCTTACTGCAATGGAGGGAGTAATTCCTGGTGACAGACTATTTTCAAGTACCAATTTGTTTATATCCAGTGTTCAGGATCTCTTATTAAGAAAGGGCACAATTTTTAATAAATCAGATCATCCTGGCTTCTAGTACAGGAATAATGTTGTCTGGGGTGTCCTTATTGTACCATCTTTTATCCAGTGAGCTGAAGGAAAATTAATATCGCACTCCAAATGCATGATAAAGTTTCAAGAAGTAAGTCACTCAGTAGGAAAAATATTATTTAAGTCTTCTAGATTCTTCCATGGGGATATGGCAATGATGCCTTACTCTAAAGTGAAGCTTCTATTCCTTTTAATGAGGAATGACTTTCTTGAGTCCCTCTCTGAAACTGTCATGCACAATCTTCTTGGAGGAGAAGATCGGTGAAATAACACCTGCAAAAAGTAAAATGCAAGGCAAAATATATTTCCGGGAGAGGGAGAAAGATAAAACTACTATTCACAACATAGAATAATGCATAAAGGGAGGGAAGTCCCCTTCCTATCAGTAAATTAGCACCAACAAGTTATTTTAAAGACTCCTTGTCTTTGGAGGATAGGTTAGTCAATCACATTTATACCAAAGCAATTACCCAGTAATGGAAAGTTTGGCTTCTATCCAGCTGGATGTTCATTTTAAAATTGATTGGACTGTGATCTGACTCAACTAGTCAATTCCAAAAAAAGAGCGTCACATGAGTGTTTCATACTGGCAAATAGAGCCTGTGAAAAATCCCCATGGAATGAATAAGTGGTAGTTTCAATTGAACAAGCTTTTTAATTTGGAAGCCAGTCTTCTAGATAGATGCTAAATTAACTAAATAATTGCTTTATTCTGAGTCTAGCTGGAGTTACATATAGGGAAGCTATACTAATTGTTCAATAGTTGGAAAAGCTATTAATTTTCACAAATAATTTCCACCCACATGCCAGCCATGCCAGTAGCTCTCACGCACTGGCTGCCTGTCTGAGGATGGAGGTCAGATAACTTCATGAAGGTTGGTTTGGAAAATGGGTTGGAGAATGGTTCTATTAACCTTTACCATTTGTAAAACTCTTACTCCATTTCCAGTTCATGTCTGATTATGAATCAATTTGGTTGTGTTAATAGCTCTGTTGCCCTTTTCTTCTCATCACTGAGCATTAATAAGTTACCAGAAAGGCAGCTGGGAAAGCTGTGGTCATTAGGCGGAGTTAAAGTCTCAGTAGTAAGTGAAGCAAATAGAGAGAAGAGAATCAGAAAGAAAAGGGGAAAGGCCAAAATATTTTGAAAGTTAAGTCCAAGCATCTTGACAATTTCTCTTTCATTGGGAGGTGTTAGGTTTTCGTGTTATATTATTTCCAGGATCCTACATTTTACTGGATTAAAAGAGAGGAAGGAAGGAGAAAAGAGGAAAGAGGAGCAGACAAAGCCAGTACATTTATAGACCCAGTTTGATGACAGCATATGGGAATTAGGATGCAACTACACGGAACATGAAACTTGAATAGCCTCTCCATCTAAGCACAGGGGTGAGTCCTAGGGGATGTTGCCTTTAATTGCCAAGAATGGGGGAGTAGGGTTCACGGCCCTAGAGAACAGAGCAACAGGAGGAAGCCACAATATCTGTAACTTTCTGCAAATGAACCTATGTCAGCATAAAGCTACAATTTCTTCTTCCATTCACTAAGGTAAGGCTCACAATAAAACCAGACTAAACCAAACCTGGGAGGTGAATCGTTATCTCATTAAGGCAAAGCCCATTAACTTGCCATCATCATCTGGCTGCACAATGTGCTGTGAATAAATTAAATGTGAAATCAGAAGCATTCTGACTGCTATTGGTTGATATCCAATATAACAGCACAAATCCCACCCAACAGTACAATTCACACACCAAAATTATGGGAGAAAAAGGAAGAGGAAAGCGAGAAACCTATCTTCAGATACTGGTGCAGCTATAAAACTGAAAGCCTCCTAACAGTTCTCAAAATGCTATATAGAGTTGGAATATGGACTCTGTAGATCCAAAGCTTTCACCTGACAAGGTGATCTTCACTAGGCCATGGAGCACATTCCTCTCATCATTCCTGAAGCCCACAGAGCTGACCCAAGACAGGAATCCTGTGGCCTCAATAAGCTGGAAAGGATGAAAAAGACACCTGTCCTTGAATGAGAAAGGTCTGGGGCCAAGTTTAGGGCAGACTTACTTGACTAGTATCGTCTTACTTCCGAATCCCAAACTGATCACTGGCCAATACTTTAATCCTTTAAAAATGCCTAGAGAATTGATGCCAAATAGGTCTTCCAAAAGTAACGGGAAAATTGGATAGCATCAGAGAACAAGATACCTTTGTAAGACCTCTCAGGTGGTATCTGCCTGGTATCTGAGTTCAGTGTGGCCTGCCTTACATCTTTCTATAAAAGTTAATAAAAACTAAGCAAATCCATAATTTATCTACAACCAAACTCAATTCCCTTTCAATTTTCCTAACTTCTCAATGATCCAAGTTCTGAGTCATGCTCTTCTTCCTCTTTGTGTTTTTTTTTTTGTTTCTTTTCCCCACCAGATAACAAAAGCTAGTGCATACTTTTAAGCAGAGTAAAAGCTCAGTATGTGTTTAATGAATGAATGAATGCTACTACCTTGATACAAAAAGAGAAGCAAAGAAAATTTGAATATTGAAGTCACCTTCTAACTCCTCAGTCTGACATTCATGTTCTTTTTCACCTAAGGAAAATGTACGCACATAGTTTTAACTTCAGTGCTCCTCTAAAAGAATCCGCTATTGCAGTAGATCCAGAATATCACACATGCACCCCCTTCTCTTCTCTGGGCCTGTAAAATTTCTAATCCATCGGGAATGCTCTTCCATTATATTTTCGAGGGCATGTTACATATTCATGCTTCTTCTCTAAGTTCCTGTGTTATCTCCCTCTTCAAACTACATTCTAACATTTACTCCTGGGCATTCTGCCTATTATTTTATCGATAATATTTTAACACTTCATCTTTTCCCCTATTCAAATATATAATCTAATATTATTCACATATAAAATATTTACTGATACACTCACAACAATTTGCATTAATGTCTTTTCTATCAGAGCTCAGCAAAAAAAAATCAAATGAATGACTAGTACGAGATTGTGCTGAGAGTGTAAACAGAAGAAATTTTAGAAGATAGGGCCTGATTTCATTTCAAGATAACTTTCTAATTTTCAAAATGATATGTGGGTTTTTCTACCATTATCAGTGACAGGATAGATTTAATGCTCCTAGAATAAAATTCATTCTGTCTGTAGCTTAGTTTGGACTTCCCCAAAACAGAAACTGAGTCTATGATTTTAATGTAAATAGTTTATAGGAAAATGATTCTAGAAGCATAAGTAGGACATTAGTAAATGTGATAGGAAAGGGAAAGACACTAATACAAGAGGCATTAATGAGCAGGAGACTATTGAGAGAGCTGGACTCCATCCCTTTGGGATCACTGATGACACAATATAGAATACACCTCAGAGCTTTCTCACCTGGGGATTGAGGATCCTGGGATATTTATTTACCAACTTCCTTTGTCATTGATTAAGGTCCTACTTATACCTGACCTCACAATCAACTTTTCATTAAGAGCCTGGCATTTAGAAGCCACTGGCGGGCACAGGAATGGGGAGTGCCCAGAGGATAGAGCAAGATAGCAATAGTGCTTGCTGTCCCATGTTTCCTAAAGCATAAGCAGAGCCCTTATCAGAGAACTGTGTTGACAATGAATACTTTTATCATTTTCATACTAAAGGGGATGTCAAATGGCTTTACTTGGAGAACTATTTAGGAGAGTAATCATACGTAAACATGTCAGATACAGAAGAGGGTTTCTGAAAACAAAATGAAAGGAAAGAAAGTGACTCTGTCCAATGGAACTGCATCCTTTCTTCCTTCTTCAAAACTGTGTTGGTTTTAGCTTGATTTTTCCAGGATCAAGTTATTAAGGAACCTGGTGAAAAAAGGACAGGACTGGGAAGATGCCTTCTGAAAGATGGATGCAAAATGAAGAGAAAATATTCTGAATTTTTTCTACCTCACCACTGATAGGAAATTAACATTCATAGCATCTTAGACACAAAACTTTCCAGCCTGGTGACAGTTTTGTTATCCCCAGCCGAATTTCTATACTCTTATTTTTTCAAAGGTCTCTAAGATAAAAGAACATGGAATTGTAATTAGCAAGTTTCAATAGAGAATTAAAATCTAACCTTTAATCCATCGGTAGCGTCACAGTTATAATAAAGGTGGTATGCCCTGAAATACTTATGCAAAGAGGAAATACTACTGCTTTGCCAATAAAATTAGACAAACACTTTGGAAGAGAAACAGGGTGATTATTTTGTGAGGCAGAGCTAGGCTCTGTTTATTTTCCAGTGGCATCAACCCCTAATCCTTGTTATTGGCAAAGGACCAGATGAGTACACCTAATAAAAGACACAGGAGGGAGACTGTGCCCTAAGAATGGACTCTCCATGGGGTTCTTCCTTTTGACATATTTGTCACTTTACTCTAGAGTTTTCAGATAGCAGTTTTCTTTAAACAATATAATCAACTGATTCACTGAACGGTAAGATAAAATACCATTTTCTTGTTGGTTTAGAGCCTTCCCAAGGCCTGCCTGACACTTGGAGTATAATATTTACCCGACTCTCTGACGAAGATAAGTTTGTGGCTCTCTTGAGAAATAGTGGAACTTTGATTGCCACATTGTCAGCCATGTCTTGCTTTCCTTTCATGGAATTATGATTTTTTACTGAATAAAACAAAGAACTCTAAGGTGGTGGGTGCTGAGGGAGAAGTCTGGTGGAGAAGCTGGTTGAGTTGCCCTGATTTTGTCCCCCAGGTTTGTCCTTCCCTTGGTTTTCTCTTCTTTTCAATGTTGCTGATGTCTGCTCTCTCTTGCTTGTCAGATTTCGACTAGACTACCATCCTTTGGTTCTCTTTAATACATATTATCAAGACTCCAAGAGTTCAGAGTTTTACAAAATACTAAGGAAGAATAAATAGGAACTTATTTAAGGTAAAACAAATACATGTCATAAATTAAACAACAATAAAAATGGGAAGCGGGGAAAGAGAGACAGAGAGTGGGAGACAGAGAGCACTACTCCAAGCAACTATGGACTCTTAGATATGAGAGACAAAAAGACAAATCAGGGGGTGCCAAAGTGATGGGGGAGAGGTGGGAAAAGTGGAATGAAGAGAATTAACTGTGAACGAAGGGAGAAAAAAAGGGGTGGGAGGAATATTTGTAAATCTACTATGCTACTTATAAGTGTAAAAATGCCACTTACATATAACTCAAAACAAGTCATTTTCAAAATGCAATATCCCTTTAATAACAATAAAAACTAAAATTAAAAAAGAAAAAAAATATAGAGAATGAAACCGTATAGATTTTCACCAAATTTAGAAGCCATGTTTGAAAGTGTAAACTTCATAAATAGATGTCATAAGTCTTTCATTCAGAGAAGCACATAAAATTGAGTAGGCAATGATCTTCCAGAGCTGGTGAAACTTAGTACAAGAGACCTGCGCAACTGCTGATAAGGAGACATGCCACAGATTGTAGGGAAAAAGCAAACAGCAACAAAAATAGTGTCAAATATGACCTCCCAATGAAAAATCTCAAGAGAAACCCACAGGCAGTGATCCATACTTGAGCCACTCCCAGCATGGGATACCTTAATACAGTTTACTTCAAGGTCAATGCGGGCAGAAATATATTTATTTAAATAACAGTCAATGAGAATCTTGAGCAATGTTAGCCCACTCTGTTAGTCACAGAAATTTAAAAGCATTTTCAGTTAAAAGAACATATAACTAAGGCTCCCATAAATAATTACAGTCTCAAAAATCTCTGCTATTCCATTTTCTGCCAGAGCCTATCAATATTCTTATGCCCAAGACCTGATACAGCATCACAGAATCTTCATTGGGTGTTTGGCTACTCTGCTCACTGTCTATTTCTTAGTTTCTTTTTTCTACTGATGGGAACTGGTTTCTTAGATATCTTTATTATTTTGCAGTCCCCTCACTCACTCACCTGAAGAATTCACTTTGTTTTGTTTCTGTTGTATAAATGTAGACACAAATTCTGGTTTAATGACTCCTTAGGACTATCTAACTTGGAAAAGTTTTTTTGTTGTTGTTTTGTAACTTTTTCAGTATCTTTGCCTCATCTGTAAAATGGATCTAATAAATATTTTACTGGGTTGTCCTGAGAAATAGAATGAATTGCTTTTGTTTTATAGAGACTAACATCATCCACAACATGTGGAAGGTGCTAAACATAGTTCCTTAATGGAACATAGATTCATTCTCGGTACACAGTTGAATAATTTCAGACCCCAAATCTTGGACATGAGAAAAAGTTCATACAGGAAATTTTTGTCTCAGTCACTTTTCCTTAGAAAAATATAGTCACTGAATTGCCCAGTCACCCAGCTAGTCCCTGATATTCTTGAAACCAGCATCACATTTTCCTGATGTTGCTCTGTTTCTCCTTCTCTGTGACCGTTCTCCTCTGAAACTCATTCTCCTCCAAAAATATTATTCTATAGTTCTAAAAAAGAACTCTATTCATAAACCACATAAATATAGGACTATTTTGGGGTGGATGTAAAGAAAAATTGTGTATATATGATTGGAAAGAACAAATAGAACCAGCAAGTTTAACTTAGGAAAGAATCAACCACCATTAGACATATTGTTTTTGAGACATGACAATGATTTTAAAAGAGAGAGAACAAATTTGATTTGTCACTGAGCAATGTTTCCTTAACGAACATGAACAAATTGTTTTTCCTCCTCCTCTCCATTCTAGATAACATACACGGTGGTAAAGATTACTTGGGTCATAGGTGAGAGGATAGTAGGTGATCAGTATGACATTCTAGAAAACAGATTCAAATATGACCCAAGTGGTTGAAACCTTAGGGATTTAATATTTAAAGACCTGACTATGAGAGAAATAAAGAACACAGTAAACAATCCAAGAGTTTCAAGTGAAAATGAAGTTTTAGAAACTGAAACTGAAGTTGAAAATAAAGCCAGAAGTAAAAAAAATATAAATCTGGGGAATACAAGAGAAGGAGAGATGAGACCAGAATGAATAAGAAACATATTTACCTTGGGGAAGAAAATTTTAGCAGTGATAAGGCAAGTTAGGGAAAATATAAAGAACTTAAATAATTTTTATTCAAAAAATATTAATTGAATGCTGATTGTACCAGATATTGTGCTAACTGCCGAGAACTAGTGGTGAATAAGACAGTGGATTCAAAACAAATGGCCAAGGCAGAGTGTCAGATCACTTCATAATAATGCCGAATTTCCTTTGGAAATGAAAATAATTCTCTTTGCATTATGATGTCATAAGAAAGCTAAAGAAGAATAGGCTGAAGCTAAAAAAAAAAAAAAAAAGGGTTCAGAGGAAAACATTCAAAGGCCTCCACATAAACGGCACTTATTTCAGGAACTACCTATATATTTAACAGGGAAAGTTTCCTCTCAGACCCTGTAAAATAATTTACAAAGAAGCAATGGTGGCGTTATGCCAACTTGACATATAAGCTAGATTTTAGTTGTATATTTTCAAATAAAAAAGACAAATTTATGCCTTAAAAGTGTCTGTCTCTACCACTTATTTCCTTATGAAAAGTATCTGTCATTTAGACATTTCCATTGAGTATTGCTTAAATTTTTTCTTTCTTATTTTTTCTAAGAAAAATATTTCCCTTAAATGCCACGGCTTCTATCAAATGGCTAAAAGGAAGAACAGCAGTTATCGATTAAACATGCTCTTCTCTTTCTGAGTCTCTTTACTTAGGTTCAAGGCTGTAGAGACATATAGATTAAGAAGACAAATGACAAAAATATATTTGTAGTCATTTTCATGTTTGAACAGGTTAGAAGGATTTCATGTCTTGATTCTTCCAAGTACAAATGGCATTCAGACTACACAAAATAAAAAAATAACCTTCAGGATTTTAGAAATGTTATAAAAAAATCAGTCACATCAATGTGGCATAGTAGCTTTCTTAATAAAATAAATAAACCTTCACTGGGTGTGCCTTTGTGGCTCAGGCAGCTGAGACACTGGCACACTGACCACATAAAGCCCAAGGATCCAAGTTTGAGCTCTGGGGTCAGGGTGAAAAAAAACAAACAAAAAGCCCATTCAATTTGATCCCATTGCTATATGTGGCGGTGAGAATAATGACACAATGAACAAATACTCTAAGTTCAGCTTAACCTCACTCATTTTGAAAAAATGGTGAATTCATATGAATAAAATATACGAGATGTTCAACTAGCATTACACTACTCAAGTCTTTCAGCACACCAAAGTCAAGTTAATATTTGTAAAACATCACATCTGTAAGGTCAATAACAAAATTTCTTAACCCATGTCAACTTGGTTTGACAGCCTTATTTTCTACTGCCTCCTAACAGATTTTATTCCATTCTATGAGACACTTCCCTACAATTTTTCAGTCTGTCATTATGTTCTTTCTCTACCAAAATTTTCAGTTAGCACTCTCAATACCTGTCAGATTTTGACCTCTTCTTACCAGCTCATATAATTCAATATTGACAAGTATTGACAAGTTCTATTTTGTGCCTATCTTTGGGCTAAGGTGTCATGGAAGAGGAGGGAAGGAGGAGCGATTAGATAAACACGAATCTTGTAAGGAATTTGAAGGTCAAGATAAAGCTTCAAGAATTAATCCCAGGTCAAGATCATAAGTAATAAAAAGCTTAACTATGAAATATAAGGAAAAAAGTAATAATTTATAAGACTTAATTAACCTTTGTTACCCAACAAAGATATGTGTGTGTAAAATATGACAAAATGGCCCTCCAACTCTTTCAAAAGGTGTTTTATGGGGATTTTTATCTTTCTAGTTGTACTGGAAATCTTTCAGAGGCAGGAATTTTCATTTTGAGCATTCTAGGTCCTACCATAGTCATCACCATGTTGTTAGCTTCCAATAATGTTGACTGAATTTTAGTACAACTCACTTTTATTCCTATCAAATTTTACTTAAACCATTCAAAATGTGGGCAAATAAAGATGCTAAGGTACAACGCTAATATAAATGCATTCCTCGTCTTCTAATAATATATGTACTTCTATAGACCAAATGTTTGTGTTATCTTCAAAATTCCTGTATTGAAAGCTAAATCTCAGTGTGATGATATTTGGAGATGGGGCCTTGGGGAGGTAGATCATGAGCATGGAGCCCTGATGAGTGGGATTGGTGCCCTTACAAAAGAGGCCCTGGAGATGCCCTCTCTTCTCCAGCGATGTGAGAATACAGGGAAGAAATGGCCACCTATTAATCAAGAAATGGGTTCCCACCAGACCTCAAATCTGCTAACATTTTGATTATGGGCCTCTGAGCCTCCAGAACTGTAAGAAATAAATTTCTGTTGGCTATTAAAGCCACCTAGTCTATGATATTTTGTTAAAGCAGTCCTAATGGAAAAAGACATGTACATCATCAGACTGACTTATTTTGTTTTCATTGAAGAAACTTTGGAGTCAAAACTGTGAAACCCCAGCATGGAAATTCAAGCATTTATGGTAGCTCATCAACATTTAGAATAGAGTGCTGGGCACACTGAAAGAGAAACCAAGTCATTTACACATATTCCTAATTTAGTGCCATTGTACCCTGAGTAACGAGGAAATTAAATTTGTTTCCACACAAATAATTTTGCCTAGTGAGTCCTCATTATCCAAAGAGAACAAAAAGATTCATTGCTCTATTTATGACAAATTTGTTATGTAATTAGAAAATTTCACTTAAAATCTTTGATAATTAGATTTCATTAACAAGTGTCTTACAGTCTGCATTCTGCAAGCAATTTAAAATTCTTATTGATGAATGTAGAAAGTTATTGGAACTATTCTCTGATTGTTTAGAAATTGTCAGTTTTAATTTTTCTGGTTGATATTGTTGTCCTTGCTTATATGTTTCATCTTTGGTCAAAGGGGTATAACAAGTGCTTGCCTCCAAATTTGGTATAAGGTTAGTTTTTTTAAATATTCTATTAGCAGATGTATTCAGAAGAGTCTCGATAACATCTAATTTTTGTCCTGCAATTGGTTTGTTATTTTCTAGAAGGACCAAAATTTACCTGGACTACATCTTGAAACTTAGACAATCAAATTGTGTAATATTTTGATATTATGTTGGTTCATTGGTAACCAAACTAAAGTAAAACATTCCCCCTAAATATCGAAGCAGACTTTTCTAGATAATCTGGAAGTTAACAGACAAACCCTAAGTGTACATTCATATGCAACGCTTTGGGAATGAAGGGAACAAGATTCTAAATTAGAGAAACCTACAGGGACAGTGTAACACATGCCTAAACTAATTTCCTTTCTTTTTTTGTAATCATATAAAAGATGAGGAAATTATCCCTCCTACCTCAAAAATTTGTAAAAGAGGAGGAGAAATAATGTAATTTTTTTGAAGTAATAATTTCCCATCAAGTCACTGTAATGTTTCACATAGACTTAAAAATTTAGTTTCTCTCCTCCATAAAGAATGCTTCAACTATGGCTGCTTCTAAGACACTGGGTTACAAGGGCATTTTTCACCATGACCTCAATTATTAACCTACACTGAAATTTCTGCTATTAGCCTTCCCTTTACACTATTTCAGAGGTGTCTGGACATCCTTCAAATGGTTAAGTGATGAGACAATTGAGAGAAGGCAATGGTAATAAGATGGTCACACCATTGACAGTGGCTGCCTAGTTGTGATGAATGGAACAGTTTATTTTGTTCCCAAGTCATAGCGACCGACAAATTCAGTGTCAAAGTCAGAATGCAATTGGGTCAACCTCCCATTCCTCTCACAGGGACATCTCTTTAGAAATGGAGTTGTGATACTTTAGCTCTTTATTTCTGCTTTCCATTAATAGATTCTATTTTAATTTGGTTATCAATCACTAAAGAGGGCGTCTTTTAATGTACAACTTTGTTCTGTCTTCAGCTCTGAGGAACTAACTGTATTTGCATCTCTGTGTTCACAGCAGCACAATTCACAGTAACCAAGACATGAAACACACCAAACACATGTCAACAGGTGACTGGTAAGGAAGTTGTGGTGTATATACTCAATGGAATTCTACTCACCTATTAAAAAAGATGAAATTGTGCTATTTACAAGAACTTGGATGGAACTTGAAGTGATTAGGCTAAACAAAATGTCATAAAGAAAAAAGGAAGTACTTGATATTTCATTCATATATGGAATATAAAGAAATAAAATGAGTGAACTAACAAAATACAACAAAACACATGGGATGGAAGACTGTGGTTATCAGTGAGGTAGAGGGGGATTGAAAGTGGGGGAGGAAACCCCAGGTGGAAAGAGTGCAAAGGATAGTGGTAAGGGGCACTAGAACTCTGATGGTGAGTGTGGTGTGATATACATATTGACTGAGGTGTGAATTGATTACCCTAAAAATTATAAAATAATATAGGCAAAAGAATCCATAATCAACAACAACAAACACCAAATAAAGCATTGCGAAGAGTTGCAGAGGAAAAATAAAAAGCAAAACCAAAATTCAACTATTACTAATAGCCTGAGGGAGAGAGCTTCAAAGTCACATGTGTCCTCAGACTAGCTCTTTGACAGAACATTGAACCTGGGCAGTAGCTCTCATAGCTTTGCGAAGACAAGCCCAGTTACTGAAGATACCATATTTAGGAAAGCCCTAAGCTATGATGTGCATGTCAGGTATGTAAAGTTGCTCTTCGTAAAGATTAGAAATCCAAGATCAGTTTAGAAATCCAAGATCATTCCCTCATAAGCAACTCTATCTAAAAATGTGGTTGGCATTTTACCTTGATCAGGTTTCCAGAGGAACAGAATTAGCAAATTAACCAACATCAGATTCTGACACAGAAAGGGAAATGGGGTGTGAGCAGAAACACAGTCTGAAAATGTTTGTAATACCAGTGAGACAATCTAATGGAAATGGAAGTTTGACATTTGAGGAATTCTGGAATTCAGCTGAGAGATACAAATTCAGACTGTAAATATAAATCTGGGAGTTGTTTGCCTACAGGTGCTGCTCAAAGATCTCATCTAGAGTAAAAAACTCAGTGAGAAGAGGAGAGAGAAGAAAATCCAGGATAAAGTCCAAGCCTAATATTTAGACATCTAACAGAAGACTCAGGAGTAGTTGTGCAAGAAGTAGGAGAAAAATCCATGAAAATGTCCTGCAGCAGGAGCCTGTAGACTGAAGTGTCTTCTCAAAGAAAGGGGATGTACTCAACTTTGTAAAATGATAAGAAAAAGGATACATTCAACTTTGTATAATGATACTGATATGATGATTAAATAGTGTTTTTTGGCTTTGCCAACTTAAAATTGCTGATTACTGGCAAGAACATTTTGGCAGACTGGTGAGAGCAGGAATCAGATTGATTTGAGTAGGAAAATAAATGAAAATAGCATGTATAGAACTCTGAACAAACTTACCTGATGCATCTTTTCTCAACTGTACAAAATGGCTGTTGTCTCACCTAAAAACCAACTTTACCTCAAAAATAAGCTGACAAGAATTGTATTTGTTTCTTATGGACAGGAGACTCACATCCATAAGATGGGCTCTGAGTTTTGTCTGAGTGGTTGCTTTCCATCTCTAGTCATTACTTACAACTTCTTAAGGACATTCTCAGCCCTTGTTATCTTAATGCAAAGGCTTCATGTTTCACTCAGTGACAAATGAGGCTAATATTCTTCACATTCCTGAATGTGACAGGAGATGTCCTTACATAAGGGTGCACTTTTTTTCTGTCTCCCTGTATTACGCATTGGCATTAACCACTTTTAGGCTTGATTTGTCCTTGAGCTTCCTTCTTTTCTATCTATTACAGCATTCATTTTCAGGGTTACCTACATTTTTAAATACTTGTTCTGTCAAAGAAAATTAGGATTCCTAAATCCTTTGGAACTTCAAAAAATCAGTGATAATCACTTTTTAATATCACTGCTGTATTAGAAATTGCATTTTGCTCTACTCTTGTTCAAGTCTTTGCTGATTATGTTGGCTGCCATAATTGTGCTGTCCCATAGTCGTTGACAAACTAGTTCAATATCATGTGCTGTCCTGACTGCAAAATAATTGTAATTCCATATTTTTAGTCTGACAGACTCCTGCAGTCTGCACTGACTGTGTTAACTTTAATCTGAACAGTTCTGTGGTCTATAGTTTCAGGAAATACAGGGATCCATTTATTGAATTCACATAGTTTTAGTTGAGTTCAATGAACTATTTATTAAAGAAATAAAAAATTATAATCCTGGGAAATAAATATTAATGAGTTCTAAACATTTTTGACTGTGCACCATTTGTAAAAAAAAAAAAAAAGCTTACATATATACAACTGCTTTGTAACTATGAACAGTATAACGCGTAGAGTTGAGATAAAGAGATAAAATAAATATTGTAAATATTTAGCAAATATACTATTTACTTCTAGTCTCCATTTTCAAAAGTTGCTTCTATAGCTTCCTCTGGCCATTGTTTATCTTGGTCAGTAATTCGAAGGTATTTATAGTCTGAAGACTTGCATCTTAGGTTCTAGAGAATTCTCACCCATGATTTCTTTCAATATGACTTCTCTAGTAGTATTATCTGTATTTTCTCCTTTCTGAATCTGTAGTACATGCGTGTTGAACTTGCTGAATCCTCTTCATTTTGTAAGTCATCTTTCATATCCTCCGTTTTTGTCTTTGAACTGTATTCTTCCAGGTCACTACTCTTTCATCAGCTATTTAAGTCTTTTATTCAATGTATGTAATTTTCTTTTTACTTCAGTAACTATTTTACTAAGTTCTAAAAATTCTAATGGCAATTCTAATGCATATGCATCTTACTTAATTATCATTTGTCTTAGTTTTATTAACCCCTCTTCATGCTTTGAAGTTCTCATTCCACTATTTCACTTTCAAAGGATATTAAGCACATTTATTTCAAATTGTCTTCAAATCATTCATTGATCCCTATTTTATGCAATTTAGATCCCTAAGCTTGCCAAATATTAGTATGTTTTTCATTGTATTAACTTTCTCAGGTAGTCAGGGAAATGGTCAGTGTAAATTCATAGTAGTTTCATGAAGACCCAGCTTGATGGTCCTGTTAGGGCAAGTCAGCTTAAGGATACCATTTTATGTTCCTAACTTCAGTTACTACTTATTCCATGGTTTCTTGTTTTTTTGTTTTTGTTTTTGTTTTTTTCTTTAAAGCATCTCTACCATGATCTCCAGATGTATCTTCTCCTAGAATTTGAAATAGCTGTTGTCTTCATTTTTGTTAAGTATTTACCCAGCATAGTATGAGACCTGAGCAGAAGGAGAGGATTCAACCTATCATCAATTCTCACGTCACTCTCTTGAATAAGAAGTCTTGTTACTTTCAATCCAATAATCAACCAAAGGAATAAGAAAGAAAAATGCAGTTGAGTAAGGAAGTGGATCAAAGTCTCTTTAGAAGATATCCAACTACTGCATATCTAAAATGACGTTCTAAGCAGGCATGGGCTCCAGGAAGCCGATGTCTGTGGTCTGAATGCTGGACTGGCCATTATGAACATCTATTCTTAGCTCTGCTCTTGACTTTTGAAATAGCCTGGGGTAAAAGCTTCTGTCTCAGCTTTTTTATTGATGTTTCTCACTAACCTCAAAAGATTTTTCCCCTTGATTCTATTTGAAAATATACCTCTACTATGAAACTGATGACAAGTTTTTAAGCCCCAAATTCTCTTAACTCGGGAAAAGATATTAAGTAAAAAAAAACAAAAAAGCAAAAAAAAAAAAACAAAACTGTTCAATGAAGGCTTTTCTTCTAAACTTCTTAGCAACAAAAAGCTCATTTCTTTCAACTTTCTTCATATATCTCATTAACCAACACTTTTAAAAATGTATTACTCTTTCACGTTCTGGTACCAATTTCCTAAAGTGTTTAAGTTTCCAAGTAAGATTAAAATTTCTAACAAGAATTTGACCTTAAAATACTATATAAATGTCTAATAAAAATAGATTATAAATGTCAGTTGTTTTTAAATATTTCATTAAAAAGTTTTTTCACATATGCAAGGAATAAGAACAGTGGAAAGAAAAAGCATATATAAAATGCTTATAAGGTTAATTGAATCTATTAATATGGGAAGGAACATCATAGGTTTTATAAAACCTATGAGTAATTTTTAAAATTTACCATCAATGAAATAATGAATGAGAAAACGGGCAAGGAAAATTATGGTTTATTTTCTTCTACATCATCCTTATTTATCATTTTGGTAGGAAAATAATCTTTCTATAAATAATATATGCTATTACTGTTATTTTCATACATTCATCTGCTATATTTTTATCACCATAACAAAATGACTTAGGCGCCAACAGAGCTTATCAACAGTCTCTATCATCTTGAACACCTTGCTTCTCTACTAGGTGTGAGGCAAAAAGGGTAGTAGGAGCATAAGTAACACAGGCCTGAAAAGATCTACTTTAGAAAGAACCCAACAAAGTCCTCTTTGATGTGCATCTGACCAGCAGCTACATCCAGTTATGTTTCCTAGCTAAGGCGTCCTTTAAAAAAACATGATGTAAGATGAATTTAGAAAGCATATGTTTTAAAAATATGTGCAAATTAAATATGTGCTCATTCATCCCCTTCCCAAATTAAGTAGAGAGATTGATTTTAAAGTATGAGAATGTGAAAGGAGACAAAAAGATATCCACAAATATCTGGAAGATGAAAAGTGGATGAAAAAATGATCATAAATGACATGAAAGAGCAAAGAAAGCTGAAATCCAAGGGTCCAAAGGCATGGATACTGATGAAAATAAAATCATTCCACAGAGCCCTGAAAGTACAGAATTTAGAAGCACCAAGTATCATAATAGATAGAGACCATGTGAAATGAGAGGAACATTTGTCAAAAGTCTATGAATCAGGACACACCCTGGTGGCTCAGTAAGCTCAGTCAGCAACTGGCCGGTGAAACATGTGAAGTCCAGGGACCCAGGTTTGTGACCCGGTGTCAGGGGCAAAAACAAAATATGAAAAAAATAAATAAATAAAATGTTTCTTCCTTCTTTCTCTCCCTTCCTACCTACCTTCCTCTTGAAAAAGCAAAGTCTATGGATCAGAGCAGTTAAGACTGATGGGTCTCTTCCTCCATCCTGCACAATAGGGAAAGAATTCCTCCCTTCAAACTGGAAGGTGAACAAGGGATTTGTTGTGGAAAAATTGATCCAGGAAGGGCATGTGTATGATAGAAATTAAAGGTGGACAAATATCACTCAACAGTGGAAATCTCAGCTCCATTACTAGCTTAGTTTCCCAGTGCTAGAAGCCTAAATAGGCAAAACTAGAATATTCTTTTCTGGATAAACTGAAGAGTTTCTGAGGAAAAATACAAAACTTCTACAAAGCAACCTAAGGAGACATCTACCTCTGTGAACAAACTGCTTACTACCATCCAATCACTTTAGAGTGAATTTTGAGTGGATAAACTACATCTGCAAGTCCCCTCCCACACAAACACACACACACAACATCATCATTATCATCACCATCATTATCTTCAAACTTCCAATAAAATTCTTTCTGGTCTCATTCTTTAATATGAATGGACATCCAAGGATCATCAGATATTTGACTAAAACCTCCAGCATTAATGAGACCAAAACAAATGAGATATGGGACCTCTGAAGATACAGGTTAACAGAAATTTTGCAACCAAATACATAAAAATGAACAGGGAGGAAAGGAGAAAAGAAGCAACAAAGCAAATTTTCTCAGAGCTAAAAATTTAAGTCTATAGACTGAAAAGGTTGACAAGTACCCAGCAAAGCATATAAATGAAAAGAAGTCATCATCAGAGTTCAAAACACTAGAGTTTAAAACAGGAATTTCTAGAGTTTACAGATACTACTTACAAACCAGTCTAACACAGGGAGTCAAATTACATTTTATTTCTTAACAGCAATACTGTTGCTAAAGACAATGCCTTTATATTCTTAGATAAAATGATTTCCAACCTAGAATTCTATACCCAGTCCATGTATCAATCAAACATGAACATAAAATAATATTTTCTGACATGTAAGGACTCAAAATCTCCTTATCACCCTTTCACATAGAATGAAGACATATCTTAAGAACAGTAGGCGGTATATTCAAATGATTAAGTTATAGACCCTGGAATCAGTATACTGGATTTGAATATTGACTTCCATTTTGCAGCTGTATGTCACTGAGAAAACTAGCTGTGATATACCTCAACTTCCTCATCAGCAAGTTGTAGAAAATTATAGCACCTAGCTCATAAACATATTATAATTCAGTGAGTCCAGGCATATAAACAGTACCTGGCACATAGAAAATGCCAATCATTATATTTGCTATATCACAGAAGATATAGATTTAGTCCTAGGGTATGGAGAATTCTATACACCATTCAAAAAATATGATAGTTATACACAGAAAATTTATAGGCAAGTGAAAAATCTTTGTAAGCATTTGAAACACAAAAGTCATAAAGCAAACCACTTTTGAATGTAATCTTTGACCTTAGAACAAAACTATATGAAGTACAAACTGAACAACAGTACCTACTGATAGGAGCACCAACTAAATAATTTAACCAAAAATGGCAAAATAATTATAATGAGAGAATGCTAGGGGTAGAGGTGAAAAGCAATAGGAATTAGTAAGAGAGCTAAATCCTCAAGTACTATACCAAGAAGTCAATTCATGGTACCTGAAATCAGGAAGCACCAATATAAGATTATTATTGAGAATGATGGAGATAAATATAAGAAGATGCAGCTAAATGGATATTAAGAGTTGTCTTCTCTACAGGAAAAGAACTGGATGGGGACAGAGAATCTTCTGATTTTCAACATAAGCCTTTTGTACTATTTAAGTTGTAACTGTTACTTGGCTTACAAATTAAAAATAGTAAACTAAAATCTACACAGAGTAACTAAAAGGAATCAGCATATAGAAATGCATTCATTCATTCAAACAGTGCTGAACCCCTACTGTATGTCAAGATGTTGGATTCTAAGTATATTATAATGTAAACAACAGTCTTAAGGTTAAGGAGCTCACAAATTAGCAAGGGAATGCACCAGAAAATTCTTTACAGGAGACAGTTTGATAAATACGATAATAGCAGTATGAACAAAGTACTCTGGAGAACAAGTGACAAATCCACTTTCTCTTCCTAGTCAGGTGAAATTTTTTAAACAGTGGTTTTAATAGATAATATACAAGTGTTACAAAAGTTAAAAAGTGTGAAATAGTAAATATAGTGAAATTCAAATCTCCCACTCATGCTGGTCTCCAACAACTTGTCACCCCCTAAGAAGCAATCATTGTTATCAATTACTGGGTATCTTCCCAAAGATATTCACACTTTGAACATAAGTATAAATATATATATATTAAAATACAAGCATTAAAAAATGCTTGCATACAGATAGATATCCCTAATACATATTACTGCATGATAGATATTACTTAAAATGCTGTGAAGATTATCCCACAGAGAACAAATAGAGCTATCTTAATATTTTTTAAATGCTGAGAGAATATTTCCTTGTATCATTATTTAAACAGACCCCCACTGATGGACATTTAGGTTGTTTCCTATGTTTTAGTACTGCAAGCAATGCTGAAACTTCTTAGTGTACATTTCACTTTGCAAACGTACAAGTATATCATTTGGATATGTTCCTAGAAATAGCCTATGTAAAAGCAAGTTTCAAATAGTCTTCATAATGAGAGTGACAGTTAATCTAATGACAGATTTTAATTGGTAACTTAAGTGAACATTTTCAATAAATCCATATAGATTTTAAGAGTATTTTAATCTTGAGTCTCATTGAATCAGTAAAGGAACATTGTGTTAATCCATCATTGAAAGTAAATAAAACCCCTCCCTGTTCACTAATCAAGGTTTTAATGGTAAACACCTATGAATGTTTATCAGACTAAAAGATGGTGTTTCCTATCACTACATATAGAAATACTTGTTAGCAAAACCGAAATGTTGTCTGATCACACCAATGGGCACTTCTCTTTCACAATATATCCTGCTGTTCGCTTCCTATTCCTGGGCTTACGGGTGGATTATATCTCCTTCACTCTTCCCTTGACAAACCAAAACTCCAAGGCCCTGACCCAACCCCAGAACAATGCCACAAAATTAAAATCTGGATCTACTTTCCATTTAAAATGTAAGTTGCTAAATAACAATTTAAAGTTTCAATTTGAGTAATATACTTAAGCAGACCTATGACATGAAACATACCCTATCTGGTTATAAAAGATTTATTGTTGAGGAAGTTTGCCTCTGAAGCATCTACTGCACTCCATACATAAAAGGAACAGAGAACTAATTCTATAAACATCAGGAGCAGCATCCTATATGGTCTGGCTGTTTTTTTCTTCATTTGGTAAGTAGACTATGACCTATGAATTGGGTAAGCCATCCTTTCTCTTCATTCTATAACTCAATACCATTTTTATCATGATATAAGATTTCCTGGCCTAGGAACTCAATAGCGGATGTAAGGTGATGAAGAAGTAAATAAATTATATTAAGTTGTACATGATAGAATTGGAAATGACTGCATTATTGAGTTTTGACCCAACTATATTTCTTTCAAAGTTCTTGGATAACCAAAGCAGAGTCTTAATGAGAAAATAATTGACAAGCTAGACCATACTTTGTATATAATAAAATAACAGCAATTCTCATCCCAGAATGGGAAGGTCATGTGATTCCATTTCAGAGATAAAATTTCAGTTGCTTAATGTGCCGCTTTCTAAGAAGCAATATGGCTTAGAGATTATGGTTTTGTCAGAAAAGCACTGGAGTATTAGAGAGTTAATGATCTTTAGCTTGGTATCAATTCCTCAATACTGAGGAGATTCATTAATTGACAAAAAAGGAAAAACTGCTTATTATAGATACTAGTAGAAATTTTAAGTTACATCTTTGTTAAAAAGGGAAAACTGTTTTATGTGCAAAGAAAAGAATAACAAAAATTTTCTTTCTTTCCCAAATATATCTTTTTAAGGAAAAAAATCATGGGTGGCTCAAATGTTAACATTAAGACTATGGATAATTCAAAGTGATAAAACTATGAACCTCTCCTGTCTATATCCTTAGTGATTTATATGATACTTTATGCATAGAAGTTAGCTTTTTAATGTCTTAGTTTTCCTGTTGAAGACCAGGGAAAAACTGCACATGAAGTAAAATATTCAGGATTGTAGGGGAAATTCTGTCCGGTATTAAAAATTAGTTCTAAAGAGAAAGATGCATTGATTGGTAACTGAGGATTAACAATATCAACAGAATAAAAGAGGAACTCTGACATCTTGGGTCGTTAATGAATCAATTTACAATCACTGGGATTTCTACAGCACAAAATAATGACCTGTCTCCTCATACAAACTGTTAACTCATTTATTATCCTTTCCTGGTGCCACTTGTGGGCAATCGAATGAGTGAACTGATAGTCCACGTTCAGACATTCTTAGTAGGGAGGTCACACAGTGGAACAGGCTACAGAGGCAACTAATCAACAACTATTGTACAATGATTGGAAGAATACTCCAGTCCTTAGTAAATTCTTACAGCAAAAGTTTCCTTCTTTGTTAATGTCCAATAAGTCAAATCTTCAGGAGCCCTCAAATATGAGTATCCTCCATAGCCAAATGTAAAATATCATCCACAGGATATTCAGGATGACATTGTCTCTTGAGTATGAATCTCTTTGGCTATTTGTTTGGTCAATAAGGCATAATACTCAAGAGATTACTACGGAAATTAGATTTTTAATTGCTACGGTTTGACAAGGGGAATGAATGACATTTTCCCATGTAGTTACATGAGTGTGTAATGGTTCATAATACACAAATATATCCACAAAAGAATGTTCCATCTCTGAAACCTGATGAGATCTTTTCTCTTTATGTCTGTTTGCCTCCTGGTTAATCAGTTGAAAGTTGAATGTGCCATTTTGTGCTTCTATGATGTGCCAAGCATTAGTTAAGCACATTACCTCATTTAATTCTTATCACCTTGGGAGAGTATGCAGGAAAGACTGAACATCTTTAGCTTGATGCTATCCTTTGAAAGTTCTTCTTACATGTTTAACCCTTGGTGGACAACCAGGAACTTGGATTTCAGGAGGGTTTCCACCATTCCCAGTATTTGTAAGAGTAGCTCACTGTGCCTAAGCCATGTGTACAAAAATAATATGGTTTATGTTGAAGACCTGCTTTCCTTTGAGGTGTCTAGAATTTGATACATGCTATGAAGAGGATCCCCAATAAAAAGTTCTAGCTTTTCAGCTATAATTTACTTCTCTGGTTGGCAATATTTCACGTTATCACAATTCATTGTTAAGAGAATTAAGCGCGTTCTGTGTGACTCCACTGGAAAGGGCAATTGGAAGTTTAAACGTGGTTTTTCTAGATTTATCCCCATGTGCCATTTCCTTTTCTTAATTTTGATTTGCATCATTTCACCATCGTAAATGATAGCTGTGGGTATCACTATATTCTGAGTCCAGTGGTTCCTCTTAGTGAATTGTTGAACATGGGATTGGTCTCGGGGACTCAGACACAGAAAGTAAGTTTATTATCCACATAATACAGAAGACAGAACTGCTAAAGAAAAGGTAAGGAAATCCCAAATTTCTCATCAAGACTTTTAGTTAATATCAAAGATGATTCTGGGGGATATAACAGTGCTTAATATTCCAGTATTCCATTTCCTTATAGTTGCCTGTTGTCAGTATTCAGTGACATTGGGCTTCCCCCTTCCAGGTATAAGTAATAATAAAAACATTTACATGTATTCACATATGTACAACTAAACATTAGTGAACAAACGACTGATCAGTGGAGAAACTTAGCCTGCTACTTGTCTTTGTATGGCCTGCATACTAAGGATGGCTCTATAATTTTAAGTGATTTTAAAAAGGCAAAAGGGTGAGCACTTTTGTGTGCCCATACCAGGTGAGACACTGGTATGCAGACTATATAAAACCCAAGGGCCTAGCTGTGCAAACTGGGACCAGGGTAAAAAATACATACATACTGATAAATAAATAAATATTCCTTTTTCTCCTTTCATCCTTCCTTCCTTTAAATGCTTCTTTCTCCCCTGGCTTCCTATAATAAAAAGGTAAAGGAAAAATAATAGTTTATGACACTGAATTTTTGAGAAATTCAAATTTGAGTCTACAGATGATATTTTCTTGAAACGTATCCCTGCCCATTGGTTTGGAGATTCCTACGGCTGCTTTCATGCTATATGACAGAGTGGAGCAGCTGCAGCAGAGCCCAAAAGGCTCTCAAAGCCCCTCACAGAAAAGGGTTAGAATTTCCCTTCCTTCAAGTTCAAGGCTTTTTTCTCTGAGATAGCTTTATGCCATTTGTACTGTTCTCCCACATATCATTTTTCTAGTTCATTTATCCTGAGAAAACTTCCTCAATCTCCTAAAAGCCAGAGCCCATGGTTTATATTTCTAGTCCTGTAAACTTGAAGAGAAATCACTTCGTTTCTCTGGACTTTAGCTTCTTTATTTGAAAAAAAAAAAATAAGGGAATAGTATATCCTTATAGAATAATTATAACAACTTTAAATGAAATAATAAAGATTAAAATTATTTAGTTCCAAGTAAGAACTCAAGAAATGATACTTGCTACAAGTTAGTTGTATTTTCTATAATAAATCAGTGATCCCTTTGCCTCCTAGTACAGTGAAGAACTTATAGTTAAAAAAATAATTAGCATGGCAATATAGGAAGTAACCAGAATGTCAGTGGGTAATCAAGAGAATTTGGGCTGATTTGTTACCTTCTCAGTTTCAGCATCATCATTGCTAATAGTCCTAATACATGGTTGTCTTTGAAGGGCACTTCAAAGAATCAGGTAGATCTTTTCTTAGATACTTGGTATAAAATGGTACTCAGGATCAAGACATCACTTCCATGATCCCTAGAATCCAGCACCTTTGCATCATAGAGACTTCCAAACTCTGAATTTTCAGCATTATAGTTTGCTCCCAAAAAACTCATGTAGACATTGCAAGTCATTTTGAAGAGGCTGTCCTATATCGCAGTGCACTTTCCTAATTATCCACTACATACCATCCCCTGCTTTTATCAGATTGTCACTGACCTAATTTGTAAAGGCTCTCATTAAAAGCCTTCATCTCTTTATCAGCTTCTTTTTTCTCCCACAGAATGATCTAGGTCAGAATGGCCCAATACAACCAGCTGGAAAAATTACAAAGACACTCAAAAACCTTCTGAAGGGAGACTGCAAGAAGTGGAATTTTTAAGAATTGGTGATAGAAATGTGCTAGCTAGGAGTGGGTTTGGTATGACTTCAGGGATAAAAAAGTACTTTAACAAAGTACTTTAATAAGGTACTTTAACAGAGTATAGCACTGCTATACTGGTAACAAACTGCTGCTCCATCTTACTTACAGAAAGGTTTTAAGAATCCCAAGTCACGACACTTCAGATTAATAATACCTGCATTTCAGGGGATACTTTATTTTGACCATTGTGTTTCATGCAAAAACATATGAATTAAACAATTCTTAATAATAAAATAATTCAATTAATATTTATTGAGCTTACTATGTATACAACACTACAGCCATGGAGGCTGTATCCCTTAAGTATTCACATAATAATAAGGCACAATAAATAAATTGAAAATCTCATGGTACACAACACAAAGCATTTACTTCTTGATCACAAATCTGATGTATCTGAAAAGGGTCTACTTAAGTAGATCTGGTTTTATTCCACACATCACTCATGCTCTTCTTGGGACTGGCAGGCAACCTAGAAAAAGCTACTCTCAGACAATGGCAGAAATGCAAAAGGGGGCCTCTTTGAAGTTTAGTTTCAGAACTGGCATACCATTCCTTCTGTCTTATTCCCAGCAAGTCACCTGGTCAATTCCAAAGACAAGGCGTATGGAAACATCTTCTGCTCATAGTGAGACTACGACTAATTGATGACTAGAAGAGAGAAGAATTAGGACCAATATGTCTACTTACTACAACAGCCTCCATCATTTTAGAGATCATCTAGTCTAAACGTCAAATTTTAAAAACAAGAAAACTGATGACCAGAAAAGTTAACTGACTAGTCAGGGGAAACCATTTTTGCACATATTCCATGGGTCCTCTAAGAGTTACAAGAGCTTAGAAAGACTGAATGACATTACCTATCATAAACAATACTTAACTGTTAGATTGTATTGACAGGTTATGGAACTGAGACAAACCTAGAAGGCAATTAAGGGAAATTTAAATAGGCAAGAAAAGGAAGTTGAGAGAGAGGCAGTATCCTGGTGGACAACTGGATAGTGGTAGTGATCATGAAAACTATGATTCAAGGAATAACGTAAGTCCCTTGGAGGATTGTGGGGAAAGACAAAGATCACCTCCAGAACAGAAACTTAGGTAGAGGATGTTTGAGAGTGGAAAAGTCCTTCCTTATTTCTGATGTCCTTGGCCTTCTCTCTACCTGCTTGTATAGCCCTTCCTAGTCAGGGCGCAAGAAGGACTTGATTGCATGTAGTATTCCCCTATCTCTTGGCAGACATCCTTTCCTATAAGAAAATGTCTCACACTTCTTTATCTGCCAGTTAGTGACAGTTGAGAGTCCCTGAAGGTAAACCAGGATTCTATAATAAGAAGCCCCCCTACCTCAGCTTTCTTTTCTTGTAAAAAAGAGTGAAACCACCTGGTGAGTTGAGAAGCTAATCCAAAGCCTCTTTTACTTTGAGAAATGAATGCATAGGAAAATGAAGGTAAATTAATGCTAAGTAACTAAATCATTGCCCAGAGACTGTTGTGAATGAAATGCCCAGAGCTGAGTATCCATTAAAATGAAAGCTGTATGCTCCCTGCTCTAAAGATCAAGGGATGCAGTGATGATATTCCCCAGACTCGGGGATACTTTACATGATACTTTACATATTACTTTAGAATTTTTCACGCAACATAAGTGCAATGATACAGCTCCACAGAAATGCTGTCTCATTCTCCTCTAGCTCTTATCCACTGCTCTGAGTCTTCTCCAAATATGTCACCTTTTGTCAAACAATTTCTCTAGTGTGTCACATTTCTCGACACCTTGATGCTTTTTGCACATGTTAACCCATCTGCCTGGAATTGCCCTGAGTCTCTTTTTCTGCAAAGAAAACTAATTCTTTGAGACTCAATCTCAGTGTTACCTCTTATGGTAGATCTTCTTTGTCCACTCCTACTTTCTATATATACAGCCTCCCTCTACTCTGGTTTTGATCATCATTATTTTTTAACATGTGAGTTTCCCCTAGGAAACTATAGGCTATTTAAGAATAGATGTTATCAGATTCATTATTTCTTGTTGGCATAGAACCTAGCAGTGTCTAATAAGTTCTAAAAGATTAATGGTCATTGAATGAATGGAAGATAGGAGTGGGGGAAAGAGAAAAAACACAGAAGGATGGAGGGAGAGAGGGAAAAGGAAATATATACTGATTTCCTCCTAACTACTAGTTCTCAATAGAGTAGCTTCTCCATTTCAAGAGAAAGGAGTCTTGTCCTTTTTTGTTTTTATTTTTGCCTTTGTGACTCTTCTAAAGCAGGTAACTTCTGTTTCATTTTGCAGAAGTCTGTTCCCTGAGTCATCAAGTATAAGAGGCAAATAGAAATGGGAGACAAAGCCAAATGGATCAGAGTTCAAAGAGACATTGATAGAACAAGGACCAAGAGCACAAGTGGGAATGAAGAAGGGGGGAAAAAACCCACCAGAATCCAAGATAAGGTCCTGATGAAGGCTGGAGTCAGAGACCTGTGTTGGCGGAGTAACTTGGCTCACACAGAAAAGGTAAGGTGTAAGAAAATGCTTTTTGTTGAACTGGTGCAGTTGTAATGGTAATGCTCCAACAACCTGAAAATAAAGACCAGATGATTGAGAAACTAGCAGAGGGATGAATAACTTGTATGTATCGTGGATAAAGATCTAATATTTAATAATTATAATAAATAATCACAAACTGATTATTCCATTTCCATATGACCATGTTATTTACTGGTATTTATTTATTTCTAATGAAATTTGGCTATTATTAAAGTCATTGTATCTCCCGTGAAGTATGCTTTGTTTTTTGGCAAGTGCACAAAAACTTATATTTGCAGTTCATAGTTGAGATCTAGACTCAGTGTCACCAAATGCAAGCCGAAAGCTATGCTTAGGGGCTGACACAGAAACATGATAATCATCTACAGCTAATAATAATTCATGAATTTGCAAAAAATTTCTTGCTATTGGTATCATCTAATTTTGGTACATTACCAGAACACAGAACCACACATCGTTAATACTACAACAAAGAATCTTAACTTAAACAACCATATCTTGACTATTAAGAAATCACAACTCCTATGATCTTAATTATCTAAAATACCATCTATAAAGCTTTTAATTATATACATGAAAGCATATAAAATAAAGATGGCTCAGTAATTAAAATAAATGTTAGAAAATATATATGTTAAAGCTGATATACTTTACCTGATCTAATGTCCCTTAAGAGCCTATTTACTGCTATTCAAAGTAAAATTGTAATTGACTGAGGTAAATCTTTCTTTACCTAAGAGAAAATAATAAGCAAAGCATAAAAACTAGGTAGGAAAAATTTTCTGAAGGCAGGCAACTTATCAGTACAAAGAAACAGAAATTAAAGAAGGGAAATCAAAACTATAACAATTCTTCAAAAATTAAACTGAATTATCATATAATCTAACAATTATGCTTTGAAGACTATTCAAAATAAGCGAAAGCAGAAACTTAAACAGATTATTTGTACAACTATGTTTATAACAGCATGTTCACAATAGTAAAAAGGTAAAATCAACAGCAAGTGTCTATTAGCTAGTGAATGAATAAAAACAAATGATGATTATCTACAATGCAGTATTATTTGGCCTCATGAAGGAAAGAAACTGACAAAGGTTCCAACAAGAATGAACGTACAAAACAGTATGGTAAGTGAAATAAGTCAATCACAAAAGCACAAATATCGTATGAGCTCACTTATATGAGTAACGAATAGTAAAATTTGTAGACACAAAAATGAATGGGAGGTGGGAGGAATGATTTTAATACATGCAGTGTTTTAGTTGAAGATGAAGAAGTTCTGAAAAGTCAATGGTGGTGATTCTTGTACAACAATGTTAATGTACTTAAAGCTGCAGAGTTCTGTGCATTTAAAATGGTTGAATTACTAAATTTCATGTTTTCTATATTTTACCAAAATCAAACACAAGAACTTCAAAGCATCAGTAGTTGGTCCAGAGAGTACAGGCACAAAGAACTGTGCACATACAAATAGCTTCTTCCAAATATCCCTGTATGATATATAATTTATGCTAATAATAATAATCCTGCATCATTAAATGATTAAGCTCTATTGATCCACAGAGAGGGAGAGAGAGAGAGAGAGAGAATAATCCTTCTGAAAAAACTGCATTAAAAGAAGCTGAAATTTAAATATTAATCATTATATCCTTGTTAAGGGCAAATTCCACGATTAAAAAATGAATCTGAGTTCTTTGCATATAAATATTAGTTATCATTTGCCAAAGTAGCTAACATGGTACCTTGAATATAGAAATTAACTATTAATATTGATTTTATTTGCTTATCTTTTAAATGGAAAAAAAATCTTATAAAGTTTATATCTCTTATCAACTTTTCTATTAAAGCATTGTCTTTAAGTGTATTTGTTAAGCTTGTCAGCAAATATCACAGTAAAATCAATTCATTTTAGAGGGACAGAAACCCAAGCTTTTCATATCCTGTTCTACCTTCTGGTAAAAAAGGTTCCTTTCAGCAGGAATAAAAATAATTTTTGCCCAAACATTAGTCAAGGAAAAAAAAAAAAACAAACCCTGAAAGCAATATTCTGGAAAGGTCCTAAATTTTCGATAAAAAAGCAATCAAAATCAAAATGTCCTCTGTCAGGGTCAAGGACCAAGGCATCACCCATTGAGAGGCTCCTGGAGTTTCAGCTCGAAGCAGTGTCTTTTTGGATATAACATCAGATTTAAAATTCCACTTAGGCACTTGTGAGGCTGATGTACCTGTAAGGAACATTTTTCTCATTTATAACATTGCCTTTTTCTTTTGTCATGATGACATTTTGTGGTCAGAGTAGCATAAAGGAAAAACACAATCTGGGGTTTAAGACATAAAGCAAAGCTCTCATCTCACTCTTGCTGAATGTCAGCAGCCTAAGGGTGGCCGCTTTACTTGCTGAGGACTTGAAGACTATGTCTATGTCCATTTTAAAGCTACATTGTAATGGAAAAGCAAACTCAAATATCAAAATGCATGAATACTGATTGCTTCTAAAGGGGCACAAATATCTATGTCCTTAACTACCTGAATCAGAATAATGACACAGAAAAATATAATGCAAAGTTGTCAATGAAGAGAATCCTGGAAAAAATAATGAAGACTGGTTCTTAAGAGCTAGAAAGAGTTTATTTCAGGATGCAAGATGGAATTAAAAGGAAAAAAAAAGTGTTGTCCTTGGAAACTTGCCAGCTCTGTCCCCTGCACTTAGTACATCTGTGAGGCCAAGTATTTAATCTTTTTGTTTGCACATATGTGGAATGGGAATAATGTTGACTGTATAGGGTTGTTACAAAAAGTAGAGATTATATGTATATATTATATATATGTATATATTTTATATATATATATATAAATAACTTCACAGACTCTCAGATCAGGGCCTTGATAAAAGGTATTATATTTGATATTGGTACAATTTCTTCCTATGAACAAAGTGCTATAATACCTTTAACTAGATATCCCAGAACGTCTCTTCTGCCTGTATGAGAGTCTTCCAGCCTACTTAAGATGAGTGCAATTATTCTTTTGGAACATATGGAGCAATATAAACAATTGCCTTTCTGCCAAGTCCCATGGCACAACTTCCTTCACACTTCTAGAATGCAGGGGGATGCTAAAACTCACCAAGTTCTTACCCAGACTCACAGCTTCTAAAAGGACCAGGCAAGAAGAGACACTATCTTTTAATATTAACTTAGTCAGGGACTGAAATAGAAGACGCAGGCAAATAGTGAAATATAATTGAAAGCAACTGTCATTGGACCAGGAATGGGGAGGTAAAAGAATCTGAAGCTACGTGTGGGACAAGGGAGGAAGGCTTCTGGGTTGAACACCTTAGCCACAGCCTCCCTCCATTCTCCTGCCTTCTGGCATGAAGATCAGGCAGTGAGTCCAAAAAAATCATCCCTATGAAAGATGAATATTTGGAACCATACAAAATAAGGACTGAAATTTTCACTATTGAATTGGCTATTCAGGGCCCAGGCCATGTAGATAGATGACTAAGAATGCTTCAGGAAATATATACAGCCCCAACCATTATACCTAGGTTCTAAATTTTAATGTGAAAACTACAAGTGAAGTCTTCTAAGAGAGCTTGTTTTAACTTGGAGCGCAGCTATTTTAATAAAAATCAGCATGATTCCTCTAGTTTTGGTGAATTCCTCCAAAAACTCCTTTACTTCATAATTTTTTTTAGTCTTCTTCCTACTACTAGGATGAAATTACTGAATCTAGTTTATCTCCATTTCTAGTCTTTGAATTACTGGAAACACAGGCTTTAGGATGCAATTTCTGAATGAATGAATCCTGATCTTGTCCAAATTGTAATATAGAACTACTGACTACATCCAAGAAGATAAATTGTCCTTAAGAGATAACTCTAGACAATATGAATCTGAACATGTTTACAAAACTAGGGAGACATACCCAATATAAGGAGCACCATTCTGTTCTTTATATGTTTGACTCCTTCAGATTCTCATATAACTGGAATCATGTAACATCTGTCTTATTTCACTTAGCATTATGTTCTCAGGGTTTATTCACTGGGCAAGTTCATTTTTAAGTCAATTTCTGCATATATCATTTAACGCATGAATAATCTCAATTAAGTGATATGATCCCACCATATGATTAAAATATATGATTTGATATGATTAAAAGAACCTGGAAAGCAAGCACAACATTTACGATAGATTAGCACAAAAAGAAGTAACCCCAGCCTCTTGAGAGATCAGATGAAGCAAACAATCAGTCAGTTTTGTGTTATCAACAAGATTAAGCAGGAAAAAATGCTGGACCAGAAGCTCAATACCCCAAGGTCCAGTTATAGATCTCCAATTAACTGGAGGAATTAGCATTAGCAAGTTACTTGAGGTGCCATCTTTCTTAAAAGACTTGAACTAATAAGATAACATATATATTACATCTTTGTAATATCAAAAGTGCTTTATAGGAGGAAGATGAAAATTTTTTGAAATAACTTTAAAATATAATTGTTTAAAATGAGCAGGTTTCAGATGAGTAACATGAAAACAGTCCTAAGGATGGTAGTGAGGACTACACAACAATGTGAGTGCACTTCATGCCATTAACCTCCAACTCGTAATGGACAATCAGTAAATCTTGTGCTATGAATGTCTACCATAATCTAAAATATTTTATAAATATTTATTTCACTGTACTTACATCTTTAAAACACTCAGTTTGATTACATATTTTGGAAGTAGAACATTATATTGTTTTCCTGTTTAAATGAATAATCCTGTGTTTGTACTTAGATTTTGAGATGCCATTTCTTTTGTCCTCCTCAATTCAAAATACTGTTAGCCTCACAAACAAATGTAAATTTAAAGTCTCATTTTACCAATACTGGTATTATTTTACATCTGTTGAGAAGTTTCCCAATGTATTAATATAGATTCCCTTTTATTTTGAGAAATAATTATTGATAACACTAATTGGAGGGAAAAAAAGAAACACAAAGATGTTGAGGCATTGGCTCCAGTACATGAGGTTAATTAGGCATGATAGAATGATTAAAAGACCAGACTGCTAGTCTTCACCAACAAAAGGCAATACTCATTTATATACATGCATTGAGGGGGCTGGAAGTTTGTTCTACATGTACATATGATATCCAATGTTTCATCAGGCTGACTTGGTCTTCTTGATATTAATAATGATTTAAGATTTTCAAACATACATATACACATACTAATGTTCTAAGATATTTAAACGCACATTCATTGAACAAGTGACATCAATGTCGATGAGCCATGTTGACATTACTATCTCCACCAGTCATGCACCTTTATTTTTAAGCAACATTTTACAAGATATTTGTCCTTACTTCTAGGCTTTAAATATAGAAATTTTTTTTCTCTTCTCAGTCTTTCATTTTTATCAACATTTATAAGCAAATACTGTCACCAAATACTATAATGCATCGTGTTAAATTGTTGAAAAGACCCTTAGATGAAATTTCCATCAGCATAATGAAATGTCTGCAGGGTAAGTTGACTTTAGGAAGGAAAATATTTTTCAAAAAATTTCGAACTCAAGGATGTTGATTTCTCTCACAAGAATTTTGTTCAAAGTCAGGCACTTAAGGTCATTCGGGCATCTTGACTTCAGGAAAGGCCCAGGGGATCCCGGTCTTTGTATGGGTAATGGAATGATGGCAGCAGGAGACTGCCTCTCTTCTCTTACAGCAAGTCAGTCTCAATAATTACATTGACAGGAGAGAAAAATAAGTTTCATCTATTGATATGCTGAAATATGATTCTCAATCTAATAGCTTTGGAAATAATATTCAGGTCCTAAATTAAAATGGGCTTTGTTTTGCTGTATTCAATTTTCATTTCATAGCCTGTCTGCTAGAAGACACTGCTAAACCTGTCTAGGCAATTAAACTATAAGTAGAATCTTATTAAAAAAATGAAAGTGAAAGACCAAAAACATGCTATTGATGGAGGACAGGTAAGGTAGAAATGGTGATCACTGTGAAGATTCGGTGTATTCAAATGCATTAGGTAAGTTTGCACAACTCGTAATTCATTCAGAGAACTTACTGGATGCCAGTCACTGTACTAAGTGTTTCACACAATTTATCCCATTCTATTTGCACAGCAATCATATGAAGACAGGTACTATTCCTTCTCCCATTTCATATAAGAAACTGTTGTTCAAACAGATTAAGTAACATACGTAAGTAATCACACAGTATCTTAAAACCAGAAAAGGTCTTTGAAGCCATGTGGCTCACACACTTGAGTCAGTGAAGGTGTTTAGAAGATGGTCATGAAGTCCCTCTTTATATGTGCAAGGGAGGGTGAACTCACCACTTAAAAATCATATTGAAAAAACATCCTTCCTTCCCTTTCATTTTATCAAAACCTTTATCCTTTTACATTTTATTTTTGGTTGCTTTAATTTAAAACTACAGAGATATCTCTGGAATGTGCCTTAAGAAAGGTGGCTCTATTCCCAAATTATTTGCTTCCAGAAACTTCAGAGTTGATTTCTTAAAAAAGTCCTTTATACTATCCCCAATCCCTTGTGCCCCTAACACTTTGCAGCTTTGTAACAACTGCAAGTTTTCTCATAAATCACAGTGAAAGGGAGTCAATCAGACATGAGATATTGTGGGACCGGGTAGGAAGACTCTCACAGATGTCTTCTCATCTGAGGATATAGGCATAGACAGGGGCTGAAGAACTTAATTTTTAGAGAGAAAATTCTAGACATCTAAGGTGATGTCCAAAACTCAGACTTGGACAAGTAAGCATCATATGAAGAAGTCTGATCTGGATCTTTTTCTGTGTTTATGGGAATTACGACTGCAAAATTCTTATTCTGTTCATATATTGGTCTCTGCCTCTTCTGATGGAACACAACTATTGCCACTGTCCTCTCTGGATAGAGATACTCTCTCAGTCTCATGTCATTGTGTCTACTTAGCCAACATCTTCTCCACCAACGGGAAGATCATTCCTCTCTCCAGTCTACTCCTGTCTGCCTCTCCCATGAGTGTATCACAGAAGCTGAGTGCAGGACACAGTCAGGTAACTTCAAAAGAACTCCTTTCATATTTCCTTGCTTACAGTGGACTCATTCTAGAATTTAGTTTCAGAGCTGAGCCTGAAAACGGGAAGCAAGAAAAGTCAAGAGGCTTTTATTTAGGGGAGACAAGGAAAAAGTTGCTTCGAAAGGCCAAGAACCAGGTAGGTCCTGTCAGGGAGAGCAACATTTATGGACCACTTACTCTGTGGCAGGTACACTACATGTATTATCCTACTGAATCCCCCTCCCAAAAAAAAAAAAAAAAAAAAAAAAAAAAAAAAAAAAAAAAAAAAAAAAAAAAAAAAAAAAAAAAAAAAAAAAAAAAAAAAAAAAGATGTGAGATTTGAACTATCATTATCTCATTTTAGAGCTGAGGAAATTATAACAGAGGAATTTTAGTGGCTTCCCAAGTTGGTTGGTAAATAGCAGAGCCATGTTTTAAACCAAGTTTGTCCACAGCACCAACTGGTAAAGAGTTTTGCACATGTAACACTAAAGACCCAGTGAAGTTAGATGACTTGCCCAAGACTTGTTTACAGATCCAGGACTGTGATAGAGCTCTCATGGTTCCCAGGTAGTTAACTGTTGATATATGGTGAGTCCTTACCCAGGATGCAGATTACTATCACTTCCCTTTTCAATTACTCACAAACCATTCGCACATTACCAGTAAAGTTTCTGACATTCATTTTTCCTCCTTTAGAAACATTTATATTTAAATATCTTTTAGATGCTAGGTACTCTACATGTATCTTCATTGAATTCTAACAATAACCTATGAACTACTATTTCTATGAAGTACTCATAGCAGCCTGCTAAAAAAAAAAAACAAAACTATCATTAGCTACATTAGGACTATGAAGCACATAGAAATAATGCAATTTTCCCAAATCACAAAGCCAATAAATGGCAAAGCCAGGCTTCAAGTCCAGTATTTCCAAATATCTTGAAATCTTCAATTTCATTTTTGTTTTTAAATTTTTTGAAAGGAACACTGCATCGTGACACTATATAGTCTTAATGTATGCATCATCACAAATCAATATCTGCATATTATACATAAGTTTACTACCAGTCCAGTTCTTCCTTCATCATATAACCGATCCCTTTTATAAAATCAAAATGGTGGTTATAAGAAGGGAAGGGATATTGAACATAGTGGGTTAAAAGCATCAAAACCTCAAAATTTTAAACTATGCTTCCTCTGCCTGAATTAGGTTGGGCTTAATCATTTTAATCATGTTAATTTCACACTATCTGTCTGTAGGTCATGTTCTGACTCCTCCTTGTACTACTTCTAGCTTCAAGCACAGCAAAAAAGATCTTGGTACTATCTTCATTGTTCTAGTCTCAGTCTTTTCTTGATTTCAGCTATGCTGACACATTTCTGTAGTTAAATGCCAGCTCTTCATCTTTTGTAAACAGAATTTTCAATCTATTATATTAGTTTCTTAGGTGAATCCTCCTTTGCCTTGTGGCTATTATGTATATGCATGTGTATAAATTTGCTGCATCCTATAGAAGCCTTCATATTCTTTCACTGAGGCTAACAAAGCAATAAAAACATTACATAAAATAAATGTGGGATTGAGAATTATTACTATATTTTAGTTAAATAAATCACTATATAGACCTATTTGAATCATCAACTTACAGATAATTAGAATATAAACCTGAAAAATCAAAGCAGTATTAAAGATAGCATAGTTCATGGGTTTTGTTTTGTTTGTTTGTTTTGGAACAGTCCAGACTGACACTTCAAAGTTTTTATCATGGTCAACAATAATTAAATGTATAAACATAGATATTATAAGAAAATTGATTGAACGTGTAGTACCATAATAGCTAAAATCTGCTGTATAAAATAAATCCTTATTTCATTTTGTTCAATTGTCTTGTGTCTTGTTCAACAAATATTGGGTTCAGTCCTAAAGTTTGCTGAGGTCAACTTGTTGCTAAAATTAACCAGGTTTTGGTCAGAACAAGTTAAAAAATTTGTCTAATGATACTGACTTGAATAAATACCTTCTTTGAATTGCTTTGTTCTCAAATCAACAGAATAGAAGTCTTTGTGTAAGACCAGAATCCCTCTATATTGACTTCTACACTTGGTTAGTTAACAAATACTTGTTGCACACTGACTAGAGGTCAGACATATTCTGGGCACCAGAAAAGATTCAGACAAGGTCCTGCCCTCAAGGAGAGCACAAAAGTAAAAATGATTGCAAGTTTTCTGAAGTCACTGAAATAAAAGGGATTAAAGAAACTACTACAAATAATTACATGAAAAAATAACCTGAAATGATTAAATTCCTAGAAGCATCCAAACTACCAAGACTGAATCATGAACAAACAGAATATCTGAAAAGATCTATAGCTAATAAGGAGATTGAATCCATCAATCAAAAACCTTTGAACAAAGAAAAACTCAGGAACAGATGGCTTCACTGCTGAATTTCACCAAACATTTAAAGGTTTCATGCCAATCTTTCTCAAATTCTTCAAAAAATTAAAGAGGAGGGAACACTTCCAAATTCATTTTGTGAGGTCACAATCTAGCTAATCTAATCCCAAAGCCAAAACACTACAAGAAAAGGAAACTGCAGCAAATGCTCCTAATGGGTTGAGTTGCAAATCTTCTCAACAAAATACTAGCAAACCTAACTTAACAATACTTTAAAAAGATATAATGCTTTTATGTAACACCATTGTCAAGTGAGAGTTAGCCCAGGAGTGCAAGGATAGTTCAGCATATGAAAATCAATGTGAGGCACCACATTAACTGATGATAAAAATCTTATGATCATCTCAATAAATGCAAAACAAAACATTTAACAAAATTTGACACCTTTCATGACAAAAATACTCAACAAACTGGAAACAGAAGAAAACTGCTTTAACATATAAAAGGTCATATATGGAATGCCCATAGATAACATTATACTCAAGACAGAAAGCTTTTTTTAAAAGATCAAGAAAGAAACAATCATGCCTAAGCTTACTACTTTTATTCAACATTGTATAGAAAATCTAACCAAAAAAATTAAGCAAGAAAAAAATCTAAATAGGGAAGAAAATTAAACTTATCTTGTTTGTAGTTGACATGATACTATTTAGCAAACCTCAAATATAGATAGACACTATGATAGGTATATTTAGTAAACCTTAAGAATACAAAATCAACATAAAATACTAGTCTCATTTCTATACAGTAAAAATAGATAATCACAAAGAAAATTAAGAAAACATTTCCATATCTGACAGTATCAAAAAGAATAAAACACTTAAGAGTAAAATTCACCAAGGAGGTGAAAGACTTGTACTCAGAAAAGTAAAAGCACTTGTGAAAGAAATGAAAGAAGATTCAAATAAATAGAAATATATCCCATTTTCAAAGACTTAATATGGAAGACTTAATATTGTCAAAACTACCCAAAGTAATCTACAGATTCAATGGATTCACCATCAAAATACCTTTTGCAATTTTTACAAATAGTCTAAACAATCTTGAGAAAGAACAAACTTGGAAGTCTCTCGACTACAAAACTACAGCAATAAATGAGTAAGATTTTGTCATACAAATAGCTAGCAGGTATTTCAAAAGATATTCAACATCACTAATCATCAGGCAAATTAAAATCAATCAGTGAGACATCATTCCACATCTGTTAGGATGGTGTTTTTAAAAAAGACAAGGAAAAAAAGTAAAATCCTCAGAAAATATCAAGTGTTGGGGAAGATATGAAGACATTAGAACCCCTTTTCCCTATTGTGAGAATGTAAAATGTTGCCTCTGTCATAGAAAACAGTATGGAAGTTCCTCAAAAGCTTGCATATAATCAATCACAATTCTGCCCCTTGGTATTTATCAAAGGTATTGAAATCAGGAACACAAAGAAATGTTAGCACTCCTGTGTTCATTGCAGCATTTTTTTAAATAGCAGATACATGGAAACAACCTGAATGTTCATCAAAAGATGCATGAATAAACAAAATGTGATATTTGCACATAATGGAATATTATTCTGTAACGAAAAATAAGGAAAATCTTGCCATAAGCTATAACCTGAATGAACACTGAGGACATTGTGCTAAGTGACAACAGTCAAACAAGACAAACACTAAATGACTCCAATTATATGAAGCATCTAAAGGAGACAAACTTATCAAAGCAGAATATATAATAGTGGCTGCCAGGAGTTCACGGGAGCGGGTGTGTGGTAAGTTGCTATTTAATAAATACAAAACTTCAGTCATGCATGATGAAAAAACTCTAGAGATCTGGGATACAAATTGTGCTTATGGCTAACAATACTACACTGTACACTTTAAAATTGCTGAGAGTAAATCTCACATTGTGTGTTTCTTACCACAATTAAAAAATAGCATAAGAAACTAAAGAAAAACATTGCTTTTTGTTTTTATATTTTTTAGAGATAGAAAGGAAAGAAGATAGAGGAAAAAGAAGCAGGGGAGTGTAGGCAGAGGGAAGGAGGGAGAAAGGGAGGAAGGGAGGAGGGTGCCTGATCCACAAGGGCATGTCCTAGAAAAACGTGTTTTCAGAAGAGAGGTATGGTCAACCACATCAAATGATGCTGAAAGTCTAAGTAAGTTAATAGAGAATTAATCATTAACTCTGGCAAAATTTAGATCATTGGAAACCTTAATAAAAGCAATTTTAGTGCACTGGTGGGGAAATAATAAAAATCTCAGCTAAGGGGAAAAAGAGAAATAACAACTTGAAGACAGAAAGGATATATTTACAAATATCAGAGAAACAGTGCAGTGGAGAGATAGATGTGAGTAAAAAGAGTTCTCCCTTTTTTTGTGGGAGGGTTCTATTTTCGGGGGGGTGGTTTAAGAGGAAGGAAGGCAGGCAGAAGACAGGAAGGAAGCAACAGGAGGAAGAAGCATTTTATTTTGCTAGTTGTTGATTTTAGTTGTTGACTCCAGTTCTGGGCTGTGAACCCAGGTCCCTGGGCTGTATGTGGACTTTGCCCTGGACATGGGCTTAACCTCTGAGCCAGCCTAGAACAGCTGGCTACTTTTTTAAGAGGAGAAATTTTAGAAAAACTTTTTATTGAGTTAACTTTGATTTGTAAAATATACAAGCCCATATGGATCAGTTCACCATTCTTCAAATGTATGACAACATACCACACCCCACCACCAAATTAGAAAAAGTCTTCAACCACTGTCCATCAGATCCCACCACCACTTGATCCCACCCCCACCCCTACCCCTTCCTCACTGGTAACCTCAGTTCTATTAACATCTAAGGATTGGCTTTTGTTTTGTCTACTTGCCTTTTTTCCTACTTTTCTTTATATTTCAAATATGAGTGAGATCATCTGGTATTTGGGTATTCATAGTTCTCTTAATTTATTTCATAATCCCCTCTAGTTCCATCCATTTTGTTGCAGATGACAGAATTTCATCTTTTCTAAGGGCTGTATCATATTCCTTTGTGTATATAAACCACATCTTCTTGATCCATTCATCTAACGATGGGCATTTGTAGCTTCCGTTCTTGGTTATTGTACTTAATTCTGCAATAAACATGAAGGTGCAAATATCCCTTCAAATTAGTGTTTTTGTGGTTTGGGGATAAGTACCCTGAAGTAGGATGACAGGATCAAATTTTTTAAGGAATTTCCATACTGTTTTCCATAAAGGTTGCATCAATCTACACTCCTACCAAGAATGTAAAAGAATTTCCCTTTCTCTGCATCCTTGCCAACATTTGTTATTCCAGACTTTGGAATAATAGAGGGGTCATTTCAACATATGTTTGTGTGCTGCCCAGAAGGACCCAGTAGAGGTAGGAAAAAAATGAGGATGCCCGAGAGAAAATGGGTGCATTCAGAAGAAAATTTTGAAGAGATTTGAGTGAATAGGTAGACTTAGGTAGGATCAAGTTTATGTCTTCCTCTTACCTAAAAAAAACTCCACAGAACATGCAAAAACAGTTGCAAGGAAATTGGTGGATTAATGATGAGAAACTGAGAAAGTTCTGGTTGGTTTGCATCCTTTTTTCAATAAAATTCAAGATGAGATCATCAATTTACAGTAAAGTGGGAAAGAGATGTTGATTACAGGATTGAAACGAGGTGTAAAATTATTATCTCAAAATAGGAAAATGAATCTTGCCAGAATGTCTGGTAATCATTGAATTCCCATCTAAGGTTCATGGCTAGAAATTTCTAGTGAGTCCATGTATCCACGCCATGTAATTTCTCTGGAGCAATGTTTAGTCCCTGAAGTGTTCTATGATCTGAACAGGTGGGAAATTGAGTTTCACTGACTTGGAGTTGTTTTTTTTTTTTTCCCCCAGGTAAGCAGAACAAGAAAAAATGAGATAAGAAAATCAAAGACATTTCAAGAGTGCAACTATTATGCTGGACCAAGGAATGTGAGCTGATGGAAAGGAAACTGATATGAAATGAGGACAAGAGGGAGTCATGAAAACTGAAACAGACTTTACAATTTTGCAGCCTTCCTTGCTAGCAATGTTTAAGGCAGGATCTTTCCATTTCCCTGACCACGTTTTTTTCCAGAGAAAAGCTCAGGGATGGTCATGGCAGTTGTGTGGTTAGGGTTAAATTTGTGTGTAAGTAGCCCTGATCCTCTTTCTCTTGTCGCCCCATTTTCCGCCACCACCAGCCCAGGTATGGCAACAGGGATGTATGGCCAGAGATATGCACTGAGATAAATAACCATTTGCCCATCAGGACTCCTTCAAATGCCTCTTCTTCTTCACCACCCTACAAGCCAGAGGGGGCCTTCCTGGAAACCTAGCAGGCAACTAAGATTTAGTTTACATTTTTCTTTATGAAATAAAAATTCCCCAAGTGAATCAAGGTATACAGCATCACTTATAAGGTTGACTAAACATTTCTATCATTGCTTCATAAAAATTAATTTACAAGAATTCTTCTTCTATGGGAAGCATATTGGCAGGCATTTAAGATAGCATGGGGTAAGAGCAGTCAACTCCCAGGATCTGTGATAAAATATAGGGACAGAACAAGAGCATGACAAACCAATCAACGGGCCATCTGTTTCAGTACCTGATCTCCGGAGGTGACTAATCCTGGCTGCTTCTCAGGAATGTTTAACCATCTCCGCCTGTCCCTCTTCCTGACCTATCTTTCTCTCTTAATAGAGCATAATAAAAGCATATGGTTCTGTAAAGAGCTTCTGGTGCCAGAACTGTGTTTGAACCATGGCAAATGTCTCTCTCTTTTCTCTGCCTCCTGGAATATATAGTTGAGATACTCTTCTGGTCCCCATCACCTAGGACTGACCCTAACCTTACCCAGAGAAGAGATAGTAACACTCCATAGGTACGTGTGCATGTGTGTGGTTGACTGCACACATTGTGTTCCAACTTTCTCTTTGTTAAGAGACAATAATGTCTCTTCAAAGAAGCTTCTTGATGTTTCCTATACAGATCTCTGGTGGCCAAGTGGATGACACCTAATTAATTATTTCTCCAGATAGACCCAGAGTAGATCTGTCTTCCTGAGGAGATCAGATTTCCTGACTCTGACTAAGAACTCTGTGAGTGTTCATCAAGGTGACATGATCTCTGGTTTACAAAAACAAATGTTTGTGGGTATGAGCCCATCTCATTGTTGAAAACGGGTAAAATTTCCAGAACTGCCCCCCTTAACCAATAATAACTAAAATGTGTGCAATGCGTATGTATGTGAGATTTAAACTTTTCCTAAGCAATGATTCTTAGAACACTTGGATTATTTTACTAAAGTGCTTTATAGAATGGAGTTGCCAGGAATTGTGTTAGGTATGTCAGAATATTTGGCTCTATTTACATGATACAAAGTTATTCAGTGGGAGCAATATGGATCCCAACTACAGTGATACTCTGAATCTACCTGGAGGAATGATGAATTAGATGGCACCCACCAGAAGTCTACTTATAAAAAAAATCAAAAAGCTTCTTGGAAAAGAAGTTACCTTAAGAGATAATTATATATGCTCATGTTCACACACACACACACACACACACACACACACACACACACACACAGGAACACTACACACAGTGAGTGAACTAACACTGAGAATGATGTGAGGTACCAAATAAAATCTATCCTATATATCGTCTTCCGCCCAGTCCTCGTAAAATCATACCTGAGTTCTAGAACAAGCTAATGACAAAAGAGTCAATGAAATTCAAACAGCTCTTTTGTTGACCTCAATATCAGGCAAAAAGACTGAGAGGCTTTGGCAGTATTGGCAGCCCTGGCTTCAGCAGGGAAGGCAGACAGAGTCGGTAGTAATAGAGTGGGCATCAGCAGCTTCCACAGCAGGGAACTCAGCTCCAGGAGCCTTTGACCACAGTGGAATCCAGAATCCCTGCTACACAGTAACATCCTCAATGTTAGATCTCCACAGACAGCACAGGCCCTGCTGGGACTGCCAGCTGCAGTGATGATTTGGGTATAAAACTATGGAAGCACAATTCCTCTATGTGTCAAGGCATAAAAGTGACCACTCCTCAAAGCATTCTTAAAGCAGGAAAGAAGGAAAATGGCTGATAACATGACAACCTCTACAAACTGACTTGTAAACCATACTTAAGAATGTGTCTAGAGATTTCTAGAAACAGTTTTAAGTCCAACAAGGAGGTTTTCAGTGGGAGTTACAACTGACAGTTACATGCCTACTTTTACTTTGGGGCTGGCAGGGTTTGGGGAATGCTACTTCCGTGTCCCCATGTCTTCATTTGCTGTTTTTCTCTCCCTATTGTTATTTCTAATACATAGCATGCAACAATCTTGTTCCTGCTCTGTGTAATTTCCTCTTCCTATTCAGACAGAGTGGCGTCAGAACTAAACTCTAAGTAAGGATATGAGGAATTTTCCTGGGTGTGTGAGTCTTAAAATATGAACATTGTATCCATTCTAGCAATTTGAGAGTTTGGGTTTTAGTGGGCTATTTTTTAAATTTTAATTAATTTAGAACACATAAATTTGAATAACTAAAATTCAAAGCATGTGTATGCATGCTTTTAGAGCATGCAAACCACTCTTAAAATAAATGAGGCATAGTTTGAACACACAAACAAGATGGGTCATTTTCTATCAAAAATCAATTCACTCTTTACCTTCATTTTTACTGTGTTTCTTATGCTGATATGTCTGTATGTTTTCATTCATGATGCCACTATCACTCAGAATAGAGAAAATGTCTAGCTTATAGATCAGCTGAATAAATCTGTAATATAAATATAACAAAAATGGCTGGACCTGTAGCAACAGAAAATGAAACCACATGGTCAAAGAACCAGGGATTTTTTAAAATTGTCATTAATGACCACTGGCATCACCAAATGGTCTGATTATAAGTGCTGTTGATGCCTGATACCAGTAAGCAGCAGGACTTTAAGAAAATAATGGGGAAAGTTTTACATTTATCAGAGTGGCCTAATGTGAACTCTTAAATAGCAATTAAATAACATTTATTGTTCAAGATGCATGATGAACTATAATGTAAGTTATCAGAAATGTTCCCAACCTGAGCCATTAGCCTTGAGTTAAATATGGGGTTCTGGCTCTAGGCCTGATTGTAAATTTGAACAATAATAGATAGAGTGCATGGTTCAATAGAAAGAACCTAGTCAAAAATGTATATTTAAGTTTGGCTCTGGCACTTACATAAAGGTTCCCCTTAGAAGTAACCTAACGTAGTGTTTTTCAATATGTATATAAAATCACCAGGGAATTTTGTCAGACTGCAAATTGTGATGAAATAAGTTTGAGATGAGAGCTAAGATGATGCATCTCTACCAAATTCTATATATGCTGACTTGCTGGTCCCTGGGTGAACGATGAGTAGCAAGGTCTTAGAAAATTATTGATAGAATATGTGAAAATTATGTGTGAACATTAAAAAACACTTTGCAAACGATAAAATGTATATCACTTTGTGTCTATTAATAATAGGTGGTGATTCAGTTCAACTCATCAAGAAAAAGTCCCAGTAGAATTAAATTATGTTCCAGAAAGTCTTCAATTTTTCTTTTACCAAAATCAAAAACAGAAGTGGGATTTGAAAAAACAATACAAAAAAGATTCATCCTAAGAATTTTGTTACTATTTGATCACTTCGAAAGGTTAATTTCCATATCATTATCCTAACTAAAAGGATGAAAAAAATCCTTTTTCAAAGAAATTTGTACAATTAGGTCCAGTTGTAGATTTGTCCTGGAGGTTGTTTCATCCCATTCAAACAGAAACAGCAAACTACAAGGACAAGAAAGAAGGCTCTAGGAACACTGGCAATAGCAATAAGAGATCACGGCAAAAGAAGAAATTAAAATCTAATAAAAGCAAACAAAAAAACACAGAATCAGAATTGTATAAACATCTGGTTTCCATAAGTAAACTGCTTTCCCCCCCCCCCCCACTGGTGTTCACATTTTCTGGAATAAATGAACAAAATTGACAGGCACAGTATTGAGTCTACAATATTTCTGTGTTCCCTTATCTGAAGTACAATCAATAATTCCTGTTCAAGAAAACATACACTCTCTCTGAGGCTCCAATGCCATAATGTTTTGACCAATCTTTCATTATCATATGGTCAGTGTGCAGACTTTCATCACATAGCAGTACATACACCAGAAACCCATTCCATGAATAAAAATCCTTTCTGATCTTCTTTGAACAGAAGAACTCCCTGTCACAGACTCACATCACTAATATCTTGCCCACATCAAGAAATACCTTGCTTGCAGTCATGATGGATATCTTTTCAACAGTTCCGGAGCCGCTATAAATATAGAGTTAGACTCCTGCTTCAAAGATAATAGAAATTCATCAGACTCACTAGAAATTGATCAGATTTACTTCTATCTGAATATTATGCTTTGTCTTCCTGCTTCCATCCCTGTTTTTCCTCCCTCACCTGCTTGTGATCAGAATGTCAATGTTTGAATTACTTCAGTGTCAGCAGAAGAGGAAGAAATGATAAATGAGATGAAGTCTGTGTGACTACCAATGTATCTGATGGTACCATCCTTTGGAAAATAAATTGAAAGTCAGTCTACTCATGCCAATGACTAGCTTAATTCTTTAGGCTAGTCAATAACTCATATGAGACCATCTAAGTGAAAAGTAGAGACTTTGGTTCTGAAAAACCAAGGAGCAGACACTTGAGAAATGGTTAGAGATGCCAGAACTGCACTCAGGTAGGAGCTACCATACATCTGCAGAATGTACTTTGTACCAGTTCTGGGTAATCTGGGTCAGCTGCCCTCAGTGGGTGGCCTCACAATGACATAGCTCTTCACTCTCTAGTTGCCTCACCTATGGAAACCTGAAGCTTTGAGGATGATTGAGCAGCAATTCCCTTCCACAGAGGCACTTACGTGGTGCATCAGGAGTGGTTTTAAATGGTGGAGATAATTACTTAATTTAATCTGTAGCAACTGGCCAAGTAAACATGTAGCAGCCAGGAAGCTATTAGCATGATTTTAAGGCAATTATTCCATTAGTATTTAATAGTCTCCAATTAGACTTCTTTATCAAAGTTCGAATGCCTTTTTTCTTCCCAAAATTCTCACTGTTGAGTAATGCAAAAAGGTACCAAATCCATTTTTAAACCTGGATTTTTAAAAAATTTTATCTATTAAATATTTATCTATTTAAACCATAAATATTTATATGACTCTACCAAACTTTACAAAATCATGGGGGAGTTCAAGGGTGTAGCTTTGATAAAACATGTTGTTTTTTAAATCTCAGAAGTATTTAGGGGTGGGAATGAGACGCTTTGCAGAAGGTACACTTGGGCTCTGCTAAGAGGGTTGGGAAAGCAATGGAAATTCCCCAAATATCCAGTGTCACTATCTTTATGTCTCTAAGATGACCAGAATACCAGAGTTCTGAATTCAGGGTTTCACTTTGTCCCAGGGGAGAAAAGGAAAAGTGCCCTGCTGCTATTAATGTCTAATTCCTTGTCTCCCTCACCTTGGTTAGTACTTTCTGCTGCTGAATCATCCAGATGTGAATCCCAAAGAATTTCACTCCAAAATCCCTAGGAGAACTTCCCTATGGACCATTTTAGGAGACAACTCACTGAACTGATAGTAGATGATTGGCCTGCAGAGAGTATCCATTTTCACTACTGTGAAACAGAGTTCATAGGACCAGCACTGCCCACTTTACCAGGTGTCAGTGAAGAACTCTGTGATCTGGTAATATACTAGGGTATTGCAAAGTGATGTATGACATAAATGTTACGACAGTTTCAGACATGGTATCATATTCCTCAGGACTAGCAATGTGCATTGAGGTTTTTAACCCTCCCTCATTCTGGAAAATCACCTATTAGAAGGCAGGCATCAGAATCCTTGTTTTTGTTTCCGTCTGTGTACAGAAGTGCTTAGATGAGACCATGTGCAATGAACTGTCTAAATTCCTCATAAAAAGGAAGGAAGAAAAGTGAAGAGCAATGCCTGTGGAAGTGAGAGTGGAATTTTGCCAGCAAACTTGTGTATTTTCTTTTGTCTCTGGCAAAAGAGCAATCCCCAGACTCATTCAGGTAGCAGGGGAAGTGCAGTGTGGAGAAGTTGGGTTGTTCTTTTCCTTGGAGGTACCTAGGCTCTTGGGAAGTTAATTCTTGACGTTCAAAGTGTAGACTGTGCCTATCATGGTCACGAAACATGGACTTGACTAAATCATTTGCGTTACTGATCAATTACAGCGCTTCTGGTTTGAGCCCTTGAGATTTTCAAAAGAACCCTTCTTTTCCTTATTTTCTTTTCTTTAATGTTATATTTAGCTCCCAGTGGTTGAGAGGGGGGCGCTGGATAAGAAAGATCAAGGAGATACAGACCAGCAGGTTGAATTTTGTAAGCTGGCTCCGCAGGAGGCAAGGAGTGGACAACCTGCCTGTAATTTGCTGCTCTCTAGCCAGGTCCTGGAAGGATCAGGCATCTGCTCTCTCAGTCCAAGTAAAAAGTCAGATTGGTAGCGAAGCATGGCGTGTCGCAGCCGTCCCCTGGTAAACTGTCCTGAAACGCCCCTCGCTCCTGCGCACCTGAGCAAGGGGCTGCTGCGCGCTCTCGCTCCACAAACCTGCTCAGTCCTCTGGCACAAGTCGCGCGCATCAAGCGGAAGCCCTTTGGGTCGCTCGGCTCTCTTTCCTCCTCGCTTTGCCCAGGCCCCCTGCTTCGGTTCTGCCTGGACCCCCCACAGTCACCGTTCCTGCGGTTTGCCTGTCAATCCCACCCGCCTGACGCTGCCCAGACAGGTTTCCTGCCGGACTTGTCCCGAGCAACAAACGCGCGGTCCTCACAGCTTTCCTGCCCTGACCCTGGCGCGGTGAGCGGCTAACAGCACTCGGACGTGTCCAGAGCGCGGGCCAGCGGCCAGGCCCTCGGGGTCTCTGCAGACGCTCCAGGCGCCCTGCGCCCCTCGCCCCTCCAGCTCCCAGTTAAGGGCAGCGATCACCCGCGCGGGTCCCTGAACTTTCATCACTCTTCGGGAGGCGCTTTGTTTCCTTCAAGGAGACTGGGGGATATTATTGATGATCGGGTAGGTTCTAAGCAAGAAATCTATCAGATCCGCTGGATTCCCCGACTGGGTGGGAGTCGGAAGACCACCAGCCCTAACCGAACCCTCAGCGCACCCGCTGGCGCTCACCGCGCAGGTCACCCCCTGACTCAGAAATCGCCCCACCCCTCAAGTCTGCGCAGAATACCGTGGGAGGGGGCAAGAGGCGCCCTCCTCCAGTCCAGCCTGACCGCGACCCCAGCCCTTTCACGCAGCCTGCTTCCAAAGCCCAGTGTGAAGCAGTCACCTTGATTCCCCGAGCCACGGTCCCCAGAGGGCTAGAAAGCATCAGGAGGCCAGAGGCTTCCCGGCTGGCGCCCGCCGGGCCCCAAACCCACCCCTGGAGACGAGTTTCCCTCCCGTGGGCACGGTGGCGAGTTTGCACTTAGTGGCAGATAAAGCTGGGAGGGGGGCAGGGGGAGCGGTGCCGAGCGCCCCGTCGGCAGCCTCCGCGCGCCTACCTGGGATGGCTAAATTGGTGAGAGGGATGCTGTGGATGCTCTCGGGCAGAGTTGCCATCCAGTCGGCCAATTTCAGCTCGTTCTTCCCCTGAGACGAGGCCATAGTGCTTGCTGGTCGGGGTGGCGCGCGATGGTCCTCACGCTCGATGGGCAGGCTGGCAGGCTGCAGCCGCTAATCCAATGTTTGCTCCAGCTCCGCTAGAGTTTACACTCCGCTCTGCGCCACACCCACAGGATGGCGCAGACACATGCTAATTTTAATAATTATTCAAAACACCCCAAGCGCCTTGAGTGCCTCCGCCACACACCGCTGGAGCTTTTGTTCCTGACGTCCGCGCTCCCCTCTCCCCTCCCTGGTGGCTCCCTCCTCCCATTTTCTCCCCCCTATGTGTCTTTGCCTTTTCTCGCCATTCTGCAGCTTTCCTGGGCTGATTACCGTCATTACTGTTTTTTTTTTGTTTTTTTTTTTTTTCTACTCGGTTCATTCAGCTGTTTTGCCCATGGTCTTGCTCGACCCTCTGATGTGACTTCCCCGGTCCTGTTTGCACAAATCGGTCTGGGGATTGAATCTAAAATCCTAGTAGACTTTGGGATGCTATCACCTCCAGGGAAGCAGAATTTCACGCTGGCTGTCAGGGTTTTCCATTCTTACCAAAGAGCTCTCCTTTATGATAAGCTACAACAGGTTACACCTGTCTTCAGTAGGGACACACAGCTCTCTTTATAAGAAAATGGTGGTCTTCATCACCACTTGGCTTAATTTGGGAGAGTAGTTGACACGTGTCACTAAGGGCAATACAGTTTTAGGTGATTAGTACTTAGTCCCATGTATTCTGTACTATTACTAGAAAAAAAATTTAAAGCACTTCATTTTCTTCATTTTCCTGAAGAAATCTATGTCACTTCTGTAGAAAAAGCTACCTGTGTCTCTGTTTTTTTATTTTGCTTTTTTTTGTTTATGGCACTCAGGACAAGACTGAAGCCTGATGCTAAAAGAAAATCACCACATTTCCCGGTGACATGCTGTAATTATTGCCAGTAGCATTTGGTGGAATTTATTTGGCACCATTCAAAATGATCTATGTGATTGTCTGAATTTTCACTCCTTGGCAGACTAGAGAGATGTGCCTCTCTCAAGAGAAATCACTCACAGGGCCTCCAAAGAGCCGTCTTGGTCTACCTGCTCTCAGATTAGAAAGAGACGAGAATGAAGTCTTACACATGTGATGAGTCCCAGGCTGGTCTGACTAGGAATGTATGGGTTAGGAATTAAAAATAAGCTGGGTTTTTGCAACCCATACTGTGGAGATGCAAGAAGGGTGCCTCTGTTCTTTGATCCAGCGGTGTGGCAACCCTTTTCCTGAACTGGTTCTATTGGGCTGGGGAAATTAAAACCAAGGTAGGGAAGAGAACCCTCAAACATGGGAATAGTCATTTCATTGCAGTAAACTACATAGTGTTAACAAAAACCTAAAGCCTGTTTATTGTACAAGGATACGGAGCCCAAAGAATATTCATTTCATATGAGAAGTATTCTGGGGAAATGGCAGTTTAATGACTGAATAAGCAAATGACATAGTTGTATCTTTCACCTCAATGTCTAAAACCCTCTCCTAGAAATTTTTTAACACTTTGCTAAATAGCAAAAGACTTTTAACTTCATTTTGAAAATATATTTTGAAAGTAAAATTGACTCAAAATTGTTTTGCTTCTCTGCATAATTTCACCTAGTTCTTCCCATACTTACTGCCATCTTAGTAAAGTTGCTGATGGCACTTGAAAATAGTATGTATGCTCCTCTAGATTTCCAGGGATAATTACTAGAAAAAAGCTTGATTTCTTAGAGCATAGAGATTGGTGGGGGTAGAGGGGGTAAAGGGTAGCCTGAGAAGGAAGAGGGAGACTCCTGTAGATTCCTGTGCAAAATCATAAAAATCTTAGAACTATTCTACAATTCTATTCACACCAATGCTCGTAGAAGCATTATTTACAAATGATGGAAATAACCCAAATAGCCATCAACAGATGAATGGATAAGCAAACTATGGTATAAGTATGCAATGGAATATTATTCACCCTTAAAGAAGAAGGAAGTTCTGATACAAACTACAAATAGGTGAGCTTTGAAGACATTATGTCAAGTGAAGTCAGATACAAATGGACAAATATTACAGGTTTCCATTTATATGAGGTTACTATTCAAATTTATAGAGACAGCACACTTAACATGGTTAAGATAGTGTTATTTTTTCTGTATTTTAGCACAAGTCAAACAAACCTAATGATCAATGACTATTGGGCAGAAGAACCATATTTGTTTTATCAGTTATAAAATTCCCATCTTAACCTTTTATTCATAGTTTATCTTTCAGATAATGACTACTAGGCACACACCTGAAATTATACAAATTGGATTTATTCTTTTTTGTAGTGAGGGAGAACATACATCACAGGAAACTTGGGATGTCTCAGTAAGAGCATGTTGGGAAGAATGTATTATAGTATTTGCTCTTACGTTAGGTCATTTGGAAGAGGATTTAAGGAAATGGGGCTTTTCTCTAATGTGGTTGCTGTCAGGAAGTGGTATGGGGACAATCCAATAAAGCGCTTGATAATCTTATCTGGGAGGAGACTCAATTAAGGCTAGAGCTGTAATAAGTAAAGTAACAGAAGTCACTCATTATAATGGAGGATGCAGATCATTTTTGAAGCACAGACAACATTAATATTTTGTGTATTTTCAGACATGGATATAGAGGGATTGTGCTCTTGTTGTTCTAATTCAACAAGTTTACCGAGTGGCCTTGTCCGATGTTGAAATTCTGGGAATGTTATGCTCAACACCAAGCTCTAGCTGATAGTATTAGGGTAACTTCTGAATATCGGAGACTGTTTTTCTCTTTCTCATCAATATGTAGAAACAGGTCAATCTAATTTTTCTGGAGTTTCAAGAGTTTTAGTAGAAAAGAACTTTGTCAAGGAGAGATCGCATTGGCAACTTTGATATGTACCCCCATCAATGATTTCTACTTACTCTTAATGGCACAAATAAGTCGATATAAAAAAGCAAATGATCTGCCTGCAATGCAAGTTCATGAATGTTCTTGCACAAGTATGCTCTGCAAAACCTATGGTATCCTCCTGCGATTCTCAAATAGTTCCTCAGGTACACAGAAGAACAGATAACCCTGGATCAGGGTAACTCACTCAATTTGCATTTTTTTCCAGACTCTTCCTGCAAACCCCAAAGGCAATCATCTATATCTAGGGCTGTCTGACAGGCACAGGTAATGCTGTGGAACACCACTAACACCTTAGAGGAAGAGATTCTGTGAAGAAAAGTCAGCTAATGAGCTCTCAGTCTAACCCTAGAACAGCAGATGAGGTGTGGGAGAGTGAGTCAGAAGTCTGGGCACAGAATGAGAAGCAGGAAAAATATCTGGTTGTTCAGGAATCCCTGATCAGTTGTCAGCAGTTGGAAACAAAGAAAAAGAAGAGGCAATGACTAGCTTATTCATTTTCTGACTACCAGTCTACCATCATTTAAGACATTTTTGCCCTGTAAAGATTTACTCTAAATATAGGAAAGTCATCTTCATACTATATTAAAGCTTTCTTTACAACTTTATGTAATCCCTCTCTAGTCTGAACAGATTATTTTTGCACTCATCATATAAAAATTTAAATATTGAAGCTACTCTTTTTTTCATGCTTGACTCCAGTGACTCAAATATAATCATGCATTAAAGAAATGTTACTGTATGTCATTTGAAAAAGTTAAATCTACCCATAATTTACAGGGTCTTGATTTTTAAATTTACACTGTAATATTTAACCACACCACTCGTGAAAAAGATTATAAAGTGAGGGAAAAGTGGGGGAAAACAAAGTAGAATGCATTTATTTTTTTTCATCATCCAATAAGGAAAGATTTTGTGAGTTTTATTTTTAAAAACAGGAACAAAGGAAAATGTAATAAAAAGCCCAGATCCTGCACCGGTTTTAGTAAGTGCCTAAACTTGGGGGATATTACAACAGAACCAGAAACTAGGGATGTCTGAAGAGCTGTCCATAATGTTGGTGCTGAACATGAATAGATGTATAATTTGCTCTGTTTTCATGTGTTTGGCATGTGTTTTTTGTGATAGTGTTGTCAAACTGTAGCTATACTGTTCTAAGAATAAATGACAAATTTTTTGTGGCTTAAAGTCACACCTGGCTTCTTATTTGGCATCTTTTAAACATTTTAGCATGAAAAAATTCACACACTAGAAGAAGTGGAGAAAACCTTTACATATTCATAATCCAGTCTCAATAATTATCAGCCGATGGGAAGGTTTTTTTTTTTACATGCTTCTCCTCCAACTTGGATTCTTTTTAAGTACAGTCTATATATGATACATTTAATCCATAATATTTTCATATATAATTTAATTCAGTCGAGCAATCAGTCAATTCAGATTTTTTAAGTTACCCATGATTGAATGAACTGACTGAGATTTCTCTGGCTTCTCTGATGTGATATAAAATAAAATTGATGTTTTAAATTCTCTTATTTAACTCATTATATTTAGGGTAATACACACAGCTTGAGGGATGATTCTACACATACAACTTGTATTATAGGGGAATTGTAAAAAAGTAAAATTAAAGCCTTAGAAAAATAGACCACTCTAAATTCAAAGTAACCACACTCTCTAGTGTATAATTACTGAATCTGTGTGTTGCAATCATCGCATTTATTCTTTATAACAGAATCTTTCTCTTTTAAAATAATTGAAGTTTGTGTATTTTATAAGAATGTTAGTTTTTAAAGCAAAAAAAGTATACATTTCTAATTAAAACAAACCTTAAAGCTAGTTCTTATTTTGTTCACTACATATAAGATATCCTACATAATCACTAAATTATTTTATTATGGATCACATTTATATAAGACACATTATTTTTTCACTTTCCCATAAAGGTAGTAATGTAATTTCATTCAATTAATGCATATAATTAGAAAAAACATTTGACAAAAATACATAATTTATAAATAACTTGAAAATTCATGTAAAGACATTTCTTACAGTTTTAGAGAAATAACACATTTCAGTTAGAGGAATACAATCATCTAACAGTCATCTAATATTTGTACCAAATATTAAATGGCTACATTTGAAATCAAAGTGTCTTTGAAAACTTCATGAAAAGATCTTACAAATAAACTTGCCTTTAGCACACTTCAGGAAGTGCTACAAAATTAATACTACATAAAATGAGAAACAAATTATTATTAACACAAGGTGTCCAAGGAATAGATTTCCAGGCCCCAGCAAAGACAATTGTGATTCCAGAAGGTATGAAGCCAAAATTTATAATTAATCACATAACAACTGATAAAAAGGACTGAAAGGAGACTGCAAATATCTGGATGACTTATTTTCTTGGCTGAGTGCTTCTAATTTGTGAAGCCAATGGAAGAGAATCAAAGCTGAGAAAATATAACCCAAGGAGAGACATATACACACACCACTGCAACTGTAGAAATTATGGCACCTCCTTCCTAAAATAGATAAGTTAGTAAATATGCAACCTCCACATTAATGAATATGTTGGGAAACCCATCTTGTCAAGACACTGAAAAACGACTCGCTTCTCCAAGTGAATAATCTTGATTTGCAAACACAAAGGGGCACAAAACTAATCTTGATTTTGCATGGAAATTCAAAAGTACACTATTCTAAGTTATGGTTAAGTGATGTGGCCACCTGCAGGCTATTAAGTAACAGAAGAAGAATGTCTCAGTATGTACTAGCTAATAACAGGGAAGTTAATTTTTTTTATTTAAAATACTTTACAGCAAGAAAATTATAGCCCAGTATTATCATATACTTTTTGTAATTATCAAACTTGAATTCTTCATATATAACAATTGTTGGTATAATTTTCCACCAAGATATTACTCAGTTATACCTCATTATTAACTTTGATTAGTAAAACTGAAAAAGAATACATTTATTATGAGTGTTCATGCCACTCTTAGTTTCTTTCACAAGCATTGGAAAAGCTGAGAAGTGGCTCTTGGTCTATATCTAGGAGTCACAGGGTTTGGGAAATTCAGCTTTTGAAAAGAATGGTTTTCAATTGATCATAGTTCATTACAATGACTCTAAAGGGGATGAGGAAGCCTTCACCTAGGCAAAATGATTTTAAACAAACTCTGCAAAATAACTGTGGGAAACAATAAGACAATGTAAAGTAATCACTTTTCCCCATGCAATGTGTTTAATGATGTGATTTAATGGTAGGCCATTTATCGAAGTTAATAGTTACAGGAGCAATTAAAATAAATTATACACAGTTTAGAAATTATGTGGACAGATTTCATGAGAAGTAAATGTTGGCAGGTCAGTTAATTAGAAAGATGGTGCAATGGTTTCAAACCAACAAAGGATAATCTTCAGTGTTTGTCATGGATAAGTATTGATCATTTTAAGGTTAACCTACAAGTTTGTATAATTAGATTGCAAAGAATGGGTAGAGAAGGAGAGGAAAAACAGAAACCACCATGGAATGAAAGTATGGAAAGTCAAGAAGAGAAACAAAATCAAAGGTTAGATGAAAAACACGATAAAGGGTGACATGATAAAGGAATGATTATAAAATAAATAGAACTTTGTGACCATTCTTTTCAGCAACAAAAAAAGAAATTTAGAACTCTTTCAGCTAATACAATTACTGTAGAAAATCTGACTAATTAATTTGCATCAAGATATCAATCTTGGCGCCTCTAGACTCTTGTTTAATTGATAATACCAATTAACATGTTCCTCTTCATTTCACTTTCTATTGTATAGTAATATCGAAAGCTACCCTCTAACAAAACACCCAGTAAAAAGTGGGGCTTTTCAAACATTTTTGCCTATATCTAATAAGGCCTGAATGTTTTCTTTTTAAAGATATTTTGTTAGTATATATAATTTCAACAGATCGGACCCAAGTGTTAGATTTTTGTTTAATTCCCAGGGACATATAGCAGGCATATAGGGGACATATAGAGGAAAAACGACACTTTAAAAATTATTCTAAATGTTTTTTAAAATAGTGGCAGAAGGTACACCTACATCAGGTATAATAATTAAAAGATAAATGAATCAACCATAATTCACTTGTGTTCCAGACTCCGTATCACATATTATGTACAAATCACTACCAGGGAAGCAGACAGGCCCACTAATAGTATTAGTGACACTTAATGAGTCCATAGTAGATATGGCAGGCATGATGACAACACATTATGTGTATGAATCTGTTATACCTTCACATGTAAACTAAAATGCATTAATCCATTAGGGCTCAAGCCCTCTCCCCAAGCTTGAACTTTCAGTTGAGTCATTAGAGAAATGCAAATGTCCTGATTTTTACATACATATCTACTCAAATTGATTTACTATTTGAGTCACTATAACCATGCTCAACATGTTTCTTTTGCTAATGTAATAAGTATCCTTAAATCTTTTCTCTACAACCATATCTTATTATATCCAATAATATTACTTTTCCCATGATATTAAGGAGAAGGGTATATAGGAACCTGGGCATAGCACCAAGGTTGCCAGTTAGATCTTTGCTCATAATCTGAAACTTGAATCTGGTTTATAAACTTAAAATTAACAGAGGGTTTCGGTCTTCCTTCACTAGATACCCCCTTTGGTCTTCCTTTCAATCCAGATATGCTTATGTTTTATACTACTCCTTAAGAATGTAAGCTCTAAGAACAGTCCTTGTCCTTGCCACTATATTTTCAAATCAAAATTAATGTTTTTCCATCAAACCTCTCCTTTTTTCTAATTAATATACATTATAAATCTCTTGTATTGCACAATTATTGAGACTATTAAGGCCACTTCTATGATGAGTTAACATATTAAGCAATGGTTTAATCTCATAACAAGAGCCCATTAAATTTTCAGAAATAAGCCTTTTTAGGATATGAGAAATTCTGTAATAGCCTTTAGGTTCTGCTTTGAGGAGGCAGATGTAAGCAGAAGGATGGAAAATATTCTAAGTATCAATCAATAAGAAGGGATCTACACACTTGAACATCCATGATATTCTCTGGGCCCTCTTCTCTATTAGTGCTAGACCTCGTATTAGAATGTAAAATTATCCACCCTACACACACACACACACACACACACACACACACACACACACACACACACTTCAATTTTTCCTTTTACAAACTACTCTACCCTTTAAACCTGATTATTCATGTAACCTAACTTCAGCTATTTGGTAACCTTCAGTGTGATTTTCTCTATGCTCCTAACTCTGCACACCAACTCCCAAGGTGTGACTTTCTTAAAGCATATATACCTGATTATTTTGATTTCTGGAATATTTATATCACAGCACCTTCTCAACAACATAGGGAGCTATAAGGCCACTGAGGTTCAGCAGGAAGTAGGGAAGAGGACAAGCATGAGATTCTGAACATTTTCAAAATAATGATATTAAGTCCAATATGAGAAGTGCACTCCTAGATAAACATCATGCCTATCTGATGGATAATCTATTCTAAGACTGGGCATGGCACTTTAGAAAGGGCCCTGGGTTGCTGATTAATGTCAGAGCATAAAAAACAGATTTAAACACGATTAAGATCACATTTCCATAATTGAAACATTATTATTTTATGCTGAGTACATTTATCTCTGGCAAGAGTGGAATCTAAAGGATGTTCAAACATGTAACAAATGAGGTCATAAATTTATGAATGTGATCTCACTATAACACACATCTAGAAATTCAAATGAATAGTTCTTTTGGCAGTTTATTTACATGCATGTATACACACGCGTGTATCATGTGCCAAATGTTATTAATATCTTCACTGAGATGGACTATCACTCTATCAATATTAAAATTTGCATAAATATTGAATTACATTTGACCAAACTAAATATACTTCTACATAGTTTTAGCTTTAAACTGGATTAAGACTACTTAATAATCCTGTATTCTTTTAAGTGATGTTGCTGATTCAAAAAATCAAAACTAATGTAAATGTCTTTTATATTTTTGTTGTTTCATATTAAGAAGAAAATATCAACTTTATAATCCTGTGAAATGATTTTGTCAGGAAGATGGACTTGTCTTTCCACACTGTATTATTTTCTGGAAAGCAACCAGCATCAGACAAGCTTGAGATAATTTCTCTTCCCTCATAGCTATTCCTCTCTATTTCTTCCAAGACTATTATCACTCTTTAATTTTGTACCAGTTTGTTGGGTAGTTGAATAACTAATCATAGAACAAATGAATCAGAAACACAAAAATATATTTGGTACTTAAACCAAGAGATATTAATGCAGGTAAATGGTTTAAAAGATGTTGGAGAACTAGAAAATCTGGAAATTAACTCTATAGTCATTACTGCAAGATTCTGCTGTCATTGTTAGGGCTGGAGAAGCAAATACTGTGAGATTATCAGAACCCAGATGCTTGAAACAGTGGCCCTGATGAGTGCGTCAATGACACTATCAACTCTTAGCAAGCATACAGATTCATTAGAACTCATCAAGTTATCTCATGTATTTCTAATAATATGAAAGTTTACACAACTTTCAACTTCCAACAAAGGTAAACATACACTTCACCCATTACTCACACCAAGATATGACCCCCCCCATATAATGAAGTAGATAGCCACAAAGAGAATTATACAAATACGTTTATAACAACTTTACTTGTAGCATCCCTGTTATATTGAATTGTAACATGTCTCCCAAAAGACGTATATTGAAATCTTTCCCCCCATCTACCTCAGAATATGATATTATTTGGAAATAGGTTATTTAGAGAGATAATCAAATTAAAATGGGGTCACTAGAGTAGCCCCTAGTCTAACCGATCAGTGCCCTTACGCAAAGGGAAAATCTGGACACAGAGAGAAGGCAAGGAAGACCTATAGGGACAAGACAGACTTGTGATTAGAATGGTGATTTATTTGTGAGACAAGGAATGCCAAGTATTGTCTGAAAACATGAAAAGCTAAGAGAAGTAAGGACAGAATCTCCAAGAGGGCAATTTGAACAAGGCCTTGATGACACCTTGAGTTCAGACTTCTACCTACAGAATTATGAGATTACAAATTTCAGTTATTTGGCAGCCAAAGGAAACTAATGCAAGCTGCTGTCCATAAAAAGGAGAACGAATACATACACTGTCTTCTGTCACTCAATGGCATGCTACTCAGCAATAAAAATGAACAAGTGGATGCTTGACCTAGCACTAGGAATGATTCTCAAAACTTTCTACTGAGAGAAAACAAATCAGACACAAGAGACCACATACTGCATGATTCCCTCTATACAAATATAGTGAATTGCAAAATTGGTCATATCACTCCTCTCCATATACATGCACTTTGCAATGTTTTCTACTACCTTCCACCAAGCATGGTCAGTTATTCATTTCCCTTAATCTTGGATAAAATGTGATTTTTGTCAATAGAAATCTGTGGAAACAATGGTGAACCTATTCTGAGATTACATTATGCATACACCTATATTCTCTTCAAACCTTATCCAGACACCATGAGGACAGGCCTGAGATAGTCGGCTGGAGGATGAGAGACCATGTGAAGTAGAAACATCATATCGATGCTAAGGCTACACTAGAGCTACACACTTAGCTACTGATCACAGACACAGGAGTGGGTCTTGCAGAAACGAAAAGAACCACACAAATGAGTTGAGCTCAAATTGTTGATAAATTTTTTTATGAACAAAAATTATTGTTTTAAGGTGTCAGGTGTTTTTTGTTTCTTTGTTTTGCGGTAGCAATGAAGGAATGAAGGGAAGGCAAGCAAAATTGATAAAGGGTGCAAAATTCAGAACAGTGATTACCTGGTGAGGGAGAGATTACTATAAAAGGTGATGAGGGAACTTACTAAGATAATGGGAAGGTTCTGTATCTTGATCTGGATGATAATTATACCCTTATCAAAATGCACTATATAGAGATGTGGCTTAACTATGATGGATAGCTTAAACCTATATGATGTCATAATGCTGTAATTATTCAATAAAATTATTTTTAATATATTATAGTTACTGAAACTCATCAAATGGTAAACTTCTGCATTTCATAAAACACAAAATATTCTTCAATACAGAAATAGAGAAGACATTGGGTTTCTTCTTCCCACATCTATTTATTTACTCACTTTGCATGTACAGACTTAAGAAGAATCAAAAGACTCACCCAAGGTCACAAGTCAAAAAGAGACAGTCCTTGAACTGGAATCAGGAACTCAGTTTCCTAGCTCTTAGTTCAGAACCTTTTGTGACACATCCTATAGTTTTCCCAGAAAGAGTAATAGAAAGCAAAGTGGGCAGCTGGTGGCAAAATGCACAGCTTCTCAAAATATTTTTTGCACCCAAGATATTACCTAAAATTGTTCACCTGAGATCCATTCCTTAGAAGTCTGTTTAATATAGTTGTGGCCAAAAGAAGCAACTGTTACATTTACATTTTAGCAATCTAGTCTCAACCAGGGAAAATTTCTCAAATTTATGCTTGTATGTCATGGACATTTCTACGGAACTACTCTGTTCAACCCACAAGAGAGTTTATTTCATCTCTGAATCAGGACCATAGGCACTTTCATGCTGTTTTTCATCCAAATAGGAAGAATGAGACTAATGTGTGTATCAGGTCCTAATTTAGCATTTCTCAACATTTGCCAATATCACTTTAGAAAGAGTAGACTGTGTTTCACTGGCTTCTGAAAGAGCTGTTCACCTCTTTCCTTCAATGATGTAAGTTCTATATCTCAGCATAGTGGCCCATCCTTTGTTTTTTTTTTCTGTACAATTGACTCAGGAAAGTATATTTCTCTAGAGTAGTGTATTATATGTAGAGATTAAAGAGACCAAGAGAGTGAATACAGTGAAGTCTTATTTTCTTTTAAATATTTAAATTCTGCTACAAATTAATAAAAGCCTACGGGAAACATCTCTCACCGCTGTTCATATGTCCTTACAATCAAGGAGGATAAATGACTTCATTCTATAATGCATTTGACTTAACTCTCCACCTACAGAGGTGGTTGACTGAGGTCTTTAGGATCAATCGCACTTTCCCAAGTACCTCTGATCCCATTGTTTAAAAATTTCCCATTTCATTGGGTGTTAAATATCTCAGTTAGTTGTTCGAAAGAAAATGAGATTTTTATTTAACTCACAAGTCTGAATAACTGACACTAAGAAATATTACGAGGTTAAAAAAAAACTAACCTACTTTAGAGCACTGAGGGAATTCACATGACAAAATCACAAGTAGTTACAGAATTTCCCTTTCCCTAGAAAAATGGACTAACCCTACACTTACAAACTCAACAAGTTCAAAATGCTTATAATTTAGAAAGATTGTTATCTCATATTGGATGGGATAAAGGTTAAACACTGAGACCAGTTTGCTTGGATTCCAATCCTTGACCCATGATTTATGAGTCAATGACTTAGGCAATGTAATTAATTTTCATTTGCCTTATTTTTTTTCTTACCTATAAAATAAATTATACCAACTGGTTGATAGTAAAAACTATTTTGCTAGGTGATTGTAAGGATGGAATGAATCAACATATGTAAAGCTCTGGCACAGAGAGCACAAAATATGTCCATTTTCTTATACTTGCAAAGCAATGGCCTTAAAGTCTCATTCTATCTTTTCTCAGTTTCTAGAGCTTAAGTTCTGATTATAAGAGAAAAATTCTGAGAAACTCTCACCCAAGACCATACCTGTTCCTTCCACTGTATAAGCTTATCTACCTTTGAGTGTTTTTTTTGTTTTTTTGTTTTTTTATCTAAAACAAACTAATTCCATTATAAGACTTGTAATGTCCTGAGAGGTAGGATGCTGATGGAAAAATATTTTATGGAATTACCAGTTATTTACTGAGCAATTACAACCATAACTTTTTATTCATAAAAATTCTTTAAAAATAGACTTGATAACAACTTGAGTTAAATAGCAGTGCCTTTTGACTAGTTTACAGTGTAGCCTAAATCTGTTATATATTCTAAATTATTATAATACAGTAAGATAATTTATTGAGCATGTGTCACTCTCAAGTTGCCTGTCAGCTATTCCTACTTTATAACTTTCTTCTTAAACTTCAGATATCAAAATCTAAAGGTTGATGAAATTTTATAAGAAAGAACAAAATATAGAAAAGCAATCTGATTTGAAGCAACTGACATTGGTCTAGTATATCTAATTGACTTTAACTTCTATCTGTTATCATCAATATTTTGAAGCATACTGCACTGCACCTATGTAAATAAAATATGAAGTGGTTGTTTCAGAAGTCTTCATTTAGAGTTGATTTCCTTCTTCAATGGCATCTTATCTTTCTGCTTTCCATAGTCTCAAAGAATAGTTTTACGTTGTTCTCAGAGAAGAAAGGAGAAGATGATGCTGACAATGTCTGCTAGGACAATGTCCATTAAATGCTAGGTTAAGAAATTTACTTTTAGTTAAATAACTGGTTGGTAGTTACTAGACGTTTCTCCTTGGAATTCTCTTCTGATTGGGGTACTCTAGTAGATAACAATACTGTTTGATTTTTTTTTTTATTATTATTCTTTAAGCATTTTTATTTATTTTGTTTTTCCCCTCTGGCTCTGGGGACTGCATCTGGGTTCTTGGGTTTTACATTATCTACACTGCACCTGTCTCAGTGGCCTGAAGCACAGGGGCACACCAGTGTTAGATTCATATATACATACCTCTGAAGAGTGAACAAAGTTTTATTCTTTAAGAAACATATTTACTGACAATATCTCTAATACTTTTGCAATCAACCAGAGCCTAAACTCAACACTATTTTGAAAATGAACACTTTTCACTGTCCTCTCCAAAGATAGGCAAGATGAAGCTTAGAGGAAATTGTACAGATATTATGATCCTTTCCCCATCCACTTCCCCATCCCTTTCCCCTCTAGTAACCACTAGCAGGACTTTATAGATAAAAGTCTATTTCTATTTGTTAAAGTCAAATCAGAATTATCCATTCTTAAAAAGAAAGAATAAAACAGTCATGTGATGACCTTTAACTTTGAGAAAAAAAATCTATTTGTGTAAGGAGTAGGAGAAAAGCAAGAAAAGTAAAAAATACTTACGTAAAATTTAATTGAGGGGTAAACTAATTTGTCCATAGTCTGGGTCTTCCAAAGGAAATTACATTTCCTTGTGTGGGCCACATGTTACTTACAGTCAGAGTGATAAAACAAAAATAAGACACTTACTTCTCTACCCAAAGAAAATAAAAGGAAGAAATTTTGCTACATTTTTCTCTTTAACTTCTTCATCCTTTTTTCTCTACTACTGAAGCCTGAAGTAATGTTGAATATTGGATCAATTTTCACATCCTGATATGAACCATTTGGAGTCTGAGAGAAAATGGGTTTTTCTTTACTCACTTAGTTATCCTTTAATATTTTAAATTAGTTTTATAATTATCAATATAAATATTGTATTCACAAAGCAACAACAGGGGTCTCTACCCTGTGTAGTTAATTAAATACCTATAAATTAGCTCAGCTCCTCTGCCAGGACTGCATAACCTCATGACTTAAATGTGTTCTGTAATTGCAAATGGAGTGAATTTGAATTCCTTTGAGTTAGATTTTTATTATAAATTTCCCTATTTTCTTTTTCTTCAGATATCCAATAGATAACAGTAATTTTTCATTTCATCATTTTTATCACAGCACTATCTTGAATCTAATGGAAAAATGTAAGTAATCTATGATTTCAAAAAGAAAAAAACACATGATATTACAACTAATTTCAGAAAAAGTTACTGCATGCTTAATGCACCAGGGACAGCGCCTCTCTCATACTTCATAGCACTTTATTAAGGACCTTGCACTATGCTTCTCTTTGAATTCTCAGTGGGTTTCTGTAATTTCAGGAAACAAGAGCAGAACCTACAGCATAAATCCTTTAAAAGGGAATTTTTATTGACTAGCATTCAATCAAGACGAGTGCTCCAGCATGTTAAACTATAATGATGTTTGCTATCGACACAGTTGGATGATGCTAGAAGACATTTTTATCTGCCTAATTAACCATCTTTTCTTTCTCTGTGGAGTTTCAGTCCAGGATAGTTTTCCCATTGACAAAACTAGGCATCCCTTACTTTATGGTCAAGTTGCAGCTCGAATCATAGAACTATGGGATGAAACATTTCTATAAATGTAGTGCAGTTCTGTAAACTACTCTTTCATAAATTTACTACCATACAATCAGAGCAGTATTGATACAGGACAGAAAGATCTCACACTGGGCTAAGTCAGACATTATTGATGATGCCTTTGTGTTGTCACAGGAAAAGAAAAGCAATGTTTTTTTTTTTCTTGTTTGTCATCAGGCAGCTGAAGTCCATTTTCAGCAGATCCCCCTTTCCTGATACTTTTCTTAGGTCTATCTGCAAACTTTAGGGTATTCCTTAGCTATATCCAAACCTCAAGAGTGTGTGCCCTGGATAAGTGACAAGAACTGGGGAGTCTAGCAGACATGGTTTCAACCCGATCTACCACTTTGAGAATGTCTCAATTTCTCAACCTGTGAATTAGGACAAATAATGCCCAACATACCTAATAATATATACAAACCTATCTTAATGTCCATATTTTTAGATATCTAAAATGTCAGCACATTTTAGATAACTGTAGAAAGCCATAGGATACAGGTTACATAGAATTTGAGGGGATGATAGGAGTGCTCCATCTCTTGATTTCGTTGTCAGCCAAAATGTGTGCAACTGAACACTAAAAGGGAGGAACTTTGTTGAATGTAAATTATACTCTAATAAAATAATGGAGAAAAAAACCATGAGTGGTTTAGGAAATAATGATAGTTTATAAACTATATTTTTAATCCCTTCAGATGTTGAGTGATTTTAGAGGAACTTACTTTTTTTAATTCACTTACTTTGTAGAGTTAAGTCCTATATTTTACCCATTATAAAAAACATTTAGGGGCATTTCTCAGGTCTTTGAGATGGCAGCTATTCTTCTTCATCCCCCCCCCCATTTCTATAATTATTTATCAAAAGTTTGCTCAACAGCTTCTAAACCTAAAGCAAAATGTGAAGATTTTTCTTTTTTTTTTTTTTTAAGGTTCCCTACCTTCATCATTAGTATCTCTTAACGGGGAAGTATAACAAGATTTCCACATGGTTCATGTTTCTTATATTACTACTTTATAGAATGTCATGACAAACTTCTTCTGTTTAAATGTGAATAATTGCAAGATTTTGTGCCAATGTGAGAGAAATTACTCTTAGTAGTTCAAGTTTTCAAATGTGATAACACAATAGCAACAGATTTCACTAGTGAAATTTCAGCCATAGAAACTGAATGGCAGTGACTGAAATCTATGAGTTCTAGTTCCATTCCTCCATTTACTGGGAGGCTTTGAATGAACATTGAATGGATACTGTATATATTTCATGGAAATTTATGCAATCAAATGAGGCAATGTATACAGAAGCATGTTGAAATTGTGAATTTTCATATAATACTGATAATTATGTACGTGTGCTGGACAAAGAGTTACCAATTGCAGTGTTCTATAACTCTTCGTTGTGCCTTATCCCTAAAAATCATCTTTTCAATTGCTTTTGAAAGCCATCTATGTTTCAACAGGTCGATATGTGACCGCAAATGTTAATGTGTATCCATTTACAGCTTGAGATGAGGAAGAATATGAGATTGCCACTATCAGAGATATTCCTTTGGTCATTATAGTTTATGACATCCAAGATTGGGAGTTTACAATAATATTCTTGGTTCAGTTCAGCTTCTGCTCGAGGACCCTCACTGAGTGAGTTTATCACAACAGCAAATGAATTCAATGGGGTTCTTTGGCTGTTAATTTCTTTCATTTACATGGCAAAGTTTGAGAATGTGACATGAAATCAAACACCAGATTTAAATTACCTTTTCAGTTATTAAACAAATTCTTCCATCGGAATGGATTGCAAGTAGTTTTGCAACGTCCGAAAAATAGGTTGCCTTGTGGAAATATACTGAGATACCTAAAAATCCATCTTTCAAAAGTAAGTCTGTGCAGAATGGAATTAGGTTTTTGTAGATAACAGAAAAAAGGCAAAGGTCCTGGGTCAGCCCATGCCAGAGGCACCCTCAAGGGTCGGCTGGTGAAGAAAGGAAGGGCTAAATGCCAAAAGTTCTGTTCTAGTTGCTAGACGTTTTTGGACTACAGAGGGTTTAGCCATGTGCCTAGGGCTGCTTTGTTCTCTGCTCTTTGAGGTAGTAATGCCTGTCTGGTATCGTTGAAACTTCCAGAGGAGCTGAAGGGCTGTTAGCTCTGAACCCTGCAGCTGAGGGAGTTAGCTGACCTCTAGTAAACCTGAATTCTGCAGGGACCTCAGGACACACTGTGCCTGCACCACGGGGCACTGCAAAGAGGTGTGAGAATGTATGACTTGTGTTCTTCCACATGTCAACTTACCCTTTATTATTTTATCCTATTTAGTTATATTCTTTGAACTGGTGCTTTTTTAAAAAGAAAAAAATTGCACTACAGAAATTGAAACCCTAATCAAAATCTTTCCCATTCCAGGCCAAATGACTTTGCAAAACGATTAATCTCCCCCAAATTTAAGGAGGCAATAATACTATGTTTACAGATTCCCTCAGAGAATAAAGAAAAAGAACTTTCCCGATTCACTTTGTATGCTCAGTGTAACCTTGATACTGAAACAGGAGGACATTATAGGAGAAAAAATTACATTCTTTTATCTCCCAGGAACATAGATTCAAAATTCCTAAATACAATATTAGCAAATAGGATACAACAATAACAAAAATAATATAATACCTCATGACCAAGTGAGATTTACTTTAGGAATCCAATAATGGTTTCACATTTAAAAATCAACTTGTCAATAAAATTTCAAAAATAACTATAATGTTTTAGAGTATTTGTCATCTCAATAGATACAAAAAGGCATTTGATACATTTCAACTTCATTTATGACTTAGGAAAAACAAAACAACTATGAGAAAATTAGGAATAGAAGAAAACTTGTTAAAAAAAAATGTGTTTTTTTAAAAAGCATCTACAAGATTCTCTAGGTGACATTGTATTTAATGGCCTGATGTTGAATTCTATTCCCCTAAGTTTGGGGCTGTCGGGTACTATCCTGTCTGTTTAATACTTCATTCAGCAGGAGAAAAAGGAATGAAAATTATAAATGTTAAAGATTGAAAGAAATAAAATTTCCAATACCTACAAATGACTTAGCTGTCTACATAAGAAACCTAACAGAAGTTATAAACTACTAAAATCGATAAGCAATTAGCAAATCTATTGGATGGAAACATCAATATTGAAAAAGCATTTTATTTCTATATATCAATCAAAAAGAAATGAAGGAAATATTTTAAAGATACCATTTAAAACAGCACCTAAGGTTGGCAATAACAGAGTCTAGCATGAAATATAAAAATGCTTTTTAAAAATTATGGTAAATATACACAACTCAAAATTCAGCATTTTAAGTGCTTTTGTGGCCCTAAGTCCATTAACATTGTACAACATTCACTGCCATTCAACTCCAGAATATTTTTCATCTTTAAAACTGAAAATCTGTACCCATTAAACATTAATTTCCCATTTCTCTTCCCACAACCCCAACAACCACCTTTTCTTTATGTCTCTGGATCTGACTAATAGAGATAGTATTTGTCCTTTTCAGTATTTGTCCTTTAGTGATTGACTTATTTCACTTCACATAATGTCCTCAAATTTCATCCATATTGCAGTAGGTGTCAGAATTATCTTCTTTTTAAAGCTGAGTAATATTCCGCTGCATTTTATTTATTCATTCATTGATGGGCATTTGGGTTTTGTCTTCCTCTTGGCTATAGTAATAGTGCTAAAATCACAGCTGTGCAAATATCTCTAAAGACCCTGCTTTCCATTATTTGGGATATATTCAGAAGTGGGATTGGTGGGTCATGTTAATTCTATTTTTGTTTTTTGAGAAACTTCCAGACGGTTTTCTAAAGTGGCTGTGCTATTTTATATTCTCACCAATACTGTACAAGAGCTCCACTTTTTCTATATCCTTACCAACATTTGTTCTTTTCTGTAGTTTTTATAAAAATCATACTAAGGGAATGTTTTAATTTGTGTTAAACTATGTGCCATCACATATGTGCCAAGTTCTAATTTGGTCACTGCCTTAATTTGCATTTCCCTAATGATTTAGGGATGTTTACCAACATTTCACATGCTTGTTGGGTCATTTGTATATATATATATATATATATATATATATATATATATGTATATATATATATATTTAAGAAATGTCTATTCATGTCTTTTGCCCGTATTTTAACCAGATTGTTTTTTGATGTTGAGTTGTAGGAATTCTTTGTACATTCTGAACATTAACTCTTTATCACATTTCTTATTTGAAAGTATTTTCTTCCATTTCATGGGCTACCTTTTTACTCTGTTGATAGTGCACCTTGATGCAGAAAAGTTTTAAATTTTGATGCAACTCATTTTATTTTTTCTTTTGTTACCAGTGCTTTTGATATTATATTCAAGAAAGCACTGTCAAATCTATGTCATGAAATTTTTCTCCTATATTTTCTTCTATGTGTTTTATAGTTTAGCTCTTATGTTTAGGTCATTGATCCCTTTTGAGTTAATTTATGTATATCATCCAACATCATTTTTTTACAAGTGAATATTCAGTTTTTCCATGACTATTTTTTGGGGAAGACTGTCATTTCCCCATTGTATGATATATATGACTTTAGCAAAATTCATTCGTCCACATATTTGAGGGTTTACGTTCTGCTAGTCTGTATGTCTGTTTTCATGACAGAATCACAATGATTTGATTACTGCAGCTGTAGAAAAAGAAATTTGAAATCAGGAAAGGTAAGGATTCTAACTTTGGTTTTTGTTTTGTGTTTTAAAGGAAGGTGCAGGCAGGAATGAAGGTGAATAGGCAGGCAAGCAGCATGAGAGGAGAGGAAGAAGCATTTTAGTTAGTTATTCATCTTGTTGCTTCACCCTGGGCCACCAGGGTCACAAACCCTGGTCCTTGAGATGTAGGTGTACTAAGCCTGGCTGGAGGTGTTAGACTAATCCACTAGGCCACCCAAGAGCACCTAATTTTGTTTTTGTTTGCTTTTTTGAGGGGGGATAGAAATTATTTTGACTATTTGAGATTTCATTCAAATGTTAAATTTCATTTCTTAAAAAAAAAAAAATGTTGGGCTTTTGAAAGGCATTTCCTTGATCTGTAGACTCCTTTGAGCAATAGTAACATCTAAACAATGCTAAATATTCCAGTCAAGCAAACAGGGATCTCTTTCCATTTAATTATGTCTTAATCGCTGCTTTCAGCAATGTTTTATCATTTTCAGCATACTAACCTTTCACTTATTCAACCCAGGCTGCTATAACCAAATACAATAAACTGGTGGCTTATCCACAACAAATTTATTTCTTAAAGTTTGCAGGCTGGAAGTCAGAGACCATGGTGCCAGCATGATTGGGTCCTGGTGAAAACCCCTTCTTGATATGCAAATGGCCATCCCTCATTGCATCCTTATTGTGCAAAAGACAGAGACAGGAAGGAAACTCTCCTGTCTCTCATAACATCCTTTCACAAGCGCGTTAATCAATTTCATGGAAGCTCCACTTTAGTTGTATATCTCTGCACTAACAATTCAAAAAAGAATATTAAGAAAACAGTTCTGTTTCCAATAATATCAAAAACAATGAAATGCTTAGGAGGAAACTTAATCAAGGAGGTTTTTATGGATTAAATGATTTTTGTCATTCATTTTGAAATGAAGCTAAATAATCAACGTATTCACAGCAAACAGCAAAAAGAAGAAGTATATTTTTCATAATGCACTTCAAACTTCTTCCATCCATAACACTTCCTGGAAAAAGTCAAACTGGAAAAAAAAAAAAGAATGATTTATTTCCAACATTTCAAACAAATAGTCTGGGCAACTCAGTCAATAAAAGAATGGGTGCTATTTTAGTGTTTCTGTTCCTCAGCTTGAAAACTTATACTCTGACTTCTACCAAAGGGAGTCTGAATTATCTGTTGTCTCAGTCATGGGCAGGATGAAAGAAAGACACTAATAAGGAAGGAAAACAAGGGAAGATGGTTCAAATGATTTTAGAAACAACAGTAGTGAGGCAGCCGTAATAAGGTTAACTCCTGGAATAACCTTTCCCCTCCACTATGCAGTGCTTTGACATGTGTGAGGTTGTCTATCTGTCTTCCCTATATAGTCAAGGGGGATTTCCCATTCCCAAAGCTCTTCAGTGTCTCAGTGACAGGGTCCAGAAAAAAAATGGTTGGATTTGCCTAATTAATAAATGACGGAAAAGCACTTTGAAAATTCTGTAATCAAAGGATCTATTTAAGTGAAAGGATCATTAGATGATATATTTAGTCAATTAAGATGAAAAGGATAATGATGGGAAGTGATTCAGTAATTAATCAGGAAGGTTGTGAATGATTCTTTTCCTATAGTAATAGTTATTGTCAATAAGCATATTCAAATCATTGCCTAAAAGATTCTGAGCAGTTCTATAGCAGTGAGCTGAGTCTCTCTCACTAGATGTTTTTTCCAATGTAAAATAAATCTCCCACACAGGTAGTAATTGCATTAGGAGATATAGCAATAATGGTACCATGTCTGATGATTGAGTCAAGTATTTCCATGTGTATTTCATTTAAAAGCCACAACAACATTTTGAGACAGGTATTAAGGCATTATTGCTGGGAAATTTAGGTTTAGTAGTAAGTGACTATCCAGTTACAGAGTCTTGGAAACAGAATTGAAATCCAGCTCAGTATGACTCCATAGTTTATCTCCAAAACACTGGCCTGCATTGTCCGTAGAGTCCTCATTTCCTTTTTCAGTTCATTACATTTTCTGTGTATAGTTACAGACCAAGAACAGAGTGTAAGACATCTCCTATGTGATAGATAATATTTCTTTTTCATCTCATTTTAAAAGTTCTAAAGCATTCTAGAGAATGCTTTGTACACTATGCATTGTTTTTCTGGCATATTTAGTTTCAGAATTCAATAATGCATATAATATTGTGTTAGAAAGTTAATACATTTTCCTTTGGGGCACAGTGTTGAGACATTTGAGTGCTGTGAAGAAAAAATGAAAGCTATCAAAGCTAACGGTTTGAGGGAAAAATAAAGACAAGTAAATTTTGACAAGATACTTTCCTGTCAGGAATTCTCTGGTATGTGTCCTTTTATGTCCACTATCAGCATTGTCTTCATCTAATACACAGGCACTTGTCTAACCCCTTAACACTTTACAATCTGGATCATCATGGTCAACATTAGATGGGAGTCCAAATGGATGATTTTCTTTGTGGTAGCACCAGTTTGTATAGTCTATAATTCGATCTAATGCCATATTACTCTTCTATTATCTTTATATAGGAGCTAGAATTTCCACTTCTTATTTTGAGTTCAGTTCATATCTACATGAGATTCCTTTGCAGCTTCACCAAGAAACATTAAGACCAATAAGTCTTTAGAAAGCTGTCAGATTGGGTATAAACCAGCAGAGATCAGAGCAGAGCAGAACACAGAGTCAGAATACATGTGCTATCCCAGAGGTTTACATTACAGTTTGGGGTGATATACAATAAGCATTAACAAATCTCTAGAATATGTAGTATATTGGATTGTGGGGTACAAACCATATTAGTTTGGTAAGGCTGCCATAATGATATAATACAAAGTGGATGACTTAAAATAACAAAAATGTATTCTCTTATAACCTGGAGGCTGGATATGTGAAATCCAGGTGTCATTAGGGTCATGCTTCCTCCATATCTCTAATTAGAATTCTTCCTTGCTTCTTCCTAGCTTCCCCTGGTAGACATCAACACATGATGTTCCCTGTCATATGGCTCTATTACTTGGTCTCTACCTTGGTCATCACAGAGTCTCTGTGTGTCTCTGTCTTTATATGCTGGGTTTCTCTTCTCATAAGGACACAAGTCGTATCAAGTTAAAGTCATCCTAATGAGTTCATCTTAACTGGATGAAATCTACAAAGACATAATTTCCAAATAAGACATCATTCATGGGTTCTGAAGATAAGAACTTTTAACATATCCTTTAAGGGAAATAATTTAATCCAAAACAGATGCTATGAGAAAAATTAAGCAAAGAAACTCAATATGACATGCGTGTAGGAATGGAACAGTGGTCAAACGTAGTATTACAGAGTAGCCAAAAGAAGTCCCAGTGAAAAGAATTTATTTTCATAAAGATCTGAAGATGAGAGAATGAGGGGAGGATGGTTGGACAAGAGAAGATATAAAAACTATAGAATATGCACCAGACATGTTCAAAGAGTAGCATGGGGCCAGCATGACTATAGCACAGTAAACACACATGAAGGAGTAGACATGAAATCTGAGAAGTAACTGGAACCAAACTGTAAAACTTGACTTTTATTCCAAGTGAGACGAGCATCTCTTAGTAGATTTTGATTAGAAGGTAACAAACTATGACTTATATCTTAACAGGATCTTTCTAGCCACTGTTGAAAGCTGACTATAGAAGAGCAGGGTAGAAATAGGAATGCAGATTAAAAGGGCATTCAAATAATCCTGGTCAGAAATAATGGTAATTGGACAGTGGTCATGGTAAGTGATAAGCTTCTGAATTTTTATTTTCATTTTTATCTGTTTGTGTTTAGTTGTTTACCTTGGTTGTTCCTGCTAGTCCTAGAACGTGAACCCAGGACCCTGGGATGCATGTGGACTGCAGCCAAATCCCACACCACCAAGGCATGAATATTCTTTGAAGGTAGAGCTAACAAGGCTTGTTGACAGATTTGGTTGTGGGGTGGGGAAACAAAGAGAATAATCAAGGATGACACAAAATTTGGTACTAGAAAAATCAAGAACCGAGATGTCACAGTTGGCCTTGATTATGTAATAGAAGTACAGAATATAACTGTTCACATCTTTCATGTGCAGAATATGAAAACAGCTGGGATGAGAGAGAAAATCAAGAAATCATTGAATATAATGAGTTTCTGATTTTCCATGTGTACCCATGTGGAGATGTTGTGGGGAAGGACTAACCTGGTTGCTCCACATTTCACCTTGGTAGGTGCTACTGCAAAACTAGCCTAGGTTGTAGTATGAGGAGAAACCTGAAAAACAGGCTAAGTGGTTTGTTTGGGAAAATATCCCAGAGGAAAAGTAGAGGAATTAAAGTGTTTTCTCTAGAATGCATTCATTTATTTGACAAATATATATTTATTTACATAGTTTGGCTGTTTTTAAAACTCCATATTGTCCGGCTCGAATCCAGGGAACAGGACTGGAGGAAGGGGCCAAGGATTGAGAAAGACAAGGACCAAAGAAGAAAGAAAGCGGGGTTAGGGGGTGAGAAGTTTTGGGGAGCTGCCACCCCAAACTGTCACACCCAGTAACTGACTCCTTGAATATTTATTATCATTACACAAAGAATTCATTCATAGAAAAAAATACAAGAAGTAAATCGTCATTCTTACAATCATTGTTTACAAAGTGAGTTTACATTTAAAGGTTTTAGTTAACTCTCCCTCAGGCCCTTGACTTCTTCCTGAGCCTCAGCGGGAAACAACCCAGCCCAGGTTTTCCCTGCGGAGTGGGTACCTAGTGTTCCAGACACCTGGATTATTGTTTTTTCTGATGAGGCACTGATTATCTAAATTTAGCTTTCCCCCTAATAGTTCCCCACACATATTACATGAACTTCAAAAGGTAAGACTGTATTTGCATACCTAACAAAAAGATTGTGCTGTCTTATTATAATAAGAGCTCCATAGATAAGAGAAATAATATAACTAGAAGAAAAGCATACGAGCTTGAGTATATGGAGGGGCAGAGAGTATGGTTCCTTAATAGGTGGTATCAGAATGCTCACCCCTATCCCTACCAAGGATGGGAATGACCATGAGCCATAGGAGGAGAAAGATCCACTAAGCACCCACAACAGGCTTCATGTGGGACCTGTCCTCAGTACGGGACAGAATGTAGAGTGTTCTCTCTAGCTTTGTCTGATAAGAGGAGATGCACCTAGCAACACATGCTTTCCAGCAAGAGTGACCATGCACCAGGGCATCAACAGTATTAAATATCACATGTCTCATTCTGCCAGGAAACGGGGCTAGAAATATAGTCTGTAAGTCTGTGAGGTGGAGCTAAAATTCAAGCGCTGTCCCAGAAAAAAAGCTTCATTTAGTTTGCAGATATATTCCCCATACTTTTCATTGTTTCTCTTGCAGATTTATCATAAATACATTCAATGACCTTGACATTCCAAATGGAGGTCCAGAAGTATTTTCAAGCCTGGGCTCTATTCTTTTATTACTCTTTATTCAGCCTCCAGCACCAAACCAAGGACACAAAAAAGTCGTTCAAATGCACACTCAACTCTTCTAGAATACATTCAGGGTTGCTAGGAGATATAAAGTGTTAAGTGACTTAGAAAATGTAAAATGTATTATGAATCCTAGTTTACTTGTATATGCCACAGATTAACAACAGGTTTTACTTCTCCTTTACAGCATCTCAGAATCAGTCCATAAAATGTTCACTAATCAATGTTCACTAATCACATAATCACTAATCATTAAAATCAGAAGGTCAAACTGGCTAGTGACTTGCTTTAAGTTTTATCTTTTGTTACCTATGAAATAAGGGTAGAATCCAAATCTCTCCTGCTTCTTGACCATTTTTTCACACTTTGTTTAATATTTCATGGTCAATATTATGGCTGCAAGTATTGCAAGTATTCGGCACATTTACAGTATCAACTTAAAGTTCTAGAAGGTACTTCAGTGGTCCAGACAAATTACAATGACATCATCTTAAGATCATAAAAATCTTTCTTAATACTCTTAATAGAATGGTCACACATTGTGAAGTCAACTGTCTATGAATCCAGGTCATCACTCACTAACACTGTGATGCAGAGTAACTCAGTTTTAAGGAACCTTAAGTTTCATCATCTATAAAATGAAGATGGTAATATTTATATTGAAGATTTATTTTAAAGATTGATTGTGATGCTATATTTAAAGAGTATATTAAGCACAAAATAAATAGTAACTACTGAATATTATTCTTATTTTCCATGGAAAGCTGAAAAATAAAGTGTACTAACATTGATAAAGAGGTAAGATACAATTATGAACTGAAAGGTTAAAAAATAAGCAAAGTATATAAGTAAAAGTTAAGTAAATATTATAGTGAATGGGTAACCAGAGGCTACCATGACAAAAGCAATTGGCGGAACCAGGGATATTGCCCATCCAGGTTTTCATACCTTATTTTGATAAGGTATCATTAGCACATGGTACCAAAAATTCTGAAGAATTATCATTAATAGATTCAAAGGTGAAATAGAGGAAGAAAGAGATGCAATAGGAAGTGGTGGATTGTGTATATACAGAGATATATGCACCCTTGGACCTACTTGTATTATTTTTAGGAACCTTTAGCAAGAAACTAAAATTGTCAAGAAAATACATAGACAGTTGTCCATTGGTCTTTCCATGCCCACAAAAATCAAGCTCTTGCAGTGACTTTAGGGACATCTCAGGAGGATCCTAAGAGGACTCAAGCCAGACACATCCCTTTCCCAAGTCCAATATCCTCACTGACATTCCATGTATGGAAGAACTGAAGCAAAGTGATTTCCAACTACCATCATGATCAGAACTAGTAGTAACCTAAGAGTCAATCTTCTGATCCTTTACAGCCAATGTTCGACATACAACATTTACCTGAAATCAACTTTCAGAAGTGTATCAATGTTATTTCCAAATAAACATGACATTTCTGGTAAAGGGGTCACTTAGAAACTGGTTTCCTTCCAACTTCTTGTTGAAACTTCCTTCCCTTTCTCTTAATACTCCTTTTAGCCAAAGGAAAATATAGGGTTTTCCCCTGAAAATCTGTGATCTCCCCAAAGTAGATGATACTGTTTTCCTTCATTGCAGCACACTTGGCCTTGATAATGAGGCCCCAGGGGGAGATTTCATGGTTGCCAGCGCCTCTCTCACCCTTGTTGCTGATTACAAACCGGCATCAAAGCTTCAGAGAGTTTATTACCATATGTTCCGTTTCCCTTTTTAGCACAGTTTGGGCTCTGCGTTCAGAGACAAAGTACTTCCTACTGTCGGGCTGCAGCAGTTTTAGATGACTGGAGCAATAGGAAGAACGCAGAACTTCATTAAAGACTACCTGGAACGTTCTCCTTTATGTAAGGAGCTGTGGTTCAGCACGCCATTACACATAAGTTTAAGAGGTTCTATGAGCCGGGTTGAGCAGAGTTGTTCTTGCATTACTAAATTCACCTCTCTCACACTGTCTGCCTCAATAATGTTAAGGAAGCCTGTCAGGGTTAGGATGGAAGGAAATCTTAGGCACCATTTTACGTTGTCACCGGAAAAAAACAAAACAAAATAAAAATAAATAAATTCACTCCTTACTTGTCTTTTCTGCAGGTGATGTTCCAGTAGGAATCTCTCACATAAATCCCATGTTCTGGTTGTGAAAGGAATGTTTGCAGAACTTAAATCCTCTAAGTACTGTTCCTTAAAGTTTCAGTGATTTTATTTACAGTTCATTTTATGAAATGTTTTACAGGTGTGGTTTGTGTTTACAGTTAAATACCCTGGCCACCCCCACATACCACATAATATAGTCAAACTTACTGAAAAAGGCTTATGTAGCAATATTTATGCCAGTCAGAAAAAAAGACTACAGAAGTTTTAAAATATTAACTGGCCAGTGTAGAAATACAATTAAACAATGTCTTACACGTTTTCTTCTTATAAAACTCTTAATAGATGCCATTCAATTTTGTGATCATGATTCCCAAAGGAAAATTCCCAAGTTTCCCTTAGTAACAGAATCAAGTGTACATTGTGCTCCTATATATGCAAACATTTGTATCCAAGTAACAAATTCAAGTACCAGAAAACTGAAGGACAGTCGGTAGGCAAGCTTGACCTTACAGAAATAAGAGAGAGAAAAGAGCATTAAAAACTAAAATCACAATATTATTATTTTTTTATTTCCTCTGCTAAATCAGCAAACAAAGGAAGATGATTGGGTTATTATTATTTAATAAATTGATAATTTCTGAGGGAATTCCTAGTTTTGATAAAAACTTTTCTAGAGTCTTCCGTAATTATCCATTTCTTACCAGAAAGGTAGTTCAAGAATGTTTCCACATTAAAGGTCTTATACCTTGGCAAGTAGGAGAGAATCAACCCAAAGCTTGACTATAGGAGACGATAGTATAAACCCATCAGCCAGGACTATATAAATAAGTTAACTCTGCTAAAGGGGTCTCTGGTATTCCAGAGCTCAGACGTACTTATATTCTTAGCACATCCCTCTTCCTTCAATAGATTCAGGAACTGAAGGCATAGACTTGAAATTTGGCCTGGGAATCCATATTCATTTCAACATTCAACGCTTTTTGACACCTGAATACCAGATTCTAAAATTACTGACACATGCTAGTTTTATGCCTTTGAGAAATGTTTAGACCTTCTTTAAGGTTTAACTGTCTCATCTTCAAAACAGGAATAACAATGGGGCAGTGAGGGGGGAGGAACAAAATGGAGTTCTTGTTAAATGGGCACAGAATCATTCTCATTTGGGAGAATGTGTAAGTTCTGAAGGTGGATGGTGGTGCTAGCTACACACCATGAATGTCCTTAATGCCACTAGAAATGCTTCAAATGGTCAATTTTATGTGAAGTATGCTTTATCATAATAATAAAACACATGAGCAATAACAACTGGACTCCAGAGAATTGTTTTGAGAATTACATGAGATAATAAGCAGTCTACACAGTGCCTAGCACATAGTGAGTGTTCAACAAATGGTCATTATTATTATTACTGTGATTCACTTTAACATTAATAAAAATGGACTCTTGAACCCCTATAGGAATCACAACCAGGATTGGTGCTTAATTTTTTTTAAAGGAAAGGTGCAGGCAAGAATGAAGGCAGTAGTAGACAGGTAGACAGAAAGAGAGGAAGAAGAAGCACTTTTTCATTTAGTTGTTCACGCACGTTGTTCCCTCTGGGCCTGGGACTAGAACCCAGGGTTAGGGAGCTTGCTCCTTCAGAGGTTATTGACTATCTGCTGCTCTGCCAGGGCGTACCTCAGTGTTTAATTCTATCTCCTCTCCTTTTCCCTCTCCACTGTACTTGCCACCTTCACAGCTTGGTCCCTAGCCCCTCTTCACCATCTCCCTATTCCAAGTCTACCTCTCTCCAATATCCTTATATCAGACAGTCATCACACAAGTCCAAAAACTGTTAGCTAAAGTAAACCTCTTTTACTAAGGTTGTATATTAACCCTTTAAAAACTATTTTAATTTAAGTCGAAAAAAGATCTTCAAAGTGTCTCTAAAGTTTTAGTAGTTGCAAGAATAACCATGGGTAAAAGCGAAAAATAAAGTTTGATTGCCATCTCTCCCTATTCTTGCTTAGAGGGGAATAGTACCAGTAACCAGCAGTTCAGGAGTTAGAGTGATTTTCACACGTTATCATGCACTCATTTGATCTCCTACAGGTGACACCCAAGGATAGTCACCCCATTCCTGGCAGTTTGATGGCATCCTGTTGCCTGTGTATACTACTAACAAGATGTATCTTCCAAGTTATCCCCTCCTCCAGAACCCCAAAGCAAGAGGTTAGAGCTAAAAAATCATTGAAAATATTGCCCTTCATTTGACCAATAAAACCTGGAAGCCCAATATGGTAGAGTGAGCTGCCTTACATATCTTGGCTCTGGATGCCACCATCTTCACTCTTCTCAGATATCTGGCACTCTCAAGTACTCCCTCCCTCTTCTGTAAATGCAGTTTTGTCTCACAACCTTTCCTACTAATTTGCATTTTTATATGCTCAAATGTCTCCCACCTTTAAAAAAACATCCCTTCATCTAGCTATACTACCTCAATTTATAGTCTGTGCTTTCTCTCTCACAGTCTAATGTCTCAAAGTAGTTAGTTGCATTCACTCTTCTCATGTCTCCATCTCTCACTCAGTTTCTCAACCCAATATAGTCTAAGGTCTATCTTTCTTACTCTTCCTATTTTGTTCTCTCAGGCAAACCACCGAAGTCTTCTACGTCTTCATATTACTTTCCAATCCCAACTTGCTTGACCTTTCCATAGCATGTGACACAATCGATCACTTCTCTAAAACACTCTTTCCTTGACCTCCTTGTTACCACTCTCAATTTTTCTCCAACTTCTCTGGTCCCTCAATCTCTGTATTTTTGACAAATTACCCATACATTAAAAGTTAGAGTGTCTCTGGGATTATGTTCTGAGTCTTTTTTTTTTTTCTTTCCTTTTAGCTATCACTCTATGAACTCTTCATGGGTGATTTTTTTTGGCTTTAATTACTTTATTGATCAATTATTGTGAAATCATTGACTCAAGATCTCTTTCTATATATAAATACCAACTTGATGCCTATACTTTGATCATCTATAAGAAATCTCGAATTCAATTTGTGATTTATCATTTTCCTTCCAAAAGATGCCGTTCCTTCATTTTTAATTTTAATTAATGATCTTATTATGTACCCAGTTTTAGAATTAAAAATCTGTAAGCACCCCTTTCTTCCTCTCTCATTAATCCCATATTATATGCTCTTACCTCTGTGCATTAAGAGAATTGAGTGTCTACTCAATGTCAAGCGCTATTCCAAACAGTCATCACTAATCTGGGTAATACATTGTTATCTAAATAGAGATCTAATTTGCCAAATTATCTCCTTCACAAATTCTTTAGTTTATGTTCCAGGTCTTATCTAAACTACTGTAATAATCTCCAGAATGACTATGCCATATTCATTCTTGTGTCTTTATTTCTCTCTAGCCCACAATATTTCACTCTATTAGCAACTTTTAATTATGTCTTCTATGGTTGCTCCTTCCACCTTCCATGAGGGTAATTTTTGGATTAACTCACTGTATTCCATTGTGATAGCTCTTTTACATCTGAGTTTAGAATTGTCCCCAATCATTTCTAAATGGCATTGACTTTATGTTAAATTCATTACAACATTGTTGAATGCCCCACATCCCAAATGTGTTGGTTTATTTCCTCACTAATTAGGGATGTTGAATTTTAACACTTGGTTAGGTATTGACTAATGGCTCTCTGCCCTCTTCATTGTAATTGCACATTTTTCCCTTTGCAATTAGAAAGCAATTTTTTGGGTGCCCCTCTGGAACCATGCTAAAATCCTGGTCCCCAACAACCTCACCCAATGTTTTATTAACCACTGATGATGCCTGGTTGTGTTGATTACTAACTTGGATTGATCTTTTTAAAAAGCAAATAGATCATAATTTCTCTTCAGTCATTTTCTATAACTACAGAATAAGGTCTAGAGTACTTAGAATGTCTCTGAGTCGCTTCAAGTTCTCTTATCTCTCTAAACTGTTCTTTCACCTCACTTCTCTTCACCGTATGCATTCTATCCAGATTGGCTTTCTTTCCATTTCTCTGCCTAGATATTTCATACATCTTATCCCCTTGCTTAGAACATTAACTCCTACTCATCATTCAGGTCTCCTCTTACATATTATCTCATAAGGAAAGTTTTTTCAAGTCTCTCAGGGTAGAATGGCTTCCTCTACAATATACTCCATTGTTTCCATACCAGGAAACTCATCTCCACAACTTCTGCTCAATGTCTAGCCTACTAAGTATACCACAAACTAACAGAGTTTCCTAGAGTAAAATGCAAGTCAAACTGAAAGTTCCCATTTTCTGCACTTAGTAACTCATTTGACCTTCTACACATCTGCTTTTCTGCCCCTTGTGTTTATTTTTTAGGGGGAAAAACATGACTTGCAGCAAAGCTGTAAAACTCTGTAAAAGCCAGATAATAATGTTTTATTTAAAGCTAATCTCTTTTGCAGAGCTGTGGACTCCAAAATTTCTTAGTAGGCAATAAAAGATGTGATTCTTTCAAGGGATAAAATGTCCAAAACAATCTCACCCTGATTTTTAGCTCAAGAGAAAGGGAAAGAAGTCATCTAAGGCCTTTTCTTCATGAATACTATTTGTAAAAGGTTTGACCTGAAATTTCTGCCCCTCTGCTCTCTCCAGAGGAGGATAAAAGGGGAGACAAATGATAATGTGCTTAATTTTTCTACCAGTAATTTCATATTATGCTAAATTTCACTTCTAAAGTTCTTTCAGCTTTCTGGGGTTCTTGCTGTTAAAAAAACAATAATTGCTATTATTATTATGACTGCCCTATAGCAACTGCACTTTTATTCTTACACCTGGAGAACATCTAAACTTAACCCATTATTATCTTTTTAGGTGAGAAAGCACATCTGTAATCTAACTGCTTTGGTGACAATCGGTGTATCCCTCAGAGGCCAATATTTTGGTCTATTCAATCTTGTGTGTTAATGGGTAGACCTCCATCAAATTAATTATAGACTGACAGACAACTTAGGAAGCATTTATGAAGAAGATAATACAGTTTAAAGTAAGGTTACACCTGTTCCAATAAGAGATCAATTCATTCCATATTGTGTACATTCACAACAAATCAACATTTAGGTTGGCAATAAGCAAGATGTATGTCTACTCAGTTCTCACTTTTTCCCAGCTTCATATGCATCTGAGGATGGTTTTCCAATTCCAAAGTTTGCTTATCTTTCTATTCTGCCATGTTAGCAAAGAGGAGCTCCTCAATTTCTGCCACTCCTCTTCATTATAGACCGCCTGTGCCTCAGGATCTTCTAGGACCAGCATCTCAATTTTAATCATGTCACTCACACAAAGTCAGTCTCAGGCATAAGAGAACTTCGAAGGACCAATAAAATGAGTTCTGATCCACAAGTTCTGGTCAAAGTCTAGAGGAAGGCAGAGCTTGAAAAAATAAAGTTGAAGACCTAAGTATAAAGGAACTGGAGGCTACTGTTTTGTCTCAGAGCCGTATTTCAGGCCATCGTTATTTTCTTGAATCCATGTTTCCCACAGTCTCATCTCCTCTGAGCGCCTCTTATCTCCTGAGCATAAGAATTCATTACAGATGGAAGATACTAGGGTAGTTCTTCTAAAATAATACAAGTCTTCTCATTTGGATCTTGGAATTAAATAGCCACAATAAGGACACTTTCTCTATCTGACTAATCAAAGTCCACGTGTCAAAATCCACTGAAGACAAAACCTGTACTCAGTGTGTTAAGATATTATCCTTATTGGAATTAAGCGACTCAACTGCTTTCACTATAAATGATTGAAAGAGCATGGGAAATATAAATTAACCAAGTATTGAAATATTCTAACTGCATTCACTATTTAGAGAATATCTACCAGTTATATCTTCTTCACTCACAGGAGCCAACAATCTTATGGGAAAAAATATATATATAAACAACTTATAAAGCATTTACAAAGAAACAGTTGTATAATAATTAATGTGGGGTCACAGTAATAGATTTTTCCTGGAAGAGACAGAAAAAAGTTCAGAGCAGAAATATAGCATGAAAGGGGGTCCTAGCGAATCACTAGGAGGTGATTAAGAATAGCAAGAACAGTGGTATTTTAGGGCAGAGAATATGTAGCAACACATTCATCTTTCTCTTAGCAATACTTTTCAAGGTGAGATTTTCATATGGGACTTGTTTCCCTACCACATATGCCATCTACCATACACCATCAGGTGATCTTGGCCAAAAAGTTGAAAATAAAGATTCCATATTTATTTCATGCAATGAGATGTGAAGAGAAATATGCTACTTAGGAAAGTAAAATATAGTTTTAATAGATTGCACATATTGAATAAAATAGTTTAAGGTATAGACAGTCTTTGCAGTCTTTCCCAGCTCATTTTTACAGGGTTATCTACTTCTTTCCCTCTCAAGGAGAGAAAGGATGAAAATTTCACCCATGTGTTGTTTCTTAAGGAAGCAGTACCAAAGGAAGCCCTATACTTACAGAGGTCTAATGACAACTAGGGAACTTGAAGTACTGGGAACATACCATAGGGGCACAGAGGGCATAGACAAAGGATTTGGTCTTAAAACTAAGGTGATAGGGATTGGACAGTACGGATATTCTCAGTTTGGAGGTAGAGGGAAATAGAAATATATAGGATAATTTAAAATAGAGTCTATGAAATATGTATTTTGAACTTTTTTCAATGAGAAATATAAGCAAACATCAGAACTTCTGAAAACCATGTATAATCCCATCAAAAAGAATACAATACCCAAGAGCAAATTTAACCAAGGAGGTGAAAGACCTATACTCAAAAAAACTATGAAACATTGCTGAAAGAAAATGAAGAAGACACAAAGAAATGGAAAAACATCATGTGCTCATGAATCAGATGAACTAACATTGTTAAAATGATTATTTTAGCTAAAGAATGAAACTGAACCACTGCCTTACATCAAATACCAAGTTTAATTCAAAATGAATTAAAGATTTGATTATAAGACCTGCAACTATAAAATACGTCAAAGAAAACATAGATGGGAAACTTTTCAACATCAGCTTTAGAAATATCTTTATGGGTTTGCCTCCAATGGCAAGGGAACCAAAAGCAGAAATAAACAAATGGGGCTAGAGAGTATCTGCACAATGAAAACCATCATCAAAATGAAAAGGCAAACTATTGAATGGGAGATGGTTGCAAAATATATATTCAACAAGGCATTAACATCCAAAATAGATAAATAACTTGTACAATTCAACAACAATAAAACAACTTAATTAAAAAATGAATATAGGATCTAAATAGACATTTCACCAAAACCAGACATGATGATAGACACATGAAAGATGTTCAAAATCATTTGTTATCAGGGAAATTCAAATCAAAACCATAGTTGTCATATCATACCAGTCAGAATGGCTATTACTGAAAAAACAACAAACACGTGTTAGTGAAGACATGACAAAAGGGAACACTAGTTCACTGTTGGTGGGAATGTAATTTAGTGCAGACATTAGGAAGAAAAAGTATAGAGATTTCTCAAAAAATAAAAATAGAAATACCATACAAATCAGCTATTCTACTTCTGTATGTCTACCTCCAAAATCACAAAACACTAATTCAAAAAGATATATGCACCCCTATGGTTATTACAAGATTATTCACCAATAGTCAAGATCTGGAAACAATATAAGTACCCATCAGTGGGTGAGTGAATAAAGATGCAGTGTATACATACACACACACACACACACACACACACACACACACACACATATATACATACATACATTGGAACACAACTATGCTATTTAAAAAAAAAAAAAATCTTGCCATTGTTGACACATAGTTGAAACTTGAGGGGATTATGCTAATTGAATAGGTGAGACAGAGAAAGACAAATACCTCTATTTTCACTCAGTATGGAAAATAAAGAAACAACCCCTCAGATTTTGATAACAAAAAGGTGGTTTTCAAAAGGCAAGTTGGATGGGGGTAGGAAGAGGGATTACAAAGGGGGTCAATTGTTTGGTGGTGACAAAACTAGACTCCCAGTTCATACTCCCCAGCACACTCACAGATATTTCAAATTGTATTTCAACCTGCACCTCCTTCAGGATGTGTGATTTGTGAGTTTCTAACCCTCTGAGAACTGCTATTTACAACTATTTTTCTCTAGTCCAATCTGCATTCCAATAAACTAAATTCTAGAAGGGATTTGGGTAGTAACTGCTGTGTCAATTTTAAACACGTTCCCTTAGGTTTCTTAAGTCACTTTTCTCTGTGTGATATTTTTTCCATTTTAGCCAATTTGAACTAAGCTTTCCAAGTCAAAATTGGAAAATTGGTAAAATCTCCACCACTCTTGCTGTCTGAGTATAATGCCCATATTTTCTGAGCACTAAGCCGACACATCAAGCATGGGTGAGTGCACTCACTGAAACTATATATCTGAAATCAAACTCCTGGAAAGTCAATTTGTCACAAGTATAGGAGCATTCAATAAATACTAAGTCAGGTTTTGTAAAAAAATATCCAACTCTAGTGCCTCGCTTCTGTGAAGACAAACACATTTCCACTAAAAGAATAGTCTCTTATATCAAATCTCAAACTTTTGTATCCCCCAATTTAAAATCAAAATTAAAATGGGAAATAGAAAAAGGCACTTTGACTTTAGAATAATCTGTTAGCAATGCAAATGTTGCCTTAATATGTGCAAACTAAATATTTTTTTAGTATGTGCAAACATAGCACTATTCCAGGATTTATAAGGCACTTTCCAAAATCAGTCATCTTACCAGTGAAGATCTATAAAGATGTTCAAGCTTTAATTGCTCAAGTGGCAAGGAAATTCTAGATAGTCAGTTATGTAATGCTACATGCAAATTATCCAACCAAGCAAATAAAAGTGCTCTTATCATTGCAAAATAAAACATACTTTTATTTTTAAAGCCATTTTTGCAACTTCTCAGTTCCTAATTGATGTTAACATGTGCATCTTCTTCTTTTTTTAGGTAAATTAATGATTTTAAATAAGGTAAACTGGGTTATCCATTCAAAATGGAATTCAAAATATTTCACTTCTTTCTTATAAAAAGAGAGTAATTTAAAATTGGGTTTGCCTTCCCTTCATCATTTCATACAGTTACTTTAAAGCAACTTCTCATCCCTGTAGTTACTTTGTCAGAAAAAGGGAAATATATGCCTCTTCATATGCTGTTTCAGGTTAGGATTCTTCCTCCTGCATCTGCTACCAGCTGGAATGAAGCCCAGCTTTTATCCTGGGGTACAGCACAGTAAACAAATAGAATTCAAATAAACAGAACTGCTTGCAGGAAACAACTGTCTTAATATTAGGAACAGACAATTCAAGCCCTAATTTGTCCAGTCCTCAAATACTGATTTTCGGTGTTTCTTTCCCAACAAAGACTTTCCGGGGACAAGAAGGATAAGGTCTGGGCCTCAGGATAGTCCGTGTTGTTCTTCCTCTTTGGAAGAACACATTTTCAGATGGGCAGACTCTTGATCTCCCCTGTTCATTCCTTGCTACTCCTTAATCTCTCTTATCTGCATCTACCTCTTCAGAGCACTCCAGATGCACAACCCAGTTGGCACAGAGAATCACACAAGAGTTGCAGATACTAATCGATTGGTCTTAGCTCATACCATGGCCTCTGAGATTTGGCTCAGGTCTAGTCCTTATTTAGTAACAGGCCTCTCTCTGGTCACAGGGCTGGCAGACAGCCCAGGCTGAGACAGTCATAGTTTTTTTCTTTTTTACAACGAGATCTCACCGGCTTTACGAAATGATTCAGGCAGCCTCCCCTCTAGCTAGTAGAAAGGCACAGCCAGCAGTTAAAGTCTTCACCCTACAATAATTGAACAGCATGCACACATAAAATGTGAAGAGAAAAAACTCTTCTTCATTCTCTGGCTTCCTATACAAAGTATATAAACCCTGAACACTGTCACATTGTTTTTTGGCACAGTTTATAGACCAAGGAGATGAGAGAAGCAGATGCCAGAGATCAGGAGATAATCCTTTGGCTCACTCCCCAGATCCAGCTGCCCTAGAGAGTGGTCCCATTCCTTCTGCTGATGTAAAAGACAGTAAGTCCCTCTTTTAGGTGATTAGAGACTTAGTAAGATGTGTGCCTCTTACAACTCAAAAAATCCTGACTAATATAAAAAGGGTGGGGATCTGGGGTATAAACCTTAGGCACACTGTTAAGTGGGACCAGGCAGAGATTTACGCTTTGGAAGGACATGGGAAAGTGGTGATCCTAACTGGAGACAGAAATAGGGTCCAAGAACCGGAGAGGTAAAGTCCAAATGAAGCCCAGAACTCGGGATGTCAAGTGGGTAGGGTAGGTCGTGCAGTCTCCACATTTCCATCAGAGGAAATGCAGGCTCCTGACAGGTAAGCGATGCCAGGCAGACGCTGTCTTCAGGAGACTGGGGTTTGAGTCCAAAAAAGGTTTGTTCAAAGATCTCAGCTACTACTATTAGGATAATCATATGCACCATTTTAAAGGGGACAGAATAGTTCTTTTTCATATTTCTCAACCATCTTGTCTTTTTAATGTCAATGTCAATTTTGTCCTATTTTTAGGAAAGCAGGATTATCTTTAAGATGTGGCAAAAGGGGTAGTGGAACTGCCCAGGGCCCAGTCTGTTGAGGGGCCCCCAAAGCATCTGCCCTCTTTGACCCACATTAAAGATGGCTCTTGCTGGCACTGTCTGCTGTTCCCACCCCTGTGAGGAAACAGGAGCCCCGTGGGAAGTGAATTCCCCCTTGCCCACATGTGTCTGTTTCTTCATAGAGAGAAGACCACAGCTTGGTGGAGCTGCAGGTGAGTACTGTGAGGGTTATCTCTGGCGCCGTGGGGGCTATCGGGTATTTCTGGAACTGGGATGATTAAAGCAGCAGGTGTTTTAGGTAGGATACTGAGAGCAGGGCTTAAAAGGACACCAAATTTGGCTTTTGCCTACAGTGCCAAAATTTCTTACACTGGCCCTGGTCATTGTATGAAGTCCTTCCAGACCATGTGTCATTACTGTGTGATCACTGATAAGCATCGCAAAGTACTTACTTGCTCCTGGCCTGGTTGATCTGTTCCTCGTATTGCTCCACCTCTTCCCCTAAGTCACCAGCATATAACCTGTCCCGTTTTTGCCGTCTCCATGTATGATTTTTGTCTCAAGGAAATATGGTCAGCCTAGTTATTAGATAATGGCTTCATACAGGAAAATGAGCCACCAATTAGGAATTGATACATCAGAATCCTAGTAAACCCATTCAAAATACCAACTATTTAGATTTCTTTAGCATCACATACACTCCACCTAAGGGTTGGATTATCCCCAGAATCTGTGATGGGACAGAACAGGCATCTATACCATTCTCCTCCCCACAACCACTTTAATTGGCAATCTCTTTTTGTAGACTTGATTTTAAGTCATACTTCTGCGTGTAAACATTTGCCACTTCTTAGCAGATATGAGGTGATTTCTGTCTAGTCAATTCCAAATCCCCAAATAAGTAAGTATTCATAAAATGTTCATGTGAACTGAGCAGTAAGTAGTTCTTTAGAATGTGAACTTAGTAGGCTTTGAGGATTGGTTGGAAACCCAACCATAAAGGAAATTGATGCTCTGGGAAAATGAATTCTAATCTGAGACTCAGAATTCCAAGCAGGTATCTCTCCACCCTGATTTCAAACCTAAAGTCTCAACTCCTGAAGCATGGAAATAAACATGGCAAGATTGTAAAAGTTCCTTCCCTACTTTGCATCTCTAACAGCCAGTTAAAGAAAGTAATGAATATTATGCTTTTCTCTTGCTATGTAATGAGCCACCCACAGATGCAGTGACAATATAAAAAACACTCTACTATATCTCATAATTCTGGGCACCAAGAACTTGGGTAAGGCTCTGTTGAACAATTCTTCTGCTCATGTGAAGTCTACTGGAGTCACTTCTGCCTGGTAGCCTGGTTACCTAAGTCCTAGAGGATTCTAAGAACTTCACTCATATGCTTACCACCTCTACAGGAATAGTTGCGAGATGGGGCTCAGCTGGGCCTCCATCTCTCCAGGTATCCCAGAGCCTCTAATACTACCCTCTGTTGTGGTGGTTACATAGCATCTCAGGACCCCATAGATAAAAGCTACCTGTCCTCCTGAATACTGGATTCAAACTGGCAGTATATCACTTCTATCATATTCTCCTGGGCACATTGACACAGGCCATGCCAAAGAGAGATTCAAAGAGAAGGAACTAGACCTTCTCTTTTCCATGGGAGGACTGTCAAACTTTTTTAACCATTCTTAATCCACTACATTGTTCTTCTAGAACTTTTTAAAAGGCCACCATAAAAGCCACGATTCTGGGATCTTGCCTTGTTTTTATGTTTGAACTCTACTTTCAAACTCCATTTCTAAAAATTTTTGCAGGTAAGTTCAATAAACCCTCATTCACTGAGGGAGAGCCATGTACCAGGAACAGTACCAGACCTTGAGAATGTAAAAATGAGCAAGGCAGATGGATCATTTCTGTCTTTATGCAGATTCCATTATTATAGATAGCATAAGGAAATAAAAGGCAATCCCTATGCCGTCTAACAAATTCTATGATGTCAATTTGGAACGTGGAATGTGTTTCAGAAGTGGTGACATATAAATAGTGACCCATAAGATGAATTGGAACTAGCCTGTCAAAGAAGGGAAGAACAGTCAAAGCTGAGAGAGCAATGTACAAAGGACTGAAGTTTTTATAGACAACTTGGTGTCAGTCTGTTTCTAGAATAAAATTGGAAAGTGGTGGAAGATAACATAAAGGAAGAAATGGTTGAAAGAAGAGAATGGAGAAATAATCAGGAGTCAAATCAAGAAGAGTCTTGCAATCATTTTAAGAAATTAGGACATTATTTTTAATGTGGGAACTCAAGAGTAATAGACAACTGAAGGATTTAAGCAATGGAAAGCCATAATGAGATTTGTGTTTTTAAAAGATCTGCCTAAATATTCCTGGCTTCAGAGAGAGATACACCGATCTTAGCAAAGTGGGGTAAATAGAGTATTTACTTAATTGTACAATAACATATGTAAAAAGATTCTAGTGACCTGAAATGGGTAGTGATTATCAGTACAGCAAAAAAGGGAGTAATGGTTTTGAAAACTATTCAGAAAGAAAAATCAATTGGATTTGATGATTGGTTATAGATGTTGGGGAAATGAAAGAAGAAAGGTTGCCACCCAGCTTTTGATTTGTTTTGGGGAAGATTATGGTGCCATTCACTAAGGCAGGGAACAAAAGAGAAGGCTCAGGGCTGAAGAGAGTGCATATAATTTGTATGTATTGAACTTGAGGTACCAATGGGGCATCTATCAAAGGAGGCTAAAAAGGTATAGCCAAAGGAATTAAAGTAAAATGGAAAAGGACAATGCTACTGAAGCCAAAGGGAGTCAATGTTCAAAAAGCTTGAGTAGGTGTACCCTGGTGGAGTAGTGTTTAAATCAGCTGCCTCCAGAAGAGTGCAGTCCACATACATTCCAAGGACCAGGTTGGTGTCCCAGAGTCAGGGAGAACAACCAATGTAAACAACTAAATATAAGTAAGATAAAGTGCTTCTTCCTCCTCTCTTGTCCTGCCTTCCTGCCTACTCACTTTCATTCCTGTCTATATCTTTCCTTTAAAAAAAAAAACAAAAAAGCATGAGTGGAATGATGAGTAGTTTCAAATATACTAGCGAGGCAGCAGGGATTGAGTCAGGAAATGGAGCCTCAAAATGATTAATAAGACATTCTTCCTGCCCTTAGAAATATTACTGACTTATTTCATTTACCTATGTCTAGTTCCTACTTTGGTCCCTTTGGGAAGGGAATTTTTATTTGTCTTCCCACAGTTCTCCTAGAATCTAATGACCTGGTCCAAGTTTGTATGGCATGGTCCCCAATAGTGCTAACTCCTATTACTTCTTATAAAACATCATTGATGTAGTGCTTGACTTTCGCTTACTAAAAAGGGTCTACATTACTTTTCCTACCTGACTGAGGTCTGTTATTTCCAAACCCCTGTGATGATCTGACTCTTTTTGTTTCTAACTAATTGCAAAGGACCAACTGTCCTACCCACTGTCTACCCAGCATGAGTCACCTTTTCCTTCACAGGGAATGGTCCCAAGTTGGATATTCACAAGAGAGAGAAGACTTGTATTCTTGAGAAGATTCTCAAGACTTGTTTTCAGCCCAAAGATTTTTCTTCCTTATCTCTCTGACAACTCTTTTATGTTTCTTGAAGAAAGGTATTGTGAAATTTCTTACTTCTTTTCAAAGACATTTATCTTCATACAGGAAGGATTTTTACCGGTAATGGAGCTCTCAGGTTTCCTTGCTGATAGAGCCTGTATATTAGATTCCCTTGAGGTGGGCAAATCAGGGCAGACCAAAGTCCGAGGAAAGCATCTGATGAGGTTATGTTGCAGCCATGTCCACCCTCTAGATGTAGCCATGCCATCTTAACTTCCTCCCCACCAGGAGAGCCTGCAACAGCTAAGAGAAAATTGCCCAGAAGAGAAAGGAGGGTGCTATTTGGAAAGGGTCATAATTTTAGTAGACAAGAAAATATGAAATGCCCAACATTAATTCTTTGAAAAAGGTAGGATCTCAAACTCCATTTCCAAAATCCATTTTAGGCTTAGATTGAAAAGATGATAAGAGGGATTTTTGAAGTAGCCTATCACACCAGATATCACACAAACCTTGGTTATTTCATTTTTACCTTTCCAGAACTTCTCTCCTATTCTTCAAACTAGTCAGTATATATAGAAACTCTTGGATAGAAAAGTGCTTTTTACCATGAGTCTGTCTTGGTATTCATAATGCTATCCAGCTTTCCATCCTGCTTGGGTCCTGAAGGCATCGGCACTTGCCAAATGTTGATAATGTACATTTACTGTCTACATTTCCCCGTAATTCCCTTTTAACCAAGACACAAGATCACTAACCAGGGATATTAATGAAGCAATAGCAAAATTAGTCTTTATTTAGAAATTTCTTAATATTGTCAAATAGTGTTTAAAGTCCTTCAAGTTAAATATTTCCTCAAGCCCCTTATAAATATAAACATCACCTGGCCAATAACCAAGTTTGCTTTTCATTTATTTAACAAGAATTTAATTCCTTAATATTGTCAAAAATTGTCCTAAGTCCTTTATAAATATTAACTTATGAACAACATTGACAGGTAGGTACTATGGTTAAACCATTCTGTAGATGACAAAACTTCATCAAAGAAACTCTTTGTGGCTTAGACGACTTGAGACGTTGGTGTGTGAACCATCTAGGGTCCAGGGACCTAAGTTCAAGACCTGGGGTTGGGGTGAAAAAACAAAAACTAAACAAGTAAATAAATATGTCTTTTCCTCCTTTTCCTTCCTCACTTCCTTTCTTCCTTAAATGCTTCTTCCCCCTCTCCCTTCTTTCCTTTCTCTCTTAAAAAAACAAATAAAAAGAAAGAAGAGAAAGGTTAATTAACTTAACCTCCTTCCTGAGATGACCCAAGTATTAAGTCACACCCTCCAGACTTCTCTCCATTTCTGCTCCAAGATGTTTTCATGAAACACAGATCTCCTCTCATTAGTTACCAGAAAGGTCAGCCTTTCTACTGTATTTTACAAGCAGCCAGATTTCCTCACATGCACTGTTAACTTCTCTCTCTCAACTACCATCCTTTTGCACCTCTGCCCACATCTTCCTCCCAAATATACCATGAACCTGGGAAGCATGCGCACTCTTCCAACATTTTGCCTTCAACATCTTAATCCTCATTTGAGGTGGTCCATGGAGGACTTTACGCTCCCAGAATGCAGAGCCATGCACCTTTAGCTCAACATTGCCACTTGGTACTTAGTAGGGTCTAGATCATAGTAGGCATTTCACAGATATTTGTGCAATAAATGGATGAGTATTTTGGAAAGATCATTGGTATGAGAGTAGAAAATTAAGTGGGATAGGATCAGGTTGACAAGGCATGAAATAGAGAGCAAGTTGGGAGTTTTAAGTCCAAGAGTTTTAAGATGAGTGATGAATCAGATCCAAACAGTGGTGGTGGTGGTGGGTATGGTGAGAAGGAACAAATCTGAGAAAGTAAAAAGAATTAGCAAGAACTGCAGAATCTGCATCAAGGTGACCTGTATTTTATTTCTTTTCTTCACCCCAATTCCTTCTAGATATTGGTAGTCCCTTTGATACAATATTCTTTGGTTATTCTTATTCCCATCAGTCTGCTATGCTTTAGTGGATATATATCCCCAGATGCTCAAGGCCATTAACTATATAACTATAACTTAATGAAGTTTTCTTGCTGGCCCTCTCTTAATCTACAATTACAGTTTGATCATTCTGTCAAGAATAAGGAGAATGAAACTCAACAGGAAGTTCATTTACCCAAAAGCTGAGCATCTGAAAAACTCTGATCTTATTTTCTTCTGGAAATGTCAGATATTTGAAGATAAAGAACTCTAGAAAAGATTGTCCCATCTCCCTTTCACCTACTCCCAATTGCAATGCAACGGTGGACTACAATGAAATAATTTCTGGTGTTAAATTACTATGTTTTATCTCTCTTTTTCCCTGCTTTATTACTCTGGACCTGCATAATTATCAACCACATCAGTCAAACCTTTCTCAGTAGTCTTATGGCCAGCACAGGTGAATCATGTAAACTTACATTTTGTTACCCTATCCTATATGGTCCTTGAACTACTCCATGTATATGCTGGTCTACCTTCATCTAAGGAGAATCTGGAAACATCTGCCTCTGTTGACTGTCTGCTGCATTCCAAGTGTTTAAGAAAGCAAGCTCTCAGTAAGTCATTCCCTGAAGTTAGCAAATAGAATTTCTTTGCTTTCTTTGGAGCTTCTTAATTACCCAACCTCCCTGAATGACATGGGATAGCCATGCTCAGAAATGCTACCCTATTGACCTGTTTTGATTTATTCTTTAACTTGACTATCCAGCTTTTTTCACTAAATCCAAAAATCCTCCATGCACATTTTGATCCTTACACACAAACATCCTTCATTCGTTCCTCCTCACCCAGCTTGTACTCTTTCTTTAAGATAGAGCTTCTTTATGAAATCTCCTAGGCCACTCTAGACACTAAGGGTATCTTACATGAGGTTTCCAAATGTGATGCCTAAGAAGATTCTTGTAACATTGATTCACTGAGGCTGTATTCTCAGTGGGGGAGTTAGCAAGACAGAACATAATGAGAGAAAAGGTAAGCAAAGACATGGTCCTAGCTAGAGATTAGCCTCATCCCGGTCCCACAGGCAGCTATGGAGCATTAATCCCATCACTAAGTTTGTTCTTTGTTGCAGGTTGGTAGCAGAGTTTTTTTTGTGTGTGTGCTTCATTGTCCATGAGTCATTTGCTGCTAGGGAGTTAGGTTCCCCACTCTGGTGCTCTGGGTAGAATACAAATGGCCTCCACTATAGCAGGAATTTTCCATGTGTCAATATTCCCTTAAAGGGGAGAAATTCACTTCTGAAGGTGTGGGAAGGGGAAATTTTAGGCATTAAGTAGTTTATGGCTCTTAAAAAACTACAGTATATAAACACATGTACAATATGTTTAAGGTATTCAAATTTCATGGGAGGAAAAATAACTAGGGGAAAAAAAGGAAAGGTTCCTTAGAGAGGTGATGATGATTTTTTAAAAAGGTTGAGAAATAGAGCAATAGAGAAAGCAATCTGTTTTTTGAAGTCCTAATCCACTGATTTCTACATCAATTAATTGCACATGTGTTCATTCTCATTTTCTATTCCCTTCAGTGCACAAAACAAGAGCTTATAATAAATAGTAATGCTCCCTGTTTGTGGAATTTAAACAGTGAGACAGTGTGAGCAGCTGCCCCGGGTCATGGGAGCATTCTTGATCTGGTTAGAGCCTCCTTAATTAGAAGAGGAGGTTTTCATCTCAGGCCCTTTTTCCATCCAAAGTGTTTACATTCCAAACACTGAATTTAGAGGTTAAAAAAGTCTAATATTATTGGGTGCTCCACTAAATTCATCTATTCTACTCAATTTCCTGAAAAGAAAGCGTGTCTCTCTCCTTCCCCACCTCCTCTGCATCCTTCTCTACTTTCATTAACTCCTCTCCTTTGCCCTTCGGTTTCCAGTGACAGTCAACTTTTCATATGAAAATCTGACTCTGAAAGGTGCATCTGCAGATTATTCATCTATATCTCTGGGCCTCCAAAACACCCTTCCAAACTCTGCTTTATGATGTTGTCGCTAATGCTATTTGAACCACATCTCACCTGGGCTAGATGGCACCCAGTTTAGGTCTGGCAAAAGCCAGTACACTAAAATAATACTGATGACAGGCAGGGGAGAAGGACATGGTCCTTTTGAAGGTTGGATATTCCTGTCAGAGTCATTTGAAGAACACCTCTTCACTGGACAATGGAAAGTCATATTGGTTTCCAATTATCTTTCCACATTCACCGAACTAGCTCCATTGTGTCCTCAGAGACACCAGTGACTGCCCAGAGCCATCTCCACAGCCATGAGACTTCCAGTTCGGTGAAGTCCCTTTTCCAAGCACAAGATCCAGACACACCCCTTTGTTCCTCTTAGAGTTACTAGATTTATGTCACCTCAGAGCTTCTTTTTTGCCTCCTTTGTTCTCCAAATCCTTATACTGAACTCTCTCTCTCAAAATAACAGCTTTGATTTCTGTTTTCCTGTCTAGGCTCTGAATGTTAATAGGTGGCCCTTGGTCTATGACTTCTCTGATTCTTTGTTTTTGCTTTGCAAAAACTGAAGGGAGAGAGCATATCCTACCTACAGAGTACCTGAGGGAGAAAGCTGATAAGAAGGAAATATATATGGAAAATAAACAGAATCATACTATGAGATGCAGACCATGGAATTACATTCAAGTCTTAACCCCCAATACTTGGGATTGTAACATCATTTGGAAATAAGGCCTTTGCAGAAGTAACTAAGGTGATATTAAGGCAATATTGAATTAGGGTTATATTAGCTGTAATATATATAATGAAGGAAATTGGGAGAAAGAGACACTTACAAAAAGAACCAGGTGATAGCCAAAGTAGAGATTGAAATGATGTGTCTACATGTCAAAGAAGGCTAAGAATTTCAGCTGGTCACCAGAAATTAGGGGATAAACTAGGAAAATTTCTACCTTAGAGCTTCAGAGAGAACTTGCTGGCAAAGGGAGCCTTGTTGGCATCTTGATTTCAGACTTTTAACCTCCAGAACTGTGAGAAAGTATTTTTTTAAGCCACCAGACGTGATAATTTGTCACATCAACTCTAGAAAATGAATACAATTTTTTTAAAACTACAGCATTTGTTTTATTATGTATGTGTGTGACTTTGACATATCTGTACAAATAAGCCCTTTGTTTAATTTATGAGGCAATTTTCATTTTCACAGAAATTACAAGGATCCTTATATTAACCCATGGCTGTTTCCTGATTCTGAATGAACGATTACAGGTCATGGTACCACTTACACAAAGGCACTTTTGGCCTCTGTTTATTTCTATCCCAACATCAGACTCTTATATAATGTTATAATGTAATGTTACATCAATAAAACATCATTAAAAATGTATAAGTAGCTTGCAAATCTAAAAATGGTTTATTTGCATCTGTCTGCTGTATAAGTAAAATATTGTATTGTTTTTGTGGGCTGCGAATAAAGAAATAGTGCACTTTCAGTATTAATGCTTAAGGAATTACATAAGTTCAGGTATGTCATAAATCATCATGAAATAGCATCTACATATACTGCTATAAATTCACCACTAAAAGTTCTATTCCAGTCTTTATACAATTGACCCAATTTACCCACCCACTTTCTCTCTTCCCTTCTGGTAATCGCTAATTTGTTCTTACATACTGAAATATTCTTTTTTTCAAGTTAAGTTCATCCATTTTTTTATTCATATATTTCTTTTTATCAAGGCATTAGGAAATCATAATTAATACACTAATGACTTCTTGTTAACTTTGCCATTTTCCCATATCTAATGCATCCTTTTGGCAATTATAAAAGAATTTTGACCTTCAAAGCCAGAGAGAAACATGGTGTCAATGTACTTTGTCATTGATGATTAATGGCAAAACTTTGGGGATTTTCTTCCATTTCAGTTGAAACAAACTTCAGATAAGTAAAAGCCAATGACCACAATCAGGATCTTAAATTACACTAGGATGAAAATGCATTCCATCAGGATACTTTGGCCATTAAGAGGTCAGGCTCTCAGACCACTTCTTCTCAGCTATAAATCCCTGGTTATGAGTTGATTTGCTCAAGAATCATTGCCTCTCTTCTTCCATCAACCCTACTGACAAGGCCGCCTAAATGGTAGTGACTAATAGCACTGTATGTAAAGACCATGGCAAATCCTCTTTGTCCTGGGAAATATCCTAGGGATGATTTTGTTTTAAATAGCTATACTTCTTCTCATTTTTTTCTATCACTTTCAGCCTTAGCTTTATCACCTGTAGCCATGGCTATAAGCTGCCAAAACATTTAAGTTGTCATCAAAGATATCTCAGCTCTGTCCACCCTCACCCTCAGATCCCTAGAGAGGGAGGTAGCACATCTTTGTCACTTCACGTCACTTCTTTGTTTCATTCTTTCTGTTGTAGGCATAGTATAGCAACTGCACCCAGAGACTTTGAAGTCAAAGAAAATACTTGGGTTTGAATTCTGGTATTGCCACTAGTTATTAGTTGTGTGCCCTCAAGCAAATCACTTAAATGTCTATGATACCTATGATACCTTTTGCCCTAGTTTATAAAACAGAAATATTTGTATCAATTTAGGGTTATTGTGAAGCTCAGAGGATGTGTGCATTCATATATATATATATATATATATATATATAAATATTTGTATATCTCAACCCTTTTAATATAATAAGTAACAGAAAATTGGCACCTGTATCTTCTGGCTCCTTAGCCATAGTCACATGAAGATTAGACACAAGGAAACTATGGCATGTGCTAGATTCCAGTGGTGCCTAACTGCTAAATCTCAGAGCAAATGAAAACTCCAATTTTGCCCCATTGATTATAGCATATCCATACAAAGGCACTGTCAGTACAAGGGAAATGAATGATCACTGAGTACATAGAACAATGAATAATTATAGTAGATTAAAAAGCAGCTTTTAAAATACACTGTATCTATACAAAAGACAAGTGAGAGGGGAAATTAAAAATAAATATATCGAGATACATAGCCATTTTCTGTTCTGAGTTGTCAGTGTGTTTGGCTTTTAGTTTTGCTTTTTCCCTGCAGAACAGTAAATCTGTTGAATTTTGCTCTGAAAATTGAACCAAGAGAGACAGAATTTGTTCTTTTTCCTCTGAGAAAAATTGCAAATTATTGCGTTACATGAATAGAGTAATTATTTCCACAATAATGGAAGACTGAACAGTCACTGATGTTGGTTTCTGCATGGCACACTGTGGGTGAGACCGTCATTAAAAGCTTTGTTCTCAATGTCACTACAAACAGGCATCACTGTACATTTTATAGTTGCCAGCACTCGAGCATGTTAAGAGTCAGACTCCCAAATATTGAGAAACAACCTTTTCCAGAGGAGGTTACACATTTTGGAATATTACTTTCTTGGTGCCTTTCCCTCCTTCACACTCAGACCTGATGAGAGTAGTGGCTGTCTAGAACCATAGGACTCTCCTTGAAAGGAACATCTAGTGATAAATCCTCACTGGCAAATGTCCCCTCCAAGCACACACTTTCTAAGGCTTCCTATAGAATTGCTGAGAGGAGACTGGTCCCGCCTCCAACTATGTATGTCCACCATCTTCCTCACACACGTTTCTCAAGCCTCATGTCTCCACCCTTTGCAATAATCAGAGAATAACTGAAATCAAGATTGACTCCAGTAGTTCTGACTTAAGCAAATGATGGAGTTGTCACTAACTTAGATGAGGACAGACACCTAAGGAGCAGGTTTCAGGAGGAAGGGGAGTCACAGCAGTCAGAGCAAGAGTTCAGTTTTGACTATATAATGTTTAAAATATGAATTATGTTTCCACTTGGGGAGGTCACAGAGTTCCTTCGAGAGTTTGGGTTAGAAATATATTTGTGGTAGTTAGTTGTCAGAGTGTAGCTGGTATTTAAAGGCATAAGACCAGATGACCAAGGAAGTGAGAATGGATAAAAAGAGAGAGGACAAAGAATTTAATTCTGTGACAATTCAGCAATAATAAGATAAAGGGAAGATGAGAAAGAAAAAGCACTTAACATGTTTTCATTATAATTCATTTTCTTCTCCAGGTTAAATATCTCAAGTTTTTTCAATTATTTTTATAGGGCATGTTTGTCCTATCTCAGTACTATAGTTTATATTCCTGTGGGAAGTAAATAAACTTAGTATTCTAAATGGAAGTGGTCAAATTAGTCATGTCATGAACTACACAGAGAAAAAAAAAAGATCCATATACCCTATAATTTGAAACTCACACTTTTATTACCGCAGGTCATGCTCCATTATTTTCTTCAGAAAGCAAGTCACTTAAAATCCCTAACATTTTGATTACCTGAATTCTTGTAGATTCTATAAGTTCAGTTCTCCTCAGAAATTTACTTGCCAGGTTGAATTCTTGAAATTAAATGTAGTAATTTACATTTACTAAATGATTTCTTAATATTGGATTTAATTCACCATTTAGTCAGGTAAGATATCTATGAAACCTAGGTTAAATATTCAGTGCATCAAATTTTCTAAGCTTTGTGTTACTACGTACCTGAAAATTATACCTTCTGTCTCTACCCATTTCCCTTTCTAAGGACAACATTACCTTTGCCATTAGAAATTTCTAAGATCTCAAACAATTCTACCACATGAATTCACACTTTCACTTTAGCCCAAAACCTATTAAAATCAGTACCTTCTTTCCTATCACAAGCAGAAAACAAGAACTATTGAGACCTATAGACATACTTGCCATTAAAATGTTTCTCTCAATCAGACACGCCAAATGAACAGCCTTGATCAAAAGGTGAGAAATTTTAGCTGCACTCTGCTAAGTTTATTTCCTTTTTATATTTCTATAACTTTTTCTCATCTGCAAGTTACACATGAACATTGTAATGTTTTAATGTAAAACTTTTTTCCAAATGACAAATAGTGTATTTAAGATATACACTGTGATGTTTTGATATATGTATACATTGTGAAAGGATGTCCAAGTTTAAACAAATGATCATATCCATCACCTCATATAGTTTTTTTCTGGTGAACTAAGAATACGTAAGACCTAACCTACCCTTTTAGCAAATTTCAAGTATGTAATACTTAATAACTACAGTCACTATGTTGTATATTAGGTTTCCAAAACATATTCATCCTGCATAACTGAAAGTCTGTAGCCTGAGACCAGTATGTCTCCAGCACCCCTACCTCAAGTCCTGGCAACCACTCTTCTATTCTCTGCCTTTATGAGTTCAATTTTTTTTTTAAGAGTCTACATGTAAGTGAGATTATGTACTTTTACTTCTATGAGTAACATAATCTCTCTAAGAGAAATTCAATGTTGATATTTTTCAGTTGGGATCTAGAAAGGTAAAGTAATTTACTTCCACAGCAGAGGAGAAACTCAGATCCAGATCCCCTGAGATTCATTCTAGTGGCTTTTTCCAGGTTTGGGAACTTCTGGGACAAATTAAAGACACTGAATAGCCTGAATTTACTAGATGTATCATTTTAACTATGAAATTTACAACTCAGTTATTTGTTCAATTTATAACTTTCGTTAGTAACAAATAGTAAATATGCCGGAAAAAATGCATAGTCAAGAAGTTTCAAAATATTAGAGACCTAAATAAGGTCAGCATCAACATCAGAAGCAGCATGATTATTATCTTTACCAAATAAATACCCCCTCAACTTTATAGGGATTATTGCACAGACTAAATTCATTAGTTCATGAACAAAAAAAGAAAGAAAAGATGCACTTTCTTGTCAGGTAAATGCGGACATAACATATGTAACAGTTACAGCTTGTCAGAGGGTTGTTCCTATCACTGTCAGATTTTCTCTAAATATTTATTCTGCTGAGCTTTAATATCTTGGAAAATAAAAACTGTCTGCCTTCTAACTAAAGAAAAAGAGTTTGGAAAATGAAATTGGTTGTGGCAAGTGATGTATCTGACCAACTTTGCTGAGATATTTCCATCATCATTCATGTGGCATCTGACAGAGGTTGAGTAAACATAGGGAAACTAATCTCAAAGTTGAGGAAAGCATTTTAAAATAGCTTTAAATATCCCTGAGTTAGTCAAAGCCAATTTCTGAAAGTATTGACTAAAACTTAGAGATTTTGCATTTGTCATTTGAAAGCAAATAAAAGTGCTTGAGAAAGAAGACAATGCCGAGAGTCCACTCAGGTAGACATTCTAATAAGAGACCAAGACATAAAACAAGAACACTAAAGGATTACAACATCAATATAAGGTGAACAAGAAATAAGCCTTGGTGTAGAAAAAGCCATCAAGGAAACTTGCCTATCTTTATTGTTTGCGAGATAGAAAGGGATAAAATATTTCCTGAAAATGTAGAAATACAAAAACTGTCTTCATAAAGCTCCATGCTCTTATCATGCTACCTGTATAGTCTATAGGGAAAAAACCCTCAAGCTAGGAATATAATTTGAAGTATACAACCAATGTAGCAGAAATAATGGCAAATTCTCCAAGGTAATAAAATTTCCACCAAGTTCTCAAAGAATTTCCAGAAATTATATTCCTAGAATTGTGAGTTTACAGTCAGAAATCACAGAACAATAGACATTAGAGTCCATCTATGAAAAGACAACACAAAGTTAAAGAATCAAACAACTTCAGAAGGTAAAGAATATAATAATTTTAAGAAGAAACTCAAGACAGGGAACTAATGTAGCTAAGATATAATCGAAGAAAGACTTCAAGAACTAACAGAAGGATCTGAGGAAATTATCCATAATGCAATTTATAGAAAGTAAGAGACGAAAAACATGAAGAACATTTAAGACACATAGGAGAAAAACAAGACAGTCTACCATATCTATTCTGATGCTAGAAGGAGACGACTGTTCTCAATGGGAGGCGATATAATATTAGTAGAGCTAACACTTTAGAATTTTCCAGAATTAGTGAATGATATCAAACTTAAGAATCCCAGTCAAAATTTCAAATGTATACCTAAAACTGAGGAAACCGTAGCACACCAAAAGCAGGAGACTTTAAAAACAGCCAAAGAAAGATGATCAACAGAGGAATTACAATTATCAGCTCACTTCATAAGAATAATGAGAATCATAAATGATAAAATATTCTTTTATGAAATTCTTTTCAGAAAGAAAACAAGTTCTGGGTGGAGGATTGTGAATGAGAAAAGAAAGATGATAAGCAGACATGTGTTATCTAAACAAAAATCAACTCTATAAGAAAATAATAAGAGAAAATTTTTATTTGGATGAAAAGCAAGTCAAAACTAAAATATCAGAATACAGCAGCATCTTTGTTGGTGTGAGTTGGGTAGGGGTTAATTGGAATTAAAATAAATCTCCCTGAATGATGTTGTGGAGGAAAGAGATGCTACTTCTAGACTTCATCAAGTAATCATTAAAAAATATCTAATGGAGTGACATCACCAAGATGGCAGCTCTCATGGACCTACAACACCAGGATGTGTTCCTCACAAGGACAACAACTTAACCACTCAAGAACTAGACATTCTACAATACAGGGAGGGGGAAGAGAGGAGCGGGTGTGCACACACAAACGCACACATCAGAGACCAAGACAGACTTTACCTTAACGATTACTGTTGGCTAACCCATTGTGACAATCATTTCACAAAATACGTAAGCCAAACCACAAAGTTGATACCTTCAGTCTATGCAGTGATCTACATGAATTATTTCTTAATATACTGGGCAGGAGAGTATTTTTTAAAGGTGGAGTTTGTGAATTAGGAACATGATATTAAATAGAATTCAAGAGGAATAATCAACAACATGTAAAAGTGAAAGTGTTTCAACCTTCGTGACAATTGACAGCAGAAAACTCATACAATTGGGACCTAAAGCTGCTTATCAGTCTTAAAATGTTAGAGAAAAAAAAGAAATTTGAAAAATAAAGGTGTGAGTTCCAGCAGTGTGGTAATTAGGGAAGTGGGGCTGGCAGCCTTGCCCTCCAGGCCATGGGTAAGCTGAGGGTCCAGAGCAGCCAGGCCCAGGCCCAGGTCGTGGGGCAGCAGCCAACGACCTTGCCTTAAGAGTCCGTGGCCTCTCTGTCTCTTGCTACAGCTCTGTGGATAGCCCTGGACCTCCATCAGTACCCTGACACCACGGCGCCTTTAATGGGAGAGGGTGGAGAGTTAAGGAAAGAAACAGCTGTGTAATGTGGTTTGAGCTGTGAGGAGGCTGGGGAACAGAAAAGAGCAGTGTGAATGGGTGCTCTGCCACTGACCATGCAAATCTTGAACCTTGGGTGACCCCTTTTTCCCTAGCGGACAAGTCTCCACCTACTCCCGCCCTTTAAGGGGCCAGGAAGGTTCAGAGAGTTTAATAATTGGTTGGAATCTTTGTTCCACCAGACCATTACACTGGAAAAAGAAATAGTAGAAAATATCCCATGACAGGGAGTGCCCACAACTCTCTGGGAGGATCTACTGCCCACTTATAGATTATATTATGTCTATGTATTATTACGTATTATAATATGAAACAGCTGCTCTCACATTTCCCACATCTTTTTAAAAGAAAGCATTGGTTTGTATAATTAAAATTTGCCAAGAGTAGAACTTAAATGTACCCACACAGGAAAAAAGGGAAAATACAACAGCCGCAGGCTCACTCACTAGCTCCATACACAAAATACGTTTTAAATGATTAAAGACTTGGATGTAAGATCCAAAACCATAAAATAGATAGAAGAAAACAAAGGTAATACATCCTACGACATCCACCTAGAGATGTTTTTGAGAACTCAGCTGCAACAGCAAGAACAAAAGCAAACAAAAGAAAATGGACCCACGTTAAATTAAAAAGTTTCTGTACAGCAAAAGAAAATATAAGCCAAAAAAAACAGACAACCTACAGTATTGGAGAAGATATTTGCATATCAAACATATGGCGAGGTGATAATATTCAAGATCTATAAAGAACTCATACAACTTAACAACAAGAAACAAACAGCCCAATCAAAAAATGGGCAGAAGATCTAAACAGAATATCTCCAAAAAGGAATACCCAACAGGCACATGAAAAATGCTCATAATTACTTATTAGGAAAATGCAAATCAAAACCATAATAAGATATCATCTCACACCTGTAAGAATAGTTTACATCAAAAAGACTGGTAACAAGTGTTGACAGGGTGTTCAGTAAATGAAACCCTTGTACAATGTTAGTAGAAATGTAAATTATTGCAATAATTATGGAAAACAGGATGGCAATTCCTCCCAAAACTGGAAATAGGTACCTTTGTGGCCCAGTTGTCTGAGACAGTTAAGGTGCAATTCAGGTAAAGCCCAAGGATCTGGGTTTACAATCCAGAGCCTGGAATGAAAACAAAACAAAAAATAGAACTAGCATGTGATGCAGTAATCCTACTTATGAGTATCTATCCCAAAATATGAAGCTTTTAACTCAAAGGAATATATGTAGCCCTGTGTTCATTGCAGAAGAGTTCAATGGCTAAGATATGCAAATAACTTAAGTGCCCATGGATAGATGATTGGATACAGAAGATGTGGTGTATAAACACAATGTAATAATATTCAGAAATAAGAAAAAGGTGTTCATTGACACAGAGAGGATGAAATTTAGTCATTTGCAGAAAAAATGGAAGAAACTCAAGAGGATTATGCTAAGCGAAGTAAGGCAGAGTGAGAACAAATATCGATGATTTCCCCTATGTGTGGAATACAAGAAAAGTAAATGAATGGAAAGAACAAAGTGAAAATCAACCAACTGACTCTGATAACAGGTTACCACAGTGGGAAGGAATAAGGGTGGAGGAGTCCCAAGGGATTGTGGTGGTTTTCTTTATTATTTGTTTAAGGCAATTTAAAATTTTAAAGTAACTACTAGAATAGTACTTTTTAAAAAACATGTTTATAATGTAGAATATACAGATGTCAAAATTTAAAGCTGTGCACTTGAAACTTGTGCAATGTTATAAAATAATGGTACCTCAATTTAAAAAAATTTCAAGTGGATAAATACTTGCTAAAAAGAAGATAATGGTGCACCTTGGCATGACAGTTGAGTCTGCCACTGCCTGCCAAGCATAACCCATGTACATCCCAAGGATCCAGGTCTTGTCCTGGGGTTGGGGTGGGGGAAAGGAGCAACCAAGATGAACAACTAAATACAATTAATTAAAATTCTTCTCCTCCTCTTTCTTCCCACATGCTTGCCTACACCTTTATTCAAAAAAAAGAAGAAGAAAAATATGTGAAGGGATAGATGTATTAATTAATATGATGTGTGGGATCCCTTCTCAACATATACATATAACAAAGCATTATGATGTGCACCTTAAATATCTTATAATTTTATTTGTCAGTTTACCTATAAAAAACTGATTTTAAAAGTCTTGTTTTGTTTTATCTGGGCTTTCTAGATGTAAAGAAGTTCTGATATATAATAGCAAATCCCACACTGGAAAATGCCCTTTTGAAAGAAAAGGGAAGGTAAAATCACAGAAAAGAAATGACTTTTACACATGATTTTTGGGAATGGAATATTCAGACCATGTCTAGAAGTGATACAAGGTGACACACAGGTCCACATTTGTTCTGTAATAAGTTAGAGGAGATGAAGCAAAAGGTCATAAAAACAAACAACATGGTTCACTATGTCAAACTACACACACTTATGTTTCCATCTGTTACTTGTCATTGTAATCTGATGCATTTTATTCCTCAAAAAAATATAGTTAACAATGTAAGTACTTTTGAAAATATCTAATCTTTCTGTGTTCTGAAGTACCTGCTTTGTTTAAAGTATAGATAGTTAAATAAAAAGTTTCATAAATACACTTTAAAAATTGTTTTAATCTAGAGTAACTTCTAAGAAGTATATAGATTTTATTTGCTAGAGCATGGGAACTGTTACTTTAAGATATCTCAATTGCCTATCATAAAACTATTTCTTATATTACCATGTGGGTCATCTGAGGACTCTGCTCTACATAATCACTCAGAAACCCAGTTGGTGAACATCCACCATTTTGTTTCTACGCCTTCCAAAACATGTGGCTTCAAAGATGACAAAGACAGGAAAGAGAATTTAGGAAGATCAAGCCAGATATTTTTAAATGGCGTATCCCATTTTTACCCACATCCTACTTGCCTGAAATGCCTCAGCTTAATTCTAATACTGTTGAAAAAGTGCAGTGGACTTCTGTGTCCAGAAAGCGGAACGTAAGGTTGGACGTGGTGAACACAGAGCACTGTTTATACTGCAGATTTTACAACTTCCAATTAACAGAGGGATTGGGGATATGGCATAAGAAAAACAAAAATCTGAATACAGAAAGATCTAAGAATAGAAAAGAGCAACAAGGTAGAAAAAAAAATTAAATCATATAAATAAATCCAAATACATTCATTTCAAAATGAACATAATTCTACCAAACTGTTAGTAAATGGCAAAGGTAAACCAGTTTTCTTCTTGAAAAAGAATTGCTCACTCAAAAAACATATTAAATAATATAAAAAAGCTAAGAACATTTATTTTAAAGATACATAGTGAATAGAAGACTAAAAATGAACAAATCTTGTAACTGGGAAGATAACATAAATTCTTAAAGAGAAAAATCAAGAAGTATAAATACACGTATGTTCTTTAGAGAAATGAGAATAAGTAAAAGATAATTAAAGAGATTTCAAAGTAATTGCCTCTAAAGAACAGAACATCAGTGTGGCAGTGGGAGCAAATGTTTTTCATGAAAGTCTTTGTGTAATAAAACTGTTGCTTTCATCTTTAAACTATGTACACGTGTAGGTTTAATTTTCTAATTACATTTTTAAATATTATTTTGATGCTAGTCAAATCCTCCTACCTTTCATTCAGTCTCCTTAATTCTACTGCCTGGTATGTTTAAGTTCAATTATGAAACAAAGACTATATGAATCTTTGAAATTTATGCATCTCCTAATAATGAGTATTTGCATCAAGGAGTTCAATAAATGTATGTTGGGAAAATGGATAAATGAATGAATGGAAATTAAAATGTTCATTTTCCATTGAATATAAAGACTACCTGCAAGCTCAATAGCTGCCATAAACATTAATATATTAGACCAATTTCTTGAAAACTTCTGTAAAATTTATTTGTCATGATTAAGAATAATAAATATCAGAAACCCATATTTGAGGTTACTAGATGAAGGGAAGGGAGACCAGTAGAGGAGGTCAATTGTACTGAGTGATAATAGAAAATCAACTTTTGGAGATGATCATCTGTAGACTGAAGTATGATACTGAACATCTGAAACTTAAATAATATTATAAACCAATGTTACTTCAGTAAAAAATGCAAACAGAAGTAATCTGGTTAGAGTACAGAAATTTAACTGAGAAAATAGTGGATGAAATAAATCCTATCTCTAAAACTCAATCAGAAGGATAAAAATGCAGGTGCCTAAATGACCAAACTCCAGAGAGGAAAAATCCCAACCTAGGTGAGCACCATCTGGAAGTTTCTTCCATCCCTGGGAGTCAGAACAGGTTGAGGAGTAAACTGGCTATGCACAGGGATAATTTGCAGCAATGAGGAATAAGTTAGCAAGTTTCTCTAAGGGATTTATACTGAGTTTGCAAATTCTTGCAGATGGAGTGAGTCCACCCCAGTATGAGAGAGATGACTGTGAATGCCTCTTCCCAACTCTTCTCATTAGCATCATGTCAGTAGTTCAGAATTACTCATGATGGGAGTAGAGAAATCAGTAAATGGTATAAACAATTATCTTTAGTCTGTTAAATATTTTCTAGCACACCCTGGGATATATTCCATGATACAGAAAGCTTCAGTTTGGGCAGAAAATCTGAGAACTTGTATGGTCTCAAAGTGCTTAAACCCCAAGACTTACCGGAAGAAGCTTAAATTTCCCCTGCAGGAATTTGAAACCAGTGATCAACTGAAATTAGATTAAACATCACCCTGCCCTGTTTCAACTTGATTCATGATTAGAAAAGTTCAACTCCTAACCCTGGACAGAGAAAGCCGTACACACTTACTGGAGCTAAATGTTATTTATTTCCATCTCTAACATTATACACAATATATGCCAATATAAAAGCTCTTCATGTGTGCAAAAGCAAGAATATTTGTTTCATAAAAAGAAAAATAGTTCACTTAAGCAGACTCACAGAGGATTCAAACATAAGAATTAGAAAACAAGGATATAATAATGTCAATTAGAAAGAAAGGTTAGTATGATGGTAGGCTTGGGGGTTTGAACGTTGTCTCCCCTACAAGAACAATAAACAACTATAAATTAACAAAAATAGCTCTGGGAGGCACACCCTGGTGGAGTAGCGGTTGGGTCAATCACCTCTGAAGGTGCAGGCCACATACTCTGGGTTCCAGCAGGAAACAACCCGTGTGAACAGCTAAATAAAAATAAAGATAAAAGATGCTTCCTCCTCCTCTCTCTTCCTATTTGCTTGCATACTCACCTTCATTCCTGCCTGCCCCTTTCTTTTTTTTTTTTTTTTTTTTTAA